>CM044986.1:5345015-5945015 GCA_024586325.1 Stellera chamaejasme
GAAGTACTTCTTGGAAGAACCAAAGTCCAAATGCAACTGCTCCTCTTCAACTTTTTTAACATAGTACAACAAGTCTTCCACGCCAAATGGAACCTCTGCTTCCTCATTTTTCTGATGCACCATAGCCAAAAAGGTGAGAAAGAGAAAAAAGAAAGTTACTCAGAAAAATTGAAAGTCTATAAAGAGACTAGCGAGTTAAGTTCAGACCAAACAAAGAACTGGAAATGGGAAAAAATAAGACATGATTCTTACCTTCAAATTCTTCACCGCTTCAAGTTCTCTGATAGCAAGGTCAGTCAGATTAGAGGAAATTCCTTCCAAGAACTCAAATACCTGTGTGATAAGTGATAACTCCAATCTTAGACTCATATCAGCGAGATAGACCCAGAATAGGGATGCATTTTCTGCATCAAACTCACAGCTCATTTTCTCTGAAACACGAAAGCTATTGACCATGCTCTATACAAAATTATTCAATAAAACTCCCACAAACCAACTTCCACTTCTTTTCTAATCACAATTACTTTCAAGCTTAGTCCAAGATATGTTCTTTTTGTTGCATTAACTTCAGGTCAAACATGATAGAAGTGTTTCAAGGAAAAAGCAGTTTTAACTCAGAGGTAGCATTTTACACTTGCTATAAGAACCCCAACCAACTTGTATGCAAATGCAATAACTTAAACAGCTATGAAGCAATAGGGATAGTTGGGGCCGAAAATCCAGCAGTTCAAGATTTATTTAAGAAATTTCTTAATGATACTTAGTGGGCTTTCTTTTCAATTTTTCATCATGATTTTCAAATTTTCATATTTATAATGATGCGTTATGTAAATTGTACTCGTATTATTAATGAAACTTTTATAGCTTCAGAAACCAAAAAAAACAGTAATTTCATAACGAATAAGTATCTTTTAAGTATTCTTTTATTAAGAAATTATTGCTTTCTCAATAAATATTTTGAATTTATTGTAATATCTAATTGTATGAGCTTCTAAATGATATGAGTTTCAAATAAAAACTAAGTAAAAATGAGAATAATGTGAAATTTAAAGAGAAAGAAAAATGAGTGAAATAAAAATATGCCCTGAATGCGATTAATTTAATTTGGTGAACCCAAAGCGCATATGTTTTACTCTTTTTGTAACAATTAATTACGTTCTTGATAAATTTATGACTTTGTACACCTGCACATATAGGTAAAAATTGAAACAAAGATTGATCACTTTGCAGTGCTTGTGCAAACAAGATCCTCAGAAATCAGAATATTAGTTTTCAGGGTTCAACATTGACTTACAAGTAGAATTTAAGCCTGGTTGTAAATGATAATCCAAAAAGGTAAGTTTGCTGCTTAATGAATGCAAGAATACACATACCTTGGAGGACGTTTTTGCCATTCGAAGATCAAGTGCATAATCCGCGTAGTTTGAATAGCCAAGTAGGCGAGCAAATTTATGGACGAAATTGGACCTGAATTGCAAGGAACAGCAGAAAAAATGAACACAAAACTTAATAGGTTCTGAGCACCTTGAATCAACGTTGCCACAAGTGGGCAACATAAAATGCAAAAAAAAAAGATGTCTGATAGCAGTTCATCATGACTTAAAACATTCGATAAAGTAGTTACAGCATAGAAAAACAAAAAAACACACCTTTTCTTTAGTTGTTAAAAGACTTGCTCTTTATGCGAAGCAAAACAAAAAAACTAAATTATGACAGAGCTTGGACTGACAAGTAAGTAACAGAAAATGAAGAGCAGTACTCACTATGTCTTCCAAAATAGGAAGGTTCACATCTCCACACCTCTTTCCATATGCAGCAGCTACTAACCTCCTGGTTTTTCCTATCTGCAAAGGCATGCAAAAAGATATTTAAGAACATGTAATGTTCACTTTTTAGGCAATGATAAATAAAGAGCAAGAACTTTAAAATTCCAACTTGGGTAGAATTTTGCTATTTCTGGATATAGGGTTGTCTGCTGCAGTTATTCACTCAAGCAAACAAATTACTCCTTGTCCAAAACAAATGAAAAGTATCCCTTATTGGGCCATCCAAGAACTGTTGAAACATTTACCATATTACCCTTATATCAATTCTGTTTCAATCAATTCCACCATCCCTATAAATTTTATTCTCACTTCTATCAATTCTACAAAATATCCAACAACTACAAATGTTTGAACGGAATAACTTGGAAAATATAAAAAAACTTCATCATTTCTTAATCTCCATGGACAACCAAAACATTTGAATAGAAATGGGATCGAGGGGTGCTAATTAAGAGGGAAAGCTGACATGAAATCACCAGGCAGATTTTTTTTACATGGTCTTTCTCTCCTTTCGTGGTCTAACAGCATTAACTACTACATGACTTTGGTGGGGCACATGGTCCCAAACTCAAGAGGACAACTTTTGTACACCATAAACATAATGATCCGCAGATACCCACAGATGCTCAGATTGATAATGTTTGTGTTTTTTTTGACATTTTATGTTTCTATTCTTTCCTTGCATAGAACAATGTTAAGTTTCATGTGAGCCTGGATTGGCAATGTATTATTGAGTGCTCATGTATGCAACCTAAATATCCTGTTCAGTGACACAACAATCAAAAGCTCCCTCGCTGATGTAATGATGCTTAATCTTAAAAAATTTATCATTATCAATCATCATCAGACGACACCTTAATCCCAACTATGTTGGGGTCGGTGGCATGAAGTTTACAGTTGCAATTGTCAAAAAAAAAAAAGTTGACACTATAAATTAATGCAAAAGCATACATGCAAAGTTCTCGCCGGATGCACTTCCTGTCATAACTTTCTTACGAAGGAATAATAAGATGAAGTTACAAACCGTATCATCATAGGTTTTTCCACTTGCATGAAAAATATCATGAGACGGGAATTTTTTTTAATGGCACCAAAAGATTTTTTTATTAAAAAAAAGAAAAAAAAGATATACACTCTAATCCCAAAAAAGAGAATTTGGGGAATAAAACTCTTAATAAAAACATCAAATTCACCCAACCCAACTCCTAATATATCCCCACAAAACTCAAATAGACCCAATAAATAGCATCCCAAACACCCCATCAAATCCCTTAAGGAGACGGCAATGAGTTGATATAATTGTTATATTCATGTCTCATTACAAGACTGATATTGTAAAATCAACATGTACATCATGGATGATGGAACATGTCTATAATCTTGAAAACTTTATCAAATTCTATTTTTTGAAAAGGACAGAATCAGTTAAAAGTTTGCCCAGAGCCTTGAAAATGGTCCCAACAAAAATTTAAATCAATATCAATCAAGCATTAGTAGCTACATGCTTTCACTAAGGAGTTGGTCACTATTAATTCCTTCACATCCGAACTAGTATTGAAAACGTCTTGGTCATATAATTAACTAGCCCTGAAATCGCACCTTGCATAGCTCCAGAACTGCTTTTGCATGATGGCTTTTCAATAAGATCTTGTACTTCCCACTTTTACCTTTCTCCAAACTCTGCTACACAAAAAGTAGAATCCTAGATAAATACATATCCTACAGGTCATGCAAAGATTTAATAGGGACAATACAATAATAGCAGGCTTACTAACTATAAATTTGTTTCCAGTCTACAACCTTACAATCAAGTTTGCACTCATCAGAACATATCTATTTTAAGTAATAGAACAATTTTGAAGGGGGGGGGGAATGAAAGAGTTATGAGCTTTAAAGAATTTCAGTGCATGCAGTATAAAGTAATCACATAAAACTCTGCTAGTTCAGAATTTTAAAAAACACACTTCTAATCAGCTACAGCCAACTTATTCAATTTTTCAACATTATAACTTAACAACCATACATTTGGCTTAGACCTTAATAATGTAAACGACTTTGCAGTAATAATTTACAGAATGGAAAATGAATTGGCACATCATTATGCCAATCAATCAATTAAGTAACCTGAGATCCTAAACTAGATGGCTAACAATATAATGATATCTCCATCCAGATCCACCAGAGTTAAGCTCCTTTGCTAGAGTTACCACTCATGCATAAAGGGGGGAAAATCCAGTGTAAAAGGGATACATAAGGCTGAAAGCATAGCATCTTTGAAAATGCAGATTCTGTGTTGAAAATTCCATATAAATGACAAGTTACTTTGTTTCTTTTCCAACCAAGACATGCAGGAGAGAGAGAGAGAGAGAGAGAGAGATTAAAATTTAGACCTTAAGAAACTCAGGGTGCAGTCCACCAAGCTCGTTCTCACTGAAAAGAAGATAGCTGTTATCTTCACTCAAATTCTGAACATACTGCATACTCAGATCATCAATTTGAGTTTTTATGCGCTGCACCTCCTCCCTTTTAGTGGCTGTAAGATTCAAACCATTGCGCTCAAAGTCTTTAATCTGTCACTGAGCAAAAACTAATCAGTACGTGGACTTGACTATTATTGTCAAAAAGAAAAAGTTTCAGACCCGATATCCAGTGTAACAAGTGAAATCTGAAAATTTATGCTACTACAGTTCCTTTAGTTTTAAGATAAAAAATTAAACAAATTTTTTCTTTTGAAAATAAAGCTGCATCACTGACCAGTAATCCTTTCTAATGTAGCGCCAAGATTTTTTCACAATTAATATTTACAAGATAATACAGAAATTTTCTTACCAAGCATTGGACATACCGTTCAGCCTCAGGGGCCAAATATTCCCCTCTTGCAGCAAATGCTTTTACAACTCGGTATACATCCTCACGCTTACTGATTATTTTCCAAAATATCATATGTTAACTATCCATGGTGAAGAAACCAAGGCATCTCAGCTATTTTAATGTTGCATGCAATATGAAGCTAATATGTTCACTGAATTATTGAAAAGGGTATTAAAAGAAAATACCTGCATAGTGAAACATGAGTGTCTATCCTTCGTTCTGCTTCAGCACTTGCTTTCTGAACACTTTCCAAACAACAAACTAATTTTGGGAAAACGCATGACTGAACAAGTGGGAATTGCTCTGCTTCCAAGTTTGCAAGTGGTGCTATTACATTCTTATATGTGGCCTGCAAAAGGCAGCAGACTGACTCAAGACAAAGTACTACAACAATGCTGCTAATTGTTTGATTTTGTGTAAAGACTTGGAAGTGACAATTTGATCAAAGAATACCAAGCCCCATTGATCTTCCTGCTTGTCGTAAACAAACACAATTTTCTGGATTGACTAAAGGTAATGAACAGAGAAATGTGCTAGTAAGCTCCCCAATCAGGATACAGCAGTACTGGTTCTATTTTAAGATGTGCTGTCACTACAGTGGCATCTCGAGCAATTGATGTAGTAGTCATTGCTATGTAAGCTACACCATTACTCGCTATCACAAACTGATGCAATATCACAAAAACAAGCAATAGGGAGCGTAACTTGCTAAATTCTTAGAAACTCAATTGTGCAGGATTACTTAATCAAAGCAAAACTGAAAAGCCGCGTTTGACAACAGAAACGCCGAAGTGGAGTATATACCTTATCCAATGGTACTGAAGCAACAGCGTCATGGACAGCCTTCGACTTGCCAATAATCCGGTCAGTTAATTTGAGGATCTCAGACGCCGAAAGACTAACACGAACATTAGAACCTGGAAGATCTGAATACAACACCACAAAAAACAGGAAAAAAAATCATTGAGAATTCTAACGTTTAATACAATTCCGAAAAGAATTCTCACAATGCTGCAAACTAAAGGCGACCTAACCTTTCTTTTGGGACCTGTTCTTCCTCTTCTTGAGGAAGACGACGGCGAGGCTGATAGCGAGTGGCGAGCGCAGCAGCTCCGGTGAGAGCCACGACGTTCCGATCCTTATTCAGCTTGTTGACTTTATCGCTCTTTTCTTCGCTCTCCATGGGAATTTCTCGTTTACTTTCTCGGGAGCCAAACATGGAGGGAAAATTTTGAGCTCGCTTTCGCTTTGCTTTGCTCTGCGGAAGATGACTGAAATGAAATTGACTCCGGGAGCGCGCAACGAGGCTAGATTTTCTCCTTTTGTTTTTCCTTTTCTTCTTAAAACAAAAGCAAAAAAAGCTACTCCCTTGTTACTCTTACGTCACCAATTAATTCTAGACTTTATATAGACATGAAGATTAAGCTGAAAGTAAAATTTTATTATATAGTTTGACATATTTATTCTTGAGTAGTTGTTACACAGAAAATGAGATAGAAAAGATAAAATAAAGTATAGATAGTTTATTAACTTTAAAGAATAAAAGTTTCTTTTTAAGGAAAATGTGAAACTTTTTAGAGATAGTCAGAAAAAATGTGTAAAATTAATTGGAGACAGAGTAATTGTGTTCTTTGAGCAAAATAAACAGCAACAATTTAAATTTGGTAGGGAAATTTGTTAGTGAAACAGTTTTTGGGAATTGTAAAAAATTTAAATTGTTGTCGGTTTTTTGCTACTTTTTTGGACAAAGAACATCAAGACATATTACATTCTACTCTATAAAAAATTATCTCTATCATTTTATTTGAAATTATAATGACAAACTTTGGTAGTTCTATCTACATGATCAACTTTGGTGTCGGATTTATGGGATTTAGCGTTCGGTCGCTAATCGCTATACGCACATTTGTATGCACAAAAGGTGTAATATTAATTACTTTCTCCGTCCCTTAAAGATTATTGTGTTTGACTTTAATGTTTCAGATTGCAGTATTTGACTAAAAAATTATTAAGATAAATAGTGAAAAAAATTCAAAAAATATATATATTGAAAGTTTAGATTGCAAATTATGATAAACACATGGATCATTTAACTTTACATGTCTATGATTTCACCAAAATAAATCGTAAATTAATTACTTGTGAAAACGAAAAAAAAGCTGCAATCTTGATGGGACGGAGGAGTACATCTTTTACCATCGCGTTTTACGGCTACATCGCGACATACAATCGTGCAACTCTAGTTCGAAACCTTTTCGTCTTCTCATTTTTTTCCAATCTCTATTTCCAATCTCATAACCAAACCACTACCAAAACATGACACGTCAAAATCTCTGGTGAAGCATATCCGTGATCGTGATTCTTCCATCGCGATTTTAGATATGGTTATAGAAACCAAATCAAGGCAACTCAGCAACAAAACCGTGATGAAACTCCTAAATTAGCAAAATATAACCGTGATGAAACTCCTGAATCACTAAAATCGTGATTCCTAACTTAGTGGCAATTTGGTGGGGCTTTACCATGTAAAGCAAATGGCTTAAGTAGTATTCTTCAACCATGTTTCACAACAAATAACGTAAGAGGTGGAAGTGGATTTGACCCCTCTACACTGCGGAACTCCACCATCCGTTGGTTCGCGGATATCCACAATCTACAAGCCCATTATACATATTAGTTATGCCTAAAAACATTTATGTAGTTACAAACTTTTATCCATCAATTATCTAGTACTCTTAGCTTGTAGCATAAATAATGTTTATAGTTTTTGTTATTTTGTATATCTCTAATCAATGGGTTATCTGTAGAAATACTAGTTAAAAAGTACAAAATATTATTGATAATAAAATATCCGCGGATGTTCCGTCGGATTGTAATTTGCCTATGCTAAGAAAATATCTGCAAAAAATCTCGCATGAGATGGTGAAGCCGGATGAGCCATCCACATATAATACGCTCTTGTGCCCGTTCATAATTTTGAAGTCGCCCACCGACCCTTTACTGTCCAAGAGATCCAAACCCGAACAACTCGAGTAATTTGTGTCGGATATACCTGAATTATACCCCTCGTTGCAAATCTATACCCGAACAAAAGTTTGTTGCAAAAATGACTTTAAAGTATGGTTTTGTTGAAAATTTATACCTCTATTAAAATGTTGAAATTTACCTACATAGTTTCTAAAATGTGTTAAACAACACCTTAAACTTATAGTATCTCACTTTTCACATCATCAATATCATAGCAAAGTAAAATTTTAAATAACACAAAATTATGATTAATAATTCTAAACTTCTCTCAACCCCACCTCACCAACGCAAGCAAGCCACCTAACATTCATCATATGATGCCCGATCAACCTAACCTACCTTATTAATCTGAGGCCCATCATAGTCTAACCGAATCCAATGAGTCATTCCAGTGTCTAATATCATCGTCTCTACTACATTGGGTTGTGATGAAGGTGGGCTAGTTGATAAGTAGGGTGAGTTGGAAAAATGTGAGGTATTTATATTTTTGAAACATTAAGGTGATCTTTTGCAAATTGTTGCCAATAACATATTAATTTTAATATAATAATAAATAAATTTACGTAACTATTTTGTGGTAACTGTTTTGTTTATTCGTTTGTAAATATTTTATATTATTTATTGTTCTAAACTAAAACGTAAAGTTAATAATTTAATTGGTAAAATTATTTGAAAGTATGTTATTAAGAATAATGACTCAAATAATTTAATCATAAACTCAGGGGAGTATTTGTCAAGTTTCAGAAATTAGAAAAGTCAACATTAGTATTTTTTCAGCATTTCCATTAGATTTAATGAAGTTTACGATTACACATAGTTTAGGTATAGATTTGCAACAATATCATAGTTATAAAGTTATTTAGTTCAAATATAGATTTGCAATTATATGTATGATAGGGGTCTTCAAACTTAAGTTTTTGGAGGTGAAAAACTGAGTTATTCGCTCCTCCTTTTCACGTGAATAAGAGCTCGTGATTCACCGTTTTCTACGCGGACCTCAGCGAATAGGACCAAAGTGAACTTAGTTGTTCACGTAAGTAGCCTCGTTATTCACCGGCGCTCCCAAACCTCTCATTTTTAAGGTCATCGTTGATTCCATCCGTTTTGCTGTCATTCATCTCTTTCCACTTTCTATACTTCATTCTCCATCGTTTTAGCGTTTGATCTCCCTTAATCGTCTCTTCCCAGCTTTGGACGGTACAAATTCTTCCTGGGTTAGGGCAGAAGTTGCTTAATTTTGATTAGGTTTGCTTAATTTGTGATGATCTGAAGTTTATTTTGAACGCTGGTGGATCACAAATATGTGCGTTGCGCACGCTTGATCCATACAAAGTTGTGCGCGACACACAATGCGCACAAATAAGTGCACAATATAATTGACACTTCCATATCTAACCCTATCCTTAAAGACGATGATGATCTAACAAGGTAGTCATGTGAATCTGACAAGGTAATGATGTCGATCGAACTAAGTAGTCATGTCGATCTAACAAGATAGTATGTTGATCTAAACAACTCATCATGTTGATCACCATTTTATTCTGATCAATCAAATATGTATGTTGATCTAACAAGGTAGTCATGTGGATCTAACGATGTCGATCTAAACTACTTGTCATGTTGATCTATTATCAATCTTTGACCTATCAAGTAGTTATGTCGATCTAACAAGGTAGTCATGTGAATCTAACGATGATGATTTAAACAACTTATCATGATGATCTATTATCAATGTTGACCTATCAATTAATTATGTCGATCTAACAAGGTAGTCATGTGGATCTGACAAGGTAGTGATGTCGATCTAACGAGGTAGTCATGTCGATCTAACAAGATAGTGATGTCGATCTAAACAACTTATCATGTTGATCACCATTTTATGTTGATCAATCAAGTATGTATGTCGATCTAAAAAGGTAGTTATGTGGATCGTGATGTCGATCTAAACAACTTATTATCGATCTATTATCTATGCTCACCTATCAAGTAATTATGTTGATCTAACAAGTTAGTAATATGGATCGACGATGATGATCTAAACAACTTATCATGCTGATCTACTATCAATGTTGACCTATTAATTAGTTATGTCGATCTAACAAGGTAATCATGTGGATCTGACAAGGTAGTGATGTCGATCTAAGTAGGTAGTCATATCGATCTAATAAGATAATAATGTCGATCTAAACAACTCATCACGCTTGATCAATCAGTAGAGTCTGATAAATGAAGAACAACATAAAGGTAAGGGAAAAGAGGCGGGAAGAGCTGCGTCGCCAAATTCACAACCCATCCCACTTCAATTTCACGGACTCCTCAAACTCGACTCCATTACTCACTTTTCTCACTCATCTCTCATACCCTTAATTATTAGATGAAAAACTTATTCCTCAATTTTAAGTTTGAAATCCCCTTATTTGTGTATTTATCCGCGCAATTTACTCTGAACAACTCGGCAAGCTAAGACCATGTCTGTTGTCAGCGCGGGTCTTGGCTCGGCCTAGCCGAGAACACCTCCACAGCACCGTCAGGTTCCGGCAAATCCATGACTCCGAAGCTTAAAGCACAGCCGTATCCACCGCAGCCGCCTCCTCAGATTGAAGATTTGTTCACTTCTCTCAACCTGCACATTGAAAGATCTGAATTCCAGCAAGCCATCAAAATCGCTGATCAAGGTCCATTTTACTTCCGTTTTTCGACGTTTCTGATGTTTTATTCGCTCTTAGGACCTAATCTTGGGCTCGATTTTCCTTTTTTTAGTTCTCTCGATTGCACCTGGAAATGAGGATGCTGTCAGATGCAAGGTTGCTGTGCTGATTAAGTCAGATAACATTGATGGTGCTCTTTCTGCGATTCAGTCTTATCACAGGCTCCCCATTGATTTCAGCTTCTTTAAGGTGGGACAATTCGATCAATATCGTCTGTATATGTGTTAGTCTTATGGATGTAATTCTATCAGTGGCACTACTGAAATGCAGTTCATTACTGTGCGTCTGTGCCCAGATTATGACTAACTAGTAGTAACGGGTCGGAAAAGTATTGATGCATTTGCTTGTTAGCTGGTTTGATGTTTCAACTCGTTTTTTGGTTTAGCTGCCTCCATAGCTGTTATCACCTCTGAGGATTTAGTGCCTTTCTATCGGTCAAAGTGGCATGTTGTGGGTGTTGTTTGTTGAGAGGGGAATGGTTTAGTGGTACATGTGTGTACTGGTATAGAATTTTTCGAAGTTTGGTACCTGACACTGTAGTTATTCTTTTCTATTTCATACCTTTGTTTCTGCCCCATTCCGGTCTAAACATTTCTTTATATGAAGGTTGTCATATTCCTATATCTTATCACTGACACTTCTTAGCTCCATCAAGAGCGCTGGTTTACAGTCAATGTCTTTTTTTTTTCATGTTACATACATGTGCATTGCTGGTTATGTTATTGCTTCAGATTTTCATAAAATAATTCATTTATATGATTGATTTGCTTTGTACTGCAATGTAGGCTTACTGCCTTTACAGACAAAATAAGCTAAATGATGCTCTAGATTGCCTGAAGGCACAAGATGGAAATTCAACGACTATGCTTCTAGAATCTCAGATACTTTACCGTCTGGGAAAGTTGGATGCTTGTGTGGATGTCTGCCAGAGGCTTCAGAAATCCAAGATTGAGTCCTTGGAGATAAATGTTATTGCTGGGTTGGTTTCGGCCAGAAAGTCTTCTGAAGTTAAGGGAACCCTGGAAGCATTGTGGGTCAAAGAAACAAGCAGTTTTGAGTTGGCATACAATGTTGCTTGTTCTTTTATTGAAGAGAATAAGCTCCATGATGCAGAACAACTGTTGCTGACAGCTCAAAGGTAGTATATAATTTTATTAGATATCAAATTTGATGAGTAATTCTTCAAGAATAGATGGCAGAGTGATCTAACGTCTCCCATGAATGATATAGTGCCTTATTCCAATTCGTCAAATAATTAGTTGGGTTAGGGTGGATACACATGTTATGATAATGAAATTTATTCTTGTAGATGTTTTTTTTCATGATTTTGTTTAACAGAATAATTCACTATTCATGAAATTTCACGCATAAGATTATTGGTGGAGGAATGGTCTCCTCAGTGTAGGATTGCCAATATGAAGTGTCCATTTTTAACTTCTTATGACCACATTTTACAAAAACAATTGATGAATTAATTACTGTAAGGTTTTAGGCATTAAAATGCTCTGTTTCATTTCAGCAAGAGCACTTTTTGAAATCTTTCTTGCCAGAACTTCTGTCCCATACTGTTTGATTGATATTAGATTAAAGCTATGCTATTTTCCTGGTGGTTTCCGCTGAGGACATTTGCTTGTACAGTACTATTTACATAACTGGTAGAAATACATATGATTGGAGTAACTATGAAAAGTAGAAGGGAAATGCTAGCAACTATTGCTTGGATATTTGCTTGCACACTCTCCTGTTCATAATTTGACACGTGTTATATCTTTTGGACCAAACCCAAACATGTTTAAAATTGCCCAACCTACTTGCCTTTAGGTCCAAACGTTTGTCAGGTGTCAAGGTTTTAATGGGAGAGTGTGCAAGCAATTGTCCAAGCATGTGTTGCTAGCATTTCTCAAAGTAGAATATTTGTGTTGGCTATCTATTAATATACCCTCGACTTAATATTAGTAGGTACGGTTATTGTGCATCATTTTATTTGGCTACTGAAGTGTTGGCTCTTCATTGTTAATGGTATCTTAGGTCCTGTGTGGTCAGAGACTCAAGAGTTGTTGATTTGCTTTCTTGCTGATACTCTCTCACACAGACACAGCAGGATTTTGAGCATTGATTAGTGTTATGAAACATATTTTCTTTGATTCTGCAGAGTTGGCCAGGAAGCTCTTACAGAAGAGAGTCATGCTGAAGATGAAATTGAAACTGAGTTGGCTCTTATCTCTGTCCAATTAGCGTATGTACAGCAGGTATACTACCATTTTCCGAGCATCAGTTTTTCCCTTTCTTTCTCCTTATGGATCAGGAATATCGAGTAATACCAGTTAAATTTATTATCAGCTCCTTGGTCAGACACAAGAGGCATCTGGAACGTATTTGGATACTATTAACCGAAATCTGGCTAATGAATCATCACATGCAGTGGCAATGAACAATCCTACTGCTGTCAGAGGTTTAAAAGATGCATCTGATAGCCTAAGGAAACTTGATCGACCTAAAGAGAAGAAGTCTCAAAAGTTTAAGCTTGCCCATGCTCTTAATTTGAAGCTTTCACCGAAGCAAAGGGAGACTCTTTATGCCAACCGGGTTCTTTTACTTCTTCATGCAAATAAAATGGATCAGGTATGTCTCTCTTGTGTACTCACTTTTTTCACCTGCAACATTTTTCTTGATTTCAAAGTTCTGACAATTATCATCGAATTCAACAGGCACGAGAGCTAATTGCTGTACTGCCAGATCTCTTCCCTGACAGCATGTTGCCAATTCTTCTTCAAGCTGCAGTCTTTGTGAGAGATAACAAGGCCACAAGAGCTGAGGAAATTTTAGGCGAGTTTGCTGACAAGTACCCTGAAAAATCAAAGGTTATTCTTCTAGCAAGAGCACAGATTGCTGCAGCAGCTGGCCGTCCTCAAGTTGCAGCCGAGTCCCTTGCAAAGATACATGATATCCAGCACATGCCTGCTACTGTTGCAACCCTTGTGGCGCTTAAAGAGCGTGCTGGAGACATAGACGGTGCAACTGCTGTGATTGATTCTGCTATAAACTGGTGGTCCAATGCCATGACTGAGGACAATAAGCTTAACATTATCACGCAAGAGGCTGCTTCCTTCAAGCTTAGGCATGGCAGGGAAGAAGATACGGGCAGACTATATGAAGAACCAGTGAAAAGCCACGGAAGCACTGAGGCACCAGTCGGGCTAATAACCACTGTGGCTCCTACTGATGTCGAGAAGGCAGAAGCTTTTGAGAAGAAGCTGAAGCCATTATTACCAAGTCTACAGGGGATCTATAGCGATAGCTTGGAGAAGACTTCTACGGCGAAACATGTTGAAGGTGTTTTGAATGGTGGCATTGCTTCAGTGCATCAGGATGTTATGAAGGACAGGCGGAAGAAGAAGCGAAAGAGGAAACCACCAAAGTATCTGAAAGGGTTAGACCCCTACGAATCCGGGTACTCCACCGGATCTTGTAAGGTGGCTTAACAAGATAGAAAGATCTACTTGCATGCCCTAATGAAGGGATGAAAGAGCAGCAGTAAGAGGGTCTCTGCGAGCAGTGGTTAGAGAGAAAAATGAAGCTGAGACCTCTTGAAGTGATGCAATTTCAAAACCTGATCAAGCTACGAGTTCGAAAGGAGCTTCCCAGAATGCAGAGCCTCCTAAAGCATCTTCTTCAAAGTCGTAAAGAAAGAAGTCCAGGAAGTGAGAGTGATGATCGAACGAAGTTATCGGGTTTAAAATATTAGATAGTTAGCAACATTTTGACTGTATTTTGGGATAGAGGTATCTTAGATCTCTCTATGCACCATGTTTTGGCTAGTTGGTTCTTTATAATTCCATTCATTGATGCATGTATGTGTTTTTCAAATTTTTGTTTGTGGAAAAAGTTGGTATTTTTTAAGGATGGATAGAATATTTTTAAGATCTCGAAATCCAAAGAGTCCGTTTATTTACTACATATGTGGAAAAACACATACCTAAGTGTACTACTAATTAACTAACTCAACTAACTAATTTATTAAACTAAAAGACTAAAACATCTTTTGTAGATATTTATTAAGAGGGTAAATTTGACATTTTTATGGTATGTGTTTTTCCACATATGTGGTAAATAGACACCCATGAAACCCAAACTCGTTGTTGAATATCCACGACGATGTAACCGGGTCTGGGCTTGCGTGAGAGCTCTTGGAGCTTCTGATAAATTCCCACAAATGGTATGGAACTATCTTGTATTCTTTTGTTTTTTCTTTTTTTTATCTTTTTGCTCCAGGTGCAAAAACACCAAACTAGGCCAAAAGGTGCAAATTTATCATAATTTTTCCGAAAAGCCTAAATTTACTACTTAATTTAGACATTTACTGCACTTTCATAATTACTTCGTTAATTGTAACGGTTATCCGTCAATAAATTACATTTTACGCTCTTACAATTTTCACATGATATATTTAACACCAAATTTTTTTGTTTATTAACAAATATATCATCTCATTAATTAAATCGCCGTCATTCTTCGACATGAAGCTACTCCATCACCTCTTTCTCAAATCCGCTTCTTCCACAAATCACAGATGAAGGATTTTAACGAAAAAACAAAACAGAATTGAAGCCTGCGGGAAATTAGGTTTGAGGGAAGTGGGTTTCGACGATTTTTTGAGCCCTAGTGGGATTTGCAATTTTCGGCGTTGAATGGTTGCGGAAATGGTGGGGATCGGGCGGTGGCGGTCAATCGAGTTCCTGGTGGTGGTGGTGCAGCCAGTTGGAGCCTCGATCAATGAATTTTTTTCGTCAAGCAATCGTGTCAGAAAACGAATCGCAGCATTTTTCGGCGATTCCAACGGCTTCAGATGGCGGGGATGGCTTCTTTGGGTTGCTGGAGAGGTGGCGGTCTTGGGGGAATGAGTTTCTTTGTGGAAGAAACAGATTTGAGAAAAAGGTGATGGAAGAGTAGTTTCGGTCGTGGAAGAACGGCGATGTTGAGTGGTATTTAATGAAGAAAATGATATTTTTGTTAATAAATAAAATGTTGAGTGTTAATTGTATCATGTGAAAATGTAATGGTATAAAATGTAATTTATTAACGGAGGAACAATCATGAAATTGCACTCAATGTCTAAGTTAAGTAGTAAATTAAAGTCTTTCAAAATAATAATGGTAAATTAATTTTGTAAAACTGTATAATTAATTATCTCAACTCATTACACTGGTTGAAACAAAAAAGGCTTGTAAAACTTTGTCATTATTATAAAATATATCTCAACTCATTACACTGGTTGAAACAAAAAGTTTTGGCCGAGTATCTCCCTCAATCGCATTCACGTTGTACATTTTCCTTTATAAAATGTATAGAAAATGAGACAAAATATAAATGAAACAGAGGTGGTAAAAGAAAAATCAACATTACTCTTCTTATGGGAGAGCACTCAATGTTTCCAACCGTTTCTATTACAGATATTTGAAAAGCACAAAAAAAAAGAGGAAAAGGTAACCTTGTTTGGCAAGCCATTTCCTACATATGGATATGTGTAATGAAGCTGTGTGCAACATATGATAATTTACTCTCCTTTAAAATCATTAAGAAAACAACAGGAACCATAATGGAGAATGCTTTGTCATTGTTCATCTCAGTTATATAGCATATGATAATTTACTCTCTTCATATGGTTAACAATGAATGATGCAGTTGCATCTTGTTCAGGTATTCCATGGATGCTCTTGAGTCTTGACCAAGTACAGGGATTCTTATTCACTAGATATGTCCAGAAATGAAAATGCACCATGAACCAGCTTTTTTCATTTCCCTCTTTTGGCTAATCATGCTTCATCACTTCCAATGATGAACATGCCACATCTCATAGCAACCAGCAAGCTCTCTTAGCTAAAAGGAGGGATCAAAAAGAATATCTCTTTGATCAGTCAACAACTTCTCTACCATTCCCCTTGATCTTTCCTGTTTTCTCCAATGATATACCAGAAATTATCTGACAACTTCTCACTTGGAGAAAGGGGCATTTGAGGCTGTGCATACTTGCCTACCTTAAGGAGTTGAGAAATCATCTCCAGAAAGTTGAGACTCCAAACTCAAAATAGCAGGTTTCAATCTCCCAAGAGCTAAAGTGCTTCCTTACCAGCAGATTTGATAAGTTCAGTCCTGGCTGCATCCATAATTACGTCAAAGTCTACCTGCATGTACCTACCCCTGCAAGCCCATAATCACCATTACTAGTGATATACCATAAATGTGACTGATAAATGGATGCAGGTGAAGTAGTAAAATGCAGAATGGAATACCATTTATCACACATGAATATAACATGCAGAAAATAACACACACTTGATCCAGGCATTATAAGCTATCCCAATTGGGTTTTTAGCTTTTAACAGTCCTTCGTTTGAACAAAACCGAAATTTTGTGCAAGCTTGCCATAAGATGTTCAGCAAGTGATGTGAACAGCTTCGTCGAGAAATCAAGAAGTAAGAACTTTTCAAGTTATTTAAGGCTCTGAACGCATTGCAGCATTGCTCTTACAGTTCCCTCCCAAGTTCATAAACTAATTTAGACTCCAACGTGGTGCTGCATAGACTAAACATGTTTAAAATTTCATGAAAGAGCAACATAGAAAAGAATCATAGCAACCGCTGTTGATTCTGCTAATGAACATGTCTCATGATTCAACCAACATGCGGTAAGATTTGTCTCAACCAGGCATCCCACCATAGCAGATATACTAACACATATGACATAATGCTACCTATAGTCAAGAGCTAAAATCTGGAAACCTCCAGAAAATGAAATACATGATCTATATGCTTTAGTGAAAAGATCATCTATTTGAGATTCAACATACCAGAAATGAGTTTTGGACCATATTGTAGACGGGTAAGCTGGGCTCCCAATGCCGTGCATTATCCTTGCAACAGCCCTTGGAGTAAATTTAAGCTGTGAATTGCTCTGCAAAAAAACCTACTCCCAACGCATTCCAGACCCCCAAAGGAATTTAAAGACTTGTTAGTAAAAAGAGAACTTTTCTGACAGAGTAAGAAGAGAGTCCCAGTATGATTGCTAAAAACCATACCTTTATATCTGCTTGTAGAAAACGACTGCAAACAAATTAATGAGAACAAGTTAGGTTGAGTAAAATTTTAAAAGAGACTAGATAAGCAATGAATTTGATAAATTATATGTGGAAAATGTTTTGTCTAAGAGAGAACCTGCTGCCAAGTACCAAACTCCAGAGTTTATTATGGAGCAGTTAATTTTCAGAAACATTATCAAATATCAATGCAACTCTTTATATTGTACCTGTCATGACGCATTTTTTCAGGGACATCAAAAATATCACTTCCGCTGAAATAGTCTAGAATTTTCTCTTCCAGGCATGGTGTATGCTGAGAACCACAACAACCATGCATTCTTTGACATGTTCCCAGAGCAGAGGCTACAGCGTGGTACATTGTGTCCAGTTTCCTGACCTGAAAGGAAACGAAACTGTTCACTAAAACCATACAAAAGAAGTCAAAGAAGCTGAATTTGATAAGGCATGAATGAGGTTTATTGCACCATGAAACCATACTCCACGAATTTATACTGCATATGCAGAAGTTATTTAGCAACAGTGTTAGAGCCAATCACCTTGACTTTTTCAATCTCGGATAACCATTTGGTGAGACTTGCAGAAAGAGCAAAAAAGTCGCTTGGAATCTCCACTATTGTATAGCAGAAGGCCGAATCCTTCACTTCATAGCTTACTTCTCCTTCGTCCTAGGTAACACAAAGAACTGGATGAAACAACCAAATTTGTCTTCTACAAGGCTTGGAGAAGATATAATTTCTCTACAAAGTTCAGTGGCATTCTATTTAGAATTTCATTTTCCTCCGGTGTTCCCTTCTCCATGTCTTGCAACGTAGAAAACTACTTCTACAATTTCCCGCTGTTCAACAGCACAAGTGAGTTGTTAAAGATTGCAATACAAAGATGATTTGGAAACAGACAAGTAAAACAGCAGCATCGTACCAACAGTGTTACATGCATTATTATTAATTATACATAAATGGAATAATAATGATGATGATGATAATAATAAAACAAAAAGGTGGTTGTATAAAAAAAACAAAAAGGTGGTAACATGAACTTCAGTCACATCCGGTTCAACGTATTGGAAGATTTTTTTTCTTCCCGGCCTTTTCATCATTACTATACACGATGTGTTGAGAAAGTTTGACATTGTCAATAACATATGTAAGAACTCAGCTAAATCCCCCCTTTCAGTAAAAAGGAACCTATCGTGAAAATAAACTTAAACTCCAGCTAGTGATTAATACGAGTGGATTTAAGTCGTCATGATGTGTTTATGTGTTAGATTAAACTTGCATATGGTTCTTACCTTAAGATCCTGCAAGTGATTTGAGAAGTCAGTAGCTGCAACTCCAAGGGTATTCGCCAGTGTTGGAATATTAAAAACATAGGGTCCTTGCTCAGTCTGACAGCTGAAATTTTAAGCATAATTGGCTTTCTCAGAAGGGTGAAAGCATGGTAAAACAGATTTGATCATTTAAGGAATCTGAAGAAACTTTGCTTACCTCTTCAAAATGGCTGCTACAACCTCATCTCTATCAGCAAGCAACGTAGGAGAAGTCTACAAGTACACAAATTACCTCAATTGCCAAAGAACAAGGGAAATCTGTTCAAATTAAAATTATAACAAGGGAAATCTGTTCAAATTAAAATTATCTAATCTTACACAAGTATAAAGTCTTTGATTTAAGACCTTCTAAGGTGAGTGGTTAATTCTTCAATACCCCATACTTGTATAATAGCAACAGAAACAGATCATGTAATTCGAACTTCTTTACCTTATGGAAATTTAGAGTGCAAGTTACATTCAGCTGTGGCAGTAAACGTAAATATGTCACTTCACCCAACTCCATATGTGTAAGAAGCGTCAGCATTACCTGGAGTGCACAAAGGAAATAAGCAGCTGACAGTTGTTCACACAGAAATTTTGTTCTTTGTTTTTTACAGCTCAAATAACATCGTAATACAGATGAACTACGATATCTGGAGTATATTCCAAGTCTAAGCAGTCAAAAAAATTAAGATTTTATATCCATTTGTAAATTTTCGTTTCCCTAGTAAATTGTACTCCATGGTATTACAGTATCATGCAGGGTAGCAGCAACAGACCTCTTCTTTCAAATCAAGTTTCCGAGATGCTGATTCTTTGATAAGAGAACAAATATTTCCTTGTGAACTTTTCTCTGTTGAGAAAACTTGGTAGAGGAATTGGCTTACTGCATATTCATCTACTCCATCACTGCACCAAGAAGACTTACATTAAACCTGAACTCTTAAAAGCACTAAGCCCTTAAATTTAATGACTGAAGATGATTATATTCATTGCCAGACACCTGTGTGCAAGGCTGCGTAGCTTGTAATATGTGGTATCATCCAAAAAGAGATGACAGTTGGATAATCTCCCATCTCGTCCGGCACGTCCAATCTCCTAAATGGACCATTTTCATTCCATTAACACAAAACCAAACCTTCATAGTCTCGTAAGACAACTTACTATTTCAGACCGAACCTGGACATATTCTTCTAAGCTTTCTGGAAGGCTGTAATGAATGACCTGAAATTTAGAAAAAAAAAACTTATGTAGTGATTCCAGGGATGCTGATATGAAACTACATAAAACTTCTGTTTAACTACATACCATGACAGCAACCTATGGTCACAATGCAGATTTTATTCTGCTATGACAAGCCACCTTACACTAATTTATCTCAGTTAGCATTAGATGCATGGTTTCCATTCTTACTAGTCTGTGTATCTCAACCAGGAAGCATGCTATTCAAACATCCCCAAAAGACCAACTTCAATGAAAACTATTCTCATAACTGGAAAAATTCCCGACATGCAAAAGAAAAGAAAATTTCTTTTGAATTGAGTTGACAAAGAATTTAAGTTATACTCTCATTAGGACACATGTATGAATATGATGTTGCCCTTCCTTTATCTTGCAAGAAAATTTTCACATCAGTACATGATCTCAGTGATCAATTTCACCATTATTGGAAAGAGATGGATTACGTTACATTACGCGTTAACACAGTGAAAGCGCATTGCTAGCAAAGCATTCCCACTTACAGCATCAATATCCCTTTTGTCAAGTCCCATGCCAAAAGCCACAGTTGCAACAACCTTCAAGGAAAGGTGCTATCAGTGATCAAGAAAGTGGTCATATTCTTGTGAATTAGAGAGATTACAGAAAAAAAACATTGATATGGCTTGAATAGACAGTGAGAGAGGGCAATAAACTTCTACCACTCTTATTTTGTTGGTACAAAATAGATTCTGAACACGGTAGCGTTCTTTTGCTGGGAGGCCACTATGGTAACTCTGCGAAAGGAGATTGGGTTGTCAAACTTGCATACTGCATAAAAAGATTCATGGAACTGGAACCTGCAACTGAAAATCAAATACCTTTGAAGATATGTTGTTGTCACATAGGTATCTGCTTATCACATCAGTTTCTGACTACCAAGTCCCCCGTCCATAAATAAAAGTTACAACATGACACAATTAGGCAAAGCAAAATAAAACTATGCACACAGAGAAAAAACTAAAATTGGAAACCACAGGGGCTTAAGCGATATCTAGACATGATAAAATGTCCACTATTAATGCCAAGCAACAGGAAAAAGACACATAGCATATGATTCGAGTAAAAGGAAATCATAAGTGATGTTGTGCCTGTCAGAAATCATCATACATAATTAATAGGAGTACTAGAGATGACTAGAAAAGCAACAGGCTTGGTGGTGCACCTGAAATTTGCAGTACACGATAATGCTCTTGGCTTCCACAAAAGCAGAAGACTCCATCAACTGCAACAAATCTTTCATCCTGAAATTCATGGCACAACTGGATAATATTCAATTTATTTACAGCTCTTAGTTAGAGAGTAGACTCTTGGATGAGAGAAGAGGTTACCTGTTCCCACTCAGGGATACTGATAACTTTAGATTGTCTCTTATGTTTGCCCTCTGAATAACATTAGTTGACGAAATTTCCAGAGCTGCCATTACAGACTTCAAGGTCATGGTTGTTGCAGTTGCAGTCATTGCAAGAACGCAGTTAACATTCAACTCAGCACGAAATAAAGATGCCCTAAGCCTCATGTATGAAGGCCGGAAATTATGTGACCTAAAAGTTCAAAAACGAAATTAGAGTGCACAGACAGACAAAATACATTTGAAAACATCAAACTCCGAAAGTTGAAGCCAAAATATAGAATATAAGTCAAGATTCACCATTCTGAGATACAATGAGCTTCATCCACCACAACAAGTGATACAAGATTTGAAGAAAATACTGAGAGAAATTCTGCATTCAGAAACCTCTCGGGTGAGACAAAGAGCACCTGAAACATGGACAAAAAGCGTATATGGAGACTAAGAGCAACCCATACCTACACGGCACTACTTAAAATGAAATGATAAATATCTATCAAAGTATTCAGACATGATAAATATCTATCAAAGTATTCAGACCTTTATGGTCCCTTCTACGAGCTGTCTCAGTGTCTCCTCAGCTTCTTCAGGTTTCTAGTTACATTAAACATCATGTAGTAACAGGATTAAGTAATCTATATACTCTAAATAACAGAATGAAGTAAAATCATTAAGCCTCATATCTGTTCACCTGAGCGCTGCACAACAGACCACCATGAATCGCAGGAGGCAACTGCTTCAACTGATCAATCATCAAAGCCACCAAAGGACTCACAACAAGCGTAACCCCGGGAAAAACCATGGCCGGAATCTGATAACAAAGCGACTTGCCAGCACCAGTCGGCAGAATAAGCATTGTCGACTGTCCAGAAAGTACAGTCCTGATTGCCTTCATCTGCCCACCCCTGAATGAATCGAAGCCGTAAACCACTTTCAGTAATCTCAACAGGTTCTCATCTGATGCCTCTTCACGAACCGCCATAACAGCCTCCTCGATACGCTGGGTCTCACAGTCGGTCTTCCCCTTTCTTTCATTTCCTCGTGTCTCCTCAAAGACCAGACCTTCTTCCTCGATAACCCCACCAGTCTTCTGATCTTCAGGTCCAGCTTTTCGTTTACTTCTTCTGTAATACCTGGACTTGGACGAATACCCACCTTTCCTTTTCCCTTTGCCGGCGAACTTGCGGAAGTTTCGGTTCAGATTGAGCCGTACGAAGTTACCTTCGCCGCCTGATTTCTGCAGCTTCACCGGCGCCAAAGGAGCATCACCTCTGATCAAATTGGGCAGCTTGCTCTTGGAACCTTTATTAGAAAAAGAACGATTCAAACTCGCTGTTTCCTCATCCACCGCCAGCGGACGCTCGTCTTCGAAATTGAGAGAGACTTTCTGGGTTTTGGAGAAAGAGGCGCGATTTCTGGTGAAAAACCCAGCCGGAAGGGTCTCGATCGAATCGACAACTGAGGTCGGCTGAAGGACACTGGCGGTAGAGCGACGAATCTGGAAGGGCAGATCGGCAATGGGAGCTGGGAAAAACGATGGTGGGTCTGGTCGTGCAGAGGGTTTAGGCGGAGATGCTCTTCTGGGTCTCTGAATCCGGTTCGGATTCGATTGAGTGGAGCATTTGACCCGCTTAGAGCGTCCGCTGGATGAGATTGGGGTGGCTGTTTTTGCCGACGCCGGCTGCGGCGGAGCTGGGAAGGAGGCGCGCGGAGGAGTTGCCGATACGTGTGAGCCGTCGGAGTCTGAACCGCTCTCCATTTGGGGCGCCGGTTTCAGCCTCTGGTGACCTGCGGTTTTGGTCATCATGAATCGCGCGCTTAAATTCCCGCCATTAATGTTTTTAAATGGAGTAATTTATTTGCCAACTACTACTACTGTGTTAGGGTAAAAATATTACTCGTAATAAATTAATTTATGCAAAAACAATTATAAATTTTATTTTTAAAAAACTATATTATCGCTTTTGGGTGTGTTCTTCTATTTTTAAAAAACATTAACAATCTATTAAATTAATCTTTTTATCTCATAAAGTTCAAATTATTGATATTATCCGCGGTTAGTAGGTATTCGTTATAACGGTTAGTAACTGACACCTATATCTTGATATCTGTGGATATTTTTCACCCGTGGATATCCATTACCCGTCAATATAACGTTTTTCAAGCTTTAAACTAAAGAAAAAAGATTGGTAATAAGCAAGTCATAATAACTAAGTGCAAGACCGGAAATACAACAAAAGACAAGATCAGTTTGTGGTGGGCCTAGTGGCCAGTGGGTATATTAAACATGGGTCGAGTTGGGTTTTATACATGGGCTGGGTATTAGAAATGGGCTGTGTACATGGGCCGAGACTTGGGTATTAAAAAAAGGGGGTTGGGTAATGGTTAATGGGTATTCGCGGTTACGGTTACCTCTTATCCGTAACCGCACCCGTCAGAGTCACGGTTTGTAATTTTCATCTATTAGTCAATAACCGCGGATAATATCTGCGGATAAACCGCTACAAAAGTCACAGATATCCGCGGTTATTGGTTATCATCGACCATTTGTCATCCTTACTCACTAAGGGCAAAATTGTTAGGAGCTAAAAGTGTTATTTTTTCGGACTAAAAAAATAACACTTTCTAACCCTAACAATTTTGTGTTGCCTGTGAGTGTTTGGCTGCTGCAACTACCAATTCTTGGCGAGGGTGGTCGGAGCCGTCCTCCCTAACCGGTGGAGATCAATTGGATCGATAGCTCCTCCATGGAGCTAGCGGGTTGGCCCGTTCCCATGCCCATCCCTAGCTGGGCAGGTGCTAGGGAAAGGGAAGAGATAGAAAACAAATTATGGGGTTCTTCTAAACAATTACAATAGTTTTTGGTGCATTTGATTATTAAATAATAATTATAAAGTTCCTAAGGTTATTTTAATTGTACTATTTCGACTTAAAAGTTATAGGAATTACAATTTTACCAAACCGTTGGAAATCTAACGATATCAAACGAGTTATTGGATTAATGGCCTAAAATGCACCATTTTGCATAGTTTAGGTAACGGGTAAAAGAGTTAACAAAGTTTGAGGTAGTAATTTGTATTTAAGCCTATACCATATGTAATTTGGTCTGAAAATGATAAATACAGTCGTTCAATGTGTATGTTTTTCGATGTAGGGGTGAAAGTTGAACGAACAACTCGAGCTCGGCTCGGGTTCAATTAAAAGTTCATTCGATCTCGTTCATATTATTTTTAAGCCAAGCTTGAACAAAATTTTAAGATCGATACATTTATCAAGCTTAACATGAACAGCTTAGTGCTCGACTTGGCTCTATTTAATCCTAACTTTTCCATTGATATTCGTGAACAGCTTGAGTTCGGCTCGATTTAAAGGTCGTTTCAAGCTTGTTTATATATATTATTTTCAAGCCAAGCTAAACCACAATTTCAGTCTCGATATAATTTTCAAGCCTGGTTTTCACCCCTAATTCACTACGTGCGGAAGGCAAATCTTACTGCAGTTTGGGTCGCGGTAAGCTCAAAGACGCAGTAAATGATGCAGTAAGCTTTACTGCGGCTTTGGCCGCAGTAAGCCATTTTTTAGGGTTTCTTCATCCGCCCCTTCTTTCATTTTTTGCATCTTCTTCATCTTCTTCTTCATCATCTTCTTCATTTTCTTCTTCTTCTTCTTCTTCTTCTTCTTCTTCTTCTTCTTCTTCTTCTTCTTCTTCTTCCGACGTCGCCGCTCCCACCTCAGCACCGCTGCTCCAACGATGTTACTTTCTCGCCATCATGACCGGCGCTTGTTCACCATCACCACTGATTTTTGAGTTTTTCAGGGTTGGTGGATGAATCAGGATGAATTTTTTCATCCGGATTCATCCACTTTTTTTAATTAATAAATTCGTTTCTGCGGCACGGCTGTAGTAAGGCGCGATAAGTACTACGGCTGCTACCACAATGAAGCTTCTCTGCGCCTTTATTTACTGCAGGAGTCACTGCGGCCTCTCCCGCAGTAGTTACTGCGGTTCTACTGCGATTTTGGCCTCATTAACACGTGTTTTCTCTACGTAGTGATTCGATGTGTGCAACGAGGTAGGAGTAGCACGCGATTCGCGGCGGGGTGCAAATGTTGTTGTATTTATATTACGAAATAAATCCACCTTCATACCAAACAAGTCGACAGAATGCAACATCTAAAGTCCAAGAATGGGATTACTCAGGGTTGAGCAATAATAATCTTTGTTTCCCATATTGAATATTGAAGAGATTGAAGAAAACACAATAATAATAATAATAAAAGAAAAATTAGATGCAACCCCTATCCAAGATGAACACGCATCCAGATACAGGTTTGTTAGTGGTAGAGTTTCTTCCCGGGAGGCTTATCGGTGGCATCGAGATTCAAGCTTGTCGTCGTCAAGATTCAATATTGAGGATTATCTATCATTTCCAGATTTGCTATAGTGCTCTTCTCTTGCTCATCCTTCCCCCGTCGCGCTTGATATTCTCTCCCATTTTAACTCCGTCACCTTGGTTGTCCGCCGGTATGCAGCTGCTGCTGCAACAGATCCAAAACATTATATTATAAAGAAAAAACCCCGAATGCCCGAGAGAAGAAAGGCGGTTGGGAAAAGGAGTAGAGAGGAGGTGCGACAGAGCGATGGTCCCGTTCACCGGAAAGTTGAAGGTGTCCTCTATCTTCATCATCGCCATTGTTTTTTTTTACAGACAACTATTTTATTTAAAAAATAAATGAGAGTTTTTTTTCTTCATCATCGCCATTGTTCTTCCATCGTCTTCTACTCTCTCAGATTTTCGTTTTCCTTTGTTTCTCCAAATCCTCAATTGCAACAAAGTAGAAAGGAATCGGTACGTAGATCGATGAAGACTTGTTCTAGATTTTGCAGCAGAATTAGAATTGTTTCATAGAGAAATCTAGAGAGACAAGAAGTTTACGGCTTTAATTTTTGGTTTGGTGTGCTTTAATTGATGACTCTCGATGACTTTTAATCGTGTTATTTACAATGAACTTCCGTTATCATTAATGCATAATCTACAAATCCAGTCACCCTCCAATGTGGCACCTATGTGGCTTGCCACATGGGCAAACGTTGGTACCTGTTTGGGCACCTTAGCAAGATCCGTAAACACTGTTGGAGACTCGTCCTTGGTCTTCCGGCAACACTCTTGTTCTTGGCTTCTGGAGTTGGTATTTTTCTTCGCACAACGGTAACTCTGTTCCAAAGTTCTCCCAACGTTTGTCACAAAGCCTACTCTCTCATGCATAATTTCACATCGTCCCAATATTCAGCTTTTATTATATTTTAAACAAACCTTGAGAAACCTATAATTTCACACTTATTATATAGTAGTAAAAGTTAATTGTACATAAGAATAGGTGATAGTAAATGATACTTGTGTTAAAGATTCATTTAATTTGCATATTTTAATTTTAAAGTGATATGGAAGTCAATAAACTATCTAAGTTTCACTTCAATTGAGATGAGAAATACGAAGTTATTGCTTTTGTGGATGGGATGTGAGAGAGACATGAGAGAAATCTTAAGTACCAAGTTATGAGCTAGGGACAGTAAGGACCACTTTTTTTTTGATGGGGAAGACAATTTAATAGGGGGGTTCAAACTTACTATTTTTGAAGTGAATTTTTTCCAAATTCATTCATAATTTTTAGTGATTCACCGAGCTCCCCATATTCGGACCTATAGGAGGTGCGAATATGAAAAAGTGGAAGTGATTCACGTTTGTGGGACCCACCTCACCCACCAGCCAATCATGCTCTCCTCTTCCCCCCCACTTGCTGCTAAACGTGCGGGTGCTACCTGCCTAGGGAGTAGTGGGGTGAGGGCGACCTCACAAGTGAAATTTGCAGCTAGTTTGAGTGTCCCAAATACATAGTGAATTTTATCAGGTGATTTTCAAAGAAATTCGGTGAAAATAATTTTCCTCCCCTCCCATGTTTGAATCCCCCTAATTTGTAAGATAGTACTTGATGTCACTAACACAGATATGAGATAAATAATAATGTCCTTAGATGAAAATAATAAGTAACAAGTTATGAGGGACAGTAAAGACCATTTAATGTAAGGTAGTACTTGATGTGCCTGCCATCCGGAGGTGTGTTCTTCTCACACAAAAAATTAATAATAATAATAATAATAATTAAGTGAGAAAAGGTAATTAGCATATAGTTATCATAATTTGAAATTTGTGCATCTAGCGTAGGAGCGAAACAAAAGCTTAAATAATTAGCATAGTTATCATAATTTGAAATTTGTTTTAGTCAAAATTTAAGTAAAATAGTAAAACTTGAAACATCAAAATAAAACACAACAAAATTTATGGGATAGAAGAAGTACATTTCAAGAAAATTTAAATCAGACTATCACCTACAAATCAAATGTATCACACATTTTGAGAGTAAGGGAAGTACTTTAATTTTTTATATACAAACTGGAAAATGAAACACATTATAGCTAGTTTATAGTTTAAACATATGGATCCCGATCCAAAATATAAATTTCAAGAGTTTTTAAAAGGTCTATTTTAAAATTTTAAGCTTCATCCTTCCGTTTTCTGATACTACTATATGAACTCTTCTGCATGATAAATGAAAGGCTACGAAGTTACTAAAACGCTCTCTCACATCACAAATTAACATCCAAAAAAAATTATTCTTCTTCTTCTTAAAACTAAACAAGCCCATAGCGTTTATGGGGAATATAAATATAAAATAAGAAGAAAAAAAGGAAAACATGATTTTTTTTAATCCTACGCTCGTTTCACCGTGAATATAAGTTGTGTTCATTAGGGAAAAAAATGAAATCAACAATATTTTTCACTTATAAATTTGACATTGATTTTTAGAAATTTCAACTATTTCTTGGCCAGTATTTCTACTAAGAACATCTCATATTTTCAAATTAGGTTTGATAACAACCACAAATGTGCTTAAAATATTTTAAGTGGTGTCTTGTTCAGTTGTTCACGTTTTTCTCACATACTCGTCTAAATAGAATCATCACTGGTAAGTGGAAAGCATTAGAAGATAGAGAATCTTCGATATTTTGTAAGAGAGAGAGAGAATCATGATCAAACAAAATAATCTTTTATTTCGGGAGCGAATATGTTCTACACTTGTTGTACTTGCTTCCCTCTCTTCCTAAGAGGTGAAAAGAAGTGAAGTACGTAGTAGTACTCACATGCTTTTGATATCTCTCTCAACTCTCCTGATCAGTTCAATTGAATTCACGGAGGTGGGTTGTCAGGGTTAGCACATGCCATGAACCCCACCCATCACCTGTCTCTTAATATTGTGTAATATTGGCTTCAAAAACTCTTCCCCTATATATATATAGTCGCCCAGTTCCTTTCTCTATCACCCAACTATCTAAAACAGAGAGAGTTCCTTTCTCTATCACCCAACTGTCTAAAACAGAGATCAGAGAACAAATTTTATTAATTTGTCAATGGCGGCGGAGATAATGTGGGAGTTTAAATGTATCAATTGCAAGGGGTTCAAATTCTTTACAAAACTTGCTGGTTTTGAGGAGCACAACAAAAATTGTCATAAGAAATTTATGGTGAAGTGCCCGAATTGCAAAAACGTGTTTTTGACCACCACAACAATGGAGGTTCACAAAACCCAAGAAGAGCAGCAGCAGGTGGTATAGTTTTTGTTTTAATTATTTCAGTTTTTTAAAATTGGTTCATTGTAATTAATATTTATTAATTTATGTATGTTTTTTGTAGGCGCGGAACCAAGGACACGGGATTGGTGAACTTTTAGGAGTGGAGGGGGATGCCGAAGAAGAATGATTAAGGAGCTAGGAGCACCTAATTAAGAATAAAGTTCATTGTGTGTGTTGTTTAATCTTAAATTTGCATGTGTATGATTAATTTCAGATCAGTTTGTTGTTCAATATTAAGTATGTGTTCTCGATCTTAATTTCCGAGCCATTCGTAATGGCAGATATTTTCAGCTTCAACAATAATAATGTCTCTTAATCTACTGTATATATCGTTTGTAGTATATATAGTGAGTCTGGAGCTTTCGGTTTATATGTCAGTCATATTTAGGGATGGGCATTGGGCGGGTCGCCCGCTCCATGGATTGATCCGTCTTGATCCGCGTGGTGGTGGATCGCTCAATGGCCATTTCCATTTCTTGGTGGATCGATCAGTATTGATCCGCCGTTCATCAATAGTGACTAAAGTGTAACTTTTTAAAGTTTTGGTCATTTTTTATTTTTTCGAAAAAGTTCAGGGACTAAAAATGTAAACACTTTTGGGCCAAAATGTAAATTTTTTAAAAATTTGAGGACCAATTTGTAATTTTTTGAAAAATTTGTGGGTGATGTTGTAAATATTTTTATGGGAGGCTGTGGGCTCCAACGGATATCCACGACTGGCCCATTTCCATTTCCACCATGTGGTGGATCACAACCAACCCGCTCATGGTGGAGCGATGCGGTGGGCGTGGAGCGTCCGATGGATATGCATTTACTTTCCAGCAGAGTTTTACTAAAAGGTTGGGTCTCTCCTTCTCTAAAAGGTTGGGTCTCCTTCTCACTCTCAACGTTCTATAACTATCAATCTTTATAGCCACCTGTCACAATATGTAAATGCATGAAAAAAATAGATTTATAATAACACAACGATTAAAACAATTACCTATTTCCTGCTGCATGTATTTACTTACAATCACCACCTCCGCCGCCACCGCCGCCACCAACTTCTTGGTTTTGGATAATCGCCGCCACCATTGCATGAATGCAATAAAACACTGCCGCCGCCGCCACCGCGCCGCCGCCGCCGCGCCGCCCGCCGCCAATTAGATAAGGATTGGTACATGTGGAGATTCTGAAATCAAATAATAAGGAAAAAGTAGGGGAATTGGATTTTTTTTGTTTTAAAGTGTGTTTATTTAATTTTATTTGATATGAAAAAAAATTTTTTATATGGGTAAGGTTTGAAACCCCCTAATATCTTTATAGCCACCTGTCACAATATGTAAATGCATGAAAAAAAATAGATTTATAATAACACAACGATTAAAACAATTACCTATTTCCTGCTGCATGTATTTACTTACAATCAACTTCTTGGTTTTGGATAATCTTTTTACCATTGCATGAATGCAATAAAACAAATTAGATAAGTACATGTGGAGATTCTGAAATCAAATAATAAGGAAAAAGTAGGGGAAATTTTTTTTGTTTTAAAGTGTGTTTATTTAAAATTGTTTCTTAAAAAATGCATTTTTTTTATATTGACGTGAATTTGTTAAAAGGGGTGAAAATTTTGGAAATTAAAATTGATGTGATGTCTGTAAGAAACAATTTAATTGAGTCTCAATTATTTTATCTTATTTTCTATGATAAATATAAAACATTTTTTTATCCAATTTTAAAAATAAATAAAATTACTGCACGTTTAATGAGTATTTATGGATTTTACATCAATTCGTAACTACCAATTGCTAGTCGTATGTTATGGAATTGCTTTAAAGTTGTCTTATGTATTCATATGTATTGTCTGATTTTTACGCACCGGCGAGTAAATTTAGTATTGAAATAGTCTGATATTTTCATACAGATTGTCTAGTTTATTTATAATAATATTTGCAAAATTAGACGAGCACACTGTTAGTTTGCAAAATTAGACGAGCACACTGTTAGTTTGATACCAGAACGCTCGGTAGACAAAAAACCTGATCATTCCATTAAGAGAGCAACTGAGTCGAGCTAACTTATTGGGCACGCAAATTAAACATACAAGATACACGAGCACCTGCACTACAACATACTCCATCATCTCCAGCTAGCTAGGGGTGAGCTCAACCCAGATGGGTGGAGTTATATGGCCAAAAAACTTAACTGGGAAGTGCTCCATACGTCCATCCTCTAAATGGTAAATGCCCATGTCTTTACCCCCACCTAGATCTGTCCAAGCATAATGTTCATTCAAATCATCAGTAAAGTAGATGCAATTTGGCTCACAACCAGGGAAGTCGGAGGCATCGATAGAGAATGAAGAATTGAACCCCAGGAACAATGACCTGCCACCCAAGTCTCGAATTGGTCTCCAATCACTTGTATCACTCTGGCACCATCTCACCTCAAACACTTGGAATTTGTAGGTTCCGTAGTCGGTGCTTTCGATATCTACTGGATCGATTTCTCGTCATACCAACAAAAGCAATCCACCTGATTCAACCAGATACCATTTCTCAACGAGCCCATGGGTCGGCAATGGTAGGAACCCGACCACCGCTTGCAATCCAGTTCCTTGCGTGTTCCATGAAAAGATGTTGCCACAGAAATCGGTGCCGTAAAACAGGCCCTTATAGAAGACTATATCCGTGCCTGATCGATCAATTTCGATCCAACAAGCGTCCCCCTTCAGCCACATAGCAATTTGTCCCACTACGGTAAGAATAGAGAGGGTGTAATCATCTTCGCCGTCTTCCCAGGACTGGAAGAGAACACTGCTTTCATAAGAACACCATCGTAACAATCAACGGGGTCAAAACCAGCACATACAAGATCGAGACTAGCGCTGATATCGGGTAGCTTGAATTGGACACGAGACAATGGATGCACCACATTCATCTCCAAATCCGGGTCAAGAGTCACCAACCATCCACGCCAAGAGACGCACTTCCTCTTCCTGCCATCGGCTAATTCTGGCAGTATTTTCAGATAGCAAGTTCTGTTGTTGAGGACATTGTAGAATCCTCGGAGATTGTTGGTGTTGCTTTCTTCTGCAAGCATCAGCCACGGGAACTGATAACCACCACTGAATACTAGTATATCATTGGGGGATTGGGTACCAACAGACCGCCAGAACCTACAAAAGGAGGTAGCACATACGAAATCCTGGTATGATTGCAACCGCTGCAATATTTCAGTTACAAGCTCCCCGGGAAGGTTTGACAAGTTGTTCGTCTGATCAGCTAGTTCCTCCTTCAAACAAAGTGCCGCCGGTGATTCAGATCTACGAAGAAGCGGTGGTACCGGTTTCGGCTTCCCACCTGTTTGCACAACAACACAACCATGCATCAATCCCACATAAAAACAGGGATATATCTGGGCAATTGGCGTGTAAAACTTATATCCCATACAAAGTAATTAACTTTACTTACCAGAGGCCTCGATTTCCGTGTCCGAATCGCTTCTTCTCGTCATCTCCAAATGAATTAGGAACGTCGGCAACAAAAAGTAAACTCCGATCGAAGAAGCGGTGGTTTCTTCTTCTTGCGACAATGGACAAAGATGCGGACTGATCGTGGTCGGAGGATAAATAAGCTTCAGTTCAGATCTGTCTTCGAATCAGTTTCGGAATAGGGGCGGCGACGTTTATCAACTCCTGCCAGGACGACTTGCCCTTCAATAACACTAATAATAGGGGTAATAAAATATGACTCAGGTTGTTTGAGAAAATGCTTACTTAGATAGGCCAGCCGGAGATGGGGGAATCTTCAAGTAAGTATCCCGTGAGTGAAAATGATCAAAGTGTTTAACATAAATATGTGGTGGGGAGAGTAAAAATGTTAGATGTAAAATTGTTATGATCAAATTGTATAGGGTTAAAAACTTTAAGTACGACTTTTTGTAATTAAACCAAAGAGTTAACATATTTCTTAATGGCATTGGAATTTTTAACCCAGTTTCAAAACTTAAATGGCACTAACTCCAAAATGAAGTTTAGTGGTAAATTAGAAAGTTTGATTACTTTAGTGGCATATTTACCCTTAATCCGATTTTATTTTGATTTAATTTTGTATGTTTTTTAATATTTTGATATAAATAGTAAAATTATTTATATGCAAATGATAAATAAATCTTTTTAGTATCTAATAAATATATATATATAGAGAGAGAAATTTATAATTTTTTGCTTCACATAATTAAATAATTAAAGTTAAACACAATCTTAAAAGTGAAGAAAAGCAATTATTGGCGTAATACACTATAGCAGCACTTTTGTAATGATTGGTAAGTTTTGGTCTATTTGAAGAAGTCATAAGTTTTGAACTTTTTATATTATTAACCCACAGTAATTGATTGTTGTTTTGTTCTTACACAAATTCAATGCTTCTTACTTGAACTTATAACAATTGTTATCTTGGACAATTATTGAATACTATTAGTTAGATTATGAGAGAGAATATGAGAGAGAAAGAGGAACAAACATGCATGGTAAAGAAGTACTTACTATTTTTCCCCTCAAACTAGAAAATAAAGATTCACAATATGACTCAGGTTGTTTGAGAAAATGCTTAGTTAGGTAGGCCAGCCGGAGATGGGGGCATCTTCAAGTAAGTATCCTATCCCGTGACTCAGGTTGTTTGACAAAAATGCTTAGTACTCCTGCCAGGACGACTTGCCCTTCAAGTAAGTATCCTATCCCGTGAGTGATATGATAAAACTCAATACTGGTACGCAATAGTAGAGCAAATTATTTGTAAAAAAATGTGTGCCCCCCATGTGAGATTTCTATATATTCTGAGATCATTAAATAGAGTTTGTTATCCACTAAACGTACAAAATAAAATTGTCCCATTAATCTTTCTCTCCTACATACTCCCATAATACTCCCCTGTCCCTCAGTTTGCAACGATTTGGCTAATTTTTTTTATAATTTATAAAAAATTTCATGAATATTTTGATATTTAAAGATAAATAATTCATGCACGTATCATACTTTGAATTATAATATCTCTAAATATATTTTTTTGTGAAATTTTTTTACTATCATTTGAATCAAATATTAAACCATGAACATAAAAATCAAATGAATAAAAATAAATACTTTTAGCTAGTTAGACAATGACCAGCTGGTTGAAAATAAAGCATTATGGATCTAAAAATAATGTCAAATAGTTGTTGGATTGAAATGTTACACACTTAAATAACACTATCGGCTGGTGTGTGGCAAAAGCATTAGGACTGTCCAATAATTTATAGCCGTATAAATGATTTAATTTATTGGATTAAGCTGAAAATGGAGTTAAATGAAAAGCTTCCATAACTTTCACAATGCGTATACCATAGGTTAAATACATATCAGTATACTTTGTTGACTTGCTCTGAGAATGATTTGAATATAATCCACTAACTCGATTCTCTAACTATCAAAACATTGTAGATAAGGGTTTTTGACCAAATAATTATTAGTTAACTAACTCGAAAAAATTACTTTTTGAGCCATTTGACTTTCACAGATTTCATATTTATCCCAAAAGTTAAACAATTCTTATATTTTTACCATTCTCCTCAAAATATATAGGTAACACTTAGTTCTTTGTCGAATGCTAGAATTACCTAACTTCAAATTTAGATATAAAAAAATACTTACAAATAAAACCATTTTATCTATATCTTCACATAACAATAAAATTAAAGTGTGCCATAATATATTAATACGTTGCAGAAAATAACTCTTAAATATTGAACTTATTAAAATAACATATTTATTTATTTATACTTCTACATGTTAACGCACCATTTAGTTTTTAAAATTATTTAAGTTTTCATTCTCAAATTCTCTCAAATTCTCAAAATATTTTATCTTAAAATGTAACCAACCGAACACAATAGTTAAATTACTCTAATGGAACACATGTTGGTAGTTGCGGCGGCCAGATACTCACAGCTAAGGATGACAGTGGGCCGGTAATTACTCCGCGGATAGGGTATAACCGTATCCACCAATCGCGGATATTTTAAAGTCATACTCTTTAAAACTTTACTCCCTCTGTCTCAAGTGTGTTGTCGCTTTTAGCTTTTTGTGTAGATTGGGGTTGTCTTTGGTTATTAACTCATTTCACATGAACTTCCATACTCACTCCCAAACTCATTCTCACCCTCCCAGATATATATGGGCCCAGTCCGTATGGCCGTATTGCCAAACGCAAACGCCATATGGGCCAGACCCACCAATACGAGGAGCCCCTCGTATATACGACGAGCCCCTCGTATGCTCCTCGTATATGGGCCCAGTCCGTATGCTCCTCGTAAATACGACGAGCCCCTTGTATACAACCCATAAGGGCGCCCGTATGATCTTGTTGGCGAGACGCTTTGGGCCGGGCCCATTGGTACTCCAACATAGCACACTCAAGTGCGGTGGTCCAAAGACGCAATGCCCAAAAGTTGCGCCAAAGACGCAAGACACTAAAGCGGTACTTAGCACACTCAAGTGCGGTGGTCCCGGACGCAATGCCCAAAAGCCGCGCCAAAGACGCAAGACACAAAACGGTACTTAGCACACTCAAGTCTTTGTCGAGCCAACACTCTTGTTGAGCGGTATTGTACAATCCGTGCTTTGAACTCACAAGTCGGCGGCTCACGCGTGCGGGAAGATCCCACCAAACACTCTACCCCAACGTGGGAGAGTCTGGGCATCACCCTATAAGTGGGTGGTGCCAACCCAAAATAAGGTGATTACTACACACCCCCACCTCTCTTCTCTTTCTGCACCTGAGAGTTTCCCTTGTCTTACTCTTCTCAGGTACCGGAGCTGCCTTACCGTGATCACCGGCGTGGCCATACCACCGGAGATCGCCCTTTGGCTATCACCAACACACTCTCTATACTCCTTAAATGTATGCATTTGCAAATGTAGAAGTAGACTAAAATAAAACACAAATAAGAAAATGTCATTTCATTTGGGACAAAAATATTTTGATGTTACGACAACACACTTGGACGGAGGAGGTATATACTTTGACAAAATTGTCATTCAGTGAAAACTACATGAAATGAGATAAAAGAAAAGTAAGATGAGATGAAAATAATTTGATAACTTTGAAAGTAAAAGGTTACTTCATTTTCTCTATAAAAAAGTATCAATCTCTGCCTTCTTTGAATTGTCTCATCAAGATTTCTTTAATTTATTTTAAGGGAACTTTTTAACAATATTTTAATTTTATTACATTTCCTTTCTCCACCTATAAATTATTTTTGTCTTACGTGACGGTTTTGTTTCATTGCTCTTAGGGCTTGATTGGTATAAGTTTTCATAGTTCCATGCGAATCTAAGTTTCTATGGGAATAAGATAATAGAGAATTACTTAGCCAGGAAAATATGATAAAACTCATTTGATATTCAAAATAAGTTTGATATAAGAATCAAGTCACCACTCTTCACCAACCCCTCATCGAGAAGTCGACTTCACACCAAACAAGAGTAGTTCTCCGTTGAGCAACCCCTCACCGCGATAGGGCTGGTTGATGACTCCCACTGTCGTGTAACAGAAAGACTCATCGCCGGCAAGAAACCCTCACTTGATGGACCGTGATTCGAAATTGGAGAAGGGTCACTGGAAACCGTCGAAGTAATTGTTAGCCGCCACAAGCCATCGACAAACCAGGTCAAACGAAACGACATCGCCAAATCGCTAACGGGATGACCGACATCAAAGCCTAACGATCGCCCGACGTTGCAAAATCACCACTGGAAACTGAAAGGTCAGAAAAACCCAGCAAAATGCACCGGCAACGATCTGTCTCCAATCTCCATGACCATGAGCAGCCAGTAGAGATAATTTGGATGTTCGATTATATTTGGGATTTAATTCTGGTTATTTATTTAAAAACTGGTCATTACAATGAAGTTTTGTTGCAAATTCGGTAATGGGCGATGAATAAATCATCTCCGATTAGCTCGTGAAGGATGGAGTAGTGGAGTTTTGATATACTTGGGAAAGTAAGATTGCATAGGATTTTGATGGGAATCACTTTCCCTGAAATCTTGGGTATCTAAGTTTCATGGATAACTGAGATTATTGGGTAGTAAAATTGAAATTGTTACCAAACATGGGAAATTAAAAGATCGGCTTTCTCTTTCCTGGGAATTTGAAATCTTCCCATGTACCAAACGAGCCCTTAAGTTTTTGATATCCATTAATCTTCGTGTTCAGTCAAATGCTTAAACCATTTTGTAACGGAGGGAATACATTTTAAGAAAAATGATCAATATTTCTAGCACAACCTAAATAAAATGTATGCAATTTTTTCGTTTTATAACCCCTACTTGACTACAATTACAATGGAAGAGAACAATCGGGAAGAAAACCCCAAAACAGAAAGAATCGCAATCCACCAAGAGTGTAATGAAATTAAATAAAGACATAATTTACCACTATACAATAGAGTTGTAGGAAAACAAACAAAACTAGCAACGAGAAGCTGATGTCATCCATCCATCACTGAATAAATTAGTTAATTGGAGATTGTTCCTCTTTTAAATCAACTCCCGACCCTTGACAACCAAATCTAATAATAAGATATACTGTATTATAAGTCTTCCATTTGGTAACTTGGAGCATTCATTTGCAAATTCTCATTCATTGAGCAATCTTAAACTTTTTTAAAGTGTGGATTTTAAGAGCTCTCAAGGTGTCCATTTCATTAGATGTGTTATGGAGCAATCCACATGTCTTCAATCAATTGATCATCTTTTTTTATCTTATATTCTTATTATTTTATTTTATCATTAACCTACTGTAGCTTCTATCTATATCATCAGTTACCTATATCATCATTTTACCTTATATTCTTACATTTAATTTTATCATCATATAACCTACTCTGGCTTCTACCTATATCATCATTTCTCTACTATATCCTAGTTCATCTTATCTTTTATTCCATTATATTTTTTTGTAGATATTCATTTTCATCATAAAAACATACTTTAGGTAATATTATTTTATTTTATCTCATATACTCCCCCATCCCAAAAAATTAACCACATTTTCCTTTTTGGGTTGTCCCAAAATAGTAACTGCGTTTCCATTTAAGGAAAAAACTTCACTGTACTTTTACTTTTCTACCCTTCATATCCTTTCTTTTTAAAAACACCATTTACCTTAATTAAAAGTGAGCTTGTCAACTTCTTTTCATCTAAAATTAAAACACCAAACCCACTTTAAACTTTCGTTGAAACTGAGCAAGGAAAGGTTGGGCTGGGCATCGTGCTTAAGCTCTTGCGTCTTCTTCATCAGAAATCACCGCCGGTCGTAAGAGAATTGACAACTTGGGGCATGCCCTCCGCCAGATCTGTGCGATTTAACCTGTCTTCGACTTCAAGGTGTTTCAAACTTTCCGATCAAAGAAGAGAATAAAGCTTCAAACTCGCAGGTTAAATTTGAATCAGAAACACAAATTCGGAAATGGGAACAAATCATTGGCAGTTACATTTATTGTACTCTATCTACCACCACCAAGTCCACCAAAGTCATCTCCCCGGCGGCGACCTCCGCCATTTCTCGGCGCCGATCAAGGCCGCCGATTCATGCTCTCTCAACCCAGGTTGCCGATTTTCGCCCCTCAACGCGATGAAGACCAGCTTGGGCCCGCCAGTGTCTACGTGACGAAGAGGGGCTGCAAGGTTTTGTTAGATGAAAACCCAGATCTGCCGCATTGACGAGTTTCAAAGAAAGGAATGATGGTGGGGTTTGTACTATAATTTGTGTAAAGGTTGAGGATATTTTGGAATTCCTCTCAGTCAATACATCCTCTTAAAATAAATGCAGATTCAATCCGCGGTCATTTTAATGGGATGGAGATTTTAATGGGATGGAGGGAGTATATTTTTATTTTCTTTTTGTAAACTTCTAGGTTTGAGCTTGCAATTTGCTAAGCTTTAGGTTTTAACCTTCATTGATTAGGTTTGATTACAACCGAGAGCATATATATGATTACATGATCAGTAGAGTCCTAGTTCTATTCTAACTTAACATCTGAATAGGCTAGAGTTGGAGATAAGTCTGTTACTTGGCGAAGAAGCCAAGTCAGACTCTAGCTCTAAGGACTTGACGAAGCTATCCTCAACTATTTGAGGTAGTACAAATAAGGACCTTAGTTTCAACACCCCCTCATTTGTGTCGGTGAACAGCTTGGAGGTAAGGAACTGAAATTGCTCAGATTACTCAATGCCTTTGTAAGGATATCAGCCATTGTTGTGTGGTTGAAACATGTCTGGTTTGAATCACACCAGACTTGGATCTTCTCTCTCACAAAGTGGCGGTCGATTTCAATGTGTTTTGTCCTTTCGTGAAACACTGGATTGTTTGCAATGTGCAATCTTGCTTGGTTGTCACGGTGCAAGGCACTAGGCTGTAAATGAGGAGAGATAGGTCGGATAAAAGTCCTCTCAACCATATGAGCTCACCGGTAGCTGATGACATGGCTCTGTATTCAGCCTCTGCCGAGGATCCGGACACGATTGGTTGCTTCTTGGATTTCCATGATAACAATGCTCCTCCCAATTTGGTAATGTATCCTGTAGTAGACCTCCTAGTGATTGGACAACTTGCCCGATCTGAATCACGAAGCCTTCCAAGGACAGGTTGCTTGCGGTAGGAAAGAATACACCCTTTCTTTGGGGTTCCTTTCGGATATACGAGCGGATGCATAGCTGCTTTGAAGTGAGCCTGTTGGGGTCATGCATGAAGGCCCAGCTCGGTGATTCACGGTGTAGGTAATATCTGGTCTGGTTATGGTGAGATAAATCAAACGGCCAATCAATCTTCGTAGCTACGGATTAGAGTAGGGATCATTCTTTTCAGCTGCAAGGTGATGTTGCCTTGCAAGGGATCAATCTTTGGTTTCTTTGTTTGTCATACGGCTATCTTTTAGAATATCAAGACAATATTTCCTTTGAGACAGAATATTCCAGTCCTTGATCTAGCAATCTCCATTCAGAAAATACTTGATTTTCCCAATTCTTTAATGTAGAATGTGTCATGTAGATAGGTCTTCAATCTCGAATGAAGGTGCCACTATTCCTATGACAATAATATCATCTACATAGACAAGTAGGGCTGTGTAGGCTGATATCGATTTTGAATGTGAACAACGAATAATCTGACTTGGATTGCTTGAATCCAAATTGTAGATGCCTTTGAAAATTTCTCAAACCATCGCCTTGGAGCTTGTTTAAGTCCGTACAAGGACTTTTGAAGCTTGCATACCTGATTATCTTGACTTGTGTAACCTGGTGGTGGCTTCATGTAGAGTTCCTCCTGCAAGTCTCCTTGAAGGAAGGCATTTTCACATCTAGGTGATGCGGTTCCCGACTTTTGATGGCAGCAATGACAAGCAAACATCGGCAGTTGTCATCTTTGCTACAGAGCAAATGTTTCATGGAAATCTATCCCTTCCTTTTGGGTGAATCCCTTTGCAACAAGCCTAGCCTTGTACCTTTCTATAGTGCCATCGATCGTGCTTGATTTTAAACACCCATTTTGACCCAATGACCTTCTTCCCTGCTGGCGAGAGGTGTAAGGGTCCATGTGTTGTTTAATTCGAGAGCCTTGATTTCTTCATTCATTGCATTGATCCAATTTGGATCAGCAAGGGCATCTTTTAGAGTTCTAGGCTCTCTGCTCTTGTCTATATTCACCATGAAGGCTTTGTCTTTGTTGAGAAAACATTGCATGTGACATATAGTTTGCAATATTATAGGACTTACCGGAGGCAGATGTGGGAGCAACATGAGCGGTAGGTGTATTATCCTTCTTTGGGAGATCAACCACATAATCATTTAGGTAGGTTGGAGTTCTTCTCTCTCGGCGAGGTCTTGGTGGTTCGGTACACTGTTGTCGGGTTGATTATTGGCTTCATGGTCATGATTTTGGGAGTTTGGTTGGGTGGCGGGTTACAGTTGCAGTAAGGGTTCATCACCATCATCACGAGAGGGAGGTTTTGATTAAGAGCAGGTCTTATCTCTGTGGTTTCAGTTTGTTGGAGAGGAAAAATATGCTCAAAAGGTCACATCCCTAGAGATAACGGTTTGTGATCTTCAAGGTCATATACTTTGTATCCTTTTTGTCCAAGGGGATAGCCTATAAAAATGCATGGCTTTCCTCTACTCTCAAATTTATCTTTGATTCTTTGTTTATTATGGACATAGCACAAGCAACCAAAGACTTTTAGATGATCTAAGCTTGGGGTTTTTCCAAAGAGTTTTGATATGGACTGAGGCCTTTTAGTTTGGTGGAGGGTGTGTGGTTTATAAGATAGGTGGCAGTAAGGACACACTCCCCCCAGAATTTCTTTGGCAAACTAGCTTGAAATCTGAGAGCCCTAGCTACCTCCAGCAAGTGGCGATGCTTCCTCTCAGCTATCCCATTTCTTTGGGGGTTTCAACACGAGGTTTGAAGGATAATTCCACAATTTTGAAGGAATTGGAAGAAAGCTCAGGAGACAAACTCTTTAGCATTGTGTCACTCTGACTTGGAGAATACTTTTGTTGAATTGGTTTCTTACCATGGTGAAGAAATTTGAGAAATACACACCAACCTCGATTTATGTTTAAGCAAGTAAACCCAAGTGCATCTTGAAAAATCATCAACAATGGTAAAGAAATAATGTGCTCGAGAAAGAGATGGGGTCTTATATGGCCCCCATATGTCCAAATGAACTAGTTGAAAAGGTTCATCAGTACAAGTAGAGCTAGAAGGAAAAGGCTTCCTAGTTTGCTTTGCTCTTTGACATGAATCACAGGGCATGGCTGATCCTTTGGTGTTGGAATTTGAAATTTGCTGAAATTGAGAAAGTTTTTGGTGAGAGGGATGACCTAAACGCATGTGCCACAGGTTTGGGACTTGATTGCAGGTAGTGGCTGCAGCATCATGTGTGTTGATTCCCTTCAAGAAGTATAATCCACCTAGCTGCTCACCCATCCCAATCATCTTCCTCGTGACTAGGTCTGTAATACACAAAATGTTGGATAGAAAGTCACACAGCAGTTCATGTCCTTAGCAATTTGACTAATGAGATAGTAGGTTACATTCAAAACTGGGAATGTATTGTACTTTGTTCAATCTCAAGGAAGAGGTCAATTCAATTTTTCCCATGGACTCCACTTTTAAGTTAGTCCCATTTGGAAGTAACACTGTGGTGGTGCGGTAGGTTGATGCGGCTCGAAAGGATTGATTTATTTGAGGTCATATGATTTGAAGCCCCACTATCAATAATCCAATTTGAAGAATTTATAGAGACTTTACCAGAGAAGTTTAGATTGTCACTTCCTTTGTGGGCAGCAAGCATTGACATCAGTTGCTCACACTGAGCGGCAGTAAGGTTCAGAGATTTTGTGCCTTGTGATTCCTGAGTAGCTTGTGCTTTTGCTGTGAATTTTTGCTGCTTTGGTCCAAGGTCTGTCCGTTTCATAGGTTTGGATTGAGGCACCCTATCCTTGGCCCACCAGTCTGGATATCCTTTCACCTCAAAGCAGTCATCAGTGTAGTGGCCAAGTTTGCCACGGTGATCACACTTACTTTTGGCCTTATTTGGGTCCTTGATTTTCTTGAAGGGCTTTGCCATAAAGGCAGCAGCTTCTGGATTTACCTTGTTCATTAGTAGGCCTTGTTGTCTTTCTTCCTTGGTCACCTGAGCATAGGCCTTGTTGACATTTGGTAGGGGTTCCATGTTCAGGATTAGAGACCTAATTCCGTTGAAATTTTCATTAAGCCCCATCAAGAACTGGTGCAACTTCTCTTCTTCTTTTACGCTATTACCTCCTTGTATGCTTGACAGTGCGATTAGGAACATTGGAATAGGTATCCAATTCATCCCATAGTCCTTTAAGTTTGGTATGATATTCGGTTACTGTCATGTTGGCTTGACAGCAAATGAATATCTCCTTCTTCAATTCATGAATTCTTGGTGCATTTCTTTGAGAAAATCTCTCTTGTAGGTCGATCCACATATCCCTAGCACTCTCGAAATATGCAACACTGTTATGCAATTCAGGTACTAGGGAGTTGAAGATCCAGGAGAGCACCATGGAATTGCAGGTGTCCCATGCAGAGAATTGATCTGAATTTTCTGCTTTGGTCTTTCGAGGTTCCATTCACAAAACAGACCTTGTTCTTGGCCTTTAGAGCATTGAGGATGGCCCTTCTCCATGTTGGATAGTTGTCACCCTTGAGTAAACAGGTCACAAGAGTTGTGCCTGGATTGTCTGAGGAATTAAGGTGGAAGAAGGCTGGGAGTTTAGGGGTTCCAGCAGCAACCGAGCCACTGGTTGGTTCTTTGTCACCATTGAACGTATAGCCCTTCAGATCCGAGATGGCTCTGATACCATGTAAACTTCTAGGTTTGAGCTTGCAATTTGCTAAGCTTTAGGTTTTAACCTTCATTGATTAGGTTTGATTACAACCGAGAGCATATATATGATTACATGATCAGTAGAGTCCTAGTTCTATTCTAACTTAACATCTGAATAGGCTAGAGTTGGAGATAAGTCTGTTACTTGGCGAAGAAGCCAAGTCAGACTCTAGCTCCTAAGGACTTGAACGAAGCTATCCTCAACTATTTGAGGTAGTACAAATAAGGACCTTAGTTTCAACACTTTTAAATTATATTGTTGTGTTGTGTTAGAGAAAAATTTGAAGGAATGATTTTTTATAGGAAAAAAAATTAAAGTGTAGGTGTGGATTTTAAGAGCTCTCAAGCTGTTCACATCTTATTTTTTTATCACCATAGTTTTTTCACGTTTTGGATTGTTGTTTGTTGTGGCCCAACTCACAAATTCTTTTATACACAATTGCTTATAAAGGTTAGTATTTATAGCGCGTAGGTTAGGTCTAGTATGATTAAAAAGATGAACCAAACCTAGAGATCTATTTAGAATGGTCTCTGAATATGGACATTGAAAGAATTGAGTGAACATTCAAAGGATGAGTGGTCAGCCTCCAAGATATAACTCTATTTAAAGTACCCAAACGATTAAGAATAGGTAGCCAAACAATAATAGAAGCTTTTGGCACATGCCTTAATCCTTAAATAAGTTTTTTTTTCCCCAGAAAAACCACATCCAAGATATAACATATAGATGAGCCCATTGGAGGGAATTTGAAAGTAAGACTACTATTGAAGATGTTCTTGACTTGGATGGATGCATTAGAAGGAAAAACCACACCCAAATATCCTGATTCTTCTAACTATAACAAACATGAATCTATTTTATAACCCACAAGCTTTCTCTATCATGAAAGATGCGTCAAAGTTTTTCAACATAATATGAGTTGTTCCATGCTACAAGCTCATAAATATCCAGTCATAGGCTTAGAGTACAAGATAACTTTAGAAGATGTTATTTTTCTTAATAAAGTGAACCCCCAAGGAAAAGCTCTATATATTTGATCTGAGTATTCGAGACCTTTTTGAAGATTAGAAAGATGGAAGAACAATAGTTTTGGAATCTAAAAACAACTTTTCATTATAATCTATGCAATTAGAGAAATATTTTTTTTGTTATAATGACTCTTTTTTCAAGGGAAGGAGGACGCACCTCCGTATGTATATCGAAAACAAAAAGACAAACAATATTTATAAAGGTCCGAGTGTGTATAAACGTTTCACTTATTTACAAGTTTGTCATTTGTTAAAATTGATCGGCATAATAATGATCGTGTTTGATCAACATGATTAATCGATCAACATCTCCTCGTGTGAATAACATTGACAGATCAACATGACAAAACTACTTATCAACATTGGTCAGAGGTTGATTAACATGACAAATCTACCGATCAACATTGGAAATGAGCAGATATGACTAGCCTATTGATCAACATTGAACAAAATCAGATCAACATTAGACAGAAGCATATCAACATCACATGACTACTGATCAACATTGGAAATGGCCATATCAACATGACTATACTACTGATCAACATTGGACAAAAGCAGATAAACATTGGACAAAAGCTGATCAACATGACAACTTTACTGATCAACATTGGAAAGGAGCAGATCAACATGATTAGACTGCTGATCAACATTGTACAAGAGCAGATCAACATTTGACAGAAGCTTATTAACATAACAAATCTACTTATCAACATTGGAAATAAGTAGATCAACATGACTAGACTACTGATCAACATTGGACAAAAGTTGATCAACATGACAACTCTATTGATCAACATCGGAAAGGAGCAGATTGGCATGACTAGACCACTGATCAACATTGGACAAAGCATCAACATTGGACAAAAACTGATCAACGTAACAAGACTACTGATCAACATTGGAAATGAGCACATCAACATGACTAGAATACTGATCAATATTGGACAAAAGCGGATCAACATTGGATAAAAGCTAATCAACATTTTTTTAACAACAATAAATAGTTTTTATATTAAAAGAAAATATTACAACAAATCCCAAAATAATGGGATTTTCTCCTAGACAAATCACCACTCCGACAAGAAAACCCATAGAAAATCTAGCGGGCTAAATCCAATTCTAAAATGATCAAATTTCAAAGGCTAAAATGCAGATTGCTACCATGAACTATTGAAAAGTGGGTACTTTAGGGCCTGAACCAAAAAGCGGGTAGAATGGTACCCTGAACCATTGGAAATTGGTAGAAAAGGACCTGGGTGCACTTGACTCAGCACGTGCCGTCACATGAGGCAACACCCATATGCTAGATTGGCCATTTCTTAAGTGGGTACTTCAAGCAGTGGTCTAATTGGACGAATTCAAAGTTTGGGATAAACCCCCAATTTTTTGAAACTTATTTTTTTACCCGTTGAATTAAGTTTAAGCGAGCCCACCAATTACGATTTCCTCACCTTTCGATCCCTAACCCCTAACCCCTAACCCAGAGCTCTCCCCTGAGCAACCCCTTGACTTCCGATCTTCATCGTCCATTTCAATCGAGCTTGCATGGAAATCAAAGCATTACCCCTGAACACGTCGATTGCATGATCGAAGCAGTGAAACAATCATGTTCCAATTTGCCATTAATCTATTGAGAAGTGCACGTGTTGAGAGTTTGTCCTTTATATGGTGAGCACCTTTGTCTATTCTATTTTATTCAATGTATTACTTCTGTATGATAGTGGTGGGTGGGTGTAGGTGTGTTTGTTGGTTAGTGGCAACAAAGTTCTTCAAATGTTAGTTTTAAAATCTGGTTTTGTCGGATGCAACCAAATCATGTGCTCCCCTCAGTGCTCTGCTGTTATTTTATTTTATTGGTGGGTGGCATAATCCTATTCTTTAATGTTAGGCACATGTAATGTAAGAATTCCAGTACTCACCAAATCGGTTGATTGGATTGGAGCTTCAAAATCGGAAGTTAGTGGATTGCTCAAGGGTCAGCTCTGTAAGTTCGAGCTCTAGGTTAGGGGTTAGGGTTCGAAATTGGGAGCATGATTTTAAAATTAGATTGGGGATTAAAAAAATAGATTTAAAAAAATTGAGGGTTTCGCCCAAACTTTGAATCCGTCCAATTTGACCACTGCTTGAAGTACCCACTTAAGAAATCGCCAATCTAGCAGGCGGACGTTGCCTCACGTGACAGCACATGCCGAGTAAAGTGCGCTCGTGCCCTTTTCTACCCATTTCCAATAGTTCAGAGTACTATTGTACCCGCTTTTTTGTTCCGGCCCTGAAATACCCACTTTTCAATTGTTCAGGGTAGCAATCTGCATTTTAGCCAATTTCAAATCCCACCTAATTGAGTAAAAACAAAGCAAACCATCATCCTATGTAAAAACCCTCATCTTCCTCAAGAATTTCAAATTTTTCACAAAAAAATAAATCACCCCTCTTAGTTGACTCGTTGGACCCTCTTCAAAGCCTATCTTACACTGGATGCCCCCAAACTTGCAGATTTGTTCGGCCCAAGCCCACTTGATGTGGTTCCACCCAGGGACCACATTGCACAAAATAAGGAAGTGAAAGACCTAGCCAGAAGTTTTACCAAATATGAAGAACCAGGCCAACCTTCACCCAAGAAAAGGCCAAAGAAGTGTTCATACTTGTGTCAACACCATCAAAGCCCAATTCCAATCTATAAAGGCTTTAAAAATAAAAAGGGAGGAAAGAGGAGCATTGATGAGAGTGTCATTAAAGACTGGTTGGTGTTGTTTCAGTAGAAATTTCATATCTCAAGCTACAGAGGTCAGGATGCTTCGATTCTTATTACATTTGAAAGCTAACATCTGGGGCTACATTTCATATTCTTTATGAAAAACCGAACTCGCATGTAAGTGGTCAGAAATCAGCTCTAAAGTCAGGTCTTGCTGTAGATTCATGTTTGAAGCTAAGTGAGTTTTGTAACTCCTTTTTGCTTCAAATTTCAAATATCATTTCGAAAATTACAAGACATTCAGAGGCTTATTTTCCTAGAGTTATATCACAATAAAAAGAGGAGCCTGTAGATTTATTATATGAATTAATTTGGAGTTTTAAATCAAGAATGCACCTAGACACATTTTTAGCTTATGTTGCATTTCTTCTCTTTTTAACTCTTATTTTTAGATTAATTGTCCTAGAGTTATTAGAAAAGAATATTCCCAGTTTATTCTTGTATCCTTTGCCTACTCCTACACTATAAATAGGAGACTTGACTACATATTTGACATGAAGAAATACATGAAGAAATACATCAAGAATTATTCTCTAAGTTTTATCTTTCTAACTTAAATTTCTTAGTGAGATTAGCTCCTAATTTAGTCTTCTTCTTACCATCTTCAACTCCATACTTGAGGTTCAAGTGTGCTTCAAATTCATCATATCCATCTTGCCCAAATCCACGAAAGAAGAGAGAAGTTGAATCCACCAACACCGGACAATATACTTGTGATTGCCAAGTCCTTTTGGAGATTGGAGGTTTCAAGTGCTCAATTTCTATCACCATCATCAACTTTCACCAAACACAAGGAGAAAACGATTATCCTTGATTTCGGGTCACCATCCAACCATCCATAACCATATCACCACCCGAGAATGGTTTCACTGTTCCTTTTCTTTTATCTTAGGGACAAAAGCATCATAATTCGAACTGCCTTCTTGAACCTTTTCCCATACTTTACACTGTTCACCACCATCCTGTCTTCCATTTTTTCCCTTTCGAAAGTCTCTGCCACACTTTTCTCAATAGTCTCCATCACACCTCTTTTTTTATTGAGTACAGACAACTTCCATACTGACTCTGAGTCAAAGTTCGAGTTAACCTCCTTCTAGTCATTCGTTGATTCACCATCTTCCTCCTCTTCATAGTCCGATTTCGACCCTGCACCTCCTTCACACCACCAGCCACCCACCGTTGAACAGCAGAGCCGAAAGGAGCCATAGCCTTGGACCCAACTCCACGACCTCTTGCACACCATGCCCCTGTCACCAAACGCTTTTGCCCGCCCCGTCTAAATCGCTGTTACTGAAGAAGAAACGGTGCTCAGCTTCTTCATCAAGTTCTCAATCTCCACCTCTTTCGCCCTCACCTCCTTCGCCGCCGTTCCATACAGCGCCACCGCCTCCCTCACTGCACCTTCACTCATTTAGACCCGCCTCCGACGCCGGATCGAGTCTCCCTTCCCGGATCGAGTCTCCCTTCTTCGTCAGACGCGCCGCTGCCATCACAAGAGGCATGAAGCCTCGCCTTCCCCAACTCCTTCGCAAGGCCAACAACCTTCTCACCTTCTTACCCAACTCCTCTACTGGAAACAATTTCACAACCCACTCCTATGCAGATCTGATACAAGAACCATGAAACAATATCTAAAGAGAAAAACAAAAGGCATAAAAGAAAGAGAGCATAAAACAAAAACGAGAGGAACAAAGCTGGCCGGATTGGGTCCGGCCACCGGAGAAAATCAAGAAGCTGGGTTTTCTATAAGCGAGAGAGTTTTTGCAGAGGCTTTGGTTTTATTTTTCTCTAAAGTTTGTTAAAAGTAATTTATAAAAAAGCTGATTAACATGACAAGACTATTGATCAACATTTGAATGAAAGGAGCAGATTAACATAATTAGACGACTGATCAACATTGGATAAAAGGAGATCAATATTTGACAGAAGCTGATCAGTATGAGAAGACTATTGATCAACATTGGAAATCTGCATATCAACAAGACTAGACATCAACATGACTAGCTATTGTGATCATCATCGTTTTATTCATATTTTTTAAGTTAGAAAAATACCAATTTTTTAAGTTTCTTCGTAGCCAAATTTTGGTGGTGGTTGAGTTGTCCTAATTTGATTTTTAGAAGTATATCTGAAATCACGATAAAAAGAATCATGATGGAAAGCTTCGTCAGAAGGAACGGTGACAAATTAGAAGTTGCATAGAAAAGTTTCACCGAAAGGAACGGTGGCATATTTTGGTAGTAGTTATTTTATTGAGTTGTGCTTCGTGTTCCGGACCTGAAGTCGTGACTGTAAGTTTCGACAGACATGCACGGTGACATGTCTTATAGTTATTAGTAAGTCTTATTCGCATATACTACTGTATAACGACCCATTTATATATATTTATAAAAGAACTAAAAAACAACGCTCCTCAATGCTTTTCAGCATAATCATAGGACATTAGAAACACTACACCCCAATTTGGACATGCCAACAATTTCGATTTTTTCGGTTTGGAATGGAACCAAAATATTTAGGTTCTGTTTTAATTTGGTTTTACTTTATTTGGACTATTCAGTTTCTAACCACCACCTGTAGAATAAATATTAGTCTTCTATATTTAGTAAACCATTTGTAAACTAATTAGTAGTCAGCCAATATCAAGACCTATTACGTAGGTGAAGCAGTTACGTAATCCCGGATATTTAGGATAAATTAGTTGTAATACTTTGTATAAATAGGTACGTACTTATCAATGAAAGTAATCGGACTACAATTTCAATATGGTATCGAGCACTATTAATTCTCTCTTCTTCTTCTTCTTCTGTCAATTATCAATCATCATGGCGAGAGGGTCCAAATCCTAATCGGATTCTATTATTCCAAACAACAATTCATCACTCTGAGATTCATCACTCGGAGAGTCCATCCCTTGTCCTCGTTACGCCTCTTCTAACGGGTGATAATTATGGAACATGGAGTCGAGCAATCACTATGGCTTTAAGAGCCAAAAACAAATATGGCTTTGTTGATGGAACCATGCCTAAACCCAGCGCTCAGCTGATATTCAGAATTTTGAGCAGCTGCAATGACTTGGTAGCGGTTGGATTCTTAATTCAGTTTGGCTGAAATTCGGCCTAGTATTCTATATTCGAGACTGCTGCTCAAATCTGGAATGATCTTAAAGATCGTTTCTCTTAATCCAATGCACCAAAGATCTATCAACTTAAGAAGTCAATCTCAACTCTGAAGCAGGAAGGCATGATTGTTTCATCATACTTCACTCGGTTGAAATCTCTTTGGGATGAATTAAATAGCATTGTTGTCATCTCTCCATGTATCTGTGCCAACTCAAAATCTATCATCGATCAAATGAATCAAGATAGAGCTATGGAGTTTCTACAAGGACTTCATGATAGCTTCTCCTCGATGCCGTCGATTCTCCTTATGGAGCCTTTTCCATCCGTTCAACGGATTTATAACTTGGTTCGTCAGAGGAGAAACAACAAGAGCTTGACATACATGCTCGGTCGTGGACTCTGCTGCCCTCCACATTTCAAGAAACTCAACATGGAACAATCACAACAATCACAACAATAACATGGATCTGCTGCCTTTCGTAACAATGGAAAGCGACCACGTCCTTTACGTGATCACTGCCAACGCCATGGCCACACTCGAGCCACTTGCTACCAGCTGCATGGATTCCCTAACGGCGGCAGCGGCAAGCGCTCTACAACACCAAATAAGCACATGGCAGCAATGAATCAGCCAACTACGGCACCAACTCAATCCTTCACTCGATCAATCTGACAAGTGATGGCCCTCTTGGAAAATGATCCTCCAATTGACCAATACACCATTGATCACTCGGCTCATTTAGCGAGTAAATTTATATACAAAATTTTCTATTCTGCCCATTTAGAAGATAAAACTCTAAATTATGTGTCTTCTTCTTGGATTATTGATTGGTGCCTCAAATCATATTTGCACGTCACTTTCATTATTTTCTTCATATTATCCATTAAAGAATCATATTTCTGTCCAAATGCACGATGGATCAATAGCATTAGTGACTCATATTGGTGTAATCAAACACACTACGAATCTTACTCGAAAGATGTATTCCACATCCCATCTTTCAAATTTAATTTATTATCGGTCTCCCAAATTTCTCGACAAATTGGTTGTGAAGTCACATTTTTTCTCTTCATTGTCTATTTCAGGACCGTTCCTCGAAGGCAAAGATTGGTCGGGGTAGTATGCGAAATGGCCTCTATTATCTAGATGATATTCATGCTCCTTTAAATAAAACATTGTCTTTCCATCAATGTAATAGTTTTGATTTATGGCATTCACGCCTTGGTCATCCAGGAATTCTCGTTTTCATTTTCTTGTAAGCAAATTTTCTGATATTGTTTCAAATAAAAACTTCACTTGTGATGTTTGCCCTCAAGCTAAGCAAATAAAAACTTCACTTGTGATGTTTGCCCTCAAGCTAAGCAATCTCGTAAAAATATCGGCAAGTTTGGAATTTGGTGCAAAGAAATTCTGCCCGTTATGCGAGCAGAATGACTTGGAGTTGAGGAAGAAAAATTCCCCCTCCTCCAATGTGGATTTTGGATATGTCGCCATTGAATTGACGATTAATATGATAGAAAAATTGGATTATCATATGAAAAATTCAGACTTTGTTTTCATGAGATATATCCAAGTACAACGTGAATAATCATCTACAATAGTTAAAAATAACGAGATCCATTCGTAGAAGGAGCAGAAAAAGGCCCCAAATGTTTACATGGATTAACTCAAAACATTTTGTAGAATGAGAAGTACTAGTTGGGAATAATTTACGAGATTGCTTAGCTTGAGGCAAACATCACAAGTGAAGTTTTTATTTGAAACAATATCGAAAATTTGCTTACAAGAAAATGAAAACGAGAATTCCACTGGATGACCAAGGCGTGAATGCCATAAATCAAAACTATTACATTGATGGAAAGACAATGTTTTATTTAAAGGAGCAGGAATATCATCTAGATAATAGAGGCCATTTCGCATACTACCCCGACCAATCTTCGCCTTCGAGGAACGGTCCTGAAATAGACAATGATAAGAAAAAATGTGACTTCACAACCAATTTGTCGAGAAATTTGGGAGACCGATAGTAAATTAAATTTGAAAGATGGGATGTGGAATACATCTTTCGAGTAAGATTCGTAGAGTGTTTGATTAAACCAATATGAGTCACCGATGCTATTGATCCATCGGGCATTTGGACATAAATATGATTCTTTAATGGATAATATGAAGAAAATAATGAAAGTGACGTGCAAATATGATTTGAGGCACCCGAATCAATAATCCAAGAAGAAGACACATAATTTAGAGTTTCATCTGCTAAATGGGCGAATAGAAAATTTTGTAAATAAATTTACCCGCTAAATGAGCCGAGTGATCAATGGTGTATTGGTCAATTGGAGGATCATTTTCCAAGAGGGCCATCGACTTGTTGTATTGATCGGTAGTGAAGGATTGAGTTGGTCTTGTAGTTGGCTGATTCATTGCTGCCATGTGCTTATTTGGTGTTGTAGAGCGCTTGTCGTTGCCGCCGTTAGGGAATCCATGCAGCTGGTAGCAAGTGGCTCGAGTGTGGCCATGGCGTTGGCGGTGATCACGAAAGGGCGTGGTCGCTTTCCATTGTTGCGGAAAGGGGCAGCGGCATCCATGTTATTGTTGTGATTGTTGTGATTGTTCCATGTTGAGTTTCTTGAAATGTGGAGGGCAGCGAGTCCACGACCGGAGCATGTATGTCAAGCTCTTGTTGTTTCTCCTCTTGGCGAACCAAGTTATAAATCCGTTGAACGGATGGAAAAGGCTCCATAAGGAGAATCGACGGCGCACCGAGGAGAAGCTATCATGAAGTCCTTGTAGAAACTCCATAGCTCTATCTTGATTCATTTGATCGATGATAGATTTTGAGTTGGTACAGATACATGGAGAGATGACAACAATGCTATTTAATTCATCCCAAAGAGATTTCAAGCGAGTGAAGTATGATGAAACAATCATGCCTTCTGTTTGAGTTGAGATTGACTTCTTAAGTTGATAGATCTTTGGTGCATTGGATTAAGAGAAAGCGATCTTTAAGATCATTCCAGATTTGAGCAGCAGTCTCGAATATAGAATACTAGGCGAATTTCAGCCGAAGCGAATTAAGAATCCAAGCGCTTACCAAGTCATTGCGGCGTTCAAAATTCTGAATATCAGCTTGAGCTGGGTTTAGGCATGGTTCCATCAACAAAGCCATATTTGTTTTTGGCTCTTAAAGCCATAGTGATTGCTCGACTCCATGTTCCATAATTATCACCCGTTAGAAGAGGCGTAACGAGGACGGTGGATGGACTCTGCAGTGATGAATCTCATAGAGTGATGAATTGTTGTTTGGAATAATAGAATCCGGATTAGGATTTGGACCCTCTGCCATGATGATTGATAATTGACAGGAAGAAGAAGAAGAGAGAATTAATAGTGCTCGATACCATATTGAAATTGTAAAGTCTGATTACTTTCATTGATAAGTACGTACCTATTTATACAAAGTATTGCAACTAATTTATCCTAAATATCTGGGATTACGAATCTGTTTCACCTACGAATAGGTCTTGATATTGGCTGACTACTAATTAGTTTACAAGTGGTTTACTAAATATAGAAGACTAATATTTATTCTACACCCCCTCAAGTTAAAGTCGGGAGAAATGTCGAGCACGCCCAACTTGGAAATAATATGATGAAGGGCATCTACACCAAGAGGCTTTGTAAAAATATCAGCAAGTTGATCGGATGAACGTAAGTAGTTGGCGAAGATGAGACCGGAAATCATCTTTTCGCGGACGAAGTGACAATCAAGTTCAATATGCTTCGTACGTTCGTGGAAAACAGGGTTCTGGCAATGTGAAGAGCAGCTTGGTTGTCACAGTAAACACATATAGGCATCGAGGAGGAAATCCAAGGTCGGAGAGGAGATAATAAAGCCATTGTATTTCAGTAGTGAGAGTAGCAAGAGATCGATATTCAGCTTCAGCGGAAGAGCGAGAAATTGTATATTGTTTCCTAGTTTTCCATGAAATAGGGCTAGAGCCAAGCATGGTGATGTATCCGGTGGTAGAGCAGCGAGTGGTGGGGCAACCAGCCCAATCGAATCAGCAAAACCAACAAGAGAAAGAGAACTATTTGATGAAAGTAGTATTCCCTTACCATGAGACCCTTTGAGGTAGCGGAGAACACGATGTGCCGCATCAAGATGAGTAGAATATGGATTTTGCATGAATTGACTTAGAGTATTAACTGCATATTGAATATCAGGTCGTGTGGTATCGGGTAGAAAAGACGACCCACGAGACGTCGATAAATAGATGGATCGGGAAGGGGTGTACCTTCATCGGGAGTAAATGAAGATTTCTTTACATAGGAAAGAAGAAGGACGACAACCTAGTTGTCGAGAATCGAATAGAATATCGAGAGCGTATTTACGTTGACATAAAAAATACCTTTTTGGGAGCGTGAGACTTCAATACCAAGGAAGTATCGAAGAGTGCCAAGATCTTTAATAGAAAAAGAACTAGCAAGAAATTGTTTAGTCTCACTAATGATGGACAGATTATTACCGGTAATGATGATATCATCAACGTAAACAAGAACGAATACATATATATTATCTTTTATATATGTGAATAGACTATAATCCGCATTTGATTGATGGAAACCACGTGTTTTAAGAGTAGAAGAAAATTTATGAAACCATTGACGAGAGGATTGTTTAAGACCATAAATGGATTTATGTAGTTTACAAACAAGATTACCATTCTTATGATGAAAACCGGGAGGGAGTTTCATGTAGACTTCTTCATAAAGGTCACCTTGGAGAAAAGCATTATTGACATCAAGTTGATGAAGGGACCAACCGCAATTGCAGCGATGGAGAGAAGAAGGCGAGCGGTGACAAGTTTGGCAACAGTGCAAATGTGTCATGATAATCAATTCCTTCAATTTGATTATAACCCTTTGCAACAAGGCGGGTTTTATAACGCTCGATTGAGCCATCGAATGATATTTTATTTTGTAGACCCATTTACATCCAATGGATGATTTTCCAGGGTAAATGACATAAAGACCAAGTATGATTAGTTTCGAGAGCATGGATTTGGATGACATAGCAATTCGCCAATGTGGAGATTTAAGCGCATGAGAATAAGTTTGTGGTTACTGTGTGATCAATTATTTTGGATATAAAATCGCGATGAGAAGAACTTAAAGTGCTTAAAGAGAAGTGTGTGGCAAGGGGATGTGAAGTACACAAAGAGACATTTGTGCAAATAAAATCATTATAACGAGACGGAGGACGACGATCTCGCACGGGGCGTTCAGGCCTTGAAGGAGTAGTATCAAAAGTGATAGGTGTAGGAGAAGAAGGTGGTCTCGGAGGCTGGATTGGAGTCAACATTAGTTCTTTGGAGATGGCAATGGACTTGAAATGGGTTCCAAAATAGTATCATTAAGATCATCATTTAAGGGAGTGATACTAATTGGAATAGGAGACGTAGAAGCTGGGTGAGGATGAAACATTGCTATAAGGAAATATTGATTCATGAAAAATAACATCGCGAGAGACATAAATTCGGCAGTAGATATATCATAAATTTTATATCCTTTTTGACCAAAAGGATAGCCAATGAATATACCAGGCTTGGCACGCTGGTCAAATTTATGTTGTATATACATATTTTTGGCAAAACATAAACATCCAAATACTCGTAGTGATGAATACGATGGAGAGGTGCCAAATAATACTTCATGAGGAGATTGAAACTTAAGAATCTTTGTGGGTAACTTGTTAATCAAGAAGGCAGCGATAAGGATGCATTCACCCCAAAATGAAAGAGGTAAATGACTTTGAAAACGTGAGGCTCGAGCAACATCTAGAAGATGGCGGTGCTTACGTTCAACGATCCCATTTTGTTGGGGTGTTCCAACACAACTACGTTGTTGAATTATTCCATGAGATTGACACCAAGTTTGAAATTTGGTGCAAAGAAATTCTGCTCCGTTATGCGAGCGAATGACTTGGAGTTGAGGAAGAAAAATTCCTCCACCTCCGGTGTGGATTTTGGATATGTCGCCATTGAATTGACGATTAATATGAGAGAAAAATTGGATTATCATATGAAAAATTCAGACTTTGTTTTCATGAGATATATCCAAGTACAACGTGAATAATCATCTACAATAGTTAAAAAATAACGAGATCCATTCGTAGAAGGAACAAAAAAGGCCCCAAATGTCTACATGGATTAACTCAAAACATTTTGTAGAATGAGAAGTACTAGTTGGGAATAATTTACGAGATTGCTTAGCTTGAGGGCAAACATCACAAGTGAAGTTTTTATTTGAAACAATATCGAAAATTTGCTTACAAGAAAATGAAAACGAGAATTCCACTGGATGACCAAGGCGTGAATGCCATAAATCAAAACTATTACATTGATGGAAAGACAATGTTTTATTTAAAGGAGCAGGAATATCATCTAGATAATAGAGGCCATTTCGCATACTACCCCGACCAATCTTCGCCTTCGAGGAACAGTCCTGAAATAGACAATGATAAGAAAAATGTGACTTCACAACCAATTTGTCGAGAAATTTGGGAGACCGATAGTAAATTAAATTTGAAAGATGGGATGTGGAATACATCTTTGAGTAAGATTCGTAGAGTGTTTGATTACACCAATATGAGTCACGATGCTATTGATCCATCGGACATTTGGACAGAAATATGATTCTTTAATGGATAATATGAAGAAAATAATGAAAGTGACGTGCAAATATGATTTGAGGCACCGAATCAATAATCCAAGAAGAAGACACATAATTTAGAGTTTTATCTGCAAAATGGGCAGAATAGAAAATTTTGTATATAAATTTACTGCTAAATGAGCCGAGTGATCAATGGTGTATTGGTCAATTGGAGGATCATTTTCAAGAGGGCCATCAGCTTGTTGTATTGATCGGTAGTGAAGGATTGAGTTGGTGCTTGTAGTTGGCTGATTCATTGCTGCCATGTGCTTATTTGGTGTTGTAGAGCGCTTGCCGTTGCCGCCGTTAGGGAATCCATGCGCTGGTAGCAAGTGGCTCGAGTGTGGCCATGGCGTTGGCGGTGATCACGAAAGGGCGTGGTCGCTTTCCATTGTTGCGGAAAGGGCAGTGACATCCATGTTATTGTTGTGATTGTTGTGATTGTTCCATGTTGAGTTTCTTGAAATGTGGAGGCAGCGAGTCCACACGGAGCATGTATGTCAAGCTCTTGTTGTTTCTCCTCTTGTGAACCAAGTTATAAATCCGTTGAACGGATGGAAAAGGCTCCATAAGGAGAATCGGCGGCGTGCAGGAGAAGCTATCATGAAGTCCTTGTAGAAACTCCATAGCTCTATCTTGATTCATTTGATCGATGATAGATTTTGAGTTGGCACAGATACATGGAGAGATGACGACAATGCTATTTAATTCATCCCAAAGAGATTTCAAGCTGAGTGAAGTATGATGAAAGCAGTCATGCCTTCTGTTTGAGTTGAGATTGACTTCTTAAGTTGATAGATCTTTGGTGCATTGGATTGAGAGAAAGCGATCTTTAAGATCATTCCAGATTTGAGCAGCAGTCTCGAATATAGAATACTAGGCGAATTTCAGCGGCGAATTAAGAATCCAGCTGCTTGCAAGTCATTGCGGCGTTCAAAATTGAATATCGGCTTAGCTGGGTTTAGGCATGGTTCCATCAACAAAGCCATATTTGTTTTTGGCTCTTAAAGCCATAGTGATTGCTCGACTCCATGTTCCATAATTCAATACACCCAAAAACCAAAAATCAAATTATTTCATCATTCATTTGGGTTTACAACATAATAGTTATCACCCCTAATTATATGAAAGATAAATACGTATGTATGTGAAATCGTGCAAGTTATGTCTAGAAAAAATATGTGAAATATCTATAAAAGTTAATGGTAGTAAAATACAGTAATTAAGATGAATTATATATTTATAAGTTGATTTAAGAACACAAGCCACAGACCAATCCATCTTTTAAGTGAATGTATAAATGATTTTAATTATAATTTAATTACGTATAATAAACTAAATGGAAGTTCTGAAACCATGGTAGTGCATTTATAAAAATTGGAAGTTAGAGAAGAGATTAATTTGCATAACTATGCAAAGTTGAAGGATTAGATGGCATGGAGTAAAAGTTAAGGATGAACTCACATGAGTTGAAAAATTTAAGGGACTAACTTGTATTTGTTTGTAAAGTTAGAGGATTAAACCTACTTAATCAAAACTATTGGACTAAATCAGTTGAATGGACAAAGTATAAGGACCTTGAGTGCATTTAAGCCAGCTTAATGTCAAACAAAAAAGCGGCGAACAACATCACGAGCCGCCACTGACTAGTGTGTTCACCTCATCTCCTAGCTCAGAACAGCTCCATTTCGAGCTTCTGTTCAGCTCTATTTTGGCACTGTTTCGACCAGGTATTATTCAAATATACTTTGATTGGTGTGAAAATTTGAAGCTTTCCGCTAGTTTCCTGCGTTTCAATGGATGCATAGGTTTCATGTTTTTGGCTTCGAACACGCGCGGGTGCATATTGGCGTTGCTTTTGTCAGTTATTCGGAAATTTGAACTTCTCGTTTGTTAGTATTTGCAGTTAATAATTGGAGCTATAAAATATCTAGGATGAGTTCTAATAGAAATGCTGTTAAAATCTTTGAATGCTCTGTGATTTTTCTCGGACCCGTGGTATATGAATTCCCAGTTATTCATATGATGGGAGCCATTTTCCCCTACTGCATTGCCTTCTCTGCACCAGTTTGCAGGAAGGGGAAAATGCATGGGCGCTTGTTTTCTTTTCCTTTCCTTTCCTTTCTGGTTGTCATCCCCTACATGCGATTTAAGTTGATTATGCATTTATGCTTGTTTGTTTCTTAGAAGTTTTCGCCAAATATGGGCAGGTACAGTATTTTCTTCCTCCCTTTTTTCAAAGAGCATTCTTCTTCACCAATCTTGTTTCAAATTTGTTCCTTGGTATATTAAATTTACTGTTCAGGTTAACTCAAGTGATGTCTTTATGTTTGATTGTTTTTGTGATATCAGGAACTTTGGGTCGATGCTGCTTTTCTAAGACTTATTTAATGTTTTATTATGTTCTCTGATCACCATAGCTTTCTATTTGGTTGGAGTTTCATGAACTCTATATCTCACTTTTTATATGGTATACATGTTTTGTAGGATCTAAAAAATTAAATTCTTATCATCTTTTCAGCCGTTGGTAAACCTCCAGAGTTCTAGTCCATTTGTAGCCATGCAAGTGACCCTCTTAAAGCATCATGTCGCCTCTCCCTCAGTTTTCAAGCCCCTTGACCGAACGCCAAGGATTCCTGACCGCAACTGCCCCGTTTCCTTCCGTGTGACTGCTCAATCACAGGCAGCCGTGGCAGCCGATCCATCCCCACCATTGACTGCTACTACCAAGTTGAATAAGTATAGCTCAAGAGTAACGGAGCCCAAATCGCAAGGAGGGTCCCAAGCAATCCTCCACGGAGTGCCTTTCAGAGGATGACATGTCAAAGCCCCAAATAGGAATATCTTCAGTGTGGTATGAGGGGAACACTTGTAACATGCATTTGTTGCAGCTGTCGGAGGAGGTGAAACGAGGCGTTTTGGAGGCAGGAATGGTGGGATTTAGATTTAACACTGTGGGAGTTAGTGATGCCATTTCAATGGGGACTAGAGGGATGTGCTTTAGTTTACAATCTCGGGATTTGATTGCTGATAGCATTGAGACTGTCATGAGTGCACAGTGGTATGATGGGAACATTTCTATCCCTGGTTGTGATAAGAACGTAAGCTAAACTTCAACTTTTCTTGTTCTCCTTTTACACTTCGGTCGTTAAGGTTGTTCTTAGCACTGCTTTGGTCATAAGAACTTTTATCTGTGCTGTTGCTGTTTTCTGTCTACCTTTATTGGTTCTGTTCTTGTTTCCTGTCACACAAAGTTATTTGCTTTTGAGCTGTTCAGTTATCTAAATAACGCTTCTGTTCTGGGCAGATGCCTGGGACGATTATGGCCATGGGGAGGCTGAACCGACCAAGTATTATGATTTATGGTGGAACTATCAAGGTTCGCTATCTTTCTTTGCAGTAGTATTAGCGTTCTTAATCGAACATTGTCTAGAACTCACATCAGCTACATTTCATATGGAATTCAATCCCAGTTGTATGTTATGCTATGAATTCATATTTAGATTGTTTTGTTCTTGATATCAGAATTTTGTATATTCCTTCATTTAGTTAAGCAAAAAACCTATTTTTTGTTTAGAGCATGCTGGGTTCTGGATTTGTGCGATTGAAGGTATTATGCTTATTATATTTCCCATGTCTTCTTTCTTTTGTGCAGCCTGGTCATTCCCAAGGTCAGACATATGATATTGTATCTGCTTTTCAGGTGAGTTTATCTTGTCTTGGGTTTCATTCATTCTGGTTGCAATGAGTTACTGCTGCAAGGTGTTTGTTATTTAGAAATTGTCTAGGAGAAAAGTTACCATCAATCTGTTGGATAGATGATCTGAACAAATGTAAAGGGTATTTCGGAAGTTGATGTTTAGAATGAAGGTTTTTTATGAGATATTTATCTATGTACTGTGCTATTTCTCTGACAACTTATGAAATAATGACTTCTGTTACTTGTTCATATTGAGAATATGGTACATGTTTTTGTAATTGTTTCTCATTTATCCTTGGACTTTTGCTTTTAATTTGCTCCAGTGTTATGGAGAGTATGTGAGCGGGTCCATAACTGACGAGCAAAGAAAGAACGTTGTGCTGAATTCATGTCCGGGGGCAGGAGCATGTGGGGGAATGTACACGGCAAACACCATGGCTTCTGCTATTGAAGCAATGGGAATGTCACTTCCTTATAGGTAAGATTATTCATGCTCTGATTGATTTATGTTTCTTTCTTTTTTCTTATGAGGTCTGTTCATTTCTCAATAGTTCTTCAATACCTGCTGAAGACCAGTTGAAGTTGGATGAGTGCCGTTTGGCTGGAAAATATCTGCTTGAATTGTTAAAAGTGGATCTGAAACCACGTGACATTATCACTGAAAGGTCCTTGCGCAATGCAATGGTTATAGTCATGGCGCTTGGTGGTTCTACAAATGCTGTACTACATCTGATTGCTATAGCAAGGTCAGATTGTTTAGCCTGTTCATGAAAAAAGTTCAGCAATATATGGATGTAGCTCATGTAAGAACTGTTGACAGGTCAGTAGGTTTGGAGTTGACTCTTGATGACTTCCAGAAAGTAAGTGATGCAGTCCCATTTCTGGCAGATCTAAAACCAAGCGGAAGATATGTCATGGAAGATGTACATAAGGTGCCAGTCTCCATTATCTACTTTTTTCCTACCCTATTCTTATCTTTCCCTTTTTTTTCCTCTCTAAAATATCCTCCCTTTTCTGTAGTGTGTATGACACTCTTCATGATAACCGAAATCTTGCCTGATTTAATAGATTGGAGGAACACCTGCGGTTATCCGTTACCTGTTGGAACTTGGATATATGGACGGAGATTGCATTACTGGTGCTTAATGTTTACATGGATTCTAGTTTTGTTACAATTTCCTCATGTTTGGTTACCTTATCTGAACAGACAATTTACTTGAATCATGTTTTTTCTTGTAGTTACTGGGAAGACACTGGCTGAAAATGCTAAAAGTTTCCCTCAATTATCGGAAGGGCAGGTGAGATAGGATCTTGAGTTCAGTTCCTGCAAAGTTTCATTGGTTATGTTGAAATTAATCGATTGGTTTATCAACTAATAGCTCTAACCCAACTAGTTGATGTTTGTCACATTCCATTTTCTAATTTCTTTTGGTTCTACTTCGTCTCAGGACATCATAAGACCGGTGTCAAATCCCATCAAGTCAACTGGCCATATTCAGATACTAAGAGGAAATCTTGCACCAGAAGGTTCTGTAGCAAAAATTACTGGAAAGGAAGGCCTGTATTTCTCCGGTAATTCTCCTCCTTTGTTGGTTTATTGGTTCATTGCTTGGCTTATAACTTGTCTATTTTGTGTTCTGTTTTTCTCATCTTAATCATGATTTTTTATAATGAAACTATTGTCTTACGTTCTTCATCTAACTTCTGTGATTTAAATGATTGTCTTTAGGTCCTGCACTTGTCTTTGAAGGAGAAGAATCAATGCTTTCTGCCATCTCTGAGAATCCTACAAGTTTTAAGGTAAGTTGTGGGTTCAATGAGCCATATCAGTACCTATTTAGACTATCAAAAAGAATAAATGTGTCACATACTTGCATTTATTTTCAGTCTTATTGCAGATAGATTATCTACTCATCCCTGTTTTGTTCTTTTACATATTAGCTTCGAAGCTGCAGATACATGTTTCTCATCATATTTTTCTTCATTTTTTCCTCTGTTTCAAACTTCTGAGAGATACTGCAATTTGATTCGTTCTTCCTATCAAATAGGCTTAAACATACTCCAACCTATTTTGTGGTCTGTACGTAATTGGTAATGCTATTTTCATCAGTTGTGATTACATTCTGAAAGGTCGTTTTATCAGGTTTTTTATGTTAAATCTCATCTATACTTTTGTTGTCCAGGGAAAAGTTATTGTTATCAGAGGGGAGGGGCCAAAAGGAGGTCCTGGTATGCCCGAGATGTTAACACCGACCAGCGCAATTATGGGGGCAGGGCTTGGGAAGGTAAGCATATGTTTCTACTCATTGTTTTAGAATCAATGAATCACTGACCTGTGAAACAATCAATGGGGGAAAATGAAATAAAAATAAGAGTATGCAGATATACTGCGTCATTTCACTCTCGCGTCCCAAAACTTCTGTTGATCGGTGTTAACTTGTCTTCACATCACCTTTCTGGTTGTTTTTGTCTTTTGAGTTTTGGAAATTGATGCATTTTTCTTCTTCTGTTTTCTTCTTGTGGTTTAATGCATGCTGATCCGAATCTGCAATCTAAAAATTGCAGGAGACGGCATTGCTGACTGATGGCAGGTTTTCAGGTGGTTCACATGGATTTGTAGTTGGTCACATATGCCCCGAAGCTCAGGTGTTCTGTCTTGTCCACAATCTATAGGTTATTCTATCATTTATTTACTTCGTCATCAGAAAACCCAACTCCGTTTCTCTCAAGAGAAAAAATAATATCAGAACATTGGAATACATAGATAATCATCAGGAAGTTGAAAACATGCTAAAACCACCCATAAGAAACAAAAAAACGTGAAACTGAAGCAATATTATGCTTGTTCTGTAGCTTTTTACCCTTACATGGCTGAGACTTTACAGAATTGCAGCAACTCACTGAACACGTAGCTGGTACCATAGACAATCTAAACTCCATGCCGATAGGGCATGGCTACAATTTTTTACTGCTACACTTGGATTTGGAGTCTTGGACACCATTGAGATAAATAATCTTTGTCCAGTTTTCTTATTGGTGATACATAGAAAGGGTAATACCTGACTAGAGCTTTCCAAATCTGTAGTGTTGGTATATCCTTCGCCATTACAATCTGTTCGCTTCAATCTACAGCCATGGAGATTTCTTCCAAAGCCTTACATGAATTAGGCAACCAGCTATCTTGACTGTTGGCAAGCATTTGCTCATTATTTTGAATCCACCCGTGGTTTGAATTATACCCCATCTTTAAAAATCAGATTCAAGATCTTTGAAACCTTTGAACAGGTCATAAACAATGATGGGCACATCTTTATCTTATCCTAAGAACCGATTAAAGATCATCTAATTATTGGACTCCTCACACTGATAAGTAGAATATCATTTTTGGCAATCTATCTTGACATGTCCCATAAATTGTTCAATCCTTCAACTGAGCACATTCTTTTAGCTCTCGAGAATGAAGGACTTTGAAAAGTGGTGCTGCTTCCTTAATCTACCAGATTCTCTGCCTTTACATCTCAAATTTACTCACAAACTTCAAATTTTTATTTTGCATTCGAATAAACATCCTGTTAATGCTACCTATTTTCAGAGTACATAGTAACAGGTTTGTTGTTTCATCAAGAGACATTGACTTTGTACAGTTTTGGTCATTCACTATATTTCATAGACCGGTTTCAACATTGATGAGAATTTTGACGTATTAAAGAAACCAAAATTCTGATCCGTTTCGTATATGAACTTGCATATATCATATCCAGGAAGGAGGTCCTATAGGTCTAATTAAAAATGGCGACATCATCAACATCGATGTTCAGAAGAGAGCCATCAATGTTGAGCTTTCTGATAATGAACTAAATTCCCGGAGGAGGAACTGGAGTCCGCCTCCATTCAAGGCCAACAGAGGAGTTCTACACAAGGTATGTGACTTGAGAACCATCCGACAGGAGTCATGCTTTTGATCTGGTAGGCTTTACGAACATGTTGCTGTTCATCTTTCAGTATATCAAGAACGTTCAATCGGCTTCAAATGGATGCGTCACCGATGAGTAGCAAACACGAGGCTGCACATATAATCTATAGAGTCTCGAGCATTGTCCAAGTTGATGGGATCATTCTTCGGATGTTTTCGCTTAAACCGAGGCTCGAGCATTGTCCAAGTTGATGGGAGGCCAAGGTACCTTGCCATGTCTCCGAGAGGCGGATTCGGTTTTGCACTTGTATTTCAGCATTTTGTCTGTAGGATTTGCCTGTTCAGTTGTAGCTTGGGCAAACCTTTCTTCATTGTAGCTTGATGTTTTGTTTTTTGAGGATTTCAGTTTCATGAATTGTTTGGTTGAGCTAATAAAACCTACACCAACTGCTGTCTACAGACCGAAGTTCCGGAAATGCCCTTGATTTTCTGAACTCTGACACATAGCCCCTTCAGTTTTTTTTTTCTGTATGATACCGACTCTTTGGGTTAAAATGTTCGTGGATATCCCCAAAGTGTGTTAACTTTGATCACATAAGGACTCACAGAAATGTACCCTAAATTATTTCAAGTGACACATAAAATAAGGGTCAGATTCAGGTGTGGAGTTCACCTTATTAGGTTCTCAAGTGTTCCATTTATATAGATTAAGGTACATTGTTGTTTGAGTTAAAATTCGGACCTATTTGTGTACGTGTTTGACATATTTTATGGTAGTAAAATTATGTATTCGGTTAACATTTTTTTTGGGTATAATATACCTTTCAAGGAGATGCCCCAGAAATTATAGAGTACACTATTGGAGCATATGAGTATATTTAACAGAGTCTAAATCGTTGGATCATGCTAGTTGGAAAAACCACTAGTTATGTTGTGTGTGTAAATACCCAACTAAAAGGGTATTTTAGTCTTTAAAATTATTAGATAGTTAGTTAAATTAGTTAGATAGTATTAGAATCAGCTAGTGGTTTTACCAACTAATTGGTAAATAGAAGAGCCGTAACTTGTTTGAGCAAATATTTGCAAAAACAGTATAGAGTAAACTAAGGGTGTCAGGCTGTGTTCTTTGAACAAATATTTGCAAAAAAGTAACAACAATTTAAATTTGAGAGATAAATTTGTTAGTGTAAAAATTTTGGGATTGGTTAAATTTTAAGTAGTTGTTGATATTTTGTTGGTTTTTTGTTAAAAAAATACAACATTAATGGAAGACATGGAAAAATGGGACAACGGATCTCTATAGATCGGGTAGCTACTTATTTAACTAGGGGTGTTGGCGAATCGGGCGAGGCGAGCTCGGCTCGAGCTCGAGCTCAGCGAGCCCAAGCGAGCCGAGCTTCACGAGCGATTCTTTGGCTCGTTTAATTAACGAGCTCAAACATGAATGGTTCAGCTCGATAGGCTCGACGAGCCTTATCGAACCTAGTGTGAAATTACATATATACCCCTGTTTATATATCGAGCCTTATCGAGCCTTATCGAGCCCTTATCGAGCCTTATCGAGCCTAACGAGCTCGCGAGCTCGTTTGGGGCCGATTCGAATCGAGCTTCACGAACCTTCGAGCCGAGCTCGAGCTCGAATTTTCGGGCTCGTTCGAACTCGAGCCGAGCTCGAGCCGAGCCCGAATTTCACGAGCTCGAGCTCGAACCTGCTAGGCTCGGGCTCAGCTCGGCTCGAACTCACCCCTATATTTAACCCCAAAACTCATCAAAAAAATAAACCCCCAAATGTTGGAAGAAGAAACAACTATAGGGACCTAATAGGCCAATTCTTAGAAGTTGAAGCGTCTTTCTGCATTCATCCAAACAGAAATTGTTTGTTCGTCCGCACGGGCTTGGTGTTGATCGCCTCCTTCACAGTCTCCTGCGGAGCTTCCAAAGCGAAGCTCACAATAATTTGCCCCTTTTCCATTTTCCTCTTTCTATAAAACTCTCTCAACTTCGTCTCTTCTCCAACTACTTTCTGGCTACTCTCGTCGCTTCTCTCTTCACTCTTCGTCGATTTGCCGGAGCTCCGTTTCCGATGGCCGCCGTCGCCGGTTCCAGTATCGTCTCCCTCAAACCCTCCGCCGGTTTCGTCGTTTCAGGTGACCGGAGTGCCGCGCATTTCCGCCAATGGTCTCCCATTTCCACCGGACCTGGATCGGCTCAGCCTCTGCCTCTCATCACTCTCCGGTGCAGATCGAAGAGTTCTCTTCCTTCTTCTGGTATCAGCTTTGTTCTCCTTTTTTTTTGACGGATTTCGAATATTTGCATTGCTTGGTTGAGGGCTGAAATTGGTTCGTTCTGGTTGCAGGGATGAGAGCTCAAGTTGCGACTGTTGAACAAGCAAGTGTTGATGCGTCTCAACTAGTAGAAGCTCCGGTGGCTGTTGTGACTGGAGCGTCCAGAGGAATTGGTAAAGCAGTTGCATTGGCGTTGGGGAAAGCGGGTTGCAAGGTAAGTTGGTTGTTAGATTGGTTCTATGCTTTGCATATTACTGCAAGGTGATTTTGGAATTGCAGAAATTTTGATAAATTCCTTTTGGCTTTAGCTTCGTGTTAGAGCGATTGAAATCAGCTGCATCATTTCTATTATCTGCATTTTTCTTCAGAGTATTGTTAGTGTCATTAGGTGCACTAGACTTATTTAGGATGACTCCAATTGTTGCAAATAAGCCTTTGGCACTTATTGAAGAGGTGTCAGGACTGAGTAAAAGATGTCCAAGTCAAGAGATATTTTTCTTCAATGATTTTACATTACTGCATGTGGCTGCTGATATCTATCTCTCATTCCGTTTAGGTGCTTGTGAATTATGCTAGATCTTCAAAGGAGGCAGAGGAAGTCTCAAAGGAGGTGAGTCAATTCAATTTCTTAGGATTACTTCATACTAAAAAAAAAATTTCCTAGATGCTGTTTTAATGCCTTTTCATTCTGCAAGCTGAAGGTGTAATGTGTTTTCATTCTGGTATAGATAACTTATGAGCTAATAAACAGTACTGTTCCCGAGTTCACATTACCTCAAGAACCAAAGGAAAAATGGAAATTGCTTCACTTGACTAAAAAAGTGACCTGATGAAAAGAGAAGATGAATATTGTTGGTTCGTGGATTCTGGAATCACATTTTTTATATAACGTAATGAGTATTTAGAAAATTGAAATGGATTTTGAAGTAATGTTTAAATGAATTTTAACATATGTCAAATAGGCTGATAGTTTGAAATTACAGCATAATTATCATATTTTGAAGCATGTCAACTACTCTCTCTCTCTCTCACACATATCGAATTACTTCTTCTGTCCTAGATTGAGGCTTCCGGTGGTCAGGCTCTTACATTTGGTGGGGATGTTTCACAAGAAGCTGATGTCGAAGCGATGATTAAAGCTGTAAGGAACACTAGTTTTGTTTTTTATGTGGCCCTTTTTTCCAATCTTCTGATTTTGCTTTACTTTCCAGGCAACCAATGCTTGGGGAACAGTTGACATCTTGGTTAACAATGCAGGTTGTTGAGAAATGCGAACCTATGACTTAATTTATTAAGGCTGTGATATGGTTTAATGGCCTGACTCCTTGGTTTCAGGAATTACCCGGGATACTTTGTTGATGAGAATGAAGAAATCTCAATGGCAGGAGGTTATTGATCTGAATCTTACTGGTGTTTTCCTATGCACACAGGTGAATATACTTCATATCTGGGTTATTACAGTAATGGGTGCAAGGGACTTGTAAATGACAGGCAGTTTACTTTTTGCAGGCAGCAGCTAAAATAATGATGAAAAAGAAAAAGGTATGTTGGCTCAATGGCTTGTGCATCTCAAGCCTGCACCTATTAAATTACAAGGCATACCCCTTTTAACTACTTGATTTGCGACGAGACAGTTCTTCCTAATGAACTACCTGACATTTCTACAATTACATGTCCCAGCTTGCCATCACCCCCTCCCCCTTTTGGAATCTGAAGCATTTCTCTATTAATTAATTTCAGGGCAAGATTATCAATATAGCTTCAGTTGTTGGTTTGGTTGGCAATGCTGGCCAAGCTAATTACAGCGCTGCAAAAGCAGGGGTTATTGGCTTCACAAAAACTGTTGCCAGGAATATGCTAGCAGAAACATTAATGTGAGCATCCAATTGAATATGTTCTACATTTCAGTGAAATACAGGCAGGCCATGCACAGCAGCCACTTTTAGTTTGCTGTATCCATTTTGCCTTAGGTTGAAAGGATGTGGGAACATTTTTGTTTCTTCTGCTATTGCTTTGGCACAAGGGAAAGGAATTTTTTTGGGAATACGAAGTTAGAGCTTGAACTTTGTATCATGCTAATTGGGCTTGTAGTTCTGATTTAGGCAAGAAATGGAGTAAAACTGAGGAACTAATCATCTAAATGCTTCATGTCCAAATTACTCATTCTGACAAAACTTTACATACTTCCAGGTGAATGCAGTTGCCCCGGGGTTTATTTCATCAGATATGACTGCAAAGCTTTCTGAAGACATTGAAAAGAGGATATTGGAAACAATTCCCTTGGGTGAGTAATGATTACCATATAAATGGAGTAAAACTGAGTTATTTTTCATTTGCTTTCTCACTGATTTTGCAGTTTCTTTCCCTTGTAATTTTCCTTTTTCACTATTTTCTTGTACTTAGATTTTTTTACTTTGGGGAAAGTTTTGTGGAATGAAGTATACGATCTTCAACAGCATTTGGCTGTTTCATTGGAGATTTATTTACCTGTTCTTTCCCCTGGTTTTCATTTGGATCTGCTGTCTCTCAACAGTTGAAATACAGATAATCTCGAATCTTAATTCAGTTTCATATAACGAGAGCAATTATCTTCTTGCAGGAAGATATGGCAAGCCAGAGGAAGTTGCTGGACTGGTGGAATTTTTGGCCCTCAATCCTTCTGCCAATTACATCACTGGACAGGTAAATGCTTGTGATATGGTTTGTTCTGTTGTTTCATTCATCACTCCATGCTCTTGCAGTTTAATTAAAATGACAATTGGTGTGTCCTTGCTTAATCCAATGATTGCGTTCTCTTCTTTTCGGTTGCCAAAAAAAAATAAAAAATTTGTTTCATAGCTCAGCATTCCCAAATGTCATGGAAATTACTAAGACTGGAAGTAAGTACCAGAATGCAGTAATGCAACAAAAGTCATCATATTCTCATCCTGTTGCAGTCCATTTTCAGTTGCTAACAAAAATGAGACATCATTACATTGCAGGTGTTCACAATTGATGGTGGCATGGTCATGTAAGGTTACTTAGGCAGGATTGGACTAAGTTTAGTGATGCTTTTGACTTTCCACCATCATGTAAAGGGGAAGAGAAGTACTCTTTTTACCCCTCTTTCAGATCGTTAACTCTGTATGGAATGTAACGTTATGTAATACATTCTGTTTTTTTTTCTTTCTATTTATTACTCCCTCCATCCCGTAAAATTGTTGTGTAAAATGGTAGTGTTTTAACTTTGATGTTTTAAGTTGCAGTGTTTGATTCAAAATTTTACTAAGATAAATAGTGAAAAAAAATTCAAAAAAATATATTTTTAAAGTTATGCAAATTATGAAAAACATATGAATCATTTAATTTAACATATCAATTATAAAAATAAATCGTAGATTAATTAATATAAAAACAGTAAAAAAAAATGCTACAATTTCATGGGAGTGTCCATGGGACAGAGTGAGTATCTCGGTAAAATCACTAGAATTTCTTTATATGAGTAAGCCTTACGTTTGCTCATCCTCTCCCCCTCTCTCTGATGGCGTATATATTGGAGTACAAGTTAGGTTGGTGGTCGTATAATACGTTGGCGTGTTGCTTGTTCCCAGCATTGTGTTCATTTTTAAGTAGTATGAAACAGTTTCAATCTTTAGAAAATGAAGGGGAAGTTATATATATATATATATATATATATATATATATATATATATATATATATATATATATATATATATATATATATATATATATATATATATATATATTACTCATTATATTACTATCTATTGCTTTATCAGTGAAAATTGAGTAAAGAAATATGGGATCAACGAAGTAGATGCCTGTTTTGAGTATTGTTTATATGCTCTTAATTCATTAAAAATATTAGTAGTAATATTACCATAAGAAGTTTGACAATAAATATAAAGATGAAAAAAACGTCAAAATAAAATTTCAAAATTGTCTTGATATCTCTAGTTAATGTTTGTATTTTAAGAATTGCTCAATAATACTATTGAAAACTCCGTACATATAAAATTGATTGATTTATATCTCTAGTTAAAAAAATATCTCCGTACATATAAAATTGATTGATTTATAAAATTGCTCAAAATATCTCTAGTTAAAAAGTGTTATTCCATCCATTCAAGTAAAATTGATTGATTGATTTTATAATACTCCGTATTTTATATTCTTCTTCAGTTTTTAACATACATAGTAGAATAATTTATATGCATGTCTTGAATTCAAGCCTTTAATTTCTGAATAGATATTTTTGAAAACTTTCTCAAATTCTTTCAATTAATAAAATTAATTAGCACCAAAGTTTTAAATCCAAATCATTAGATTTTTTTGATGATATATTGAATTTAGTGTCATATTAACTTTATTATACTATAATTTATAGATTATAAGTATGTTTATGTGTTTTTTGTATTTTTAAGAAAATGTTTCTTTAAGTATCTAATCCTGAAGGGCTTAGATGACTGTATAAGTAGAGTTTGAGAATTGAGAGAGAGTTAGGTTAAAATTTGAGAAAACGTTTGTGAGAAAAAAAAACGTCATTTTTGTCTCTCTTTTCCGATTTCTTTTGAATTCTATTATCATTAAAAGTCTAATTTATAATGATATCAATATTGATTTAAAAACTAAGGTATAAATATTAAAAGAACACAACAAGTTTTAATCTAAAAAATGCACTCGTAATATGTATAAAAAACACACTCATTCTGATTTTATAAATAGAAAGTGTCATTGTAAAAACTCTATCCATTGCTTATGAGTGTGTTTTTTTATACAAATTATGAGTGTGTTTAATTTGAAAATGTTGTTTTATATACTATTGAAGCTCAAAGGCTTATATGACTTGAAATGTGAAGTTTGATGTATAAAAGAGATTCCGTTCAAAAGTTGAGATAAACTTTTGATAAATAGACTCATTTGTGTCTATCTTTTTTTCTGTCTAGAATTCTATCATTACTAAAACCCTAATTAACTAGTTTACATACCGCTTTGCACGGGATACCACAAACTCATAATTTGTTTTAAAAAAATAATAGTTCTGAGAATAAGCATATAAATGTTCCAATCAAGTAAGTACTGCCCAACTTCTACGAATGTTGAATAACATGTTCTTTTATCGGCACCAATTTATTGTTGAAGCTTCAAGACTGGACGGTCTTCAATTACGAAGCTGGATGCATTTAAATTACAAAATTGTTCACGTCAGATTAACTATATTTATATTATAAGTAATATTATTCAACAACACTTTTGAATTACCTCTCCAATTCGTCGTTACGCTTTTCAGTTTCCTGATGCTCACCGATTTCTTCGTTCGCAATATCCGATGATTCAACTTGTGTACAACTCCTTCAATGAAAATTAGTTGGATTAACACAAATTACCTATTGCATATGTATTGATATACTATTCTAACGTATGATCTGTAATGTACTTATTTATATATAAATTACATATTATACTTACCGTTTCATTGAAGATTCACCAGGATCGCGTTCATCTGGTACTATTCTCTTCCCGAGGTGATACCTCGGTGTACCAATCTGATATTACAAATACATATATACCATCAACAGTATATCACGTTTAATATGCCCAAATCACAATGACCACATAATTATACTACATTTAAAGTCATATCCCAACCTTCCGGATTGATCGAAGTAGTCGTGAACATTCCGATGCGTAATCAATTTCTGTAACCCTCTTAACGGTGAATCCAGAAAGCTTGTTTGAAAAGTTATACTCAGTTATCTGGATATCCCACATAAGATGTAACCCACATAATTTGTTTACTATGCGATTAACTTCATCATACATGATTAAGTTAGATATTACCAGAGATGTGCTTATAGTATATAGGCATAAAACATGCATACATTAACAATTAAATATGACAGTAACATAAGTATACATACATTCGACTCGATTCGAGACAGTGTACGCGCTTCACGCCCTACGAGTTGAGTTGCCTCCCTGTCAAACAACACAAGGGTCCCCCCACGTGTTCGGTCATGGACCTTAACCTCGAGCTTGTACCTATAATAAAGGTTGATGTACAAACTGAATAAAATAACAAACAATGTAATAACCTATAAAATGACTTATAACTTAACGTGGTATAGAAATAACATAACATGGCAACCCTAACTCTAAACATAAATACATTTTGTTATTACCTGGTGGTCAGAGTGTGTATTTCACATTTACAATTTTCACAGTAATATTTTGGCCCCATAGCAACAACTTTTCGCATGCATACATGACATGCTAGATACCACATGGGGTACTGAGTGTTAACGCCAAGAATTATTGCAGTAATCCTGAAATTCCGCTCCTAATTGAGGACATGAAAACATAAGTATACGATTGTATGAAACATATATGTGTGAGATACAATAATCATACCTCAGAAGTATGAAGCTCACGGATTTCCTCGAGCATTGATAACGTCATACGTCTAGGATAAGTCTTCCCTATAGATGAGCTTGGCACATGTTGAACACTACTACTCGGATTGCTATTATTAGCACAATAATATTCGTATTAAGTGACCACGTACTAACCATCATAACTGAAACATGACCCTAAACAACCAATTTACGACAACAAAATATTAACTACATTCACCTGTTAAGCAACAATGCTGCCTCAGGTATATCCGGGTTCACGTACAACTTCGTTCCAGAAGTTGATGATAGAGAATACTTTTTTGTTGCTAGAACGAAGAAACTAAATGAATCAATATATGTCATAACTATCAACATTAAATAAGGAAACTTAAAAAACACACCAAACATACCTTTGAAACATTTTACATAAGTGGTAGTGACTGCCACCACAGTTGGCACATTAGTATCCTTTGGAAGCATAACCCTAGCCAGGTCAACTAAGTCTCCCCACAGGACAATCTCCATTTGAGAACCACTTGATAGTAGCAATTGGAGAATTTTTAGTACAAAATATTTTACGTTTGTTATATAAAATTAATTGTACTAGTTACCTCTCATTGGTAAGCCAAATTTTTGAAACTTCGATGACCCACCATTTCTTAGTGATTGATCCCTGGATGGATCAATGTGTTGTAACCGACCTATTACATCTGTCATGCATTAAGTGCAATCTAATTAGCGTAAATAGAAATACATTGATTATGTTATATTAAAAATTAATATGGTAATCAAATAATAACTTTGTACGCGATATTCTTGGGATAACGTCAAGGTATATCTTTAAAGTCGGTGAACTCAAAACTATGTTTGGAAATCTCTAGACAGTTGCTATTAACCAATTTTACTTCCGTATACGGGGTGAAAAATATCTTGGACTATGCGAACGGTCATCATCATCGCGGTTAAGATGAAACGACAAAATTCTTAATCAGATACACCGATCCCTCAGTAAAAACTGTACGAAACTTGTCACATAGAGAGGGACCAATTCGAGCTGATATGTGATCACCCTGTAAAATATTTAAGAGCATAAATAAAATGACAAAAAAGCAGGCATTGTCATATGTAGTAAAATGAAATTTGTGTGTACGTTAATGGATTAAATTTACGACGTGTATAGCAACACTCACATTTTCATCAACCAGAACCATCTCTAATCCGAGGAAGCATCCATTTGATATATTCACAGCATCCTATATCCGTGTCACTTTTGGCAAGTTCGGATATACTATTGGTAGTGTCCTTCCTTGTTGACATCTATATTACATGTTAATCGACAACTTGTTACCAACTATCAAAATATTCATGCTACCTAAACTCATTCAACCATGTGCATTACAATGACATTGAACAAAAAAACATAGAAAATTATAAAATATCAATGTAGATGCACCTCATATATGTAAACATAAAACTATCTGCACAAACGGTCAAATATCTCAGTGTACACGATATTCTTAGTGAATTCCTTTTTAGAAGGATCGTTAGATTCAATAATCACTTTGAAACCGTCTGGAGAAGTGACACGCGATGCAGCAACGTATAGTTGTCCATGAGTAAACACTGGTTGAGGCAGATACAAGCCAACGCGGTTAAAAGTCTGACATTGGCTCTTGTTTATCGTCATTGCAAAACACACTTTAATTGGGAATTGGCACCTGGACAATTTAAATGTTAATTTTGTATCAGACGGGACCATCTCAACTCGTGGTATCAAACAACGTCGTCCAGCGGAACTACTAGATAGTATCTCCGCCTCAATAACCCTCCTTAGTTAGAACCATTCTAGTCCCATTACGCAAACCATTTACATGATTCATGTTCCTCATCAAGATGATAGGGACACCAACCTTCAAAAGCAGTTCATGATTCGGTAAGAAAACTTTAGCATGTTCGAAAACTCCACGGGGTATAACTCTACTTGCGCATCAACATTATCTCGATGTTGGTGATACTCGTCAACACTTAAATATGAAACTATTTCTCCTTCGATCCGGGCCATCATTCATTTATTAATGTTGTGTTTCATTCTGTGGGCTTAGAATAGCTCGTTCCTGAAGATATTCCCTATTAGATAACATATTACACATATATGGGTATGTTATATCTATCACGCTGTCCAAGCCGTTCCCATCAGTTTAGACCAGGTACGCTTCAGGAATCTTAAGCCATGTACTATCTTCTTCGTCGTCTGATAACTTTTTCAAAGCTAGCTTCCCCTCCCCTAATTTAAGAAGCCAATCGCTGAACAATGTAGCATTTCCCGATTCGATAACACGCATGTTCTGCGACAAAACGTGTATTTGACAGTGTGACCACAAACGTGATGAGTAAATCGTTGCAGCAACCACATCACCGCGAGTGCCGCGTGGTATAACAGGCAAAATCTGCCTAAAATCACCACCGAGAACAAGAGTCTTACCACCAAATATGATAACATCTGACCCTGGTATTTCCGTACGCATCAAATCACGAAGCGACCGATCCATTGCTTCGAACGTATATCGATGTGCCATTGGTGCCTCGTCCCATATAATAAGCGACGCTCGACATATCAGCTCTGCCAATGGAGTTGATTGCTTGACATTTAACAGAGAGTCTTTATCAATGTCGATCAATATCTTAAACCGGGAATGCACTGTTTTACCACCGGGCAATAGCAAATATGCAATACCAGATGATGCTACAGCAAGTGCTATCTTCCCTTCGGATCTTAGTCGAGTCAATATAGTACGCCAGAGATATGTCTTCCCCGTACCACCACTACCATACACAAAAAAGAAACCCCCATCACCCCTATTAGATGAGCGAATGATAGAGTTGTACACGGTGAGTTGTTCCTCATTTAAACCACTAAATAGAGTGTTATGCACATCCTTCAATGCCTCTTTATCGTAATTCAGTTCCTCAAAAATCTATGAGTTATCCTCTAGGACCATCGAACTCAAATCAGGATATGACATTCCTTCATAATCTTTAAGTGAATGACCCAATCGATTTAATAACTTTTCAATCTCAAATAAACCGTAATTGAAGATCACATCATCGTTTAGCATAAGATCAGGGATGCCTCTAATCCTTCAACTGGTTAAAGCAGAACATCTTCGAGACAACACTTCCTATTATTCATCCAATGTGTGATCGGATCGGATACAGCACAATGAAAGGATCGTGACAAAAAGCTCTCGTAGATTGGTTGCCACAGCCCACTGTGACGCTTCACGTATCGCCTCATGCCATTCACCGTCTCCTTCCAACAAACCTAAAGCCATGCAAACATCTCTGTAGGTTGGATGGAGCACCCCATTCACGGTTCGGTTGTCGTCAAACGATGTACGCCCCCTTACTACATTCAATAATAACCTAAGACAGTAACGTTCACCAGCCGTTGGATGCTCAAAATACAGGCGTCCGACAGTTCGACCCTTTTACGTTGTGACCACTGCTTTGTCTGCCTATTAACGTATTTACTTGGAAACTCCACATACGTCAAAAGACGTGCTTCCGGATCAGTACGATTACACTCCATCCAACCAAGAAACTTCGTGACGCTTTCAGCATGCGTCTGCTCAACATCGTTCAGGTCGGATGATGAGTTAAACACAATGCTCTGCTCGTTCGGCAGCTGGAATAACAACCGATCAACTGCAGGTTTGTGCATGTGTATGAAGTACCCAAATATATGCCAGCATGCCTCGGACGCAGAAATATACCTACACTTCATATAATGTTTAAGCTCGTCTACTTGTTGTACTATTGTGCATCCAGTTGCTTGTGATGCACGTTGATCTCGTTCAATTACAACCATTGACCGATCAGATCCTTTGTGCATGTACTTGCATAAATACTTAACGCACATATCTCTATTTGTCTTCTCCACACATACATGACAATCATGCTTGACAACCAGGTCCACATCATGCGGAACAACCCACTAATTATATACGGTGGTTTATATGACTTGAAATGTGAAGTTTGATGTATAAAAGAGATTCCGTTCAAAAGTTGAGATAAACTTTTGATAAAGAGACTCACTTGTGTCTATCTTTTTCCGTCTAGAATTCTATCATTACTAAACCCTAATTAATAAGATCTATTTTATTTTTAAAATTATAATTTACATCGAATTTAATTCATATCAATTCTTAAGCTAATCTTATCATTTATGACTTCTCGGCATGTTTAAGCATGTTTTTTTAGAGAGTGTGTGACTTGTTAACCATTGAAGCTCTAATAACTTAGGAAATTATTCATTTGAGAAAATCCTATAAATGACACTATTTGCATAATAATTACTTTATATAGATCATAAATTTCAATTTAGTTTCTTACTTTTTACCTACATTCAATGTACGAGACTAAAAAAGAGTTGGATCTATGAAGTGGTTGGAGGAGTGGTGACTTGTGCCAACAATTTTGTAGTCTAATTAAACAATTCTATCTAGAATAAAACTCTAATAAAAAACTACAATTTCAGATCTTATTAAAAGTATATAAAAGCTTTAATATAGAAGGTAAAAAAGTCATTCAACATTTAACAAAACAACATTCATGTTTTTAACAGATATCTGACTTGTTTTCATATCAAAGGAAAAAGATAGTTTTGTGTCTCGTTTGCAAAACCCTAGCACTTTCGAAAAGTTGCTACTTCTTCGCCCGGAGCCTTGTGGTGCGATCCAACAAAACCGCCGGCGATTGAAGACTGTCGTCTTCCTTGAGAACCCGCAGAACTGCCTCCTCTTGGCTCCACCGTCCTCTCCTTGCATCGCTTCAACCGCCTCACCTCCATGTCGTCCCGCGACCCCTCAACAGCAACCCTCAACTCTCGCCTCGGAGGGCTCGCTTTGTCGGCGAAGAAAGAGGTTGTGTTGTGGTGACACTGGTTGCTCTTCTTCGAACCACCGGTGCGGTGGTGGCAAGCCGTGTGCTCTTCCTAAACGATCCGTGCAGAACTTGTGGAGAAGTCTTTCCACAATGCTTGGCCGGACATCAACTATTCAATCCGGCTCACTTCTACAGCATTACGGTCCAATGTTTTTCTTTTTCAGTTTGATTCCATGGAGCAAGCAACTCATATCTTGCAGAAGGGTCCTTGGTCATTTAACAATAGATTGGTTGTCATGAGTCTTCTAAAAAAGGTGATTCTCTGTCCTCTCTAGATTTTACTTTGGTTGATTTCTGGGTGCATATAGTTAATGCACCATATAACTGGTTTACTGCTACTATGTCATCTACTTTGGCTGGTATGATTGGCCCAACTAAGGGAGTTGATGTTAATGGCGCTTCGCTCAGAGTTAGGGTTTCAGTGGATGTCACTAAACCTCTTCGCAGGGTTTTGAAGGTGGCAGTTGATGGTGTTACAAGACCTTTCTGCAGTATTAATGTTTAATTGATTTTTGTTTTCGATGCGGTCGATGTACTCATGTGGAGAGAGAGTGTTTGGCTTCGCTGGAAGGGGCTACTGGTGAAAATCAGTTTGGTGAATGGCTCCGTCACATTGGTTCACGATGGGGTAGCCAGAGGGAACTCCCCCTGGAATAGGCAGTTGGATGAGGAAGTAATTGTGAACTAGACGCTATAGGGTACTCAGGCACAATTCGTGGCGTTAGGCGGGGCAACTTTGAATGATCAAGATGGGCCGAGAATGAAACACGAGGAGCTAACGGGTGAGGTGAACGCGCGGTCAACTAGCTAGTGTTAGTGGAAGTGCAGGTCGGGTAGAGCTCATTTGCGGTAGAGGGAGCCCACCAGGGCTTGGTATTGGACAGGGCCGAGGAAAGAAGCCACGCATTTCGGATACGATTGCAGAGGCGATTGACCAAATCTGGAGTAGTGAGTTCAAAGATTAGGGATGGCCTGGGCTTTGAACCACCCTCGTCTATCCCTCTTTATGTTTTTGTTCCTTTTTAGGATTGTTGGTCTTTTCTTATTTCCTAGGATGTTTATTTCGTAGGTGGGTATGCTTCTCTTGGTTTGACGGATCTATCTTAATATGCATGGTCATGGTGAAAGCGATGTTTAGCTCTGAGCAACTAATTTGGTGCATCGTGCTTGAGATCACCGATCTATATTACTTCATCATGATATTATATGTTTTATCATGTCGTTCGAAGGCTTTATTGGAGGTTCGTTGCCTTGCTTGCTGGACTTTCCATTACGGTTTGCGAAACTCTTTGTTTATTTTTGTTTTGTTGTTGAACCTTTTGCTTCTCGGGTCTAGTTGTGTAGGTATCTTTTCTTGTTGTCCCAAGTAGGCAGCCAAGAGGGGGGTGAATTGGTTGGCCTAAAAAACTTTTCGTTTTGACAAAACCGAAAGTTCTGACTCGATGTCAACCCGTTTAGAAACGCTATTTTTAGCAAGAACGAAAACGACACCAGGATTTATAGAGGTTCGGTCTGAGACCTACGTCCTCTCCTCAAGTCAACAACTTGAGAGTTCTTCCACTATACTTTAACAAGGTTACACCAAGAAAAAGTACAAATAGTTTTTCCCAAGGCTCAACTAAAAACCTAACTATGGTTTTCCCAAGGCTCACCAAAACCTATCACACACCCAAAATAGTTTTCCCGGGGCTCACTAATAACCTAAAACAAATCCCAGTTTGGTTTTCCCGAGGCTTTCCAAAACAAACCTAAAAACACTTTGATTTTTACGAAAATCTAAACCTGTTGAGGTTTTATCGAAAACACACAAAACAATTTTTCAAAACAATTTTTCTCTCTCGAAATAACCCAGAAAAGCTACTATGAAGATGAAGCTAGTTCTTCTGAAGATCGATGCTGGAGAGCTTGACTTGACTTGCTTTGCTTATGAAACGAAAATTTGAATGCTTGTCAAGAGAAGGAGTGAATTCTTCGAAAGTGCGAAGTCTGTAGTTAAAGACTCGAAACGGGAGCGTCCTGGAGCTTCGCAACGCGTCTCTTGTTATGAGAGCCATGATTTTCGCCAGAGATGAATCCGCAACAGACTGCTGGAAGCTTGAGACGAAACCGCAAGAGGTAGAGTTCTAACCGAACTCAACTACATTCAAAACCTGTTTGAACACAAATGGGCTGAATTCGAAATTTAAATCAGAGGCCCATTAAGTGTAAAGCGAAGCCCACCAGTATTTTATGATTAAAAGACTAAATGTCCGAAACATACACATACTTTTCTAAACTTTACAAAATGTCCCAAAACTTTGTTATCATCAAAATCCTTAAAGCCAACAATCTCCCCCTTTTTGATGATGACAAAACTTTTTAGAGGTTTTGAGAAATTCTTTGAAAATCTCCCCCTTAGTAAAACACATTTTGAAAGTCTTGAAATCAAATTCTTTGAAAAGCTCCCCCTTAGTAAAACAGTCCTATTTCATTAGGCAAAAACAAGAGTCTAAGCATCTCAGCATATCAACATCAGAATAAGCTCATTTCAGTAGCATTTTCTAAACTCATCTCTTACCTCATAAACTCCTAAACTTCTCCCCCTTTTTGTCATAATAAAAAAATAGATCAAATAAGACAAGTAATGCAACCAGGTTAAAGCATAGTAGGAATCATAGCAGCATCATGTATGTACAGTCCCAGAGTATTTAAAAGTAAATATGTACTGACTTGTTTAAAACAAAACATAGAGTTTAAAAACATAACAGAAACAGTTAAAGAAAGATTATCAGGGCATGGTTGGGGATTGAGGTGGAGTAATCCAGGACTCTGCTAGGTCAGGTGGAATGGTCTCATCACGAACAGGCACTTCTGGTGTCACAGCAGCTGTGGTCTCAACAGGTTGACCTGCTGATTCAGGTTCCTCAGAAGCATCCTCAACACGTTTAGATGCATTTTCCCTGATGATTTTTTCTCGGTTTTGCTATCTTGCAACCCTGACTGCACTATTTTCCCTTAACTTGTTCAAGGCGAGCTCATGTTTCGCCTGAATCCTTACCCATTTACCACTAGCTTCCTTCCTGAAGCCACTCTTCTTGACTGTAGCCTGAACTAGGTAAGTAGAGCTGTCCCAGTCTTCCATCTTCTTGTCTGTTCCAGCAACTCCATGCTTTTCAAGCATGTCACTAACAAGAACAGCGTATGGCATACGTTCCTTATGCCTCCCCGCAACTGACAGACCTAAGAGCTCAATTACACGCCTTCCAAAGTCAATGTCCATCCCGTGGACCATTTTGAACATTAAGCAGAGATCTCCCCAAGTTACAAGCTGAGTTCCCTCTTTAGGGAAGAGAATAGCAGCAATGACCCAATGTAATACTCTATGACTCAATTCAGTAAACATCATGCTTGTAAACTGGTAAGGCAAGGAATCAAGAGGGATACCTAAATCACCAAAGAAGTAACCGACTGCTTCCTCCTTCAACTCTGGAGTATCATCTACCTCTTCCACAGAGTCCAGTACCCCAAGTGCAGTAGAGAATTCTTTGTGCCCAACAGTGAGAGTTTTACCTTGCACTCTTGCCTTGATGCTCAGTCCATCTAAGGATACTTTCAGGGTGGAATAGAACTCAGAAGCTAACTGCGTATAACCCTTTGGAGGTGTGAACAAGAATGGCATCAACCCATAGTGGTCAAGCTATACTCCTACTTGTTCCACACCGAAGGTTACAAGAAGTTCCCTAGTAATGAAAGAATGCCTTGAGAACTTGGAGTATTTGGGGTTTACCTCAACTGTTCGGTAAATTGAGGGAGCTGAAGCCACCGATTTCTTGATCTTGATCTTGGTAGGAGAAATATCAGTTTTCTTTTGTCTCTTTTCTGTAGAGGAGACAGATGCTGCGGCTCTCTTGCGTTTCAAAGTAGAAGGAGAGAGCTGTCTCTCAACAGATTTAGAGGTCGATGCAGACCTTCCTTTTGGTGAGGGTTTTGCCTCAACCTTCCGCAAGCCATTCCCTCGTCTGCGAGTCCTACTCGAGACTGGAGCTGTAGGCCTACTTTTCCTTTTCTTTAACCCTGTCAAAAAGCTCGCCAGAGTTACCTCAAACTCATCCTCCTCCTTCGAGGAGACGCTGACCACAGATGAAGATGCGCTGCAGACTGGAGTTGCCACTGGGCTGAACTCTGGTGCGATAGGTGCTGGTCCTGGGAGAGTTTGTCCGAGCCCAAGTCCTAGCCGAGCCAGATTTTCGGCAACTTGGTTCAAGAAATCCTGGTCTTCCAAGGATTTATCTTCAGTTTCGGTGACTGACTTCATCGGGTTGAGACCTGAATGTGTTTCTGAAACAGTCGGCTTTGCCCGCGCCTGAATTCGGAAGTCACCGTCGCTGCTCGTGCTACTTGAATATTGCGGTTGACTGACCGGTGAAGAACCAGAAATCGGAGCAGCAGATTTCGGATTTGGGACTGAAGACATTCTGAAGCAATTTGGGGGTTTAGGGTTAAAGGGGATAGGAACAGGAAGGGTTTTGGTGAGGGCTGAAGGTATAAGCCAAAAAATAGGTTATTTGTGAAATAAAACCCTTTTTATTTACTGAAACTCAAAGATACCCCCTTTTTAAAACCCTTTTTGAGGGGTGAAAATGTTTGAAAAAAAACGTTTGGCTTTGAGAGAAAAAAGAATTTGAAAAAAATCTGGGACATTCATGTACACATTTATTTTAAGGAATTTGTGTTTTGCAGTTGTGAAATTAATTTTCACATTGCTTAACATGTATCCTTTCGACAGACTCTCAACGGGTTTAGAGTCACATACCTGATTTTCACCTTGGATTGCTCATGCCCAATTCTCTTCTGATGAAGGTGAACCTCTCTTCATTCAGAGGTTTTGTGAAGATGTCCGCTAGCTAATGATTTGTATCAACAAACTCAAGTAGAACATCTTCGTTAGCGACATGTTCTATAATAAAATGATACCTTACCTCAATGTGTTTAGCTCTACAGTGATGGACTGGATTCTTGGCTAAACATATCGCACTTGTATTATCGCAAGTAATGGGAACTTTTCTAAAATTGAAACCAAAATCCTTCAATTGTTGTATCATCCACAAGATTTGAGCTACACAACTTCCTGTAGCTATGTACTCAAACCTGCGGTTGATAAAGCAACTGAGTTTTGTTTCTTTGAAAACCAAGAAACTAAGCAGCTTCCCAAAAATTGACAAGTTCCGCTTGTGGATTTTCTATCCACTTTGCTGCCTGCAAAGTCTGCGTCAGTAAAACCACGAAGCTCAAACAAGGTATCTTTTGAGTACCATAAACCGAGAGTTGGAGTATCAACTAAGTATCTGAAAATCCTTTTGATGCAATGCAAGTGAGATTCTTTAGGGTTAGATTGAAATCTTGCACAAAGACATACACTAAAGAGAATATCAGGTCTACTAGCAGTGAGATAGAGTAGAGAGCCAATCATGCTTCTATAAAGCTTCTGCTCAACCTGTTTACCCTTGGAGTCTTCATCCAATTTTACCGTTGCACTCATAGGTATTGGGCTAGGCTTTGCTGTAGTGTAGCCAAATTTCTTCAAGATATCCTTTATGTACTTGGCTTGACTTATAAAAATCCCTTCCTTTGATTGCTTTATTTGTAATCCAAGGAAGTAGCTTAGTTCGCCCATCATGCTCATCTCGAATTCTCCCTGCATTAACTCAGAGAATTCCTTGCACAAGGATTGATTAGTTGCACCAAATATTATATCATCAACATAAATTTGCACAAGCAACATATCCTTCTCACAAGACTTAATGAAAAGAGTATTGTCAACTTTTCCTCTTGTAAAACCATGATCAACTAAGAAAGTGCTCAACCTTTCATACCAAGCTCTAGGAGCTTGCTTTAAACCATAAAGAGCCTTTTTTAATCTATAAACATGGTTTGGAAAGTGAGGATCTTCAAAACCGGGAGGTTGTTCTACATAAACTTCCTCTTTTATAAACCCGTTTAGAAAAGCGCTTTTTACATCCATTTGAAAAAGTTGAATGTTCATGAAGCATGCAAACGCACAAAGCATCCTTATTGCTTCAAGTCTAGCCACAGGAGCGTAAGTTTCGTCATAGTCAATTCCCTCCTCCTGTGAGTAGCCTTTGGCAACTAGCCTTGCTTTATTTCTAGTGACAATACCATTTTCATCAAGCTTGTTCCTAAAGACCCATTTAGCACCAACTATTGAGTGGTCTTTTGGCCTTTGTACTAAAGTCCATACCTCATTCCTTTTGAATTGATTCAGCTCTTCTTGCATAGCGTCTATCCAGTTTATATCTTGTAGTGCCTCATCTATGGTTTTGGGTTCCCTTGAGTTATATCACCCAGAATGTTCTCCCGAGGATGGCTCGATGTGTGCTTGAATTTCCATTCGTGAGGTAGGCCTTGAGAGGTCTGAACTGCGATCGAATCTTGGTCTTCTGGTGTCGTCTCAATAGGTTGAGACGTACTTTCCGCATTGATTTCTTTCTGATTGTCCACTGGATCACTTTCCTTCTGTTGTGCGTTATCCTGTTCTTCAATGGCATCATCTTCTTCTCTGACAACAATGTTAGTTTCATCGAAAACATGTATAGATTCCTCTACCTTCAAGGTTCGTTTATTGAAGACTCTAAAAGCTCTACTCTTTAGAGAATAACCAAGAAAGATTGCCTCATCATTTTTTGAGTCAAATTTACCTAGTTGTTGTTTATCCAGATTCAGAACAAAACATTTACAACCGAAGGTATGAAAATGAGAAATATTCGGCTTCTTACCCTTCCATAGCTCATAAGGGGTCTTGTTTAGGATAGGCCTAATCAAGACTCTATTGAGTATGTAGCATGAGGTGCTTGCTGCTTCTGCCAAAAATATTTAGGAAGATAGTAGTCATTGAGCATTGTTCTTACCATTTCCCGATGGTGCGATTTTTCCTCTCTACCACACCATTTTGTTCCGGTGTTCTTGCACAAGACAAATTGTGAGATATTCCAAGAGAAATACAAAACGATTCCATTTCAGATCTAACAAATTCTCCACCATTGTCACTATGTATAGCAACAATTTTCTTACCTTGCTCATTTTGAACTTTCTTGACAAAGTTGACAAAAATCTCACAAGTCTCACTTTTCTTAGCAAGGAAGAATGTCCAGGTATATCTTGAATAATCATCAACAATAACTAGACAGTAACGTTTACCTCAAAGGCTTGTAGTCGAGATGGGGCCGAAGAGATCCATGTGTAGAAGTTCTAGTACTCCTGCAGTCGTCACAACCTGTTTAGATTTGAATGAGGCTCTTGTTTGTTTGCCTTTCAAGCAGGCTGCGCATTCTTTATCCTTGTCAAACTTGATCTTTGGCAGTCCTCTCACTAGATCTTTCTTCAGCAGCTTTTCAATTGTGTACATACTCGCATGACCTAATCTTTTATACCACAACCAACTTTCATCTTTGTTAGAAGCAATGAGGCACTTTATATTGAATGAATATAGATAATCTAAATCAAAGGTGTACACATTTCCACATCTCTTTCCAACGAATTTAGTGTAGTTGGTCGATTTATCTATTACATGGCATTGATCGGATTTGAATATGACATGGTAACCACTATCACAAAGTTGACTAATACTCAACAAGTTGTGTTTTAGTCCTTCAACAAGTAAGACATTCGTTATTGCCGAAGAACCAATCTTACCAACCTTACCAATACCAAGTATTTGACCTTTGCTATTGTCACCGAAGGATACCGTCCCTCCTTTCCTTGGGGTAAAGCTGAAAAACTTACTCTTATCCCCGGTCATGTGTCTTGAGCAGCCGTTGTACAAGTACCATGTGTGTTTCTTCAGGACCTAAACAGGTTGAACATTGCATCTGACTTTTGGTACCCACACTTTCTTGGGTCCATAAGGGTTAGTCACATTTTTAATAACCCAAACTTGTTTGACCCCATGCATAATACGTCTATTTCTAAAGAGACACTCAAATCTACTATGTCCCTTTTTACGACAGGTCTCACAAGTTATATAAGTGACATTGGCAAACCTTGTTTGAAAACTAGGTCTCTTTTGTTCATATCCTATTCTGGTCCTATCATGGTAAGACTTCTGACTACCTAGCAAGCTGTTCAGATTCTTATCACCATTAACGAAACCATATAAAGTCTTTTCTAGCTTTTCATTCTTAAACGTTAGTTTTGTTACTTCTTCTAACAACTTTGCATTATCGGTTTTAAGCTTCTTAATGAGAGTGTCATAGTCCTGACATACCTCAGCAAATTCTTTCAGCATTTGCTTTCTCTCATTAACATATGAGGAACTGGAAGAGTTAAAAGACTCAGCATCACTCATTACCTCAGATTCCGCAGTAGCCATTAGGCACGTCTCAACGGGTTGAGATATCTGCTGCTCGGTGTCAACAGGCTGACAGCTCATGAATGTGATGCTTTCTTCACCTTCTGTTAGGCACAGGTGTGCTTCTTCCTCCTCATTTGAGGTTGAATCATCTGAGTTTGAACAGCTATCACTCCAAGCGGCCATTCCCTTCAATCCAGGTTTCCTTTTCTTGAAGGTTCTCTTTTTGTCTGAATTTTCCTTCTGTTTCTTTGAGCTACCTTCATTCGCTGGGCAGTCGAACTGCATATGTCCTCTTCCACTGCAGTTGTAACAGATTGGTGGTTTGAAGGGGCTTCTCCTTTTGTCCTTCATTTGTTGGTACCTTCCTTTGTACTTGAGCAACTTCTTGATCTTTCTTGCTATCATGGCCGTTTCATCACCTGTGTCTTCCTCATCTGTAGAACTCTCTTCTGATTCTTTTGCCTTCAGGGCAATAGATTTATTCTTACTGTTCTTCTTTTCATCTTCTCTATCCTTCATTTCATAAGTCATTAGTTTTCCAAATAATTCATCAACACTAATGGTTTTGATACTACCTCCTTCACTTATTGCCTCCACGGTGCTTCTCCATGATGGTGGTAAGCTCCACAGAATTGTTCTTAGCAATTCTTCACTCTTATAGATCTTACCGTATTGTCTCAAAGGTGTGATTATCTCATTGAACCTTATGTGCATTTCCGCACTGGTCTCCTTTGGATCCATGGCAAACATTTAATAAGCTTTAACCAACATGAACATCTTGGTGTCCTTGACTTGATCCGTTCCTTCGTAGGTTACTAGTAGCTTGTTCCATATCTCATGTGCACTGTCACAAGCAGAGACAATATTAAAAACATCAGGAGTTAAAGCCCAAAGAATTACATTTACCGCTTTGGCGTTCAAGGTGCATAGTTTGTCGTCGTCTGGAGTTTAATCCTTGAGAGGTTTCGGAATAACAATGGTTGGAATGTGAGGTCTGCTTTAATGATTCTCCAAAGATGATGATCTTGCGCCTGAATGTGGTTTTGCATTCTTGTCTTCCACCAGTTGAAATTTGCTGAATCAAATAGTGGTGGTCTTGATGGGTTGTATCCTTCAAGGATCATGCTTGGAACCGATGCCATTTGATCTTTGGATCTGAAACCGCAAGGTTTTATCACAGATCACCGTGCTCTGATACCAATTGTTGTCCCAAGTAGGCAGCCAAGAGGGGGGGTGAATTGGTTGGCCTCAAAAACTTTTCGTTTTGACAAAACCGAAAGTTCTGACTCGATGTCAACCCGTTTAGAAACGTGAACTTTAGGAAGAACGAAAACGACACCAGGAGTTATAGAGGTTCGGTCTGAGACCTACGTCCTCTCCTCAAGTCAACAACTTGAGAGTTCTTCCACTATACTTTAACAAGGTTACACCAAGAAAAAGTACAAATAGTTTTTCCCAAGGCTCAACTAAAAACCTAACTATGGTTTTCCCAAGGCTCACCACAAAAACCTAAGACACACCCAAAATAGTTTCCCGAGGCTCACTAATAACCTAAAACAAATCCCAGTTTGGTTTTCCCGAGGCTCACCAAAACAAACCTAAAAACACTTTGATTTTTACGAAAATCTAAACCTGTTGAGGTTTTATCGAAAACACACAAAACGATTTTTCAAAACAATTTTTCTCTCTCTCGAAATAACCCAGAAAAGCTACTATGAAGATGAAGCTAGTTCTTCTGAAGATCAGTGCTGGAGAGCTTGACTTGACTTGCTTTGCTTATGAAACGAAAACTTGAATGCTTGTCAAGAGAAGAAGTGTCGTTCTTCGAAAGTGCGAAGTCTGTATTTAAAGACTCAGAAACGAGGAGCGTCCTGGAGCTTCAGCAACGTCTCTTCTGTTATGAGAGCCATGAAATTCGCCAGAGATGAATCCGCAACAGATTCCTGGAAGCTTGAGACGAAAAATACATGAGATAGAGTTCTAACCGAACTCAACTACATTCAAACCTGTTTATGCACAAATGGGCTGAATTCGAAATTTAAACAGAGGCCCATTAGGTGTAAAGCGAAGCCCACCAGTATTTTATGATTAAAAGACTAAATGTCCGAAACATACACATACTTTTCTAAACTTTACAAAATGTCCCAAAACTTTGTTATCATCAAAATCCTTAAAGCCAACAATGTCATGTATGATGCTCTTTGTTTCAAGTATGATGCTCTACCTAGCAAAAATGATGTACTCGTTTTGATGACTTAACCGTGCACACATTTTCTTCATTCTCTTAAAATGATGCCTTTGATAACCATAACGATGCACTTCCGTTGCACTATGTTACGATAACTTAATTATGCACTCGTTTTCTTTAACCTTACAAAATGATGAAGTTCTCAAACCGATGCTCTATGAAGTTAAAATGATACTCCTTTTATAAGTATGATGAGCTTAGCATTTAAAATGATGCTCCATCTCGGTAAGTATGCCTTTATGGTGCAATGCATGTGATGCTTGTTTATTTGAAAAATTTATCTTCTCGCAATTCATCACTAATTGGCGTTATTAAGTTCATTATAATAGATTTGAGCATTATTTGTATGCAATTCGTGATTATATCATTTTTACACAAAAGAGCATCATAATTAATCGAGAGCACATCAAAATTATATGTAGGAGCATCATAACTTTGTCTGCATGCAGTTGCGATTCGGGAGTTGAAACGAATTTTTCGTCGTTCGGCTCATGAAATGGCTGGGAATGAAGCGTCGGACGAGGCAAGAGATTGGCGGCCGGCGGGTCGACACGCCTTGGTTGGCGGATTTCGTTGGATCGGATAGCGGGTCGTCCGAACGGATCTCCTACAATTGTTGGTCTTCGGTGATTGTTGATGGAGGAGGAGACTATGGTGAGTTCTTAGCTGGGCCGGTCTTGGGAGGAGCTACCGTGGTCAAAGGCTAGAAGTGAGAGGTGGTGGGTGGTGGTTAAAATCTGCAGTGGAAGTCACGACGTAAGGAAGAAATGACATTGTTAATTGCGATTTTAAAGACAAACCGAGCATATATTTGGCGTGACACATATAACATGTGCCTTTTCGGTTTGTATCCGGATATTCTTGGCTTATATTATTTTTCATAAAAATAGAAGTAATACTAAGCGGTTTGCTCTTTTTTTTTTTTTTAAAAAAACCTTCATATCAAAACAATGGAATCAAAATAAAGTGAATGTTTGAAGATTACTAGTATCTCCGTTCAAAATGATTTTTCCATTTTAGATTACAAACTAAAAATGACAACCAAGTAGTAAAATTTTACCAATTATATAGTGCGCGTATGTGTGACACATAAGTAATATTTAGAGAAAGTACGTAGGGATAATTTAGGCATTTAATATGTTTTAGTGGATTTGATTTAAAGCTGTTTTATAAATTGGTGATCTAATCTACTATGTATCTCTATATGTATGTCATCATCAGCTCGTAAAATTTTGAGAAACATATACGACCTGTCTTTTTTAGTTTAGATTCGAATATCCAAGAAATAACAGGAATAAATAAATGGAGAAACTTGTCAACGTAGCTGCCTTAAGCCGCCAAGCAAAAGAACACACCTGTTCTTACCTCATCTCCCTCTCTTTTCTGCAGAAGCTTTTCTCCATTTCCATGGAACCAATCTCTCTACCTTCTCCTACTTTCACCCCATTTTTCCTCTTCTTCTGCTCCATCTACTTCATCGGCTTCTTCACCCTCTTCCGCAACTGGGGTCCGACCCACCGCCCGGAGGCCACCAGCTGTTTCATCTCCCTCTTCCATGGAACTCCTGCGGTTCTCATGGCGGTTTTCGCGATCGCCGCCTCGCCGTCCGCTTTCGCTTCGCCGAACACCGATTCACAGAACATGACCCTCGAATTCAGCGCCGCTTACTTCCTCGTTGACCTCCTCCACTACGCTTTCTTCTTTCCCAGGAATCTCCTCTTCATTCTCCACCACATCGCCACCCTCTACGCTTTGTTCTCTTGCCGGTACGCAGTCCGCCATGGCGCTGCCGCGCTCCTTGGGCTGTTGATCCTGGCGGAGGTGACCAGCCCCTGCCAGAACCTCTGGCACATTTCCGGGTTGAGGACTGAGTGTTCGCCCATTGCCGCTAAGGTGTTCGACGTTTTGTCGCCTCCGTTTTATGGGTTCTATTCGGTGGTCAGAGGTGTTCTGGGGCCGATTTTCGCCTGGAAAATGTGGACATTCTATCTCAGTGGTGAGGCTGATCGGACGATTCCCAAGTGGGCTTGGATTTCTTGGATGCTTCTCACTGTGATCATCATTTGGGTGAGCATTTTGTGGGTTCAGGATCATTGGGTCAAATGGTTGCAAGGTAAAAATCGCCATGTTTACAAGAAAGTTGACTAGATTTTACAGCAACCAGAATCTGGTCTGGTGGCTTGGCTTTCTCAGCTATGTAAGATGTACATTTAATATCTGTAGAATATCTTAGAGATACCATACAACAATTGTTATAGTGTCTCATACCAATCACTATGACCTTGTTGCTTACTCTGAATTGGTGTACAGTAAATAAATATCTATTCGATTCTTCTCAACTTTAAACTGTGAACTTCATTCTTTATCCCACAGCATCTCTCGCCCTTTCCATGGGCTTTGACCTCTTGTATACTACTCCCTCAGTCCCATTTGGTTGTCTAATTTAGTTTTTGTATAGATTAAGATCGTCAGTCTTTAACTCATTTTATATAAATTCCATCACTACTCTCTTTGAAACCCATACCCACCCCTCCAACCTACTCTTTGGGTGAATGCTTTTGCAACCGTAATAATGGACTAAAATGAAAAATGTTATTTCATTTGGAATATATATATTTGATGTTGTGACAACAAGTTAACAAGCTTGAGTATATTGAGTATATTGTAGGAGCTAGAGCTTGCTTCGGAAGTAGTAGAGCTTGCTTCAGAAGTAGTACGCACACTACAAGAGTTTCCTTTGGTTTTTCATGTATAAAAATGTTGCCATGAGCTGTTGAAAAGTAGGTAGATACATCTGCGTTTAATAATTTCTGTTGCACAGGACTTTGCACTTTTTACCGGATGGCACTTCAAGTAATTTTTTCCTTTGTGCAAAAGTGTTGCGTTTAATTGCTGGAATTTAATCTATGAATGTTTTTGTATTCAATATTTTTATATAAAGTCAAATAACTTATACATAATGACAAATGAATTTGGTGGTTTGTAAATAATTTTTCTAAAATTTTTTTTGAAAGATGAAGGGAAGAATAAATTTGTTAGGAGTCATTTGATTCTGGTTAGGCACATGATAAAGAGAGTTGGATGCTTCATAAATGGGACGGAACAGTCTCTAGAGCCTGTAGTTTTGTCCCTCTTGAGTCTTCAACTGTTTTATTGGCTTCATCCTGCATAGCCATACGGACGTCTCTTGAACATTTCAAAACTGAAAGGCCGTTAGACAAGGTCTTCCAAGATTATTGAAAATGTTCTTCATTTTGCTCCCTTACTGATGGTACTGCTACCTGCAACTAGCAACTCCTCATTGTCAACTAAATTGTGCTTCACGCAAGCTCCCTGGTTTATAGTACAAGCAAAATTTAAGACAGTGTAGAAATAAAAGTGTACATCTCTTGTGTCTGGTCTTCCACTTTTCTTGCAAAACTTAACTGAAAGTTCCTCAGGATTAGTGCTAGCAACTTTTGTTTGTATTTTACATACCCGTACCTCACAACAAAATCAGATGTGGAACAATAAAGTCAACCAGGAGGTATGCAAATCCCTGACAAACACTATTTTTTGCTTGTTACATAAAGAACGGTACAATAACTTCAACAACCATATGTTACATTCAAGAAGTCCAGCTAGAATATGTGAGTTTCACATATTTTACTTCATCTTGATTTCCTTATTTATAGCTGTAGAACACTAGGGAGGCTGCAATTGCAATCATGTGAAGCTAGAGAATGTAGAGATTGCTAATTCAGTCATCTATCTTCGGAAAGAACTGGGTTTTACAAGAGGACGTATCTCAAAGAATACAATCTCAGCCTTTCATTCTTGAAACCAACCCTTGTAGCATCTTGCCAGAATTTCAAATTTTCCAATCTGTTGGTTGTTTTAAGGTGGACACTGTGAAGGTCTCTCAAGGGAATCCTTTTTTTTTTTTATATGACAAGCCTTCAGAAGTGGATCATTTTGTGTTATAACATCCTGAAAAGTGTGGTTTTGAAGGATTGCAAAGTTATCAAATCATTTCAAAATGTTTTTTATCACTGCACTTTTGACCCCGCAACTCTTGGCCAAAATATGCAACAAATGAGGGAGAATGAGCTCTCAGATCCCTTCCTCAATCGTTCTAGCTGTAAATATTTACCCTAATATATTATTCGAAAAGCCAAGTTTTGCAAAATACTTTGACAGGAAATTTGGTAGGTGTGAAGCACTTGGATTAATCCAGTGGCTGAATCACCACACGTGTATAGATTAAGAAAAGACCAAAACTGTTAAGGTAATTACAAGTGTGCCATTCTTGTGTCTTCTTCTCAGTGTTAAATGAGGGCTAATTTTGTAATTTGATACTCACACGTATGGATTAAGCTGTTTGCTTAAGCAGCTTAAGTCATGCCAAATGTCCTCTGAATCTTGTCAAGGAAATGGGATCCGAAGCTGATAAGGTTTACTTCATGATGGCAATGGAGGTGTTAAGCTTAATGAGCAAGGAGATGGTTGAAGCAACACTTTACTTGCTAAAGAGCTTTGATGGTTTATCCAAGGAGGATGCATGGACAGTGTTCTGTAAGCAACCCAACCTAGGGTCATGCAATATTAAGAAGAAAAGATTATTGAAGCAGATGGATTTTCTGCTAAACAATGCAGTTCAATCCAAAACAGCTTGTGCACTATCCTCAGGTGTTCATGCAGAACGTAGAGAACAGAGTGATTTTCTAGGTGTTCTATTGCCAAGGTTTTTGTTTCTAAGGGGCTGCTCAAGAAGAGTATATCGTCTGTGTTATGTTATGGAGGCGGAGTTTGTAAAGAAATATGTCAGCTATTGTCACCTATTACTTGTGGAGATTGCCTCAGCTACTTGATCTCTACGAAGGTGAAGCGTGTGTGGCTTATCTGATTTCGCACAGATAGGAGAAACTGTGAGCCATCACAGCGTTTCATGAGGTGCATGTAATGTTTCTTTAATTTTCATTCCTGTGTTGTGCGCTTTAAGATATCATGTCTCGGCTATCAGAGTTGTCTTTTATATTTCTTTTTGTTTTGTTTTGTTTTTGTTTTTGTTTTTTTTGTGTATGTCTATTAAAGAAATTTTTTTCATGTGTAGGTTTTGTACCAAGGAGAAAATCTTACTTTATTGTGTTTTAAGTGTTTAGTCAACATATTTTTTGGATCAGAAAATTGTGAACTCTTTGGAACTTACGTCTGCCTCTCATACATCAGCATTGATTGTCTTAGGGATGAACAAGTTCCAAATATTAAAACTCAATCTGATTCACTTTGTCAGTGGCCTTTTTAGTGGCTTATTGGTCATTATAGGATGGTAAATGTATTGATTTTTTAGACTCCTTTACTTGGGAAGTTGATGAGTTGTAGTTTTCAGCCAACTCTCTCTTGGGTTCTTTGTACCATCTTAACCCAACTCTGTCTTCTCAGCTGCTTTTGTTTGCCGTTTTTCACAGATTTCTCATTGATTAAATGCTGTTTCTACTGTTCATTTAATTTTTAAAAATATAGTCTGATTGTGTTTTATTTGTGGAATCTGTATAAATAGTGTGTGATTTGGCTTTCTCGTAATGATCATTATATAGCATCTGCTACTTCCCAATTTTAGTGTGTTCTTTCTGTGACCAACTTAACATCGTTCTCTTGTATTTAGGATGATGCTCCCAGACCTGGCCACCCTAGTGAAGCTCCTTTGTCCTGGTGTGTTGGAGCTCCTGCTCGCACTCAAAGTTCTCTTTGAACTCTTCACTTTTACTTTTGTCAGTTTAAGAGTATGAACAGGCTGGAATTTATGCTAATCGAACTTTAGTTTAGAAACTTTCCCTTTGGTATAAGTGTTCCTGGTTTACTAAGAAAACTAGGGGTAGAAATATTGACCAGCTTTTTGGGCCTGTTTGGATAACTTTTCACTCCAGGTGTTTTTTTTCTTCTGGTAACTTATACTGTTTGCTGCGATCTAGTATATATATTTATGTATATTTGTTTTCTTGTGCTCAGTAGACATATGAAAGAAGTAATACATTTGATAGGAGACATTTGATTTTGGTTACGCATTCGATAAGGAGTGTTGTACTTCAGTTCCAAGGAACAGTCTGTAGAACCTGATGGGTCAATAGAGCTTACAATTTGGTTCTTCTGATTCTCCAACCAGTTTTATTGGCTTGATCCTGCATCGCCTTATACAGATGGTCTTAAACTGTTCAAAAACTTCCAGGTACATCATTTGTGTCTGGTCTTCCACTTTTCTTTCAAAACTTAACTGAAAGCTCTCAAGATTAGTGCTAGTAACTTTTGTTCCTATTTTACATACTCATACATCAGATACAGATCTTAAATAAGAGGATCAATGAGGAGCTATTTGAATCCCTGACAAACACTTATTCTTGCTTGTTACAGAAAGAATAGGTACAATAACTTGGACAATCCTATGTTACATTCAAGAAGTCCATCCAGCATTAGTATTTTCTTATCATACTAGAGGATATTGCCCATAGGCAACTAAGAACTGACATGTGGAAAACTGCATTCTTGTGTCCCATACCTTACAATACCCTTCACAGCCATGCTTTGTGCCCCAAAAGACAAGCACTGGTTCATCAATTTCTTGTCCAATGAAGGTTGCTTTCTGTTAGTGTCTTGTTGTTTGCTACTACTATTACATAGCTGATCTGAGTGGTGCTTTCTTTCAACAGCAACACCATTTTGTTCCTCCACTGAAATAGGTGAGGCCACAGAGATCGATGAACTTGTAGATGATCGCAGACGAGAAGCGAGATAAGGAGTTGCTTTTATTACACCTTGCGTCAGCCCAGCGGCGAATTTCTCTCTTGCAGAAAGGCTTGGAATTGGAAGATCAGTTCTTGAACAAAATACCCTCTTGTTGTTCAGAAGAGAGGCTTTTGAGTACTTCTGACGAAGCGGGATGTGAGTGTGACAATCAAATGAACCTTCAACTCTACCTGTACTGATCACCTCCAGAGGATCGCATTCCATCAGTTCTGTTCCATCTGAGTTCCTCCCTCTCCTGGTCCACTGGAGAAGAAACTTCAGGTGCCTTGCAGCAGAAGTTTCAGAGTTCAACTTGTTTTTGCCAGATAAGTTTCCATGATCAACCTCACTCAATTCGCTCAAGCATGCTCCGGATTCTGTGCTTTCTTGATCACTAACACCTTCATGCACACTCTTGCTGCTGGTAGTGTACCAAACAATCTCAGCATCTGGAATTGTGAATGAAGTTCCAGGGCTGCAATGAATGGCATGCCCTCTCAAGTGAGAAACAAGAGCATTCTTCTTGGATATCCCACCAGCTGCAATCAGTTGCTTGATCAAAATCTCCAAAGACACAGACTTTGGTCGTTGCCTGAGAAGATCCAACGGAGTCATACCATTCGCATCCCGTGCATTCAAATCAATCGACGGTGCAGTCATGAGAAGCTCAACCAAACTAGCTTGAATATTCTCAGTCACAGCCATATGAAGAGCAGTCCTCCCATCCTTGTTCCTCACATTGATCACCTCTTCCACGGCTAAGACATCACCGGAGACCAACTGTCTCACGAGCTCAACTTGTCGGTCCACTCTGTGGAATCCGGGCATCCTGAATCCAGCCACAGCCGTGTGGAGAAAGGTGTCGCCATACTTGTTTGTCATCCGAGCTAAAGAGGGAGATTCCTGAAGCAGAAGTGAAACAACAGGCAGGTGGCCTTTGTATGCAGCCAAATGTAGTGCTGTGTTCACTTGATTATCAGTGCAAGTGATGATTTTACTGTAGGATGCTACAAGTTCCTTCACAACCTGCTCAACCAAAAGGCAAGTGATTAATGCTCAGTTGATTAAATGATTGATTCCTGAATCAATCAGATTGTGGTAGAGTTTGTGAAACTTGTTGACAATATTTTTTCACCATGATCGTTGATTAATACTCACTGTCAATATAGTTTCACTTTGTAACGTTTTGAATTAATACAGAATTAAGGTGAATGAATTATGGTTTTTGACTTTTTTATTTTACTTCTTTCATGACAGTGTAATCAAACACGGGAATAGAGAAATATATGTAAATCAAAATCAATTAAAAGAATAACAATCTTTTTTTATACCAATCCACGCGTTGCCTTGGAAAAAATTTAATTTATTTAAACCTTAATAGAAATTGGGAATGAAATATGAAAGATATGAATAAATGATTTGAATAAGATAAAGAGGCCAAATAAAAGATGTAAGACTAAATAGTAAAGAGATAAATGACAAATGTAAAAGGAAAATGATGATTTTTTTACTCTTAATATTTAATCAACATATGATTTTTTATTAAGATCATTCATGCTAAATATAAGAGCATAAGATGTAAATATAGCAAAGTCATATTAATGGAAAATTTAGAGGTTCCGTATAGAAAAAGTAAAAAGTTGACGTTTAATGACAAATGCACCTTTGACAAATGGAGCAAAAAAATGTACTCACTCCGTCCAAAAATTTAATGCAACATTTATTTTTCATCATTTAATCTATATTTTATTTCTATATTAAATCATAAATTTAAAACTTGTATATAAAACTAAAAAATTGTTGACTTAACTTTACAAATATATATATTTATATTTATATTTTTTATATTAAAAATAATATATATAAGTTCAAATTGATATAAAAAATCAATTATTACATTTCTTTTAGGACGAAGGTAGTATAAGAAAAAAATAATATGACAACACCATTTATGTGTCATTATTCATCTATCTTTATAACTTTCATAAATGTATAGAAATGTAACATAATATAATACTCCCTCCGTCCCTGAATAATTGTACACTTTGTTTTTACTGTTTTACAGTATTTAATCTACGATTTTTTTTTCATGAATTTTTAGACTTTAAAGTTAATAATTTATATGCATGTCATAATTTGAAGTATAAACTTTCTAAATATATTTTTTTTGAATTTTTTAAAACTTGCTATCTTTGTTAAAATTTGAGTCAAACATTGAATCTTGAAACAGCAAATTCAAAGTGTATAATCTTTCAGGGACGGAGGTAGTATTATATAGTATAATAACATTCACTCTCCAAGAAGAAAAAAGTACTCCCTCCGTCCGCAAAAGATTATATCATTTGTTTTGACAGTTTCACATTATTTAATCTATGATTTTTTTTTCATGAATGTATAGATAATATATGTATCATAATTTGAAATCTAATTTTTCTAACTATATTTTTATAAATTTTTGTTCAATGTTTATCTTTGTTAAAATTTGAGTCAAACATTGAACATTGAAATAGTAAATTAAATATATAGAGTTATTATAATACTCCAATAGAAAAAGAAATCAAACAAATTACAAAACTGAAGAGATGTATTTTTTTAAAAAATTATGATGTTTTGTTGACTTTATTAATAGTATAATTTTTACTGCCATTAAAAATTGAAAAGAAAATAAACATAACACCAAAATAAAGAAATGTAAATCAAAATCAAATATAAGAATGAATACTCCAAGATAGAAAACATCAAACAAATTACAAAACAGAAGAGATATTTTTTAAAATTTAGGATGCTTTGTTTATTTTATTAATATAGTTTTTATTGCGGTTAAAAATGAGAAATTGGAAGAAAAAAACATATTTGAAGAAGAAAATAGACATATATTATGGAATTTTATTGTTTGAGTTTTTATTTTTTATTTAAAAGAACACTTTGTAAGTTAGAATTAAATAAAGCGGAGAATTAAAGTAGTTCATAAAAGTTTTTACTTTTACCTCAACTTTGCCTGTAGCTGCAGCGGTGTGCAGAACAGTAGAGCCCTCCAAATCCGTGAGACCCAAAACACCATCTGAACCACCAATGACCTCCCGTAAAACCTCTAAATTGCCACCACTCGCCGCCGCGTGAACCGCCCTGTTCTTCATTTCCCGTTCAAACAGCCCATCTCGATCCTCCCTTGTTCCCCCCCACGAAACAGCCAACTCCATCACCACCTGGAAAACCTCCGAATCCTTGCTTCTCGCCGCCGCGTAGAAAATATCGGTCACTCCGTACTCCCCTTCGCCGAAAACAAGCAAAGCGTCTCTCTCCAACAATTCCTTCACAAAAGCCATGTCGCCGGCGGAGGCCGCCGTGTAGAGGAGCCATCCGCCGTACCCAGCTCTAATCAGCGAGTTCTGCCCGTCGGTGGCCTCGCATTCGTGGAGCAGTCTCCTCGCGACGTAAGCGCGGCACTTGGCGACGTCCCCGAAGCCCGCCGCATCGTCGTCGTCCCAGACGGTCTCGAGGCGGCGGATGCGGCGGAGCGAGGTGAGCTTGATGAGGAGGTTGGTGTCGAGGTGGAGGAGCTCCAGAACCAGATCGTAGAGCCCGTTCGCCACCGCCCAGTCAATCGGCGACGCGTACCACCACTGATCCCCTGTGCTCTCCCACCGCAGCGGGAAGCACGGAGGTGTCATCTCCACTTTCACAGCTTCTCAGTGACGAAACTGTCCAAAAATGAAAACTTCTGGCGTTTCCAAGAATTACAGAGATTAGAGAGCTTGAACTTTGAATCAGAGTTGGATTTGGATGAAGAGAAAGGGAGCTAGGAGTGGAAGTTGGCAGTTGAGAAGAGAAGAGAGTAAGAGAGACAGTAATCATTGGATGATGGGTACAAAAGGAGGTGGAGGTTAATGTATGAAAATAAAAGTTGGGTGCTTAATTGGAAATGGGATCAGTAAATGGGACAATGAGATGAGTGTTGATTGGTGTGAATTAATTTGGTGAGGTGTTTATGGCGGAGATGGAGATGAAGGTAAGAGTGTGCGTGGGAATTTGTTTTCTAGGATTCGTTTTGTCTCTTCCATCCGTGAGGCCGTGAGGGATCACAAGTTTTCATAATTGTCCCTAATTTAGTGTAAAAAATACATTTTTCTCTCAAGTTTTAAATGACTGGTATGTCTCATTGGTTTGTAGTATAACGGGCCCAACCTAGAAAGCAGGCCCCTTGATCGAGACCCAATAACGAGGACCCAGTGGACTCAAAGCAGGATTGCGACTAAGACACAGACGACCGCGAGGGGTCGTCGCCCGCGATGACACCCCTCTCGCCCTAGCTCGCCAGGAAGTCTTCGTCCGCGACTCCTCGCCATGAGAGGCCCTCACACTTCGCAAACTTGGAGTCCACTCTGGGAGTCCATGGAATCCCTCACATGATCTCGCCAGACCAGCCACGATTTCAGGGAACGTCCCAGGAGCATCCTCTACCTTCTATAGGCATGCCTACCATCAAGGCATCCCAGGAGACAACAGTCCTCCTCCTCCTATAAAAAGGAGGCTTTGGGAAAGATAAACCTTATCTACACATCTCAACTCCTCTTTATGCTCTTGAGTGCTTTGTTTTTCATCTCTGTAGATCATTCTCTCAGCAGTAGATCATCACCTCCAGTTCACGAATCATGTCCACCACACTAGATTATTGTCTCCAGCATCTGAGAACTCGGCCCTGCTTAGGAACGAGATTATCAGATTGGCATCATCTGTGGGAAACGAACATCCTCTCCCACGTTTTCCTCTCATCTCAGCTTCGCTTATGGCCAGAACCTGGAACAATGCCCGTCGTGAAGATCAAAGCCGAACCGGTGGTGATAACCACAACTGTAAAGACCCTCAGATGAATTAACGATAAATGGTTGAGGTTAGTATTCAGAATTTAATTATTATGTTTAAATGCATATTGTATGTCATTTGAAAGTAACCTAGACTTGTGTGCAAATAAATGTTATTTTGGACCAAACCGGTTTAAGAATGACATCAAGAGTATTTTGGTCATTTGAACAAAATATAGTTAGGAAGTCTCAAATTGTGATTTGAGAGGTTTAAAATCATGTTATAAAATAACATGAAAAGTTTTAGAACCAAACTATGTATAGTTTGGGAGAAAGAGCCATTTTAGTGTTTAATGACCTAGTTGTAACTTTGAAAAATTTAAGCACATTATTGGCTTAGAATTAGGGAATTTTGGGCTAGATTAAGGCTGTAGGAATTAAGGTGGGCTTAAGGATGAAGGAAATGAGATTAAGATAGGTATTGGGGGTAGCCCAATTGTGTTGTGGGGCCACATACACATGTATACAATCTCAATTCTTCTTCATCTTCATGTACATCCCTACAAATAGAAATCAGAAAGCTCTCCTTTGACAAAGCACCAACCCTAAGCTCTACATAGCCAAATCTCACCAATTTCTTCAAGGAAAAAGGTGGTTTATGAGCAATCAATTATGGTGAAGTTTAATCTCACCTTTGATTGAGGTAATTAGTTCTTCTTTTTGTGATTGAGTTTAGAGAAGATGAACCTACCGCCCTAACTGATTTTCTACGAATTTATGGCCTTTTGGAAGTAATTGTGGTGCTAAATGATGTTATGGAACATCATAAGGCCATAAAGGAGCATGGGTTAGTTTATTTGAGCTTCTATGAACTTTTAGGTTTTGGGCAAGGCATAAATCCGAATTTGGAAGTTGCCCAAGGTTAAATTGTTGTTTAATCTTGATGCTAGATTGCTTAATTATGTGTCTTGATGATCATTTAGGCACAAGGAAGTAAGGTTGCACACAAGCTAGGAGTGTTGAGCTATAGTTGTGTTTTTGCAAGGTTTTGCTCCAAGGTAAGGGGTTTCTAACCTGATGCACTCAATTTCTCTATGCCTTATATGTGTATTGAGATGTTGAGGATGAGATATGAATGAGTTGTTAAGCTTTGGTTGAGTAAAATGAAAGTTTGGTGAAAGTATACACCAAATAAGCACAATCAGTGTATGTCAGATTGTAGAGGTAATCTGAGCCGTTTGGCTTGCTTAAAAAATCCTATTTTTTAGTCTGAGATATTCTAAAGAGGATGAGGAACAAGTGGAACTTTACGGTTTGTGATTTGGAGTTGTATTGATTGAGTTATAGTCATCCAAAGTTGGTACTCCAAATCAGGCCAAGATTGCGAGAGGGAGGAACTGGAGTCAGGCGACCACCTGACCAAAAATATCGGGTCACCTGACCTCCGCCCGGCTCGCTGTACCTCTAAAACTTGAGACAGGCGACCGCCTGACCTCCGCCAGGCTCCCTGCCCATTTTAAACCCCAAGTTAGGCGGCCGCCTAACTATCTGAGTTGGATCGCCAGGGCTCCGCCCGAGTCCTTGAAATGCACAATTATCAGTCGGTTCGATGGAGTTTCAGTCATCACATACTGATTGTTAAGAAATTATTAGAGTTTATTGAGTGATTATTGAGTGTCATTTAACACTCTATAAAGTTTAGTTTGAGACTCGGTTTATGGACTTACGGTGCTATAATTTGAAGTAAAGTTAGAATTGAGTGGAGCTAAAGTAGAACTTTAATTAAATATCTTACTTGAGAATGTTTATATAATCGTTGTAGCCAAAATGAGTTGAGATCAACCAAAGTAGTTTAACAACTCCTGTACAAAAACAAGAGTAAAAGGCGAGATAAGACTTACTAAAGCAAGGAGCAACAACCAATGGTTGTTCAGACAAAGAAAGTAATCCTTGATGATAGTAGGACAATCATTGAATGATACCGGTATAGCGGTCAGTATTAAGGGCCGACGTGTATGGGGAGCTTAGTACACGAGGCAACATGTGATAAATTATCAATGCTGAGAAAAATCCTACAGGCATGCTAACTTTGCATATGCACTTGCACTGGCATCATTATCATTTTCATCACATTCATATTTGGTATTATTGTTATATCTTGTGGGATTGTTTTGCGAGTTCAGCCTCTTTCGAGTATTTTCGAATACTCACCCCTTTAATCTGTTTTTGTGCAGATATAAAGGGTAAGGGACCTTCTCGAGATTAAAGGTAGTGGGTAGTGTCGGCACAGAGGTACTAGGATTATCTCAACTCCACCAGTAGGTTGGTCGTTTGAGAAGTTTTGGAACATGACCCTATGTTTATAGTCTAGTTGCACTGTGTGAGATACAATTTTCATTGAATATGTAAATATTCTAAGCTATGCATGTTAGTATATTTGACGCACCAAGATCATTTGACATGACACTTGAGCTCATGATGCTAAGTGGGAGCTCAGAATTAGCTATATGTAGTTAACTCCAGCTCAACTCAGCTTATATCCAGCTAACGGCAGTTGGACATAGCTCAAGTTAGCTCAAGGTAGCTCAAGTTAGTTCACAGGTAACTAACTCTAGCTCAAGTTAGCTAAAGGTAGCTAACGTCAGCTCTAATGAGCTAGTCTTGATGGAGAAGTAACTTTTAGCTCACGACGAACTAAAAGGAGCTCGTAGGAGCTCAAATGTGTGTGATATGATCATTTGGAACATCTTTGGGATGTTTCATATTGATTCACAAGTAATTACTTCCATTTGCACCTTTTGGACAAAATAAAGGGTATTTTGGTAAAAGGGGCATCCTAGGTGCATGGTGTATGCACCTTGCTACATGGGAATACTTCCTAGGCGGTTACATATCTGTAGCTACACCTAGAAAGGCTGATTTAGGCGAAGAGGTGCCTCTAAGGAGCCACTCATTCGCCAAAATGGAAGTTGGAGAGAGGTTACCATGAACCTTCCCTCCTTTGTGACCAAGAGGTGTTGGTTATCACCCTTGGCCGAAAGTACATGTATTTTCGGTCAAAGGGGTGTCCCAACCACCCCTTGGCACCTCTCCCTTATCTATAAATAAAGGGAGAGGCACCACATTACACAATCATCATCAATCCAAAATTAATCTTCTTGGCCAAAATTCCTAAGCACATTTGTTAGAGATTTCGGGTGGAACTGAATTGTGTTTCTATCAACACAATCCGCCTCTTGCTGCATGCATCCTCAATTCGTCATTATAAAGCAGTTAATGAAACTGAAGATTGCGGAAGATCGAATCCGAAATACTTCAACTTCATCCGGTTTCTTGAAGAACAAGGTACGTTCTTCTTCTTCTTCTTCTTCTTCTTCTTCTTCTTCTTCTTCTTCTTCGATTATAAATAAAACACATTCTTGCATGTAACCCTTCTTCTTCCGATGATGAATGGTGAAGAACGGCATGATTATGAATAAAACACATCATGCGCTATTAACTAGAATCACTATATCTAAACGTGCATGTAACATGATTGAAGTCTTGAAGAACTTAGCGAAGTCCAGACGGGCAGATCCTCCACCAATGGCCACAAAATCGATCACCTGTGGACCCAACCCTTTGCTACTAGGATCCTAGTAGCCCATCTTCCAAAAAACTTCCGCCAGCCCAAGCTGGACTCTTATGATTGGACCATCGACCATGATGTCCACCTTCAGCGTTACATTTCTGTCATGTCTCTCGCTAGGGCGGATGGCAGCACTATGTGCCGCCCCTTCAGTTCCATTCTGAAGGGCGCCGTCATCATTTGATTCAGTAACCTGCTCGGAAAGCAATTCGACCCTTCCGAGGAGCTCTCCCTCGCCTTTTCTACCAATTACGTGGGCTCTAATCCAGCCCAAATATAGCGGGGCACCTCTTGAGGGTCCGCCAGCGCAAGGACGAACTCATTCGCGACTTTGTACAGTGCTTCCAGTCGGAAGCAATACTCAACCCAACCTCAGTGAGGAAACCGAACTCCTGGCCGCCATGCAAGGCCTTCAGTGGGACTCCCGTTTCTTCATTGAGGTTAGCACCAACCCTCCAGATACCATTGAACAATTTCTCACTCGCGCGACTCGGTTCATGCACACGGAGGATATGTCTATCCCCTAGCAACGTGGGTCTCTTCCCGACCCTAAGAGCCAGGGGTCTCGTGGACAGGACTCGTAGGGGTCCGCCCCAAAGCATTTGGGCTCCGCATCACATGGATCTGGCAGGAGATCTTACCCAACAATCCCTCCGCTCCGGGATACTCGCACCAACATTCTCCACATCCTAGAGCAGCATCGTGAGGTTCCACGTTGGCCTTGCACCATTCCCAAGGGTGTCGCCCGAGACTCTAAGCACTTCTGTAACTACTACTGTGATAAGGGCCACGACACGGAGGGTTGCGTTGAACTGCAATGCCTGGTCGCAGACATGGCCGTGACTGGGAAGCTTGCTGAGTTCCTGGTGCGAGAACGTTCTCCTCGCCCCCACCAAGCTCCCAGACGGGATGATATCCCACCCCATGTGAGCTACATCCATATGATCACCTAGTGTAGGGTGTCGCAGCGCGGAGGCGCTACATGAGGGAAATCTACCAGATTGATCATTCCAGCAGCAGACTCCTTACACACCCCGATGACTCAGCCATTATGGTCCCTCACATGGACCCGCTCCTCATCACAGCATGCATCACAGGATCGGACGTCGCCAGGGTCTATATTGATACAAGAGCCAATGCTAACGTCCTCTTCAAGAATACCTTGGCGGAGGTGAAGTTTCCCCTCTCCCACATTCAACCAACAAAGGGCTCCACCTTCGGCATCAGATGTGAGGAAATCCCAACTCTTGGTATGATCACTCACCCTCTGCTTTTGGCAGGCACCACGACTCACGAAGTCCTCGTCTGCTAGTCTAGCTTTGTGGACTTCATCATCCTAGACGTGCCTTCACCTTACAATGCCATACTCGGGAGCCCCACTCAGGTCGAGTTCGATATCTGTTCTTATGTGCGAACCTTGACACTCACTTTCGAAACTTTCTCTGGTGATGCTTTTATCTACATCAACCACAACCACGCCAGAGACAACTACGTGGCCAGCCTGACGGGACCGCCACAACTCCCTCGCTGCATGGAGCCAAAGAGAAAGGCCCCGCGGAACCCGGAAGCTCTATCACCGAAGATGTTGATGCTCCCCTAACCGTACCAGCCCCTTCGAAGAGGTCGAGGTCACGCCAGGCAAGATGTTTATAGTCGACACAGATCTCGCCAAAGCTGACAGGGATGCCCTCATTCACCTACTTACAACCAACATTGACATCTTCGCCTGGGGACACGAGGACCTACCTGGGGTTGATCCTTCTGTCATCTCCAACAAACGTAATGTACTCCATGGCTTCACGCCGGTTAGGCAGAAGAACGGGATTATCACTCCTGAGCATAGGGACTTTGTAAGAAAGGAGGTCCAGAAATTACTGGACGCTAAAATAATAAAGGTAATTCACTATACCGAGTGACTCGCTAACACAGTCCTCACCGTAAAAGAGAATGGTGATTGGCGACTTTGTATCGACTACAAGGGGTTCAACAAAGCTTGCCCTAAAGACCCCTATCCTCTACCACTGATTGACCAACTTGTGGACTCCACTGTCAAGTATGGCATCCTCTCTTTCATGGACGCTTATAGTGGCTACCATCAGATAAATATTGATACCGATGATGCCATGAAGACGACCTTTACCACTGGCAAAGCCGTCTATTACTATGTTCGCATGCCTTTTGGCCTCAAGAATGTTGTGTGGAAGCCTTCGAGGCCATCAAGACTCACTTACAGGAGCTTCCTACCCAAGTGCCCTCAACCAGATGACGCCCTTATACTATACCTCTTTACGGCAGACAACGTCTCCTCGGCCCTCATCGAGGAAATTGAAGGCAGAATCACGATACTCTCCTCTGCAGAAGGCTGTCCTTGCCGCTCAAAAACTCAAGCCTTATTTCCAAACCTATACCATCATTGTCCGGACAAATCTCCCCATCAAAGATATCCTTCAACGACCAGAACATTCTTGCCGCCTAGCCAAATGGTGCATTGAAATGGGGGAATTTGACATCCACTACAAGTATTGCAGGGCAATCAAGGCTCTCGCGGATTTCATTGCTGAGCTCACAACCTCGGACCCAGGAGGGGTGTCCACCACTGCCCCTCCCTCAGTACCTGCACCACCTGCTTGGGACATGTTCGTCTATGGAGCCTCTAAACCCGACTACCCTGGTGGTGGAGTCTATCTGCACGGCCCCATGGGGATGGAGACCGAAATGAGGATCACCTTTTAGTTCCCAGTCACCAACAATATTGCCGAGAATGAGGCCCTGGAAGCAGGACTTAAACTCGCACGGCGAGCAGGCATCAAGCACCTCATAGTCCATAGCGACTCCCAACTGGTAGTCTATCAAGTGCAGAGCTCCTCTAAATGCAGAGACCCTATCTTCATAAAGTATCTGGCATTGATCAGGACTCTTGAAAGTGAGTTTGGTGAGCTAATCCTGATACACATCCTCTGAGCAGACAACGTAAGGGCGGGTAACCTCTCCAAGGGAAAACGTGAGGCTACTTGCTAGACCCTCACCACACGTTTGATCCACTACCTTGATGCACATGTTGGCCCTCTACCAGATCCGACAGTCACTGCTGATTGGCCGGCACCCATAATAGAGTTCCTTAATGGCACTCTTCAGGGCACCACCCAGGAACGCAAGCTGGCCCGCATTCGAGCCGCGCGCTTTCTCCTATTAGAAGGCACCCTTTGGGGCATCCTGAGCCCCGCCACGACTTGTGCAGGGAACAACACCATCGTGTGCTTATCCATATTCTCAGGCAGCACCTCGATGTTTTCGGAACTCAACGCCCCCTTCGGTGTCTTCCTGGCATCCACACGATTCCCCGGCCATGAATACTTCTAAATAAGTTCCTCAGCCACCTTGTCCCAATCTATGGCGTTGTTCTCCAATGCCAGCAAAGTGGGTCCAACTCCGGTCACCTTATGAGCCATCTATAAAATAACACAACAAAATGATATGGCGATTAGTCTCTAACTTCCCCTCTCAGGAATTTCAGAGGATTTGAGAAATGTACACGCTATCTACACACCCCCACTTCTCTTTCTGCTTATGAGTGCTTTGTTTTCATCTCTGCAGATCATTCTCTCAACCACAGATCATCACCTCCAGTTCACGAGTCACGTCCACCACACTAGATTATCATCTCCAAAGATCGAGAACTCGATCCGCTTAGGAGATTATCGGTTGTAAATATGTAACTTCTCATACCACTTCTTTTGTTTTTACCCTAAGATAAGGTTGTGTTCTTTTTGTGAGAACTTTTGATCCGCTTCCAAAATAAAATTTTCCTCCCATTTTCATCTTATAAACTCTACCTCCATTTTCTTTAAAACTCAAGTTATTTTTTTGGTTCCCCTCTTTCTTTGCAAAGCAACGCACGGGTAGTGGTAGAGACTAGTTGTTCTTTTTCAACATAGAGGAATAAAAATTGAGCACTAAAGACACCCATTTGGGGGAAGAAAGATGAGTGGGAAGTAACTTCAAATGTATTTAAGTAACTTTAATTATTAAAAATTTCTATTTATGGAAACGAGACATTATTTACAAAAAATTAAAAGCAGAAATTCGACAATTAAACAAAATAGAAACCATCAATATCATATATTCTTTGCGGGTGAGGGGGGTAATTGTTCGAGTTGAAACATTAGGGGTGAAATTGAGACGGCATTTGCAACCACAGGTGGTGCCGTGGTAATTTGAGGAGTAGAAGAAAGTCTTATGTGAGTGTCTATTTAGCACATATATGGAAAAACACACACCAATAAAATGTTAAGTTTACATTCTTAATAAATTTCTACGAATAGTGTTTTAGTTTTTTAATTTATTAGACTAGTTAGTCGAATTAATTAATTAGTAGTACATTTATGTATGTGTTTTTTCACATAAGTAGTAAATAAACGAACTCAAGTCCCAAAGTTTAGAATGCCACATTTGGGTCCACGCGCACACATTGTAAAAACCGTCCGATTTTTCTCAAGTAAAAAGTACCTTTCCTCTTGGTGGGTCATTTTGCTTTATACATTGTCTTTGCATTCTTCAATACTACCTCAGTCCCACAATAATAGTCACGTTTGACTTTCAGATTTGTGTTTGTTTCAAATTTTCATTAAGAATAATTTATCGAAAAAATTATTGAAAAATATATTAGAAACAAGACACATTAAAATTTTGTTTGGATATAAATTTATACAATTTATAAGTTAAGAAGGTGTGAGAAAACAATCATAGATTAAATACTGAAAAACAAACGTGACTATTTTTATGAGACAGAGAGAGTATAATAGTTGAATGTGACTTTTCACTATACATCCCAAATTTTTTTTAATGGATCAACTTGCTTTCCCAAAATATATTTTTTGGGATAGCAATAAACATATACTCCATCCGTCTGTCCGTAAAAAATACAGTATTTCAAAATTCAATATTTGACTTAAATTTTAATAAAGATAAATAATTTTTAAAAATTTAGAAAATTTTGATTTTAAATTATGATACGTATGAAATATTTAATTTTCAGTATCTAAACATTTATAAAAAAATATAGATTAAATACTGTGAAACTATCAAAACAAATTGTTGTATTTTTTGCACAGGATATATTATACGGAATAGCAATGGTACGGTTTAAAAACATATATCTTATAAGTTTAACAGTCAAAATTAATAACCGAGAAAATTAAGTTTCGTCAGTGCTCTGTTGCAGCCGCCAACATTCATCTCCTTCCTCCCATCTGCATGCGCCTGCGTCTTTCTTTCTGCTTTCTCATCAGTCTTGTTCCAGAGGTAAGTCCGACTTTTTTTTATTTGTCCCTTACTACTCAATCCCCTCCACACGATGGCTTCCAGGCTTTGAAGGGACGACTTTTGCAGCGTCGCTAGAGGTCATTTTGCTTCAATTCCATTAGTGCTAACCACCTCGTCTTTCCCGAAGTTCTGTTTTGCGCCACTTCATACGCCTCTGCCATGGTTCGCCAGGACCCGTTGCTATTACGTCTTCCAGATTGGTGAGATTGATATGGTGGATATCGTGGCATGTGTTTTAGTCTTTTAATTTATTAAATTAATTAGTTGAATTAATTAATAGTACATTTATATAGGTGTTTTTCCACATAGGTGATAAATAAACGAAAGTGCCAAAGTTTAGAATACGACATTCGGGTCCACGCGCACACATTGTAAAAATCGTCCAATTTTTCTCAAGTAAAAGTATCTTTCCTCTTGGTGGGTCATTTTGCTTTATACCTTGTCTTTGCATTCTTCAATACTACCTCCCGCTCACAATAATAGTCACGTTTGACTTTTGTACTTGTGTTTGACTCAAATTTTTATTAAGAATAATTTATCAAAAAAATTATTGATAAATATATTAGAAACAAGACACATTAAAATTTTGTTTGGATATAAATTTATACAATTTATAAGTTAAGAAAATGTGAGAAAAAAAAAAGATTAAATACTGAGAAACAAACATTGCTATTTTTATGAGATGGAGGGAATATAATAATTGAATGTGACTTTTCACTATACATCCCAATAAATTTTGAATGGATCAACTTGCTTTCCCAAAATATATTTCTTGGGATAGCAATAAACATATACTCCCTCCGCCCGTCTGTAAAAATATAGTGTTTCAAAATTTATTATTTGACTTAAATTTTAACAAAGATTAATAAATTTTAATATTTAGAAAATTTTGATTTTAAATTATGAAATATTTAATTTTCAGTATCTAAACATTCATAAAAAATATAGATTAAATACTGTGAAACTATCAAAATAAATTGTTGTATTTTTTGCACAGGATAGAGTATATGGGATAGCAATGATATAGTTTAAAAACATATATCTTAGAAATTTAACAATCAAAATTAATAACTGAGAAAATTAAGTTTCGCTCAGCGCTCTATTGTCGCCGCCAACATTCATCTCCTTCCTCCCACCAAAGATGCACTCGTGTCTTTCTCTGCGTTCTCATCGATCTGGTTTCGGAGGTAAGTCCGGCTCTTTTATTTGTCCCTTATCGCTCAATGCCTCTACATTGTAACAAACCGTGTACAAGACCAAGATAGTGCCCGCTTTTGGCCTCGGCCGCACGGATTTGCTTCTCAATCCACAAGTAAAACGCGTCTTGTGGGGTTAAGGAGTAACCACCCTTATAAGGCATGCATTACTCCCTTAGCCCTTCCATGTGGGATGAACAACATCATCCACCCCTCCAAGGGAGTAATGCATGCCTTATAAGGGTGGTTGCTCCTTAACCCCACAAGACTCGTTTTACCTGTGGATTCAGGTAGAAGCAAATCCGTGCGGGCCTGTGGTCCAAAGCATAATATCTTCACACTGCATACAGTATGCTATGAGATGGTATCAGAGCTTGGTTGTACAGTATCCATGTGCCAGCGGGGACGCTGGACTCCCTTGGAGGGGGGTGGATGATGTTGTTTATCCCATATGGAAGGGCTAAGGGAGTAATGCATGTCTTATAAGGGTGGTCACTCCTTAACCCCACAAGACGCGTTTTACCTGTGGATTCAGGTAAAAGCAAATCCGTGCGGGCTCGGGGCCCAAAGCGGACAATATCTTGGCACTGTACACGGTCTGTTACAGATGGTATCAGAGCTTGGTTGTACAGTGTCCATGTGCCAGCGTGGACTTTGGATTTCCTTGGGGGTGGATAATGTTGTTCATCCCACATGGAGGGGCTAATGGAGTAAAACATGCCTTATAAGGGTGGTTACTCCTTATCCCCACAAGACAAGTTTTACCTGTGGATTTAGGTAGAAGCAAATCTGTTGGAATTCTTGGAGCACCAAGTTCTTTTGAGGTAGTGCTTGAGCTCGTGAAGCTAAGTGTGAGCTCAAAAGAAGCTATAAGTAGCTTGTCTTGGCTCAGTGCAGCTAGAAATAGTTGTACTTAGCTCATCTCAACTGGAGAAAAACTAAAAGTTGTTTCCCTCAGCTCATCTCTAGCTAGAAGTAGCTGGACAACTCAATTCAGCTCAATGAGCTCAACCTGAGCTCACACTAGCTGGAAGTAGCTAGACTCAGATCAACTCTAGCTCAAATTAGCTAGAAGTAGCTAATCTCAGCTCATGTTGACTAAAAGAAGTCAACTTGAGCTCAAATGAGCTAGTCTTGATGGAGAAGTGATTTTTAGCTCAAGGTGAGCTTAAATGAGTTCTATGAAACTCAACTATGTGAATTGTGGCTAAATGGAACATTTGTGATGTTTCATAAGTGTTAACTACATATCAACATCATTTTATACAAAATAAAGTTATTTTGGTAAAAGAGCTTCGTTTTGGCGGTTGAGGTGTAAGGTGTATACACCCTAGTGCATGTGTGCACACTCATTGGTGGTACCAAGCACAATCGGCCATGAGGAGCCTTTAAATGCCGAAAAGTCACCTCTAAGGAGGCACCCTTTCGCTAAAATAGGTGGTTATATTGTAGTTACACAAGGAAAATGTACAAAGAGGAAGTAACCTCCCTTTAGGCCGAAAGTACATGTATTTTCGGCCATAAGGGAGTTGTAACTTCTCTTTGCAACTCCCTACATCATTTATAAATAGATGATTCGACCACAACACAAAAACATACCTGCATCCGAAAATCTTCTTTATTTTCTTCTCTATTTCTAGCCGAAACTCCAAGTCTTCCTTAGAGCATTTCGGGTGAACTTGTTTTGTGTCCATTCAACACAAAATCGCCCCTTCCATCTCACATGCAATCCGCTCTCTTGCAACAACTTAAACATTTGAAGATTTAAGAAGATCCACCACCATTGTTGAAAGAGTTCAAAGGTGTTCTTGAAGATACAAGTGGAGCATACGGACCAAGGACATAAATTCATTTTGTTGTTTTCAAGGGTGTAAGGTATGCTCCAATCTCCTCCTTCTTCTTCCTCCTCCTTCTCCTCTTTCTTCTTCATGAAAGTGGAGAGGCATGATCTTGAGAAAACACATCATGCTATGATTCTCTAAAATGAAAGATGTAATCCGCATACATGACACTTGAATGAGATTATTGAAGATCTAAAATCAACAAAATCAGTGTGGGCTGAGTCCCAAAGCGGACAATATCTTGGCATTGTACACAGTTTGTTACAGATGATATCAGAGCTTGGTTGTACAGTGTTCATGTGCCAGCGGGGACGCTGAACTCCGTTGGAGGGGGGAGGATGATGTTGTTCATCCCACATGGAGGGACTAAGGGAGTAATGCATACCTTATAAGGGTGGTTAATCCTTAACCCCACAAGACGCGTTTTACCTGTGGATTCAGGTAGAAGCAAATCCGTGCAGGATCAGGGCCCAAACGGACAATATCTTTACATTGTACACGGTCTGTTACATACACGATGGCTTCTAGGCTTCGAAGGGACAACTTTTGCAGCGTTGCTATTGGTCATTTAGCTTCAATTCCATCGCTGCTAACCACTTCGTCTCTCCCAAAGTTTTGCTTGGCGCCACTTCATACGCCTCTGCCTTGGTTTGCCAGGACCCACTGCTATTACGTCTTCCATGTGGATTCTATTTGTCACACCTATTCTCTGGCGATCGGTGTTCCCTTGATGTGGGCAGAATCAGTACGTGCTTTTGCCATTTCCCTTGATCGGTTTGTTGAAGTGTCGCCGAATGGTACGGCCCTGACTCACCATGGACTACTGTTGGCGGGGTCGGCCTACCTCCTCAAGCATGGTCATCAATTTTGCTATTGTTCGCGATTGAGGCAAATTCCAGAGTTGTTGGTGTCGTCTCAAGCTCTTTTGATTTGTTGGAATTGTGGGCTCTAAGATTGGTGAGATTGATATGGTGGATATCGTGGCCTATAGTTGGTTGTTGGATGTTAACTTCGACAGTAGTGCAAGAGCTGGAAATGTTGGATGATGATACGGAAGGAATGAGCAACGATGGCTCTTCCTGCCTGAAGCAATGAGACTCATGGATTTGGGTAATGTGGGTTCAGGATCTCCCCACATTACCTGTGTTAATCAATTGACTATAATATATCTTTGGCATGGTTGGATTTTAGTAAATTATGGTGTGCTTTGTGTCTTGTTTGGATGCGGTCTTCCAGTATCCTTTACATGGTCTACGCTATTTAGAGTTTGCTTGATGCAACTCGCTTGGTTGAGGAGGTCGGTGGCCAGTTATTTCTCAGATTATGTTGTGGGTAGAATTCCTTACGAAGCAAGAAAGCTATCTGAAGAGTACTTCTCATTATGGCTGAAGCGCTCAACATTTATCATATCTCAAACTTTTATGCCTTTGATGTATTTCCTATCTTTATCTTCTTTGTTTATGTTTGGTTATTGTAGTCCTAGGTTAGGTAGCCTTTTAACCTTAAGTTATATGGCTTTTAGTCACCGTACCACTTGTATTTGTCAAGAGCTAGTCATTTGCTTTCCTCAAGGCATTGTCCCTGCTTGTCAAACTTTTTCGACTCCCGTCGTATGATCTTGAATGTGAGTATTCTCTTTCAGAAAAAAGAAAAAAAAACATATATCCTAAATCCATAACCATTAATTACAAATACTAATTGTTTTAGATTCTTTCAAAAGTATGAAAGTCAAATGTATATTATAGTATAATTGTTTGAAATATGCAGGTTTACATGTTTACATCACACCTGTTTACAATAAATTGTAGTATCTCACTTCTCCAGACTTTTTATATAAACAAATTTATGGATTCAATTTTATTTGAAGGGGAAAATCCTTATAAGGATTCAAAAATTTATAACTAACAAAAAATTATTATCTTCTATCATTTTCAGTCCACCATCTATCGACAATGTGGTTAGGGTCAAAGTTTATGGAATTCTTTACCCAAGTTTCCTTTTTTTTTGGATATCTGGTGTAATTTTTTTTTGTTTAAAATTCTTTTTCTTGGCGGCAGCGACGATAGCGGTCCGGCAGCGGCTGTGACGGATGGTGCGAACATGGTGGGAGGATGGTGGAAGGAATGAATCAAAAGTTTTGGGTAAAAGTTTTAAATTTATAATTGTTGGGGGTGTGCCTAAATTGTTAGTTTTAGAGCTTTGGGCGTTTTTCAAAAAAGTTGAATTACTAAAATTATCATTTTTTCCTAAAGTCCGTTAAACTTAGAGTCCGTTTATTTACCACATATGTGGAAAAACACCTACCTAAATGTACTACTAATTAACTAACTTAACTAACTAACCTAATAGACTAAAAGACTAAAACACCATTTATAGAGATTTATTAAGAGGGTAAATTTGACATTTCCATGGTGTGTGTTTTTCCACATATGTGGTAAATAGACATCCACTTAAACTTAACGGTGATTGGATGGAAAAGGATCGCGAATTTAAAAAAGTTGAAAAACAAGACTTTATTGAGACAAAACGTTAAAACAAGATCCCGATGGGACAAAAATTAAAATTACACGACTATAGGTTCACTTTACCCATCCTATTAGTGTAAACTTAGAGGAATGAAGCTGTTTCAAAATATCTAGTCTAATGAAATTATTGTGAACTTTCTTTAGAATCAGCCAAGTATGTCTCCAAGCATCTGACTTTAATAAAAGTTCTCTCCTCACTCAATCTCTCTTTGATGCTTACCCTCACAGAGTCACACTCTTGTCTTCATCAGCGCTATACTGGGAGCTCCTGTAGCGGGGCACTTCTTTGTCTCCTCTTCATCTGCTGCGAAGAAACTTTCACCACGCTGCTGCTTTGTTGTTTCCCCGACAACGTGGCGGGCTTCGATTGACAGAACTTTAATCCTCCAACGCCGACATCGGGAACTCGAATACTTTGCTGCTGCCCATACACTTCTTCATAAACGTTGGACCAAGGCGGGATCCGTCATCTTTGTCGAATCCGTCGTCGAGGACGATCAGGGAGGAGCTGGAGTTAGAGATAGATCCAACCCGCTTACCCTTGTCATCATCGCCATCAAGCGAAGTCTTCTGCGAGGAGCACACCTCCGATTCGTCATCCATGGGCTGATCTGATCCGGGTCTTCGAGTTGCTACGATTCTGAGCTGATGCGAGACGGCGGCAACAACGGCAGGTGACAACAACGGAAGAACAACGAAGAAGTGGCCATCATTCTTTTTCGATTGAGTTTACTGGAAACTGGGATTTGCGACGGGAGTGTGGCGGCCTTTGGCTGTCGGCGAGTTTCCGCGGTGGACTTGGGTCCATCTAGTGGTGCGACAGCCAGCGGTTCCAACGGTGGTGGTTGGAGCAGCTGAAGATGGCTAGAACGGCGGATCGAAGTAGTTAAAATTGGAAACGTGGTGATGGTTTTTTTGCTGAAATTCTCCTTCATTGGAGCACCTCTTCATGGCAGAGCTAAAGTTGGTGGTTGTTTGTAGCAAAAGTGATGTGGACATCAACCCCACTCCGCCAAGTAAGGACCACAACCCCTTCCAAGGGCTCAGTGGACCCTTGACTAGGGCTCGGTTGAAGAGGATGCAAGAGAAACTCCAAGTCTTCATGAAGATCATGGCTCAAGGAGAGGAGAGGGAGGAAGGCCAAGACTGAGACATCAAGCTCCAAGACATGGGTATTTGAGTGGAAAAGCCTCCTAGCACCATGGAGACTCTCACCATCACCACTCTTGGACCTGAGAGGGAGCCCCCATGCCTCACACGCCAAAGCCCGGAGTTTGATGTGGACATCACTCCAAGGATCCAGCTTGCCGCCCATGCGAAGCCTCCGCGAGGCCTCCATGTGAAGCCCCCATGTGAAGCCTCCAGCGAAGGAGAATCGATCCTCAAATGTGGCACCACCACCTTTGAAATGTAGCATCTCCTTCCCATGGCTTGGAGATGCAGGAAGTGAAGTCCCCGCGCCAGACGAACCGCCCACACGCGCCACCTCACTCATGTCTACGCGCCTCCATGCTTGGCCGGCCTCTTTTCATCCCAAAATATGATAATTGAACATGTCAACTTGAATTTGAATGTTGTTTAGGTAATTTAGGAAATGGGAGGGAAAGTGTGTAAGTGGAGGTCTATGTACACTAGGTATGGTTAGTGGGAGGCCCTTACCCTCTCTTACCATATCAAGAGGAATCCCTCCATCCTCCCTCACCATTTTAGGTAACTCCATCATGACTTCTTTTTCTTTCATGAGAATGGTAAGTAGATTCAAAAGGTGGTTACCAAAAGTGTCTACTACACTTTGGGTAATGACCTCCACTTACCAACTCTCACCTTTTATGCTAGCAAACATGTATGGAAGCCTAATACTTCACCATACCAAAAATATTGAACTCCTTTGAGAGTATTTTGGTTTGAACTCTCACTTCTTCAATCCATTCCCTTGTTCAATGATTTTTTGTTCAAGATTTATATCTAGTATTGCTCAATCAAGTAATTGAGAGGTGCTAGATCCATCTCCTTCCCCTTTGGCAACTCAAGTGTATTGTTTCACCTTGTGTTTAAAAGGTGCATTTGGCCGAAACTATCAAGTGTGTTTTGGTGTTCATCTTCCAAACTAGATCAAGTCAAGTGGTTGATCATTCCATGATCATATCAAAAAGGGTCTGGAGAGGGAAGGAGGTGGAGAGGCCGATGATGTTGTGAAATTTGTCCTGGTTTCAATCTCCTCATTTCTTTTCAATCTTGACTCTACTTATAGCCAAGATGATGAATTGACAGGAGCATGGAACAATGATTATGGATACTAGATGGGTCTATCCATGGTGGAGTGGTCCGATGGAGACGACTGCGGCGAGAAAGCGGGGGATGAGGCGAAGGGGCTAGAGGGAGAGCTGAAATGGATGGTGGAGAATGGAGGAAGAAGAAAGGTTGGGGTTGATTTTGTAACTTTTGAAATTAGTTGGGGTTTATTGGAGATTATTAAAAAGAAAAGGTTAAATTCAATTTTAAATATAGATACTTCAGGACAAAGCAATAATCTAAGGGATTAATATGAAACGAATTTCTAAAACAAGAACAAAATATGACACGCATCAAAGTTTTGGAATGTCGAGGGATGAAGTTTGGGGAGTATTTAAGAAGCGAATTCTAATCATGAACATTTCAAAAGAGAAGATGAGCAAAGTTCTCGGCTTTCTTCTAAACCAGATGTCATGGAAGTTACAAGACATTGTTGTGTGTCCCAGAGTGTTCGAGTACAGCCTTGAAAAGAGAACAATCCCTAGGTCCTGTATTGTTCGTCCATTGCTTTCCAAGGGGCTACAAAAGGAGAACTTCAGAACTTATCTCATGCTGATGCAGTGGGTAAGTGTTTATGCCCATCATTTCAGAGAGAGATGTTCCTTTATTGTTTCTTAGTTAAGTGATGGCGCTGATCAAAATTTATTTTAGGAACATTTTCTTGTTTACAACGTGACCTGAGAGAACTAGGGGTAGTAGAAATATTGACCCATATTTTTGGGTTAGTAGAAATATTGAGCCTTTTGGGTTATCATCAATTCATAAGCTTTTGCTTTTGTGACTATTAAAATGAAGAATTCTCTTGCTCTTATTTGCACTTACCTCTTTTACCACTTTAGTATGTGATATCTTTTAATTTTACCATTTCTCTTCAGATCTCTACTTTTTCAACTCTTATGTTTTGTGATATCTAATACGAGTATGTAAACTCTTACCAATAAAATAACGGGTCATTCCGTTTTTCGAATGGGTAAAGTGCACCCATGGTCTCATGACTTTAATTCGTGTACAATTGTAGTTCTATTTTAAGATTTTGTATTATTAAAGTCCTATTTTTAAGTTTTTTTTGTATTCGTGATCTTTTTTGACATTTTTACCTTTCTAAACAATTTCTAAAATATAAAAATCATCAGAAGGTTAGCGAAACTTTCAATTTTACCCTCAATTTTATAAAACTTAAAATTATACCCTAACTTTTATAAATCCTTACAATTCTACCCTAAACATTTTCTTTCCACTTTATCAAACCACCCTCCTATCCACCACCACCGGAACCTCTAAGCCGCGAAACGAGAGCTTAGGCGGTGGATCCCTAGCCCAGGGCCGCGAATCGCTGGCCGAAGGGCACGAATCGAAGGTCAAAGGCCGCGAATTGACGACTCTAGGCCGCAAATCGCTGGCCAGTGGTGTTCTGGCGGCGGCTCATGGCTTTCCAACGGCTTCCGTGGCAGTCCGGCGGTGGTGGGTTCAATGGTGGTTGACATAGGTGGAGTTGAAAAGTTTAAGGTGGATATGAGGGTTTGGCTTTGGCCTTGGAGAAGAAAAGTTCAGATTGTAATCATTAATTAAAACAGTTAAAAATGGGACTTAATTAGTGTTACAAAATCTTAAAACAGAACTACGATAGTACACGAATCAAAGTTATGGGACCATGAGTGCATTTTACTCATTTTCCAAATCATAGGTCTCATTTGCAAACAACAGTTACAACCAACCCAGGATGTCAATCAAGCAGGTCGTTCGGGTTTCGGGTTACTCCAAGTTGAGCTAATTCCAATTTGGGTTTCGGTTTATGCTGATTTCATGTTGGGTCGGGTTTCGGGTCACTTCAGGTTCGGGTTGCTCGGGTTCCAAGTTGTTTCGGGTTTCGGGCATTCGGGTTTCAATCAAGTTTGAGTCAAGTTCATTCGAATTTGGGTTGTGTCTGAGTTGATGTACTTTCATTTTTGGATTACTTTGACTCAAAATCGAATATAGTAGAGTCATCACACAACTACAAGAGCACGATTAACCAGAAACATAACCACTTAGGCTATGTTTCCAAGCTTCTGCTCATGTTGACAACAAGTCGGTGGTGTTCTTTGAGTTGCGGTTAAGTAGTTCTCCGCTGACGGCATCTATTTTTGTGAAGGTCTACACTGATTTAAGTGAGTTGGATTTAAATCAAATGCAACAATGTTGAACTATCAATATTTAAACCTCATTCTCTCGGTCATTCTTATGTTTAGATCATTTCGGGACATTTCTTCGGATCATTTCGGGTTTGGGTCATTTCAGGTTTGGGTCTTTTCAGGTTTGGTTCTTTTCGGGTTTGAGTTAATTGGGCTTCGGTCGTTTTGAGTTTCATCTCATTCAGGTTTGGGTTAGGTTGGGTTCGAGTCGTTGACTTTCTTAGTCAACTAGGATTCGGACGAGTTGATCGAGTCGGGTCACATTTTGACATCCCTACAACTAACTTTAGTGTTTGAATAATTTGTTTAGAGTTAAGATCAAACGGGTAAGGTCAAACTCTAGAAGCTATTCATAGATCAAAATAGTTTTGTCCGAGATGAAATGACAGTTTTACACTTTTGTTTTATTTTAGTCCACTTTTACATTTGTGATGCATTCATTCAAAAAGTCTATGATATGAGATGAAAGGGGTTAGAATGAGTTTGGAAAATGGTAGTAATGGAAGTTTATGTAAAATGAGTTAATAGCCAAATACAATCTTAATCTACACAAAAACTATAATTTACAACTCATTTGAGACTGAGGAAGTAGTAACGTACGAGTATATAGTAAGTAATTAAAGGGGGAAATGAAAAATGAGTCTATAGATTTCACATTAAAACGGTTCAATTTTAAATATTTCGAGTTTACAATTGAATCCTAAATATTTACAACCGTAATTTATTTTAGTATAATAATTTAACGATTTTGGATATGGGGCTAATGGACTAACCACGTGATGTTAACGTTGTTATGAGGCGGCCAATTTGGACAATGTGTTGTCAAATTTTTCTTAAAAGAAACTTTATTTAAAATTAAGATATGTGTTCTTATAGAAAATATGAGAATATAAAACTTGGGTTAAAAAAGTTGATTGAAAATGTAAAGAAGAAAGACAATATTTAGACAATATTTAGACATATAAAGTTTAATAATTCATATGCATATCATAATTTGAAGTATAGATTTTCTAAATATATATTTTTTTATAATTTTTTCCACTATTTATTTTAGTGATAATTTGAGTCAAACACTAATACTCAAAATATGAAAGTTAAATCTTTAAAAAACACCAATTATATGGTGCACATATGTGTAAGTACACATAGCAATATATAGAGAAAGTATGTAGGGAAAATTTAGACATTTAATATTTTTTAGTGGATTTAGGCTGAAACTGTTTTGTAAATTAGGCATCTAATCTACTATGTGTATCATATCAAAACTCTTTAAAAAATGGGGGAGTAATAGTTAGTCTGGGAGTACATCTGTCATGTGAACCAATTCCTTTTAAATCAAGGAATCCACATTTACAATGAATAAAAATAGTTTAAACCATTAGCATTCCACTACTGGAACTTCTTTCATGCCCAACATTGCTTATTTTATTTTAAAACATACAATTAACTGAAATTGACATGAAAAACATAAACAAGCACACACACATATGTGAAGCTACACAAACAACCAACACATCTCCGCCTTACTTAACTTGGAGCTGACGCAATTGCTCCACAAGCCTACTTATATCTCTCCAAGAACTCCCACTCTCTGAAATAGCTGCTATTGCTTCCTCTTTCAACTCTTTGGCTCTAATCTTCACTCTTCCACCCTCACGGATCGACTCAGCAATGACCCGGCTCAGCTCAGAGGAGGGCTCAGGCACTGAGTCGGCCCCTTCGCAAACCCTCACACCCACGCCCAGCTCCTCCACCAAGAGCCTGGCATCAATGAATTGGACAGCTTCCATAGGCCAAGCCAGTATCACCACCCCAGCCGTTAGACCTTCCAGCACTGAGTTCCATCCACAATGGCTCAAGAATCCGCCCACCGCCCGATGATTCAGTATGGCCACCTGTGGTGCCCAACCTTTTATCATCAAACCTCGACCGGACAACTGGATCCGTTCCTCCAACCCTTCCAGTTGTCCGGTTGTGCCCGATTTCATGACCCACACGAAACGGACTCCGCTCTCTTCAAGCCCACGAGCCAGAGCTTCTGCTTGTTCCTTCGCCAAAACCTTCTGGCTTCCAAAGCACACATACAACACCGAACCGTCTGGGCATCCGTCAAGCCATCTGAACACATTCTCACTTTGAGTTGACTCGGCATCCGACACTCCCCGACTCAACGAGTCCGGACCGACCAAGTTGAGCGGTCCAACTCCGAAAACCCGATCAGGACCTGACTTTCTCTTGAAGTGCTCCAAGTACTGGCTTTCCAAGCTCTCAAACGTATTGAAAACATAGGCCCAACTGAAGGCATTGGCTAGGACGTCTTCCTTAATGGCCTCCATAACCGGGTCGGATCTTTTATACCTCCGGACCAAAGATGGGAAATGCTCGTTCCTAAACACCGGAGTTTGGGGCAAGTCGCCGAACCTTACCTCGTCCAAAGGTAAAAGCGTCTCGACGTTGTTCCACAGATGGTCGAAAACAGCCGCCGAGAACGCGCCTATGCCGAAAAACGCGATCCTGGGTATTTGAAGCTCGGTGGCGAGTTGGGTGGTCCAGCCGAGGAAGAAGTCGGAGATGATCGCGACGGGCGGGTTTTCGTGGGATCTGAACCATTTGACTAGTGGGTCGTGGAGTTTTCGAAGGGCGGCCATGATCGGGACGTTGCCGGCGTTACCCAGATCCTTGACGTTCTCGATGCCGGCGGGGAGCGTAGGGTGCGGAGGAAATGGGAGGACGAGAGGGGTGATTTTGGAGGGGTGGGCGGAGAGGAGTGGCGAGAGGAGTGAGAGGTTTTTGGGGGTGATGACGACGGTGACGGCGGCGCAGCTGAGGGCGAGCTGGTGTGTGAGGTCGAGAAGCGCCAGCATATGGCCCTGGGCCGGGTATGGGAACACCAGAATGTGCGGATCCGGGTTCGGGTCGGACATTTTGCTGGTGTTTGTGGCTGTGGAGATTGGAGGAGAAGGCTCAAGAGTCTTCTTCAATTCTTTAGGTTCATTTTTTTTTTGTTTCTGTTTCTGTTCAGGTATGTGTCATGTAAGATAAAAAGTTGGTTAGAAGATAATTTGAAGGATTATTGGTGTGTTAGGTAGGAAAAATTGAGGATGTTTTAATTGATGGATGAAATATATGTAATGGAAATTTCAAGTGGCAAAATGAATCTTTTTGGCTTTACTCAATCGGTCAAATGTCTGAGATAAAAATTACTCTTTGAGTAACTATACGGTGCGCCTATAGGCGCACCGTAAGCGCCTAAGAAGAAGAAGAAGAAGAAGGCGTCGCCGGCGTCGCCGTATTTGTCGGAACTCCCAACTTTTCACTGATCCGCCATTCCTTCCTCACGAAACAACAAAATTAGACTGAAATTCGTCTGAATCCTCTTCCTTTCATGCAAAATCAACAAAATTAGCAACAAAATCCAATCGCCCCATTGTTAGGTGAAAACAACCACCGATTGGCGAATTTGTTTGATCGCCCAAAATGATGTGCTTCGTTACAAAAAATGATGCATTTCCGATACATTATGATGCTCCGTAACAATATGATGCATTCGCTTTGATGACTTCATGCATTTTGTTCTACAACATAGTGATGCTCTCAATCCCCAAAATGATGCATTTGCGATGCATAATGATGTTTTTCCGTAACAAACATGATGCACTAGTTCGATAACTTAATGAAGACACACTTCCTTCAACCTCCCAAAATGATGCATTTGGTAAAACACTATGATGCATTCCCGATACATTATAATGCTCTCCATTACAAAATATGATGCACTTGCTCTCATGACAAATGTTACACTGCTTTTATTAACCTTTCAAAATGATGTCTTTGGTAAACCACTATAATGCACTCCCTGTTGCATTATGATGCTCTCCATTACAAAATATGATGCACTCGCTCTCATGACAAATGTTACACTCGTTTTATTAACCTTTCAAAATGATGTCTTTGGTAAACCACTATAATGCACTCCCTGTTGCATTATGATGCTCTCCATTACAAAATATGATGCACTCGCTCTCATGACAAGATTAATGCTCTCAATTTCCAGCTCACACACCATTAAGGTACGTAGGAGCATCATTTGGAGTCGAATGCGCATTATTTAAAGTACGCAGGAGCATCATAATTACTGGCGAACATACTTAGACGAATTTGAATGAAAATGGCAATTTTGTAAATAACGTGAAAGTGGCGCACGGAGGCCCACGATAAGCGTGGGCGCACCGTATCCTGTACCTTACTCTTTCTATCTCATTTTAGTAGTTACATTTTATTTCAGCATTTAATTTATACTCTTTTTGTACTTTAAAGATTGCACTAATTAATTTTTATGTTTCAATATTTAATTTTTATTCAATCTTTTACAAAGATAAATAGCACAAAAAAATCCAAAAAACAAATATATTCCGTATTTAGAAAAAGTATATTGTAAATTATGATACACATAAAAAATATTTAACTTTAGATTTTTAAATATGCATAAAAAATCATAAATTAAATACTATAAAACAGCTAAAACAAATGTTGCAATCTTTAAAGTACGTAATATATTTTTTTCTTCAACATTTTAATATATAAAGTTAAGTAACTTTTATACATAAGAAAATTTAATATGTCTAGTTTCTAGAAATATTTGTCTCAAAAAATTTGAGCAAATTCTATTAATATTTGAAACTAAATCGAAATATTCTGGTCATATTAGTTCTTTATTTCGATTCTTTAGCCAAAACACTTTTTTTTTATCACCAGCTAATTAGCTTAATCTTACTACATGCCCAAAGGAGCAATTAAACATTAGCTAGTGGTGAGGGCCGAATGCTGAGCCCATGGGCCGGAATGGCGGGCCGCCCACAAGTGCTGTAGCCTTCATTGCGAAGGCTAACGCCGAGGCCTTAGGCCGGCCCGCAGTCTCCAACTAGGGAATACTGTAACCCCCCATGGTGTGCGAATGACACCTGTCCCCCGGCCCATACCGCTGCCCATACCGTTGCCCATACCCACTCAGGCCACTATAAATACTCCATTTCCTGCTCCGCCAAAGGGACAGAATTTTAGGAAATATACCCTCAATTTACTCTCAACTTACTGTCTCTCGACTAGTTTACAGAGCAAGTTCTAACTTGAGCGTCGGAGAATTGTACCAGGTGCTCACTCGGCCTTGGAAGCAGCACGCCTAAGGAGTGGAGCGGTCGCGGACGAAGCATCGTGTAGAGGCAGCACATCCTAGGAGCCCCTCGGCGCAGGACGCAGCCACTCAGGAGAGCCCCACCTCATCTCGACATGGCAGGATTCTTCCCCTTCGGGAGGCCCACCTTCTCGGACACGGTCCGACCTTTATCTTACTTAATGTTAATCACTTGGTATTAACATTTGTAGCCGGGAAAACATCTCAGATCCAAGGGTTACTCTACTGTTTGACAACAACTTGCCTACGGGCACGGAGGCAATCCCCACGGCCAGTTCAGGCCTCGTCCTCAGGAGCGTCACCCCATCCACATCTAGGACTGCCACCCCGACAGGGGAGTCACTCAACATAGCAACGGTAGCAGGTGAAGGGGTCGCTCCCCGAAACCTGCTCGCCGACTTCGCTCGAACTGCCTCCAGGCAAATGCAAACGTAAGTGCCCACGGGCAACCACCATTGCTAGTTATGCGGGCCACGGCCCCGAGCTACGCCTAACGAAATGCATTCTAATTTGAGTGCCCCCTCCCTGCAGGAACAATTCCTGCACCGAGCGCAACGCCCTATGTCAATCGGGCAGGTCAGGTCGGGTCATTCGGGTTTTGAATTGTGTCGGGTTGATCTGTTATCAGGTCAGGTTGAGTTCAGGTTCAGATCATTTCGGGTTGACCTGATTTCAAGTCAGGTAGAGTCGGGTTCGGGTTGTCATCGGGTCCAGCTTATTTCATGTCGGGTTCGGGTTCATGTCATTCGGGTTTCAGGTTCAAGCCAGTCCCGGGTCGGGTTTCTTCGATTTCAAGTTCGGGTTTCTTCGGGTACAAGTTCGGGTCACAACAATTTTCGAAATTGGATATTGCTCCAATAATTTTTTAAAATAGACATTTCTCCAACAAAATTGAAAATTAAACATTCCTCAAACAAAATTGAAAATTGGACATTGCTCCAACAAAATTGGAGATTTCACATTGTTTCAAAAGAATAATAATTGGGGATTATCAATTTAACACAATTTTTTTGGAAATTGGACATTGTTCCAACAATTTTGGAAATTGAACATTCCTTCAATAAAATTGAAGATTAGACATTCATCCAACGAAATTGAAAATTGGTCTTGGTTACAAAATTGAAAAACTGGACATTACTCCAGCAAAATTGGAGATTCCTTCCACATTGTTCCAAAAGATTATAAATTGAGTATTGTCAATTTATCACAACAATTTTGGAAATTGGATATTGTTCCAACAATTTTGGAAATTGGACATTCCTCCAACAAAATTGGAATAGATCATTGTTCTAACAAAATTAGAGATTGCATATTTTTCGAGTTAATCGGGTTTGGATTCAGGTTAATTCGGGATTCAGGTTAATCGGGTTCGGGTCATTTCGGGTTGAGCTGCTTTTGGGTCAAGTCGGGTCAGGTTGCCATCGGGTTGAGCTTATTTCGTGTCAGGTCGGGTTTGGGTTCAAGTCATCCAGGTTTCGGTTCGTTGACTTTCTTGGTCAACCCGGGTCTGGTCAGTTTTGACATCCCTACCCACGGTGTCCTCCCGTCCTCCCGCGGCCGTACCCGTTCTTCATCCGCTCCGACCGAGAAGGCCAGGAGGTGTTGCTGAAGGCCATGAGGTGTTGCTGAATGCCAGAGGGTCATCCATTAGTCTTTCCATTGTGTCCGTCATCTACTGAATAGTCCTGAACCAAAACACAATTGAAATGAATAAAAATACACACATTTTTATATTCAAATTTTACAGATAATCTTACACATCTTTTTGGGGTTGTCCCTGAAAAATAATATACTTTTATGAATTAGAACTTTTATCCTTCAAAGCTACCAAACTATCAATATATTTATCTTTATTTGTTTTATCTCATTTTTTGTGCAACCTCTACTAAGGGCAATTATGTTAAACTACTTAAAATCCTATATTCATCATAATCTCCGCACCCACATAATGTGTATGATTAATTTAGGATAGAGGGCAATTTTTTTTCTTCTTAAATAGTAACTTAATAAATGGCAGGACACTTTGCAAGTTGCAAGTAGGGGTGAGTTCGAGCCGAGCCGAGCCCGAGCCTAGCAGGTTCGAGCTCGAGCTCGTGAAATTCAGGCTCGGCTCGAGTTCGAATAAGCCAGAAAATTTGAGCTCGAGCTCGGCTCGAAGGTTCGTGAAGCTCGAGCTCGTTAGCCTCGCGAGCTCGGCTAGGCTCAATTCGGCCCCAAACAAGCTCGCAAGCTCGAGCTCGTTAGGCTTGCGTTTCGGCCCCAAATGAGCTCGCGAGCTCGAGCTCGTTAGGCTCGTGAGCTCGTTAGGCTCGCGAGCTCGTTAAGGCTCGCGAACCTTACGATCTGAACGTTTCGGGCTCGAGCTCGGCTCGTATATTATTCGAGCCTCGAAACCGGCTCGAGCACGAGCTCGAGGCTCGTGAGACTCTGCTTGTCGAGCTCGTTAAAGCTCGAGCTCGAGCCGAGCTCGGCTCGGCTCGATTCGTTACTCACCCCTAATTGCAAGGGGCAAAATGGGCAAAATGTACCAAATTACCTTTAACGTTTGGTGGTTGGACCAATTTCGCTATTATTTTGAAAACTGGTTCTTTGTTACCATTAACACTTTATCTTTGGACCATTTTTACCATCAAGTTTACTTTTTGGACCGTTTTTACCACTGAAGCCGTTAACAGAGGAAATATTCTCAGAATATTCCGTTTCATACTCAATTTGACCCCAAACTTTTAAAAATGTAAACATTAACCCCAAATTTTTAAATGTTACAGTCAAACCCTCAAAAAACAAACCCTACATTTCTCGTTCTGTTTCTGGAATTGCCAGAGCCGCTGTCAGCAGCACCTTGACCAGTTTGAAGATTAAAACTTATGACAAAATTGATGTTATCTTCACTGGTCAGATGCTCAGATCGTCGGGCGCCGTAGATAGGCTGTTGGGGGATGTTGACGTTGGTCGTGTAGGCTCGGATGGCGCTGGAGGAGTTGACGAAGGCGATGAGGGCTTGTGAGCCAGACATGGTAGCATCAGAAGGGTTGAGAGCCAGACGGACCACCAGGAGGAGGTAGTTCCAGTGTGGCGGTAGGTGATGTCGACGGTATCGACCGAATGGTCCTAGTTCCAATGGAGGGATGAGTGGAGGCGGTGGCAAAAATGGATGAAACTGTATAATGTTGGTGATTTTTTTGATTTTTAGAAACTTAAGGGTTTAATATGGAATTAATTTAACGGTAGTGATAAAAATGGACCCCAAACTGTAACAGTAGTGGTAAAAAGAACCGGTTTTCAAAATAATGGGAAAAAGGATTCAACGAGTAAACGTTAAGGGTAAAATTGGACCCTTTCCCGACAAAATGATTCTTTTTCTATTTACTCAATCTGTCAAATATTTGAAATAAAAATTACTCCATTCGTCTCATTTTAATAGTTACATTTTTTAGCATCTAAATTATATATTTTTTTCTTCAACATCTTGGTATATAAAGTTATGTAACTTGTATAAATAAGATAAATCAATGAGTCTAATTTCTAGAAATATTTGTTTCAAATTTTTTGAGCAAATTCTTTATAATAAAAAATAGAGTCAAACAAAAGTTTGAAAGTAAAATGTAACGATTAAATAGGGACAGATGGAGTATTTTAGGTAAAGAAGCAAAAATAAAGAACTAATCAAATTTTCGGATAAGAATTAATATTTGAAACTAAATCGAAATATTTCAGTCAGATTAGTTCTTTATTTCGATTCTTTATTTAAAACACATTTGAAATGAATAAAAATACAAAACATTACTACATCCATCCCAAAAAATCTAAACATTTGAATTTTAATGTTGTGTTTGTCTCAAATTTTTATTAGAAAGAACTTACTAAAATTTTTTTAAAAAAATCTATTTAGAAATGTTAAATTATCATTTGTATATAAATTATTTAGTTTTTTACATCAAAATGTTGAAGAAAAAAAACATACACTAAATGTTGAAAATAAAACGTTCGAATTTTTTTTTGGACGGAGATAATAATTTTCTTAGCAAACTACTTTCATATTTACAAAAGACAATTAGCTAATAAGTAAAGAGAAAAAGATCGATTTTGCCACTGAACATTACCTAAAGCTCTGTTTTTACCACTATTTTTCAGAAAAGGACATTTCTACCATCAATATTTCATTGTCGGATATAAATTGACTTGAGTGAAGACATGGGAGGGTAGATCTCTCCCCCACTCTCTTGATCGAATTTATCAATTTTTGAATGAGAGACTGCCCGAGCAACTGTCCTAACATTTTCCATATGAATATTCAATTCATTCCCAAATAATACTACATTTTATTTTTGTTGTTTTAAAATATTTAATCTATATTTTTTTCATGAATATTAAGATATTTAAATTTTAGTATTTCATATACATATTATAATTTGAAGTCTAAATTTTCTAAATATGTTTTTTTGTAATTCTTTTAGTATTTATCATTGTCAAGTTTTTAGTCAACACTGAATTTTGAAACGTAAAAAACAAAATGCAGTACTCTCTTCATCCTAAAAGTAATGTAACACCAGTTTTTTAACATTTAATTTATTATTTTATTTCTATATCAATTCAAATTAAAATTTGAAACTTTTACATACAACAAAAAATTTATGTCGTAACTTTATAAATATATATTTTACATTAGTAAATAATATAGATAAATTGAAGTCAAAATTATATCAAATGTCAACTGTTGGATTACTTCTTTTTTTATACAAAAGAAAGTCAAAATAATATAAAAAGTCAAAACTCAAAATCTCCACAAATGTTATGTTGAATTACTTTTAAGAATGAAGGAGTTACTTTCAAGAGTAGATCAAATGAGTTGAAGTTAGTTACTTTTAACTAACTTGAGCTGATGTGAGCTAACTATTGAGCTGATGGAAGTGAGCTAATCTTGAGCTGCATTTAACTATTTTTAACTAAGATGAGCTAAAGCTAAACTACTCTCAGTTCCTCTGAACTGGAGTATTGACTCAAAAGTTCTTGATGCACTAAGAAATTCGAAGTGTTGATAATGGATGCGGCGGACATGCGAGAGGATTTAGGATTAGAGATCTCTAAGAATATTTAGTTGAAGGTCAAGGTTGATGAATTAGCTCATAACCCCTTTTGCATTCAAAAAATGTTCATTTGACCTTCAACATTTATATAATACAATTCTATCACTACATATTACATATAATCAATCCGGTACATTATTTTCGATACGTTCAAGATACCTTCGATATACCGGTACTGTCTCGTATCGTTAGAAAAATAATACGATGTCCGATATGATATTTCAGACCTTGATATAAGTTACTTAACTTTATATACTAAAATGTTGATGAAAAAAATAGATAGATTATATACTGAAAAAGAAACGTAACTATTCCATATGTCCCTTTAAACGTCCAACATTTTGACCGACGTGTGGATTAAGAAGGTGTGTTGACTTGAGAGTAAAAAGGTAAAATATGTGTATAAGATAAAAATAACTTTTTTAGTGGGAAGAGAGAATAATGGTAATAAAGTAAATTTGGTGTTATAAACTTTCCATAAAGGAAGTGTAGCAAATTTTTTGGAACAACATAAAAAGAAAATTGTAGCAAATTTTAATGGACAGAGAGAGTATTAAAAAAGGATGGAAGGAATAGTATTTTATTTTATTTTGATAAGGAATGCTCACATTCAAGATCATGCGGCCAGAGCCGAAAATGTTTGACAAGCAAGGACGAGGCCTTGAGGGAAGCTAATGACTAGCTCATTGCAATAATGAGCAGTATGGGGACTAAAAGCCAGATAACTTAAGATTAAAAAGATATCTAACCAAGGACTATAATAGTGAAAGAGAAGCAAAAAAGGCAAGGAAAGAAATTACATCATAAGAACTAGTAGATGTCGGGGGCTTCTGCGAGATTGAGAAGTGCTCCTTAAATAGCTTTATTGCTTCGTATGGAATTCTACTCACAACATACTTTGAGAAGTAACCGGTCACCGACCTTCTCCACCAAGTGAGTTGCATCAAGCGAGCTCCAAACAGCCTAGACCCAGTAAAGGATTCCATAAGAGAACAACCAACCAAGGACCAAAACACACCATAATCCACCAGAGTCCAACAATGCCAATGATATAGTAGAGTCACATTAAAAAAACCAAGTAGGGAGGGAGGACTCCAAACCGTACCTACTTGGAAGGAAGGGTCTCACTGGTCCAGGCAGGGAGAGCCAATGCCACTCCCGACCGTCTCCTCGTACCAACCATACACACAAACCATCCTCTTGGATCCACCACAATTTTCGCCAACAGAAATAGTTTCTAGATCATCGACGTTTCCGACCAAGCTCTCGCCTAATTAAAGGTTCGCCGGTCAAGAAAAGGGACCGAATTGGGCACCCAACACAGCCCAGAGTGGCCAAACGCTTGAGATAAGCTAACCTGTCGGCCACCGAAGCACAAAGGCCGGAAGGCTTGGTGGCTACTTGAGAATCTGGAAGGCGTGAAGGACTCACGAAGTTGACAGGAAATCCGAGACGTCTGCGCCTGCCGAGCTGAGGGCGCGATGCTCGGAGATAGCCAGATTGAATTGACAGGAGGAGAAAGGCCGACATCAGTGACCGACGACGCTGCCAAGAAAAGCAGAAAACCCTATTCATCCGTCTAAACACCCTTTTTGGAATAGTAATTTATTATACCAAAGGAAGAGCTGATTTTATTTTACTTCTAGGAGAAAGTGTAAAATTGTCACCAACCTTTCAGAATTTTCTATATTTTCCACCAACCATTTTCGAGGGGTTAAATTGTCATCAACCTGTCATTTAAGAGTAAAATTGCTACTAAAGAGGAATTGGCGTATGTGCCATCAACCAATTTCCAAAATTTAAGAATTTAAAATATTCACCTCCTTCAGGCATATAAGAAACCTCCTTCCTTCTTGAAGGTACAAGAAGTCTTTATCTTCAGCTTCTCACAACAGCTATAATTCTCAGCGTAAGTGAAATTATCATTACAGCAATCTTAGGTCTTCGGCGGTGGCGATTGACTGAAATTTCCACAAAAAACTCATTTCTTAGCAAATTACACTAAGCCACCTTCCAATCTCTCCAATTTTATTGACAATTAGATTTTCACCAAACCCTAGAAACGTGTTCTGCTTTTCAGTGTTGAAAAATACCCAATTTCGAACGAGTCACATAACCTTGGTTCACAGAGTCATTCTATGTAGATAAAAACTAACGGTTCCGTTAAGCCACATACGCCAATCATCCTCTTTAGTGACAATTTTACCCTTAAATAGAAGGTTGATGACAATTTAACTCCCAATTAAAGGTTAACGGGAAATTTAGAAAATTTTGAAAGGTTGATGACACTTTTACCTTTTCTCCTTACTTTTCAATACTCTTCGGTCTCCACTTAGGGGTGTAAATGAGTAGGGCCTTTAAAGGGTAGCTCGAGCTCGAGTTGGAGCTTATCGAGTCGATACCTATCGAGTTCGAGCTTGAAATGGAGCTCGATAAATTAACGTGTCGAGCTCAAGCCCAACAATACTCGGGCCTATCGAGTATCGATGCGTATTGATACTTAACGATACTTATCAAACCTCTTGATATTTTTACTAAATTATAATTTATGTTAGATATAGTAGTATTTTATTAATAGTAATAATCATGATTAAAAAAAGTATCAATTTGGGTGTTTAAGTTGTATGAACTTCGATGGTATCTTGTCTTTATTATTATTTGTTAATTATAATATAGTTTAGAAAGTTTTAAAACAGGTCTATCAAGCTATTCGAGCTGAGCTCGAGCCTAGCATATTGGGCTCGAGCAATTCAAGCTCAAGCTCTAGTAGTATCGATAGCTAAGGGGCCGAACTCGAGATTAAAGGGCCCGGGCTCGGCCCGACCCATTTGCACCCCTATCTCCACTACTTTTAAGTTTTAACATGGGACAAAAATTTATTGATTAAACTTATCAAATAATTTACACATTTTCCCCCAAACTTACCAGAACATACAATTATCCCTTCAATTTTTAGAAACATACTCCCTCCGTCCCTGAAAAATTGTACATATTTCCTTTTTGGGCTGTCCCAGAAAAATTGATCACTTTCCTTAAAAGGAAACTTCTCACTCTCAAAGTTACTAAACTATCTTCACTTTATCTTTACTTTTTCTACCTCGTTTTTTGTGCACTCTCAACTAATGGGCAATTAAGTAAACATATACAAACATCTTACATTCACCTTAATCTCCGTGTCCAAACAAATCTATCAATCTTTCGGGGATGGAGGGAGTACAAAATATCGACAATGTACTGTAAAATCAACATCTACCTCTTTAACTTTTACCAGCATCAATTGACTTTTAATTCCCCGTAAAAGATAACTAGAATAATGTTAAGGGTAATTCACAAATACTTCATTCGTTCCATAAAATTGTTCAATTTGATTTTCAACATTTTATCTATGATCTGTTTTCTTTAATACGTTGACATGTAAAATCAAATACTCACTCCGTCCTAAGTAGATTGTCACAATATCAAAATATTTTAATCATAAATGAAATGACCATTTTTCAATTTTGTTTTATTTTAATCTATTTTAATCGTTATAATGCAATCACTCAAAAGGTCTAGGGAGTGAGTTGGAATAGGTAAGAACGAGTTTGGAAAGGGACAATGATGGATGTTTATGTAAAATGAGTTAATAACTAAAGACAATTATAATCTATACAAAAAACTAAAAGTAACAACCCACTTAGAACAAAGTGAGTAATTTATATGCATTTGTTATTTTAATATTTCTAATTTCTAAATATATAAATATTTTTAAAATTTTTAACAAATTCTTTTTAATTAAAAATTGAGTAAAAAATAAGTATGAAAGTCAAACGGAATTTGATGGACAAGTACAAAAATCAGGAGATGAATGAAGTAAAATATAAGCAACCAAATAACCAATGTTAAAAGATGGAGGGAGGGAGTAGACAATTTCAAGACAATTTATCGTTCTTCCAAACGAAGTCCTAAGTCCTAGCCCAAAGGCGAGGGATTCAATCGTTCAAAAGAAAAACCTGTCGAGGGTTTTTTCATGGAAGCCATTGTCTCTGCTGAGTGCTGACATCTCAACACCGGGCCTACGGAAGAGCCGACCGTGACCGGCGAGATCGAACCTTGTAAAGATAGCTTTGAGGTGAAGGGGCAATAGGATTACAGAAAGATTTCTGCTTTGAAGGTCCCAATTCGTAGACGGTGAGTTTTCCCTAATCAAGTTAATGGTTGCTTGATTTCTGAGATATGTCTGCTTCTGGACTCGTAGGGGCATGGAGATTAAGTTCGTTTCTGTTTACTACCACTAGCAGTAGGATTGCTGGAATCTCTGCCTTGTGTTCTTCTAGTTCATGCCATTTCTTGTTAGAGCCCTCTGTGAGATCCTTCGCATCAAATTCTCTTTTTAAACGTGAAGAAAGGCTTGACACAGTCATCAATCTGTTGAAACAAGAGGGCTTCACTGATGCCCATGTGTTGAAAATCAAAAGTGCGTGGCCTCAACAGGTTTTGTTATCGGATCCTAAGACACGCATCTTGCCAAAGCTGGAGTTTTTCAGGTGTTTGGGATGTTCTAATACTGGCATTGTGACCTTATTCTCTAGAAGTCCGAATTTGCTGACGAGAAGCCTCGAGGATCGCATAGTTCCTTGCTATGATATCATAAAGAGTGTTCTTTTGATTGACTCTAAAGTTTTGAAATCCTTTGAATGTAATCTGTCGCGTTGCAGTCTTGACCCCGGAATTCTTGCCCAGAATGTTAAAGAAATGAGGGACCATGAGTTGCCAAATTCTTCCATCTCTATGGTACTAAGGCATTATGTGTACATACTATTCCAGAGTCCTTCAAAGTTTAGTGGAATCCTTAATGAACTCAAGCGAATGGGATTCGATCCTTCGGACTCTTGCTTTATCTCAGCAATGAGAGTATTCGCTACTATAACTAACCGGACTGTGGAATCAAAATTGGATGCGTTGGAGAGGTTTGGTTTGCAGAGGGATGAAGCCTGGACAGTATTCAAGAAGCAACCTCTGATCATGTGTTTTAAGGAAGAGAAGATCATGAAAGTGATGGACTTTCTTCTAAACCAAATGCGATGGAAGTCAGAAGACATTGTTAGCTTTCCAATTGTATTTCTTTTAGATCTGGAGAAGAGAATTATCCCTAGGTGCTTTGTTGCTCATGTTTTGCTTTCTAAGGGGCTGAAAAAGAAGATGAGACTGTCGAGCTTCTTATCTTGTTCCGAGGAATTGTTTTTAGAGAGATATGTCACGATTATCAAGTAACTGTGCCTCAGCTACTTGATCTTTACAGACGAAAAGTGACACTGTCTGATCTATGAAGTGAACTATTCTGTTAGTGCATTCCACTCATGACTGATAATTTTGCAGAAGCATTAAGGTTTTTGTCCTGCCAAGTGCATTATTCCTTATAATTATCTGTCGAGTTTCATGCATATTCAGTCTGATTGAAACAGGAAGGAATCTGAGATGAAGTTTCTGACTTATTACTGCCGCAATATGGTAATTGAGTTTTGGTTCACCAGTGGTGCTGGTGTTTGAAGGAATTCATGAATGGTGTCCATTGCAGTGATCAACAGAATCATCCAAGTAAAGCATTCAAAGGATTCTGGTTGTCAACCTGCTAAACCAAGACTTGTTTCATCTTCTTCCGGTGAGGCCGCTTCTTCATTCCAGAGGCACCCAACTGTGTAGTGTCTAAATTTCCTTTTATGCGCTGGAGTGGATGAGACGATTGATCGTGTGCTGGTAACATGTCCGGTTTCTGCTGCGATTTTTAGAATGGTTGCAACCTGGTGTGCAATCTCTGTTTTAAATCCACTGGATATTTTGGAGCAAAGAATTGGGGTTTCAGAGCAAAGAAGCAAATAGAACACACTACAAAGCTTATAGTCTCTGCATCCAAAGCTGGCCATAGTGCAAAGTTACCTCATCTTGTATTGCATTCTGTTCCTTGTTTATTGTGGCATTCTGGTTTGCTTGCCAGTCAAGTGTTTCTGGATGGACGATATTAACGGAAAATATGCAATGACAAGCAATACATAAATAAAATACATAAATAATCCAGAAAATAATTAGTTTCACAGAATATGATAACTACTGAGAAACTGAAAATAGTTAATTCAAAGGGAGATATTGAATCCAATTTAAAAAAATATTTCACAATTTTTAAGAGAAAATATGTTTTCACCGTAATGCTTCAACCCTCATGGGTTTTTTTTTTTTTTTTTGAAGTAGCTATGCATTGATAAATTGTTCGTGGAGGTTATTTGGAAAGTTTGGTTATCCTACGCCCAAATAGATGAAGACGGAATTCCGATACCAAAGTTTGTGGAATTGGATTAATTGGTTTTTTCAATAGCTAGAGAAGTTGGGAAATTGTTTTGGATTAATTGATGGTAATTTACGAGAAAAGGTTGAATTCAGCAGCGAAGCTACTTGGGGGACTCAGTGATAGTGATCGCCAGCTCGTGATTTTTATAAAATTTGTAAAAATGTAGGCATATAGTATACAATTAGTATAATTAAGAGTGTTATTTTTAATTTAACATACGTATCTACTCTTTATTTTACAGTATAAAACTTAAATGTGAGTTTAAATTTGACACAAATGTAAAAAAACATAACACCAAATTAATAAAACTCACCCACTATATAATCAAAAAAGGAAAAAAATATCACCCCCTACAGTAGCTAAAAAAGCCCACTAACTACAACTCACTTATGACTTAACTCTACCTTTATTTGGTACCTAGGCTCAACCTAACCCAACTATTCAACTATTCAATTAAACATGTCTCATGTCTAGTGGCATTACCACTTTGGGGGGCAGTAGGGACAACTATTCGATTAACTTTTCAATTAACTTTTCTCACAGTATAGAGTATCTATGTATATTTAGGAAATTTTTTGATATATAGGGGGCCAAGGAGGTCGTTCCAAGCACTGACGTCATCACTACGAGGACCCCCCTCGACGTCATCACTACGAGGACCCCCCTCGCCTATATGGCGAGGGTCCTTATATAACGGCTAAGCGGACCAGCAATACGAGGGTGCTCCCCGTATAGTCATATTGGCGGGAAAGTATCATCTTGTCATGGATATGGCTTGACTGATAGACACGAGCAAAGCCCAATTCACACTCCAACTTCAAGTCAAATGCCCATTCAAGTAATGTCAGATCACCACTGTTTGGGGGATATGACAGTCCCTAAAATTTGGAAGTCAGCAATCCCGGCATAGGGAAAGCCCTGACAACACTCTACCCCAGCATGGGGAAAGTCCTGGCATCACCCCATAAGTGGGGTGATGCCAACCCAAAATAAGATACTGGCTACACACCCACACCTCCCCCCTTTTTTCTGCACCTAAGAGTCTCTTGTGTCTTGGTTCTTGCAGGTTCCTTCCGTCAGCAGCTCTTCCTCAGTTCTCGCCACCGCTTGATCGCCCGGAGGATATCAATTTTGAACACTATATATGTAATTTCCCCTCATATAATTAGTACTGAAAATATATTACACACATATCTTAAATTATAGCTAAAAGTACTCTTAAATCTCTATCTTAGAAACTAAAAATTTTAACCCACATGCACCACTATTTGTTTTCAATTTTACCGAAGCCGATTATGCTTAGTCCTCAACCAAGGTTTGCTATGCTTTTGGAATTTGTTTGCTTATGATGTATTTTATCGATAATGCATGATGTGTTTCCTAAGTTCTAGTTAGGGGTGTAAATTCGGGTCAACCCGACCTTTTCGGGTTCGGGTTGACCTGAACCCGAAATTCTGAAACCAGTATATATAGCCCGAACCCAACCCATAATAATTTTTGGGTCGGGTCAACCCGAACCCGAAATTTTCGGGTTAGGGTCGGGTTGACCCGAAAAACCCGAATTTCAGTTTCAACTTTGTGCTGGTGGAGCTCTGTGGAGGCGGAGGCGGAGGCGAGGTGAGGTGTAGAGCGTCTAGCTGCTGGCGAGGTGAGGTGAGACCGAGACCGACTGCGACAGAGACGAAGGCGAGAGCGCGACGACGGCGAAGAGAGCGGGGCGGCAGAGGCAGAGGAGTTGCTGCTGAGAGGCTGAGCCGCTGAGGGGTGAGGGAAGAGACTGAGAGAGAGACCTGGGCTGGGCTGGGTGGGGTTTGGGCCTGGGCTGGAAGCCTGGAAGGCTGGGATTGCCGAACTGGGACTGGGATGGGACTGGGCTGGGCTGGGCTGGGCTGATGACAGTGACTCACCGCAAGTGTACGGTGGTCGCAAGTAATAAAACCGGGAGTACCGGGTCGAACCACATGGACTTGGATTTTGTGTAATTTGTGTGTGAATTACAATAAAAACTATAATAAGGAGTTGATTGAGTGATGGTGAGAATTAATCTAGCATGCAAGTATGAAAATTTAATTGATTAAACAACTAGAGCGAGGATTACAATAATTAAATTGTGCTATTGAACTAAATTATCTCCTAGGAATTTGTGCTCCACTTGGATCATGAGTATATAGATAATAATTTGGTTCATAAACATTGATGGATATTGTTTGGATTTATGTAGGAAAATATAATGGGTCTAAATCCCTCTCAAGGGTATCTAGAGATAAGCTAGCAACAATGTCTTGTTTCCTAACTTATTGTGAATTAATCAATTTTCCTCTTAGATTAATTATGAACTTTCATCCTATAATTAACCTAACTTGCATTTCTCTACGATCTAACATAAGTAGCTTATGTCTAAGTCTAATCATGCCAAGATTAATCCTCTCTCAAGGTATTTAATCAATAAATTCAGAGAAACACAAACATAAATCATCAACAATATCCATTCATCAAAAATATTATATACCCATAATCCAAGTTTTGCTAATTCCTAAGAAATAATAGGAAATTAGCTACTCAACATCATAAAAAGCATAAATAGAGAGAAATGGAGCAAACTCATGTTCTTGGTGGAGATAAACTCAAGTAGATATAATCCCAAAACATGGAGAAATTGAGAGAACTAGCTAAATCTGAGCATAGAAATGAAATCTACTTAAAATCAAGAGAACCTTAAAATTAACCACAAAACCATGAAGAAATAAAGCTTGGAGAGCTTCATGGTGAAGATGATAAAGCCCTCTTCGTGCTCCTCCTGCTGCTCCTCTTCTCCTCTGCCCCCAAAAATGTCCCGAATCCCCCTTTCTTTTCTTTTAGGTTTAAAAGAAAGAGATGAATGGCTGAGATTAAAAGAAAATCTTGGCGCCCAGCCATGGCTTGGCCATGGCTGGAGAAGTTGTCTGGCATTCTCAGCCATGGCTTGGCCATGGCTCGGATCTTCTCTGTTGACTCCAGCGATAGCTAGGCCATGGCTAGGATCTTCTCTGTCGATTCCAGCCATGGCTAGGCCATGGCTCCAGCAGCAGACTTCCTTCTTTAAGCTTGCTTTGACCTCCAAGTTTCTTCATTTTGACAATTACGCCCAAATTTGTCTCAACCTGCTAAAATATGATTATTTGTGAGGAAACCTTACCTAAATACTCTTCAAAACTCCTACAAATGCATACTATATAAAGACATATCATGCTCTCATCAAATACCCCCACACTTGAGCATTTGCTTGTCCTCAAGCAATTCAAAACATAAGATCAAAATTCCAAAAGAGATCATGTTCAAGGATATTCCATGCTTTAATCACTCCAAGAGTGTACGTACCGCTTCAAACTCAATTCACAAACAATTATTAACTAAACTTAGTTCACAATCTTGAAAGCATTCTTAAGAAACCCTTCACGCCTTAGTGGATGAAGAAAATGTGGCTAACCCTATGCACTACTTATCTCACCAAAACATAAACCAATTTATGAAGACAACCCATCAGAAGCAACATCTCATTTATTGAGTTCCAAACTTTTTTCTTTTTTTTTAGGGGGACCTTATCTGACAATGTTATTTATGAATCATAACAATGTCAAACGGCTACTAGCACTGTTCATAATTTCAATCACATTTTCATGTTGAAATCAGCGGAACATTAACGGACTTACCTCCTTTTTTCCAACCCCTTTTATTTCTTTTTTTTTCATTTCACACTCTTTTTTTTGAAAAGATAAGAGGAAATGCTCCTAAAAGTTGAAACAAACATAAAAAGGTAGTAGAATTGGTGAGATAAAGAGTACATCACAATTAACCAATTACTCAACCACTAACTTGTTCCGGAATTTCCGCAATCAAGAAATTCACTAAGTCCAATCAACTTTCATCTGAAAAAGGAGAGAAGCCATTTTAAGCCCTTTTCACTCAATGAAGCAAATTTTTTTTTTCATAATCCTCAACCATGAAAAACAAAAACATTTCAAGGATTTGACCTTCTCAAAAGGGCATCACAATTGCTCAAGTGAAGTATTGGCTTCCTCACATCACACATCAATCATCCAAGGATTCACATTCTACTACTTATCATCCATTCATTCATTCATTCAATCATTAATCACTCATGACAAAGTATTCAATAAAGTTCTAATGAAAGATAGGGTAGAAGAAGAATACCGCCCTTTTGAGTGAGATTGACATATAAGAGAGATAGAGAGATAAGGAGGTTCCGCTCCTTTCATGCATGAACTCTAGAGATAGGCACCAAAATCAAATCAAGATAGCAAATGTTGGTTAGGGGTTAGACCAATAATAAATGAACAAATCAAATAAAACTGCTAAACCCCCCCACACTTAAACCTCACATTGCCCTCAATGTGTTAAATGTGCAAAATTCAAGTTTATTTACATATACTACTACTATGTAAATATGCTTGTTTAACGTCACTAGCTTGACATCCGAAGTTTCCCGCTCAATCTGGCTCGAGAGGGAAGAAGTGTCCCAAACGAACCTTCCTTCCATAATGTAGGTTTTCAAACAAATAGTCCTCAAACCTACAAAATAATGAACGCCCTTTTTCCATGGAAAGATTAGCAATTTTAACCACATAGAGATTAGTTCTTGAAATATGCAAACACTTTGGTAAAGTACATATTTCAAACAACCAACCCTTGAATCTAGAGTATGAAGTAATCATGAAATGTTCCCACAACTTATCACAAACAAAGAAAAGAGAATTTTTCATAGCAAGACTCATAAAGCAAGTGAGTAACAACAAGCTTAGAGTCCTCTAGATTCAACATTCCTTCACCATCATCCACACTAGCATGCTTCCCAAATTTTGCAAAATTTGTCCCAAGCACATTGCATACTAGTGGCAACCAATCAAACAAATATACGTCCTTTGAAATCATGCAATCATAATATGGCTCCTTGAAACCAAATATCATGGATGACGGAAGAACAACTACATACATCACAAAATGCTTTTTATCTTCAAGCCTCAACAAGTTCAAATTCAAGCAAAATTTCAAACAGACGTGGTCTTTCACACAATTCATCACAATGATCTCATCCACAACATGCTCACATATCAAGTTCAAAGCATCATTGCAAATTCTCAAAATAACCATGAAAGGTACATCAATCAACCCTTTATCCTCAAATCTAGTCAAACTCATGGAACTCATGCATTCAAAATTTTGACTAGAATTAAAGTGAAGTGAGAAAGAGTAAGAGAGGGGGATTTTGTCACAAAATTCTTGGAAATTTTCATGCAAGCTCAATTCCCTATCTTCATTGATATTGGATCTTTTAGTGGGGTCGTTGTGAGTCGTTGTTGGCTCTTCCACCCTCCTACATTGTGTCTCATCCATGAGAGTATAGGTGTCTGACCTCTTTTTTCCATCATTAATCAAGGCATTCTCACAAAAAATGGTTATTGACATAGACAAACTTTGAATATCATGAATTCTTTGAAACCTCGTATCATGCAAGCAACCAAGTCTCATGTTTTTAACAAACAACATTTTAAGCATATTTAACCCACAAGCATTGGTAAGACCATTTGACATTTTTAAAAGAGAGTCCTTAACATAGTAAACATACAAAGCATATTCATGTAGAATTTCTTTCTCTTTTCCAATGAAAAATTCATGATCATGCATAGGATAACTTTCACCCAACACAATTGCATTTTCATCATTTAAATTTGAAGGAGTTTCTTTAACATTTTGAGAATTGAGTTCTTGTTCATCCATAACATGCAACAATCTCATCATTCATGTCATCAACAAATTTTTGATCAAGCATGGAAACACAATTATGATCATGTGCAATTTCAATTTCCATATGAATTGTGAATGTATGGACATCAATGTATTTAATTTCATTTGCATCATTTCCCATGTTTTCAAGCTCAAATAATGGATTCCAACATGCATGCATCTCATCCAAGCTTGCACAATGATCATATATAGCATTCAAGTTCATGGTTTCATTCTCTTCGTGTGTGATTAAATCATGCTCATCATCAATGCTTAACTCATCATCATTCTCATGCCTACTAGGTTCTAAAGTCATGGAATTTATGGTACTAGCATGCTCATCAAAAATTTCCGTAGGCTCATGCAAAGAAATGTTAGGCAAATCATTCAATTGAGGCTTAAAATTGGCTAGAGAATGAGAAGAGGGAATGTTACCACACTTGGAGCTTTCTCCTTGAAGTTCCAAATCTTGACTGATTTGCGCATTAAAGTTCATGCAAGACACCTCTATCCAATTAGTCTCTAAGTCCATTTCGTCAAGATACTCCAAATAATCCAATTCTTCAATCCGTTGACGTATGACTCTTTTCTTGTTTTGATTCACCATCTCCATCAAAGCTTGAGTAAGTTGTTGCTCTATTTCCTCTCACTCCTTCTTGATCTGCTCTTGAGCTTTAAATGGTGGACTGTCTTGAAGGTTGTATTGACCACTATAGGAATATTATGTATCACCATAATCATCTTGGTTTCCATAGTGATCTCCGGGGAAATGTGAGTACCCATAAAAATCCTCTTGTGCCATAGTTGGGTACTCCCCGTAGTAAGAAGAACTAGCAAATTCCCAACCTCCGGTGTTTGCATGATTTGATTCTTCATTTCTAGCTTCGATAGAATCAATCTTTTGATGAAGTTCTGCATTCCCCACATACAACTTTACCATTTGAAAAAGGTCTGACATTTGAGCGGACAATTGTGAGAATTGATCTTGTTCAAGTTGGTCCTCTGGAATGAATGTCTTGATGCATTCGTCTTCAATCCATGACATATCTTTGAGCCTCGACATTTCTTAAAAAAAATATCCTGAAAAAAACAACGAAAATTATGTAGATATGTACAATGTAAATCAAACACAAAAACACAAAAAAGAACAAGTCCCCGGCAACGGCGCCAAAAACTTGACAGTGACTCACCGCAAGTGTACGGTGGTCGCAAGTAATAAAACCGGGAGTACCGGGTCGAACCATTGTGGACTTGGATTTTGTGTAATTTGTGTGTGAATTACAATAAAAACTATAATAAGGAATTGATTGAGTGATAGTGAGAATTAATCTAGCATGCAAGTATGAAAATTTAATTGATTAAACAACTAGAGCAAGGATTACAATAATTAAATTGTGCTATTGAACTAAATTATCTCCTAGGAATTTGTGCTCCACTTGGATCATGAGTATATAGATATTAATTTGGTTCATAAACATTGATGGATATTGTTTGGATTTATGTAGGAAAATATATTGGATCTAAATCCCTCTCTCAAGAGTATTTAGAGATAAGCTAGCAACAATGTCTTGTTTCCTAACTTATTGTGAATTAATCAATTTTCCTCTTAGATTAATTATGAACTTTCATCCTATAATTAACCTAACTTGCATTTCTCTACGATCTAACATAAGTAGCTTATGTCTAAGTCTAATCATGCCAAGATTAATCCTCTCTCAAGGTATTTAATCAATAAATTCAGAGAAACACAAACATAAATCATCAACAATATCCATTCATCAAAAATATTATATACCCATAATCCAAGTTTTGCTAATTCCTAAGAAATAATAGGAAATTAGCTACTCAACATCATAAAAAGCATAAATAGAGAGAAATGGAAGAAACCCATGCTCCTGAGTGAATGTGAGTGTGGGATGAACAAATCTCCAATGAAGATGAAGCAAGGTGAATCAACTAAATCTGAGCCAAGAAATGGATTCTACTCAGAAAACTAATAAAACATAATCTCGGGTTTGGGCCACCCAGCGATGTTGCCCTCGAACCGACCTTAACCCGGCATTTTGGTCTGGTCTGGTCGGGTTTTCCTTACACCCCTAGTTCTAGTAGCTAATATATACACATAGACTGACAGCACAAAAAAAAATTTGTATGCATTTTTTTAATTGAGATAATTAAATAGATTTTTCACAATTTCTATGAAAATATGAAAATTATGTAATTGGTGACTTGTGACATTGCTTTAAAATAAGACTTTTGTATGTATATATCATACCTCCATTTCATAAAAGTTAATTCAATTATTTTTCAACATCTAATCTATAATTGTTTTCCTTCAACAAGTTAACATATAAAGTTGATCGAGGGCTTTTTTCAGCTCAATGCAACACATGGATGCAATGATTCAAATACATTTATAAACTCCTTACTTACCTTTGATTTGTCTATTGTAATAAAGGGGCTTTGAGTAAGGGATCGAACCTAAGAGAATCGAGCGTTTCTAAATTAGTATGCTAAGTGCGTAACTAAACTAGCATGTAATGCAAGAGTGGAATTCAAGAACAATGGTGATGAATCAAAATCCAAACGATAACAATAATTCAATAATTAAAAGTCCCTTTGGTTGTTTAGAATTGATGATATTAGATGACATGCTATTTTGAGATTAACGCAATGATAGAGGAGATTGGATTAAAAATCAAACTCTTGTCATTACCGTAAATGATGAGGCTAGAATTATCCTAGTAAATGACCAAATGAAATCTTGTCATTTGCACCATTCAGGATAGCTTTAAGCAACCCAATTATTTTTCATGGTAAAACCAATTAAATTCTCCTAATAAACTAGATTACCATACTCAAGTAATCCTAGAATACCTAACCATTTCCCATGGTAAATTCAATGAAATGCTCTATCAAGCATCCCATCAAACACTTGGTAGGTGTTAAGGAGGAGTAAGCCTCCACCTCCTCTCACACCTTTAAGCTCAAGAAATGATTACTCATCATGCATAATCATCAAACCAACACATTTACATCATCTAACAATCATTCAACTACCTAAACAACCAAAGAGATGAAGAACTACTCCCTACACATGCTCAACATGTTTTTCTCAAACATAATGAACATATATGATAAATGAAAGTAAAAGAGATAGAGAGAAGCTTAGAAATGATATAGCATCCTTCATCCTTCCATAAAACAAACCAAATTCGAACTAAGGGATAAGAAATGAGTTGAGAGCTCCAAAAGGAGCTCTAACTCCTAAGGAAACTCTATATGGTTGTCTATGAATACAGTGAAATTTATATAGATGGAAAAAGGAGCAACCATCATCATAAATTAAAGGAAAGCACATTGAGGTAACATGGAGTGGTGTTGGAAAGCCTCCTTGATTTGGAAAGTCGAATTTCAGGAGTAGTGGTCGACCAAGAATGGTGGTGAGCCGACTTGGGGACCTACATCGTGAGGAAGATGATTGCAGGAATTTGCGTCCGGGTGACCGCCTGGACTGAGGAAAGGGGTCGCCTGGGATTTCGCCTGGCCAGGCTACCGCCTGACCTAAAGAAAGGGGTCGCTTGGGGGCTTCGCCTGGCCAGGCGACCTCCTGGTTTTTGGTTCGGGCCGCTTGGTGCGTCGCCTGGGCTAGCTGGGCTTCGGGCGACCGCCTGGTTCAGGGTTCGGGCCGCCTGGTTGGTCGCCTGGGCCCCTGTACCTCTTGTGAGGCTGGCCTGGGCGACCGCCTGATTGGGGAGCTGGGCCGCCTGGCTAGTCGCCTGGGCCATTTACCTTACCATTCCTTAAACTTTTTCAGATTCTTCAATTTGGTCCTTAGCTTTCTCTTTATGGCCCTTTTACGTCCGAATTCACTCGTTTTGACCTCCAACACCAAACACCTGCAAAAATGTTTGCGTCCACACTAAGTACTAGCATAATTATCGATAAAGCACGTGAAATGAGGGCAAATATGTATCGATAATGCACAGTTATCAAAAGTCAAAAAATAATTTATATGCATATGAAATTGATGGCGGCGCAGATTGGACAGATGCCGCCACGTGTTTACGTAGTTGACGTGTGTTGACGTTGATTGATGCCATTGGTGCGAGAACGTAACGCGTTTCTCGGGATTAGAGGAATGGGGGGTCCTTGGTGATGTGTTCCCTGTTTTTCGGTTAATGAAGTTATTTCAAGAAGCGAGAGACCTGACTTATGTTGCCGACGTTTGTTATATAGCAGGTTTTAATGGTGGCGTTATTGTAATAAGTCAATGGCATTATCGTAATAAGTCAATGTTCCGTTATTTACACAAGTGTCCTGTGTTGTCCGGGAAATGGTTATCCGGGAATCTCCCATGCCTTGTCCGGGTAACCAGTTTTATTAAGTCCGGAAATATCACTTAGGTTTTCGTAATCCCTGAGTTTTTAATGGGGCCTTTATAGAGGTCTATTGTTTTGGGCCTTTTGGTAAGCTGTTTGGGTGGACTGCCTATCGGCCATCGAAACATAAAGATGTCTAGTTTAAAAGTTTTTTTAAAGAATTTATTTATTGTTAAAATCTGAGTCAAACATATATAAATTTGAAAGTCAAATTGTATTTGTATTAACTTTTCTAAAGCCGAGGAATACAAGATTTTTGTATAACTTGGGTCTTCAAGTTTGCCCCCACAATAATTTTTTATGGTACCGCCACACCACTGCTCATGTCTACTGCTACTATAGAATGTGCATTTTCAGCTATGAAAATTGTGAATACATTACGTATCTGAAAGAGGCCTGGTAACGCCCAATGCGTTACCAAACCATTACGAATGGTAACACACAAGGGCGTTACGAAGGCACTACGATTCGAGGCGTTACTTTATGGTGGTGCGTTACTAGGCGTTACCAGGCCTGACAGCAGGTCTGCTAAGCTGACAGGCCTGGTAGCGCCCCACCTCCTTACTATCCCATAATGTTTTTTTATGTTTTCACATTTAATCTATTAAATATAATAAATGTTTATTATAAAAGAAATAGAAATAATCAATAATCAATATTTATATTTTGGAATAAAAGATAATTGAAAATAAACAAATTTTATTTAAATGTTTGATACACAATTAAAACATCCAAAAACATCCAAAAAAGATTACTAATACAATCACGATCCTACGGACGCGGGAAATGCCAATTGTCCCGGGGGGATTCTGACTCTCCGACGGTTGTTGCTCTGACGGATTCGGTTGTTCCTGGTTAAACACATTGTTCCTGGTCATTCAAAAGTTTTAAATTACCATTAAATACTAAAAATTCACCATAAATGACATGAAGTACTTAAAACTCACCAAAAATTATTCAAATCAGTAAAATTGCACTGAAATCATAAAAGAATTTAACTAAAGCTTTAAATCCTAAAATCACCGTAAATGACATAAATTACTAAAAATTGAGCAAAAAAATTTCATAAAAAAATAAATTTCATACATACTTCATCAAAATTTCATAACAATTTCATACATACATCATAAAAATTTCATACATACTTCATAACAACAAAATTACTAAAATCATAACAATTCATCAAAATTTCTCAAACACCTAATTATTTATTAGAAATTTCATAAAATTTCTCTTACACCTAATTTATTAGCAATTCCATAAAAATTTCATACATACTTCATAACAAAAAAAATTACATAACAACAAAATTACTAAAATCATAACAATTCATCAAAATTTCATCTAAATTTGCTGGAAACTTTATTGAATGACTTTCCTTTTATTTAGTAAGTGCTGGCCTGTTTATATTTATCCAAGTTTCCCTCTTGGTTTTGTTAAATTTCACCTAATATCTATTATGTTTATAAGTTGATTAACAGTGAATTAGTTAGTTGCTTGTTGATTTTAGCTGATCAATGAACATGAGTGAAGAACCAAGTATAATGGGAGTTCATTTATATTTTCCTTCATAAGTTACACCTGATCATGCCTTTATTGGTTAATCCTACGGTTGTCTTCTTTCCTTTCCTTGTACTTCTTTGAAACCTTGTCTGAGATGAATAATTATTATGCACAATTATGACTAGCATGACTACTTTTTAGCAATAAAATAATACTCCCTCCGTCCCCGATTAATAGATACATTTGTTTTCACTATTTCACAGTATTTAATCTATCATTTTTTTGAGTGTTTGGTCATTTTAAGTTTAAAAATTCTTATCCATATCATAATTTGAAGTATAAATTTTCTTAATATATTTTTTTTGAATTTTTTTTTTTCACCATTTTTCTTAGTAATTATTTGAGTCAAACGTTGAACTTTGAAACAGTAAAGTCAAATGTATCTATTAATCGGGGACGGAGGGAGTATTTTGATGCAGCTGCCCTCCTGTAATCTGATGTCTTGCTTGTCCATGTTTCAGTTAAGTGTTGGCTGCCAACATGACATCAAACGAAAGAGCAATCTACTTAAAGAACAATAAACTGAAAGTGCAAACATGCATTTACCCGTTTCAGCAAGAAACCGTCATATCTCTTGAAATGGAAATCGAAAATGAAAAAAACAGGAATGAGCTTACCTCGAATTGCCGTTGAATTCGGTGTCGAAATGGAGGGAGGAAGGCGCCGGCGTGACGGAGGAGGTCAACGGTGTTGTCCCAAGTAGGCAGCCAAGAGGGGGGTGAATTGGTTGGCCTCAAAAACTTTTCGAATTAACAAGACCAAAAGTTCTGACTCGATGTCAACCCGTTTAGAAACGCGAATTTTAGCAAGAATGAAAACGACACCAGGATTTATAGAGGTTCGGTCTGAGACCTACGTCCTCTCCTCAAGTCCACAACTTGAGAGTTCTTCCACTATACTTTAACAAGGTTACACCAAGAAAAGTACAAATAGTTTTTCCCAAGGCTCAACTACAAACCTAACTATGGTTTTCCCAAGGCTCACCACAAAAACCTAACACACACCCAAAATAGTTTTCCCGAGGCTCACTAATAACCTAACACAAATCCCAGTTTGGTTTTCCCGAGGCTCACCAAAACAAACCTAAGAACAATTTGATTTTTACGAAAATCTAAACCTGTTGAGGTTTTATCGAAAACACACAAAACGATTTTTCAAAACAATTTTTCTCTCGAAAGTATAACCGGAAAAGCTACTAAGAAGATGAAGCTTGTTCTTCAGAAGATCAGTGCTGGAGAGCTTGACTTGACTTGCTTTGCTTATGAAACGAAAACTTGAATGCTTGTCAAGAGAGGAAGTACGTTCTTCGAGAGATTGAAGTCTGTATTTAAAAGACTCAATGAAGGAGCGTCTTGGAGCTTCTTCAACGTCTCTTTTCGTTTCGAAAACCAGGTGAAATCCCAGGTTTATCTCCTCCAAAATCTACTAGAAGTTCGCTACAAACTCGCAAAAGGAAGAGTCCTACTCGAACTCAACTTCGTTTAAATCTGTTTACACGCAAATGGGCTAATTTCGAAATTCAAAACAGAAGCCCATTAGAAATAAAAACGAAGCCCACAAGTATATTAAGACCAAAAGACTAAATGTGCCAAACATACACAAACTTTTCTAAACTTTACAAAATGTCCCAATACTTTGTTATCATCAAAATCCTTAAAGTCAACAAGCGGTGCAAGGCTGAGAGAGAGGAGGTTGAGAGAGAGGCTCGGGTTCGAGATCTGAAAGGGAAGACTCGAACATGCATTATAATGTCAGCTGTAATTTGAACCAAATTACTGCCCAGGAATCGAAAATGTGACGGCTGGTAACGCACCAAGGCATTACCAGGGCGCTGGTAACGCGATATACTACAACTATGTAGTGATACCAGACTCCGAACCAAGATGAACAATAATTTTCTAGCTAATACTGTTATTTTGTATATTGAAAGAGATAATGCTATGAAATTTAGTTTAGAAGAGTTGGTCGATAATTTTAGATAATATGGAATATCGTGTTATATTTTGACAACTTTTACTATATATTTTGAGTACTTTTGGTATACATATGAATACCGAGTAAAAAAGTATTTTTGATATGTATCTTCCAACATCCTGTAATTTATTTCTTGACTTCGTTCCTGATTGAATTGTAATGTAAGATTTTTGTACTGAGAATGAAGTACAAGGCTTCAATTTTTGTATTGAGAATGAACAAGTACAAGGCTTCTGTCGTAGGGCTCAAATGAGTAGTTGATCTCAATTTATAGAGTGTGAGTATCAGGGAGCCCACCCACTTGAGTGGATTCCTAGTACCTAGCATAGATATTTAGAAGCTTAATTATGCACAATACTACTTAACCTAGAGTTTAAGGATAAATTTTATATATGCAGTGTTAATTGGAAAAAAAAAATTTACTATCATTTTTTATGGATATAATGATTCATGGATTTATTATAAAAATATTATTAACAGGAAATAGTCTACATAACTATATTTTTAAATTTCCATTAAAGGATGAAGGTGGGAAATTAGCTTTTCCACTGCCAGTACACATATAATTAGTCCATTCTCTAGACTTTTCTCAAACCAAAACTATCTCCTGCCAATTACTTAGATATTTTCTAAGATATTTCTAGACATGTTAACTGTTTAAGCTAGTATTTTGGAATATACTTAAAAGTTGCATCATAATTTAACAAGAAGCGTGATGGAGTGGACACCCAAATGTGTCCACTAGCTACCAGGGCCTGGCCCTGGCCCTGGCCCTGGCCACTATATATATAATGATACTCTTCTTCTCAGTCTCTCATTCAATCTCTACCGCCATATTTGTTAAGGAAGATCATAGTTGTTAGTATAACCAATGGTGGTGAGCAAGAGAGCGGTACTGGTGGTGGGCATGATGATGCTGTTCCTGGTGGCTGAGATGGGGAATGGACAGACGGTGTGCAACGTCCCCGTCTCCGGGCTGATGAGCTGCAGGGCCGCCGCAACTCCGCCGAACCCGCCGCCTCCGTCGAGAGCGTGCTGCTCTACCCTGGCTCACGCTGACTTGCAGTGCCTGTGCCGGTACAAGAACTCAAGCATCCTGCCCTCTGTCGGCATCGACCCCAACCTCGCCATGCGGCTCCCTGCCAAGTGCAGGATACCCGCTCCAAGGTCCTGCTAGCTATATAGTTGCCTACTGCTAGTCATTCCATCGTGTTGTTAAATAATTACTACCTCCTCCGTTCCAAATGTATTCTACACTTTGCTTTGCAAATTGTGGTTCCATGTGTTCTACTGACACCATCTGTGTAGCCTATATAAGTCTCATGAATCTACTGACACCATCTGTGTAGCCTATATAAGTCTCATGAATCTATGTGCTAGCTATAAGTCTCGTGACGTGGTGAAACAAATGTTCTTTTTCACAATACCACTACACCCCTCAAATCAGAAACATAAATGTTCTTTTTCACGGCGGCGGCGAATTCCAGCGGCGGACCTGGGCTGGGGAGGTGCGCCGTCGACCGGAGGGTGGTTTCCGGCAACTTTCTGGCGTGAAGAGGAGACTGCCGGGGGAGAGAGAGAGAGAGGTGGTGGTTATCCGAAATTCATGGTGAATTTCGGATAATTCACTTCTATGGTGAATTTGGGGAGGTCCTAAAAACTGAAAATCACATGGTGAATTTGGGAGGTGAGAAATCACAAAAATTCACTCCCAAATCACCATGTTTGAAACCCCCTAATAGCGCTGTTTTCACACAAGACTCGAACATGAGATTTTACAAAAGAAAAGATGAGTCATTTATCACTCAACCCCAATAATTGTTGGTCGTCCTCATACTATATATATATATATATATATATATATATATATATACACACACTCCATGATATATATGTGTGTATATATATATATTAATCATTTTCACAGATATCCCTTATTGATTTATTTGATATATTTTGTCTGCAATATACTCCCTCCATCCGTAAAAGATTGTCTCATTTGTTTTAAGAATTTCACAGTATTTAAACTATAATTTTTTTCATGAATGTTTGGATATTGAAAATCAAATAATTCATATGTGTATCATAATTCAAAATATAAATTTTCTAAATATAGTTTTATGAATTTTTTACACTATTTATCTTTGTTAAAATTTGAGTCAATTAAAATTCGAGAAGTTGATTTTTCTTGTCTATAAACGAATCAATCTGAAAACACAGCAAACGGGAATAGAAACAATTTTGTATCAACATGATAGCCAAAAGGTGATCTCCGGCTAACTTGGTTGCTCCGGTGACCGCGATAAGACAGCTCCAGTACCTGGAAGGACAAGACAAAGGGAACTCTCAGGTGCAGAAAGGAAGGAGAGGTGGGGGTGTGTAGTAATCACCTTATTTGAGGCAGGCACCACCCAATATATAGGGTGGTGCCAGGTCCCGTTATGGGGCCTTGAATCTTTGGAGAATCTTCATAAATGTGTCCATAATTGGGACGGCGGCGTATTAATGGTGTAATAATGGTGGAGTTATTGCGGAGTTACTCCCTCTCTTTTGGCTTGATGCCATAATTAGGGTAACGGTTGTTTTGATGGAGCAAGCGTTTACCGCCAACGGATTTTTACGGGGCACCCTTATTGGTGAATACGAGGGGCTCTCCGTAAATACGAGGCCGTCTGTGATGGGCGTGGCCCATATGGTGTTTGCGTTTGGCCATACAGTCATACGGGCTGGCCCATATATATCACAACAAGAGAAAGAAAGTTGAGAGACGAAGAAAAAACAGAGCTCAGAGGCTACTGCCATTCTTGCCTCTGCCGGTTCCATGCCTTTATCACCGGCCACGGTTCACTCCGATTCTGATGTCAAGATCACCGCCTGAGGTCAAGACCCGTTGGTCACTCTTCTTTTCCGTCGCGAATCTTCACCAGATCAAGATTGTTGCAGAAGCTCATTAAAATCGCGAACTGCATGTTTTTGGAGAAGCAAAGTGTCCTGTATTGGTACAATTATTCTTGATACCTGTTCTTTACCTATTGGTTTACTTAAGTAATAGATGTTAAATATGTTGCAATTTCATCACTCCTTGTGTTAGAAAGTTGTTTGGTACACATGCTAGATGTTAAGCCATCGTCTTCTTATTATTTTTCTTTTCTCTAGGATTTCACTACTACTTCGTATTTGCATGTTGAATTTATAATTGTTAGCTTTTCAGTTTTGTCCCTCTTTCTTTCTTTTTTTTCCTTTTCATTTGTTTACTTATCAACTCGTTTATTTCTTTGATTGATCATCTATGTTCCTCAGTTGCATTTTTAATAAGGGGCGTCTTGCTATTAAATTAAATCAAGTGAATAAATAAAATTGACTCGTGGTACTACCAATTTTTGGACGTATAAAAATTAACCATGTTTGTACGTAATTGACTAACGAATTTGGAGTTTTTTGTAGACCATTTTAGGTTCCCAATCGACTTATCACAAAAAGATTAGTGGCAACTTCGTCGAAAACCCCGTCACTACAGGAAGGAAGCTATTGGTGAGGAAGATGACGGGCATGGTAGCAGGTGAGGGCGCTACCAACCCGCTACCACGGCCTTTAAAACATAAATTGAAACGTTTGAACAAGTGGAGGTGGGAAACGGAAACTTTTTATGCGTGGCAATGGGTGGGGGGCGTTACCTACCCGATACGGCCGCTTTAAATGTTTTTTTTTAATTCGAAATGGGTAAATATTATGGTAACATGGGCGTTACTGGGCCCATTACCAGACTCCCTGCATATACGTAGTGTATTGACCAATGGATAAAAATACGTATTTATAACTTTTCTACTAAGGTGAGTGCTATAAATACCAAGTGCATTTACTTCACTTGACACCACATTCATTAGGGAGTTTCAAACATTGGGGAGAGGGAGAATGAGAATCACTGATTTTCGGCGAAAATCACCGACATAAATTCATCACCCGGCCCTTCAAACAAGGCGGACGAAAAAAACGAAACCGATTCCCAATCGCACCCCACTCCTCTCCTCCTTAGGTGGCTGCTTGAGCGGCTTGGTTGGCTAGCAGCCAACCTAGGAGGAGGGGAGGGAGTGGGGGTGAGGAGGCCTGGTCGACGATCCTGTTCCGACACCACCATCCTGATCCGACACCACTATCACAGAACATAGACCAAAATGCCATCCTGATCCGACACCACCATCCCTTGAGTCAACGCAACTATCACAGAACATAGACCAAAATGCCATTGTTACGTGGAAGCAATGGTTTCAATTTTTGGTAATTGGGTTATGTAAAGATTCCAAATGCTCTCGAGCTAACAAATTTGAAGAAATTTCTAGGGAACTGTTGATTGTAGATATTCCTAATGAAAAATTGAAAAACGAAATGAAATGATTACAATGAAATGTTAAAAATTAGCTTAAATGTTTAAATTGGGTATTTAGGTTGGTATTTCTTATCTGGTGTAGCCAAAGGAGTCCTTTGGACTATTGGTGTGTGGTTTAAATCTTATTTTTGGAGAGATGAATCATGAAGTATTTAGGAGGTTTATCCCAAATTAATCTTTTCCAAACTATGTGCATTCTTTTCTGATTTTTTTAATAAAAAATCTTTTAGTTCTTTTCTAATAAAAGTTCTATATATCTATATATGTGATTTCCATGATTACATAATTGATATGCTGAAGTCACAAGTACTCTTTTGGTACCCAATTACTCATTTTCTTTTTAGGTTATACCTAAAAAATTCTACATTTTTTAAAAATGAAAACTTCTCTCTTCCAAAATTACCTAACTATCTCTACTTTATCTTAACTTTTTTTACTTTATTTTTTTGTCCACTCAAGAATAATTATGTCAAATTACATAAAATCTTGTATTCACCTTAATCTTTACGTCACAGAAAACGTAGAATTAATTGGGGCAAATGTATAACTTTTTGGCTGGGGGAGACGTGTAAAGCTACTTCACATGATAAATGTGGTTGTGGTTGAAAGTTGAGAACCATGTCCTCTCAACTTTATGAGCCGAAGACCAAAGTTGACCTATGTGTGCAAACTGAATTGATAGATCATTCACATCTGATATGAACCTCTAGAAAATCACACATATCTACACATAAATTACATATTACTCCCTTAAACTATAAATTATAGTAATTCAGGTATTTTAGTTCTTTAATTATAATTTAATAGGACTCACTTCCTCAATCCTCAATTATCAACCAGTAAGCTCCTTAACTATGAGTTAGTTAGCCCTATAGAACATATCTACTAATAGTATCTTTCTAATCTTACTAATAGTACAGTTGCCGATGTGAAATCAGCTTAAATGGTGTCGTTTCTTGTCTAGTATGGATATGAAACCAGTGTACTGGCCGGCACGGTAAAATATTTATTATCGTGCTCTAAGCTACACCTCATCCTCTCTTTACTCACGAATTATGCTTTGTTCTCCGTTTTCAGGTCACGCTCGGGTTTCTCAGACGTTGGTAGTTGGATCCATTTTGGACTAGGTTATCAAGACTGAGGAAAGACATCATGTACCATCGACAAAAAACATAATAAGTAAACAAACTCCAAAAGTATAGTAAAACTTGGTTGATGATTAAGTAGAATCGGCTTCGGTAAAATTCAAAACAAATAGTGGTGCATGTGTTGATATATTTAGTTTCTAAGATAGAGATTTAAGAGTACTTTCAACTATAATTTAGTATATGTGTAATATATTTTCTGTACTAATTATATACGGGAAATTACATATATAGGGTTCATTTTTTTAAATATACATAGATACCCTATACATTGAGAAAGATTAATGGGCCAGAGTGGTACCGCCATTGGTGTCGGAGTCACAATGATTTTTTATTTTTTTCATGCTGACCCGTTTTCACAATTTCTTCCATCCTCTACCTCAATTGATGTAATTGTATACCTTACAATTTAGGTGTTGCTATTGTTCATGAATAGTTATCATGAGTTTGTATTGGATGTTTTGGGTGTATGGTATGTGGTTTCTATTTTGTTGAAAGAGAGAATTATTTTACTTAGCTTTGATTACGTAAGTATAAACGCAACAACCCCTATATCTTCAACCTGTTTTTTCATTGAATTTTGGCGATTTAACAAATGATATGTGAGGACTTCTTATTGATGATTAGTAATTCTAACAACTTATCTACATTTTTTCCTTTTTAGTTTTTAAACCGTGAACTTGAGTAGCTCGGCTCTCATTCCCGTGACACATAATTTCATAACTTCTTTTTCGCCACCTATCTCGATCTCGAGCCCATCTTCACCCTCTTGGACTTTCTACTATATCATCCACTTAACATAATATCTCTCAATTCCTCTTTTCTTCTTATAAATCAAGCTTCTCTATTCTAGTGATCTAGCAAAACGAAGGGTAGTTGATGCGAGGAATGTGTCGAGGGACCATGGATGGTTCAATCTCTACCACCGTTTGATAGTTGATGTGAGGAATGTGTTGAGGGACTATAGATGTGGTTCAATCTCAACCACTGTTTGTTTCTTTCAAGCTTAAGTTGGTTTTTCGATTCAAATTTTTAAAACTTTCTACACCTCTTCGCATAAGTTTTCTTGATCGTGTTCGGTGCCAATGCGTCAACATTAAAGTTTGCTTGATCAGGTTCGGTAATTTGTAAGTAACAATTATGACAGATCTGCAGACATTTGGCGTCGTCTTGAAGCCCGGGTAAAACACACCTTATTTCGTACAAATGAGGCTATACAACATTAAATATTTCATGGTGACAAATGTTAACCTCACATAGACCGAGTTACTCAGTTAGCGGATTAAAGTGCTAAAATTTATATAGTTTAGAGTTGAGTCACAAAAGTTATAATTTAAGAATTAAAATGTGCAAATCACTATATTTCAGGTCAGTAATTATATATCTATATATTTATGGAAATGCCATGTTCATGAATAGTGTATTTTTCGTCCTTTCTTTTTTTTAAAAACTAAAAAAAAATTGATTCAACTTATTAAATGGGTTAACTTTTTACTTACACCTAACTTTTTCATTTTCTCACACAGGTTCCTAATGGTGTAAAGTGCACTCATGGGCCTGTAACTTTAATTATTGTATCACTAGGGTGCTGTTTTAACTTTTGTACTAATAAAGTCATGTTTTCAAGTTTTTTGTTCTTCCATGGTCCTATTTGACATTTTTGCCCTCAATTTTTAAAATATTACCCTTTTAAACAAACCCTAACGTTTAACGAAATTTTCAATTTTACCCTCAATTTTTATAAACCCTAAAATTCTACCCTAACTTTTACAAATACTTACAATTCTACCCAAAAATTTTTGTCTCCACTTTATCTCACCACCGGAAATCTCGCCGGACCACCGACAGCCTTCACCGGAATGCCCTCTAAGCTACGAATCCACTCCCAACAGGTGGACCGTTCACCTTTGGTGGATCTAGCTTGTTGAAGATCACAGAAAATAACGTAATCGGGTCGGCTCCTAACCACCTCAATCCTCAAATGGAGAGCAATGAAAAAGTTAATTGCCTAGGAGTGAGGGATCTAGCACCTCACTTCTCAAATAAAGAGCAACAGTAGATGTCAAGCTTGAATCCACTTAAATGGAAATCAAGGGGATGATAGAGATACAAGGAAGAGTTCAAAGATGAACCAATATTCTCACAATGAGAGATAATTCTGAAATTCAAGTTATATTCAAGTTTCATTCTAAGTTACATTTTATATGAAAGGTAAGGGAAGATGGGTGAAAAGACTAGGAGACAATGTTCCTAAAATTAAGGTGGGTGAGGTGAAAGGAGAATGTGGTGAATGACATTGTAGGCTGCCTACTCCTGTCACAAGAATGGGAGGGAAAATCAAATTATGCGATCCCAATATGTTGAAGAGCTGGTTATGATAGACTGCAACTCTTGGGGCTTCGCCTCGAGGCTTCACACGGGGGCCTCGCTCGGAGGCTTCGCATGGGCGACTTTGCCTGTGCCTAGAGGCTACGCACGAGGGCCTTGCCTGGAAGCTTCGCATGGGGGCCTTGCTTGGAGGCTTAGCATGGACTGCTTCGTCTTCTCCTGGAGGCTTCGTACAAGGGCCTCGCTAGGGTGGGTTCACCTGGGGGCTTCGCCCGCACCTGGGCGGTTTCGCACAGGGCTTCGCCAAAACATGGGGGCTTCGCTTTTACTTGGGCAATTTCACACTGGAGCTTCGCCGCAACATGGGGGTTTCGCCTTTGTCTGGTCGGCTTCGCATAGGTGCTTCGCCGAATCATGGGGGCTTCGCCTTTGTCTGGGCGGCTTCGCTCAAGGACCTTGAGATGGTATGTGGAGCGCACGATGGTGCTCTTGGCCACAACTGTGCTGACATTGAGACCCTTCAAGGTGTTTGGCGCGTTTTCCTTCAGGTGAATGCCCATTTGATGAAGTTGTAAGATCCCTTCTTGATCTCCATCTGCTCGGTGATGTCCTCATTACTAAGCGGTAGATCCGCAGCTTAGGGCTGCGAATAGCCGGCCAAGGGCAACGAACTACCAGCACAGGGTCGCGGATCGCGTGCCCAGGGCGGCGATCGGCGGCCGAAGGGCGCGAATCGCGGTCCCGTGGTTTTCCGGCAGAGGCCCACGGCTTTCCGGCAGTAGTGGGTCAGATGGTGGTTGAGATAGGTGAGTTGAAAAGTTTAAGGTAGATTGGAGGGTTTGTTTGTATAATTTTAAAATTTGAGGGTGTAAATGGTATAATAAGGAAAATTCAGTTTTTGTTTGTTATTGTACCATTCCCGTGAAAGAGTAAAATAGTAAAATAATCGTACGTAAAAGGACCATGGATGAAGAAAAAACTTGAAAACATGACTTTATTATTACAAAAAGTTAAAATAGGACCTAGTGATACAATAATTAAAGTTACAGGACTGTTGGTGAACTTTACCCATTCCTAAAGTTTCACTTATGATTTTACTATCCGCTTTTAGTGTGGTGCTCGATCTAAATGCACAAAAATTGTATTAGTAAGTTTATTATGACTATACAATAAAAAATTTTGTTTTAGAAGAATATTACTACAGTCCAAAGATTCAGTAACTACAACCTAATATAAAATTTTATTTATTTATAGAGAATAATTCTCTTTTTGACTTTTATTTCTTTGTCTTAAAATGTAAAATGTTCGGTCCAATTGTTTTTGTACTGCCTATTTTATTTTTATGTAATTATACAATTATGTATGACCGTTTATATCTATAACCATTACTGTATATGAACGTTGAATTCTATTTTTATTCTTTTGTTTTACTTTATTTAATACTATAATTACCATATTTCAGTTTGTTACTTTTTCGAGAAAGGCCCAAAGTTTTCGATTCATATGTTTTTGTCATCTTTTCTTATCGTGGGTGGCCTAAATGTTGAGATATAATGTGTTAGCTAATTATAAAATGTTGAGATATAATGTGTTAGCTAATTATAACAATTTGTGCATTGTTCAGTGAAGTTTTAAAACGAATAGAATGTTTAGGAATAAAATTGTTTTTATACCTGTAATCATTATTTACTTTCTCATTTTTCTATAACTAATTTTCTCTCTCCATATTTATGACATTATCAAATTCCTTTAAATTTTACAATCTACACTGCAAAGAAAAAATACATTCTAGCCGGTAATAAAACCGCAAAATTTTATTTTTCCATTATTTAATTAAGTACAGATGTAGCAGCACAAAATTCTGTAGATGAAAACTTGCTCACATGTGTCTACAATCAAAGTTCTATGAATCAAATCCAAACTTGGTCTACATTGGAGAAAGAGGAGTTTATGGAGCAAATTGTACACAAATACACATTTTAGTATCTCATAAAGGGTTACTTCTCTCCCAAAAGTATTGTAACACTTTTTTTCTTTGCAACGTCATAAAAGTATTTCCTTTTTTAGTAACTTTTTATATACTAAGTTATCAAATCATTCTTACCTCTAAAGTTTAAGAAATAAAATAATAAAAAAATAGTCAATATAGATCTCTTTATTCTCCAAATAAAATTTTCTATTTAGTTTTTTTTATTTTTATTCTTAGAATATTTTTCGTTATAGTCTAATTTTATTTTACTTTTGTTTCATTTTCTGTGTTTGATTACAGTTTTCAATATATAAAAGAGTAAAATACCAAAATTTCTTCATCATAATCTCTTTTTCAAATCAAAATTGACGGTTCACTAGAAGTCGATTAATGGTGGAAAGAACCAACAAGAAAACCCGGTAAGGCTAACCGGTGGCCAGAATCAACAAAAGATGATACAACTCAAATCTATAATGCTAAGAGCAGAAAGGGAATAAATACATTGTAAATACTAAAAACCTAGAAAGCTAAAGTTCAATATGATACCATCCCTTGCGTGCACCACTGCTATAATTTAAGTTACAACCCAAATTAAAAGACTAGAAACAAAACACAGACTAATTATAAGACACAAAACCAAAACGACTAGAAGGACTGGGGAACTTCAAACATGACAACATTTTTTTTTTTTTTGATGAACAACATGACAACACTTAATTACTTTCATCACCATTCAACTTCCTGCGGCGCCAAGCCAAACACATGACAATCTTGACAGATATTTCATGTGTAACGCTGTCAAGAAATCGCTGCCTCCATGAGTTGTTCATTGCTAAAGGGCCACATATAGCCCAGAACCCGGCAACAACTCCCAATGCAAGTCCGACAAAGAAGTAGAGCCTATTCTGATCATCATCATCATCACCATCATCACCATCATCTCTGTCATTAGAATCATCATTTGGGGTCGAACTGCAATTCCTTGGCAATGGAAAGCCGCAAAGGTACAAGTTACCCTCATAAATAGAGGGGTCATTCAAGGTCAGGAACTGATTAGCTGAAGGAATCTGTCCCGACAAGTTGTTGTATGATAAGTTCAAATGGCCCAACGATGTTATGCTTGTCATGCTAGTTGGAATTAATCCAGAAAAATGGTTGGAAGAAAGATCAAGAGTTTCTAACAATGTGAGCTGTCCAATCTTGTCTGGCAAGTTTCCAGTGAGTTGATTGTGAGCCAAGTTTAGGTTACCTAACCTTGTGAGATTTGTGAGACCTTCCGGTATCTCTCCTCTCAGATTGTTCCATGACAAATCGATGGTGTTCATGAGATCAACTTGAACTATGAAGTACGTACGAGTTTCTCCCTTGACACTTAAATCCATTTGTTCATATGCATACCAATCTCCTATTCCAGATTCGCCATTGGAAGGATAAGCTGTTGACAAAGCTGTTAAGTTTCCAACACATGATGGGATTGTCCCTGATAAATTATTATGACCAAGGTCTAAGATGTGTAGAGATGGAAGCTGGCAGAGATCTTCTGGAATCGTTCCCGTGAAAGAGTTCCCTCGAAGACTCAATTTGGACAACTCTGGCATCATCTCTCCAAACCATTTCGGAATGTTTCCAATAAAATTGTTGTATTCAAGTCGAAGCTCTGATAGACCAGTGCAGTTCCTAAGGGATGCAATGTTACCAGAAAGATGGTTGTTGCCCAGTATCAGATTTTGTAGGTGAGGGGGAGAACACAATGATTTTGAAATCCTTCCGACTAAATGGTTCTTTGATAGATCCAATGTATACAAGGATTCCAATCCTTTCAAATCAGGAAATTTTCCATCAAGATTGTTACTTGAGAGGGACAAAACTTTTAGATCTATTAACTTCCCAAGTGAAGAAGCTGGGATATTGCCGGATAGAAAGTTCTCAGAGAGCTCCAACTCCTGCAATCCTGGCATTTGGGAACCAATTGTTGCAGGAATTGGTCCTGAAAATGAATTGTTTCTCAGATTCAAAACCCGGACTTGAGGGAAAATGGGAAGTGTGCCTTCAAACAGATTATGACTTAGGTCCACCACAAAAGCATCTGGGGTAAAGTTTAGTACCTTGGGAAGCTTCCCGCCGAGTTGGTTGTTGGAGAGTGTCAAATGACTCAGCTGTGGACTAATTAGCTTCCAAAACCAAGATGGTATTTCTCCACGAATGCCAACGTTGTCGAGGAAGACGCGTCTAAGGTGCGTTTGAGTTTTGAGCCAAAGAGGGAATTCGGGATCCATTCGACAGTTTTCCATAGCCATCACTGTGAGGCTGAAACTAGGAACCCAATTTGGACTGACCACAAAGGTCACAGACTTGTTCTTGGATGATAAGCTGAATTCCTTCAAATTTTTCAAGTGAAGGAAATGATTTTCATTTATGACTCCTGCCCAATCATTGTCTGCAAGATACAATTCGACTAACCCTTCAAGTTGTCCAATGGTCACAGGGAGTGTGCCATTCATTTTGTTGTTAGTCATGTACAACATAGACAAGTGTGAAAGGTTTCCAATGGATGCTGGAATAGGACCTGAGATCATATTGTTGAAAAGACTCAGATACCTCAAGTTTTTGAGCTGACCAAGTGATTCTGGTAGCTGCCCATGCAATTTATTGTTTGATAATTCCAACTCCTCCATGCTAACATTGTTGCACATAGAAAGACTATCAATGTGTCCAGTCACTTCACCATCGATGTCATTAAGAGAGAGATCAAGACTTTTCAAATTGCAAAGGTCCTTCAATGGAAGATTCTTTATTCCAGTATATCCCAGCATGAGGTGACTAAGGGAAGTAACATTCAACACCCAGCTTGGGAAGGTGGTGTTGAAGGTATTTCCCCCGAGATTAAGAACCGAAAGAGAAGTGAAATTTGAAACCGAGGAAGATTGGGGAAGGTCATGAAGATAACAGTAAGGAAAGTGCAGTTCTTCAATAGAAGACAGTTTGGTTGCTGCCTGCAGCCAGCTGTTGGATACTGAACTAAGATTTATGAATCCTAAATTCAAAAACTTCAAGGAAGGCAACCCGGATAACCAATCCAGATCAACAGCTGAATTGAATCCATAATACGCATCTTTGTTAAGATCAAGGTATAACAAGTTTGAGAGGTTTCCAAGATGATATGGAAACATCCCAGAGAAGACTGTAGAAGAGAGGTTAAGGTATCTCAGCATCTTCATAGAACCAATGGAGCTTGGGATTATGGTGCCCCCAAAATTGTTGCAGCTCAAATCCAAATAATGCAAGTATTTCAGCTCAAAAAGTGAGGGGTTTAGCTTACCCTTCAAGCCCAAACTCTGAATTGAAGACTCATCATCACATCTGCCTCTGAGATCAAGCTTAGTGATATGACCTCTTCTGTTGTTGCAGCCAACACCTGACCATTTGCAGCAGTCTTTTCCATGCCATGAGGAAAGCATGCCAGTAGGATCTTCAACACTTTGTTTGATATTCAAAAGGATTTGTCTCTCCACTTCAATGCATTCTGCTGCTGCTGCTATGTGGGTGGAGTTGGAGTACTCATCATGTATTATCTGTTTGCTGTGAATTAGGGTGGGAAAGACACTCAAAAGGTAGATGAAAAAAACAATAAGCAGAGACATTGATTCTTGCCCAAGAGATCAACTTTCTTCTACTCCACAAATTGAGCTAGAGATTGCTCTTAATTTATAGAAAGCCCAACAACATATTACTCATTTATATTTTCTTTAAATGATAACTTTTCTCATTTAAAATTACCAAAGTATCCTTACTTTATTTTTACATTTTCTATTTCTTTTTTTGTACAATTTCTATCAAATGACAATTATGTAAAAATACATAAAATCTTAAATTTATCTTAATCAATATATCCAATCAAACTGCTAAATGTGTTAGGGATAGATGGAGTATATTACAAGGTTTGCAACGTATATGTATATACTCCAACCTCAGGAAATTAAGTTTATACGACAATTCAACTTTTGAATTTATGTTTCAAATTTTCACCTATTTAGAATTTATTAAAAATAAATTCTTTAAAATTATATTTAGAAGTTAAACGAGACATGTTTATATTCTAAATAAATTTTCAGCAAATTAATTGAAAATTTTTTTGTTAAACACAAATTAAAAAGTTAAATTGCACTATCTCCGTCCTTTTTTCATTACAACGTATGATTTTTCAACTTTTAATTAATGATTTTATTTCTCTAGAATTTTAAATATAAATTTCCAAATTTTAGCAAACAACAAAAATTAATGTGTCTAATTTCAAATTAACGTAGATAAATCAAAACCAAATAGACATGAAAAGTCAAACTGTTACAATAATAAAGAGACAGATGCATGCGGTATCAATTTTTCTGTGACTAAGAAGATTATAGGATAAATATTCTATACACCAAAATCACCAAAAACAATTTCCAATATTACTTATTTATGGATAAAAAGAGTCTTAAATTTATTACTAAATATGAATAGTAGATTTGGAAAATTTCTTTCACTGTTTCGCAAGTACTCCGTACAGTACATGGGATAGGTGATGACCAGGGGACTAAGTCATCCACCTTTCGGCTTTTGTGGGCTATACATGTACCGTAGCATACTAAGGTTCCCCTTCCTGAACGACATGCGCCTGATATTGAACCATCAGCCCTTCCCACCAGGTGTCAAGATCCTAAAGTGAACACCTACTTCCCTCTGGACCAGTCCCTAAAGTAAAGACTTAGACCACCATAAAGACCATGCTCAAATCAACAGTACCTCTTTTGGCATCATCCTTAACCCTTACCTCATCCGCTGACTTCACGCAACCTTGCGTCAGCCACACAGATTTGAGTGTTGGACTCCTTCCCTTATTTTTTGTTAAAACGTAAACCAACCACGTCTCTGTGCTTTACGTAAATCTTATAAAATTGCAGCGGCTTCCACATATCATTAGGGGTGAGTAATTAATCGAGCCGAGCCTGGCTCGAGCTCGAGCTTTAACGAGCTCGACGAAAGCGAGCCTCACGAGCCTCGAGCTCGAGCTCGAGCTCGAGCCGGTTTCGAGGCTCGAATAATATACGAGCCGAGCTCGAGCGACGAGTTCGGCTTGTAAGGTTCGCGAGCCTTAACGAGCTCGCGAGCCTAACGAGCTCGCGAGCTCATTTGGGGCCGAATCGAGCCTAGCCGAGCTCGCGAACCTAACGAGCTCGAGCTTCACGAACCTACGAGCTGAGCTCGAGCTGTCTCGATTTTCGGGCTCAGACGAACTCGAGCCGAGCTCGAGCCGAGCCCAATTTCACGAGCTCGAGCTCGAACTCGCTAGGCTTGGGCTCGGCTCGGCTCGAACTCACCTACATACCATGGATCGGCGACAAATCGAAAATCAAGCGATGAGACATCGACAAAAACACCCAAATGATCACGCGTGATCATTCGTGGCCGCAAAGAAACTCTCTTCTTTTCGTAAAGCGTCATCCATATTAATTTTAATTAGTCTCACGGGTGGTGGAGACCAGTGCAAGATTCTCACATGCACTGTCGGGGCATCAGACCGCCGATTTGCATCATACCAAGCAATCAACCATGCCATTATACTCATATTCTTCCCAAATTTCATACTCATATTATTGAAAAATTACAACTTTGTAGAATATTTTGAATCATCTTAGTAATAAACAATATCATTTTAATTGTTATAAAATTTACAATTAGACCTAAAGTTTTTAAAATAATGAAATCATCCCTAAATTTTTGAAATCATAACGAAATCATCCCTAAACTTATAAACTTTTATCATTAACATATTAAAACAAAAGTGGCTAAGGTGATTAACTTATCGGGAAAAAGTGTAAACTTTATAATTAGACCCATAAAATTTTACAAATTGAGCTTCTTACTTACAAATTATATCCATATTCTTGGAAAAATTACAAAATTGTTGTATATTTTGAATCATATTAGTAACAAACAATATCATTTTAATTATTACTCCCTCCCGTCGCATAAAGATTGCAAATTTTCTTTTGTCAGTTTTCATAGTATTTAATCTACGGTTTTTTTATGTACTTATAGACATGTAAAGTTAAATGATTCATATACTTATCATAATATGCAATCTAAACTATATATATATATATATATATATATATATAATTTTTCACTAGTAGTGCAATCTTTACGGGACAAAGAAGTATAAACTTTACAATTAGACCTAAAGTTCTTAAAATATGCTCCTCCGTCCCACAAAAGGTTGTCAACTTTCCTAAAATATAAATTTTTCACCACCACTTTAACAAAATTACCCTTACTTATCCTTACCAGCTTTAAACACTTATTTTCATATACTTGTTTTATAGCAAATGTAAAAAGGTCAACACATTACTATTCTCTCAATTTACTTAATATTTGCGCCTAAACAAATCCTACAACCTCTGTGGGACGAAGGATTGATTTTTCTCCATCATTTTTAAAGACACATTTTACCATTTAATTATAAATTTTTATACATTAACATATTTATTCCTTAAAGTTTTATGCATTAAATTTTTCCAAAAATTAGAAAAGATGCACAGTTTGTCCTCAACTACTGAAACTTTACAAACGGTTTGTGAAGTTTTTTACACTTATATATATTGGTGGGCCCTTCACCCAAAAACTAGAATTAATCATGTACAATTTAGCCTAAAGCCTTAAAAGCTCGTCAACTTAGAAACTCATATATCTCACATTGCATAGCAAGAGACTCTCATTTCTCATCATGTTAATCTTAGACTTAACATTTGCGTCATCTGTGGGATTCCGAGCAAAAGACCTAATGAATACCACACTTGTGCATCTTCATTCAATGAAATATCTTCATGTAATAGTATAAGATTTTTCATATGCCCTCTAGAGCAATTATATTTCTTTTAGGACCATCACATGTCCTCCGGGGCCATCAAAATGTCATTCGAGCCATCAATACGCCTCCGATGTCATCAATACACCCTTCGAGACAATCAAAATGCCCTTTGAGGCTTGGTAAACGCATTTCGTGACAGTATAAATATTCTTGGGGAATAACTCCCGGGCCGAGTAACATGGTCGGGAACATGACTCGAGGAACATGGTCGAGTAATGAGTGTAAACTTTATAATTAGGACATATAAAATTTATTAATTGACCCCCTTACAAATTTACATACTCACATAAAGGCTTTAACAGCCCATCAACTTAGAAACTCACATATCCCACATTGCCTAGAATTAGAACCTCAACACTATAAATACCCCTTAAAAGACTTATTTCTCACAATGCTTGGACTTAACATATATTAACGTATTTAGTCCTTAAACTTTTGAAAAATTACCAAAGATAAACAGTTATTCCCCAAACTTTTAAAAACTTAACGACATGGTCCCTAAACTTATAAACGTTTATCATTAACATATTAAAACAAAAGTGACTAAAGCTTACATGGATACAATGTAAATTTTATATTTAGACCCATAAAATTTTACAAATTGACTCCCTTACTTACAAATTTACCTTTTCCCCATTCCAATGTACATAAACGAATATTCAATAAATATAATTTGTTACTATTATTATAAAGAAGGCAAGAAAAGAGAAACAAATGAGGAAGAGTGCTTTATTTGAAATTAGGATTGGCCGAAGAAAATAAAGAGTAAAAAAAAAAGGAATTTTTTATCGGTGGGAGTGGATCTAGTTGATGTAACAGAGGAGCCTAGCCTAGAGAGGGCAGGGCTGTCGTACGGAGGATTTATATGACAGTGGTCTTGGGGAATCTTTTAGGAGCGGTCCCTCTGCATCAGGCGCTACGAGAAAAAGAAGTTTAGTCTCTTTTTTCCTTCTTTTGAAGAAAACAGTAGTACAACCCTCGAAAAAAGAAGTATTTTCGCAGAGGTTGCATGCCGCGGCTAGGAGAGCTATTGGGAGGTTCTTCCTATATGTTTTGATAATTTACAAATATTAACAAATTAAGATAATTTACAAATATTAACAAAAATGATATTAAAAATATTAACAAATTAATTACGATATTAACAAAATAAATATTAACTGAATAAATTAATTAGGTGCACATAAAATTAATGATCATTTTTTTGATTAAGTATGTTTATATTTCGTTTAGAAATTCCCATTAAAATTAATGATCATTTTTTTGATTAAGTATGTTCATGTTTTCTTTTTCGGATTTGATAGAAAAATTCATTAGTTTCTAACCATGGAAAGATAAAGAAAATATAATTTTAAATAAAACTTACTCTCATTATTATTTACTAGTTTATCTAAAATAATGATAATAATAATATAGAATCCCATTATAGTAATAAAAATAATATAGAACAATCCATAATGACTATGGCATCTTTTATAAGTACAATACTTGAGAATCAAGCAATATAGACAATTGGTGCGGTGGGGAGATACTTGTTGCCCATTTTCTCACCCCCAGAGTCAGGGGTTCGAACCACACGGATCCGGGATGTGGAGGAAATTGCGCATTATTGGAATTTGGGATAGTAACGCCCGGTAGGGGGTGTGGCGCTACCAGCTGTCAGCTTTGTCAGCTCGGTGGCGCGGTAACGCTGCTGCTGAAGTAACGCGTCGAATGGTAGCGCCCAGTAACGCGCCTTTGGCGTTACCATTCGTAACGCCTTGGTAACGAAAGTGGCGTTACCAGCCCTTCCGCAAATACGTAGTGTAAAAGTCCGGGTACAAACCTTAATTTCAAGTGTGTGTATATAAAATACTAACAACTTTGAGTAAAAACTTAATCTAGGGCTGTTTGTCTTCGTAATGCTTCATGTTGCAGTTCATGTCCTCTATTTCTTCACCTAGCAGTCCTCTGCTCCCGCCCTTGACCATAACCAGGTTCCCTCAAGCAAAACAATTATGGAGTAAGTAGCAAGTTCAAGAAGATAAACAATTAAATAACTTGTAAAAGAAGTAGGAAGGGATGTAAGATACTTACAGGGGTGTGGAGAGCACCCCGCCAGAAAGAGAGTCTTCTCCCGCAGGTGACCTCCAGAAAAGGAAACCCTTCCTAACTTGACAAGTTTGCTTATCTTCTATTTCAGCTTCAATTTTCATTTAGCTCATTTATCATGCAATCCCAGTAGTTCAGTATTCAAGCCTAGTATATTCCTCAAGAACAAGGGTTGCATCTCCAGAATCATGGAGTTATATCACAGCTCTTTCATTATTGGTTTAACAAACAATACCACCATCATACAATCATCATCCTTCTTATCTAACACTAATCATAGTTTCCTGAACCTACTAACTTACATTCTATCATGGTCACTCTAGAGATATATTTATACCATCATAATACCACCTAGCCAAGAAGGCCGTACCATGGCGCTTTCTTCTTTTCATCAACTAGAATCATATTTTATTGTAACTCTCTACTAATAATTAACATAGAACACAGTAGCAATAATAAGCTGTCATTTGTAGTAACAATCATTAAGGCCAAAAACTTACTCTTATACTCTTCTTCATTCTTTTCTAGTAACACCATTAGTGTTCATCTTTTCAACTATATAGTGGTCCTTATTCACCAAGCCATTAATAAATCATCAATTCATAAGAAATTTCACATTTAGCCAAGAGTGCCCCTTAATCCCTTGCTATTTTCTCTAATTGAATCGTCCTCATTAAGCTTTGATCTCAGTAATCATTCACTAACAATTTACCTCAACTGCTATAATTCCATTCAGCTACAGATCCATCAATTATCAGTCAAGGCTGAGACCTTTAGAGCCGAGAATACTCTTCTTCTTTCATATAAATGTTAAGCACTAGTCTAGGATCCTTCATCATGCAGTAAACAGTAGCTATTCACTATAAATTCAAGTGTTTCTTTATAGTATTTAGCAATTACTCAACATACAGTTTTTGACTGTATCAACTCTAACATGAAATCCATGTGAAACATCATGCCTTGCTGTAAAACTAAAGAAAATAACATCATTAATGGAAAGAAAGGTTAAATCCTTATTTATTATCGCTACTCCAATTAAATCGACAATTTAGGTTTCCTTGCTGAAAACTAAGCTATAGCAAATCCTTGATCAAATAGTGAAGAAAACATACTTCCCGATGAAGGTGGAGGCCAAAATTACCGGTGGAGTAAAAGCCCTAATCATTTTAGAAGGAATAATTTGAGGACGAAGAAGGCCATGGAGAGGCGATGCCTCTGTTCTTCCTCCTTTTGTGTCGAGTCCGAGGAAGAAGAATCGAGACTCCTCCCCGGAAGCGTCCCTCTGCTGCCTTTTGATGAATTAAATAGGAAACTAATTAGCTAACCATCAAACTTTCACCCCCACTTTCTAATATTACTTTCACTTTAGTCACTTAAGGCACTTCATCAATTTATTTTTTTTCCAAAATAGTCCATTAACTCCTAATCTTAGACAAATCAATTCTTATTTCTTCCAATTAATCAATTCTGTCTTTCTAAATTTTCTTTTCTTCCACTTGATCCTTAAGAACTTCCAATATTTACAAAGCAACCCATCTCAATAATCCTTTTCATTTTTAGTCCTCACACTCCCAAACTAATTACAAGATTTTACCCGCAATTTCTTAGAAATTGAAACTCAGCCCTTTTTCTTTTAATTTCCTTCAGCTTGTGACACAGATTTAAAGTCCGGTCACAACACTTGTTGCTCGATGCTCAAGATTCATTACCGTTAAAGGACCTTCTCGTTCTGGGTAGGATTCAATCATCTCGGCAAGCTTTTCAAGATTCACGATTTGTTTTAGGGTCGGATCATTGGAGTCACGGAGAATTTCGGGAGATATGGAGAGTTGAGTTTAACGTCAAGCGCCACATTTGAAGCCGATCTGCCTTGTTTGAAACGGGTTAATGTTTTTTTGTTGGAAGTAATATGCTGATTTGCATCATTATACTAGCGAGAGTGATAACTCTTCGAGCTAGATGTGGACGCCTGAGCTGCAAGTTTGTGGGTTAATGAAATGGAACCTAATCCAGGTAGAATTGTTCAAGTTAAAAAAATATTGACCGTATTGTAGTAATTAATTAAGGATAACATTGACTTTTCATATTTTACCATCCAATTAAACAATACAAATAGACGGAAAAACTCAAATATGAAACAATTTCTAAATTTTGGACCCAAACATGTCAAAACTTAAAATGAGATCGAATAGGGCAAAACTTAAAAATAGGGCTGCTAGCGGAATTTAATCTTTATGTTAATCGTGACATTAAACATTATTGTTGTCTGTGAGAAACCTTTAAAATATCCAAAGGATTCCATGCAAGCAAAGAACATTGTTCCTTCCTGCGCACTGCATAATCCCGCCTTTGTAAGACCGAGCAACCCAAAGAGAACCTCACGAACGCTCAACAACAACATGAGCTTGGCTTTTCCTTGGTGGATCTTTCCACCCAACCACCGCTATGATTCCCGGGTCGCTCCCTATAGAGATGATATTTTTACATGTTGCCACCAATCTTTTCTTAAGTCGATTCAAACCTAAAAATAATTGGTCTACACGAGTTTTAGATCTATTAGTCAATTACAAATAAAAATAAAAGTTCTTGAATGCCCAAAAATCGGCACCACAAGTCATTTATTTATTATTTTTTTGTTTTTCTTGATTTTTTTGAATAAAAATGATAAGAATGATTAAGCGAAAAGAAAAGAAAATTAAGAAATCAACAATTAGAAAAAGTTATAATGCGATGGAGAGGTTTGGTTTGCAGAGGGATGAAGTATGGACAGTGTTCAAGAAGCAACTCTGATCATGTGTTTTAAGGAAGAGAGGATGATGAAAGTGGACTTTCTTCTAAACCAAATGCGTCAGTAGACATTCAACCACGACCTGGTTCCGTTTCCGGGTTCGTTTTTGTTCCAGTTTCTGGGTCCGTGTTTTACCCTTGGTAACCTCTTAAACCAACCCCTATTCATCATCTTCTCTTGAAGCATCCCACTACCTGGTTCAAGGCTTCAAGCTAGATTCACATCTTCGCTTGAAGCATCCCACGACTTGGTTCATGCCATGTGCTGGTACCGTGTCCTGTTTTCTACTGTGATTTGGGAAATGATTTCAACTTGGTGTGGAATATATGTTTAAAGCCACTGAATATTTTGGAGTTAATTATCATTTGCCACTCTAGTAAAAGCTTTCAACTTGGTCTGACCTGCCTGACGGCTATAATTCTCTCTACCGCACCTCGGTTTTGTGCAAAGTTAGGAATAAGCTTATGGTTGTGGATGATGGTATGAGGGTAACCGAATCGCGGATAACAGATATCCGTGGTTTAGCGGATGACCGCCAATCCATCTCCCGATGCCTAACACAGCCCAAATCTCACTTAATTACCCAAGCGGGCTAAGCCCAGCCCAAATCTCAGGATTTCAGCCTCTCAGCCCTCACGCCTTCTCTAGTTAATGTCCTCATCACTCATCGACATTCAAACTCACTGAGTCTTACCTCTGTCAACACACACAGAGACCGACAACCTTAACTCCTTTGACACATACCAAGAAGGCACTTACCTCGGTCCTCTCTTCTCTCACAAAGTTCGACCTCATAGCCTCACCTCTGCCGATCTCGCCACCAGCTAGTCCAACACCCTTCTAGTCCAAGTGTAGTGAGTTAGGGAAGGGTCGACAGACACGACACAACAAAATGAAGATGAAAATCTTGCATGTTTGGATGTTTGGATTGGTATATATTTGGACAACCATGAATATTTTTGTTGACTTTAGTGATTAAAATGTTGTGTGGATGTTTATGTTGAATTTATGGATTTATGGAGATTAGGATATTTGGATAATCTTTAATTTCGCATCTAAATAATCGCGAATGAACCACTAACAACGGATACCGTGGTTAGCGGTTGTGAATATAAATCTATAACATGAAGTGTAAAACCATATACCGCTTATACAAAAACAAAACCGTAGTTGGCGGTCATGGTTTTAGTGACGAGGTTTTCGACAGAATCTCCACCAATCATTTTCCTAGATCGATTGAAAATTAACCTGAAAATTGGTCTACGAGAGGTCTGGATTCGTTAGTCAATTACGCACAAAAATATAAATTTATAGACATTGCCACTTAAGACTTATGTACAAAATGACAGAATAAAAGAAGAAAAAGAAATAAACAATAAGCTAACAAATTGATTTGAACAATTACCATAAGAACCAATAAATAAAAAGATCAAAAAAATTAACAAACAAATTAACAATCAAATAAATAGAAAAGAATTAAAAAGAAAGAAAATAATCAAAAGATGAAACGGTTTAGACCAGTGTCCAAACTGTTAGTTTTCAAACCTGTTAAGTGGCTCACATGATAACTTCAAGATGTTAGTAACCAAATAATAAAAAATAAAATAGATGGAGAACAAAATGGGATTTTACCTAAAGAACAATAGAGTAAGGTGTTCACGAAGAAATACGTGACTGTAGCGACCAACCCGACTCCAAGGTCTGTATGATGGCTAGGACATCGGGAGATGGCCTTTGGCAGCAAGGAACGGACTTCGTGACGTCCGACCTACAATTTCCGGCGACGAAAAGTGACTATTAGCTACGCAAATCTCCACTGACGTGAAAGAAGATGGCAGCGACGGCGAGGGGAGTTCCGATGATGAAAAGTGACTCAGGCAGCGGGCCTTGGGCAGAGGATGAGTGGTGATAAGAAGAGAAAATACCTTCTTCCTACATTGTTAGACTCGGTACTTCCTACAGGCAAAATGGTGCCAAAGAGCATTATGTCCTCATTGATCTGTATAGGTTGCTTCAATCATAATGCAAACTTATCATATCCACCCGCAACATCCGAAATCAGCCTCTTCATGTAGAAGTTTTAAATTCAGATAAAAGAATGTATCAAAATTTTAAATTAAGTGGAAACTCACCCTACAATGTGTTGGTTGAGTATCCCACTTAGTGGAGGGTAGTGCCGTATCGCGCTCTCAACGCAGCTTGGGTCGTGGTAATCACCGTGGCGAAGGTCATGGTAAACGCTGGTAAAGACGGTCGCAATATCATATCCACAGATGTGTATCCACGCTGACCCTCTAAACACAAAAGGACAATTAATTAGACAAACGCTTGATTGAAATAATCTTTTTCTCCCAAGAAATTCGTAAAAATAGACGGACAGATGCCAATTACCGAAGATCCGTTACTGTTAAAAAAAAAAGATACTAAACTCAACAAAAGCAAGGCAAGATATATTAGTAGCATAGAACATGGAAGCCGTCATTTAATAATGTAAGAAAGAAAGGAGTTGAAAGTGACGTGTCAAAGATTCAAAATGTTATGAGGTAGTAGGTTGGGCTCAGGCTTAATAATGTAAGGTTAATGTATATACAAACAACTACTATCTTTCAACAGAAGAGTCCCCATCTTTTAAAATCTCTTTCAATAAAAGTTAAGCATCATTTAAAATATCTTTCAATAAAAAAATCCATCTTTTACTATTTTTCCAAATGCATAAATGTAGGCTTTAGCTAGCTCTAAACTTGCAGCCTCCAAGTAAATAAACTATTGCAATACACCTAAATTACAACTGAGAGATATAAATTCATAAGTTGTTTCAGTTGGGGCCAACTGATACCATAAGCTTTAATATCATATTGATGAAGCTGGTCCTGGTCTGCAGCTCCTATTGATGAAGCTGGTCCTGGCCTGGCTCCTGTTTGGCTAGAACAAATGACAACAATGCTAAATATCATATACAAAATCAACATTCAAGAAAGCAAAAATAAGCAACTGAAAATCCCAATTTCTCCAACCATTTCTTTTGCAAAGCTCAGAAACACATGAAAATAGTATGTAAATCCTTAGAGAGTGTTTGATTCGGGATTGAAATAATCCATGGATTGTAAGAATCTGGAATATGTAGAGATGGAAAATAGGAATCCATAATGGAAGAATATCATGTTTGGTTCAATCCTTTTCAAGAATAATTATTTTACTAATCCTATGTTTGGTTGGTGAATTAAAATGATTATTGTTATTACACTACGTACTTAATCTTTATTTTGTAACAGCATTGATACGGTCGTTACAAGCCCAATAATGGCCGCTCACTAATTATTGATTCCCGAACAAGACCGTTTCTATTACTTTTCCTATTTTTCTTCTCAATATTTCTTCCATTTCATCGAGTCTCCACTCATCAGCTTTTTTTGTTTTTTAACTCTCTCTCTCTCTCTCTCTCTCTCTCTCTCTCTTCACCTTTAATTCATCTCATTTCCATTCTTTTTAACTGATCTCTCTTCTTCCTTCACTTTTTTCCTACTCTCTCTGTTTATCTCTTTCTCTCTCTATTCTCTTTCTCTCAATTAAGCTCTCTGCTAGAAAGCTCTCTTTCTCTCCTCTCATTTTATTATTCTCTCGTTTTCTCCAACTCAGCCTTCTCTCCGCAACGCCGTTTAAGATACCGTCTAAGTTGTGTGCTTATCTATAGCTACAAATAAATTAAAAGTACAAGTTTTAACTAAAGAAATCTGACCTATCCATCTTTCAATCCTTCTGCTCCATCCAGTAAAAGATGTAGCTAGGTTCCCTCAAAGCATGCAAATAAGATGGTAAGCATCATGTAAACTATAAACATATTAAAAGAAGCTCAGTAATAAAATCGAGGGAGTCGACGACTTACAGGGTTGTGGAGTGTACCCCCTCCAGGAAAAACATGTGCTTCTTCTCTTTGACTCGGCTGTTCACGCTTTAGCTCCATCTCCAGCAGTTCAATAATTCTTAAGCAAGTTTCTCAATGGTAAAGATCAAGGGAACACGCCCTAACTATACTTTCCTAACAAGACTTCTTTTCCTGAAGTGAGGGATGAAGTAGTAAGCTCTTAAATACCGAATGTGCGATTTAAGAGCTTTTGTGTTTCTTTCTTGTATAATTAATTGTCATGTTTGCTATTGTTTTTATTGATGAATGATTATAGGAAAGACCATAAATGGGCGAAGAACGTGATTGGATGTATCAGCGCTTTGAGGATGAGACTTTCTATATAAGTGAAAGATTTTGGACTGGGGTTCAGGAATTCTTGGATTATGGTTTTTTTGTTGCTAAATTAAATGGAGAAGGACTAGTGAAATGCCCGTGTGAAAAGTGTAAAAATAGATACTATTATGATCGAATTACAATTGACAATCATTTACTATTAGATGGATTTAAACCCAATTATCATGTGTAGGATTGTCATGGTGAACGACTTGAGATCAATCCATGTATTTATTGAGGTTATCGATTTGATGAACTAACGCCAACATCATCAAATCTTGCAAGTAACGAGTACCGCACTTAATTCTTCCGAGGGTAGCCAATAATGGCCGGCTTATGAAGAAATGGTTCGTGATGCTTTTGGGTTTCATGAGCACCGTAATAATTTTGAAGATGATCGAATAATGACGATGAGGACGTTTCCGCGCTCAAGTGCCAAACGAAAGGGCACAACACGCAGCGGGTTTGAGTACTGCGCGCGCTCCGCCGTAGCTTCCGCTTCCGACATCGCAGCGGCCCCGCCTCCACAACCAACCGCGGGCGCCGTGATGAGTATATATAGAAGAATCTCGCTGCCTCGCTCCGCAAAGACGCGGCCGCATTGAGGATGGTGGTAGGTAGGACACGTGGCCCACGAGGACTTACTGCAGCCTAACTGTGGTTTAGGCCGCAGTAAATGTTACTGCCACCGCCACGCAGTCCGTTTACTGCGACCTTAATCGCAGTTATGGCCGCAGTGAAAAATGTCCTCCCCATGTAGTGTATACTATTTGCACCATAAACTTAGATATATGACCTTTCATCATACATTTTTTCCATATACTTTTTCCCCTCCTCCTCCCACCACTACCGCCGAACGCGAGCCGGGGCCTCCAATCCAGCAGCCTCGGGGCAGCTAATCGCGAGTCTGGGCCTCCAATCGCGAGCCTGGGGCCGCCGATCGCTAGCCCGGGCCTCCGATCACTAGCCGGTGCCGCCGATCGCGAGCCCGGGGCCGTCGAACGGGAGCTCGGGGCCTCTGATTGTGGGCCCCAGGGCCACCGATCGCAAGCACAGTGCTGCCGAATGCGAGCCAGGGCCATTGATTGCGAGCCCGGCGCCGCTGAACGCGAGCCCGGGGCCTCTGATCGAGAGCCCGGGGCCGCCGATCGTGAGCCCAGGCCGGTCGATCTCGAGCCCAGGGCTGTTGACGGCCGGGTGTCGCTCCGACGGTGGTCGATCGACGAATGTCGGTGGTGGTGGGAGGAGGGGAAAAGGTATATGGTGAAAAGGTCATATATTTAAGTTTAGGGTGCAAATAGTATAAAAGAAAAAGTGCATGTGTCTAAAAAATCATTTTTCCGGGAAATCCGCTAACTTTAACACCGAGTTAACGGTAAAGGACTTGAATAGGACGAAAATATGAAGATAAGTGACTTTAATTGGACAAATTCTTAAAATAGGACCGAAATAGGACAATAAGTAAAGTTAAGGGACTAACCGTGCACTTTACCCGTAATATATATTAATAGTAGATTCTTTTATTCCTTGTTTTCTCTCTTTTAGTCCCTTAGGTTTCCCCCTTAGATCACTTAGGTCCCAAAAAGCTCTATCATGGTCATCTAAGTCACTCATATTTAGAGTAAATTGCACCAGATATACCTGAATTATACCTTTCGCTGCAAATTTATAACTAAGTAAAAATTTGTTGCAAAAGTGGCTCTAAAGTATGAGCACGTTGCAAATCTATATCTGTGAGTTAATATCCGTTAAAACTTAACGGAATTTGTGGGAAAAATGCTCAAATTGACACTACGTATCAGATGGGTGCCTGGTAGCGCCCTACCAGCTACTAGGCCGTTACTACTGGTAACGGGTCTGGTAGCAGGTTGGAGCGTTACGAATCAGGCCGTCTCGTTCTCTGAACCCTTTACTAGGCCACTACCAGTTGTTAACGGGCTAGTAACACATCAGGCCGTTACCAATTTATTTTATAAAATAAAAAAAACCACAAATCTGGAAACGGATTCCAAATCTGGGTTTACAAACACGAAGATGATGACAAACGAATTCCAGATCTGATGATGAACGCAAAGATCGCTTGACCGTTGCTCTCCAACATGATCAGAGTGGCCGCTATAAGTAGTCTGTCTTCTTCTCCGATGAAGAAAGAGTGGGTCAACTTGTACCAATTTCTGGTGGGAGAACACATGAACACATTATGAACAATAATCAGAACACATGAACAGATGAACAAATATTTTTGTAAAATCAAAGCAAAATGAGAAAATTACCTAATCAAGTTCTACCACCGGAGGGAGACGAAGAGCCGCAATGATGGAGGTGGAGAAATACGCTACCCGAAAAGAATCACAAAAAATATCAAAAATTGTTTAATAACTTGAAATTCAAGAAAAAAGATCAAAAATGAAGGAGATGCCTACCTAAACAACGATGAAAGCTCCCCCGGTCGTTAGGGCGACGAATCGGCGACGACGGAGGGTTAAGATGCGCTGGTGGTGAGGGAGGAGGTGAGGGAGATGAGGGACGATATGGAGAGAAGAAATGGGAAAGGGGAGGCTGCTGTGAGCAATTCAGCTTGCTAGTTCTGGGTCTAGCCATTACTAGCCCGTTACAAGTATCATTGAATTTGAAATTCAATTTTCAACAATTGCCCCAAAATTTTCGATTCTCGGGCGTTTCACTGACTACCTTGTTAGATCGACATAACTACTTGATAGATCAGCATTGACAATAGATCAACATGATAAGTTTTTTAGATCATCATCGTCAGATCCACATGACTGCCTTGTTAGATCGACATAACTACTTGATAGGTCAGCATTGATAATAGATCAGCATGATAAGTAGGTTAGATCATCATCGTCACATCCACATGACTACCTTATTAGATCGACATAAAAAATTGATTGATCAGCATAAAATGGTGATCAACATAATGAGTTGTTTAGATCAACATCACTATCTTGTTAAATCGACATGACTGCCTAGTTAGATCGACATCACTACCATGTCAGATCTACATGACTACCTTGTTAGATCAATATAACTACTTGATAGGTCAGCATTGATAATAGATCAGCATGATAACTAGTTTAGATCATCATCGTCATATCTACATGACTACCTTATTAGATCGACATAACAACTTGATTGATCAGCATAAAATGGTGATCAACATGATGAGTTGTTTAGATCGACATGACTACCTAGTAAGATCAACATGACTACCTAGTAAGATCGACATCACTACATTGTCAGATCCACATGACTCGCCTTGTTAGATCCACATAACTACTTGATAGGTCAGCATTGATAATAAATCAGCATGATAAATAGTTTAGATCATCATCGTCACATCCACAAGATTACCTTATTAAATTGACATAACAACTTGAGTGATCAGCATAAAATGGTGATCAACATGATGAGTTGTTTAGATCGACATCACTATCTTGTTAGATCGACATGACCACCTAGTTAGATCGACATCACTACCTTGTCAGATCCACATGACTACCTTGCTAGATCCACATTACTACCTTGTCGATCCACATCACTACATTGTTAGATCATCATTGTTTTTCCCAGATTTCTTAAGTCAGAAAAATTTCAATTTTTCATTGTTTGTATGTTTGGTGGTTCTGGAGTTTCATTGCCTGCAAATTCTGGAGTTTCATAGCCGGCGGAGGAACTCGTCGGAGGGTAATAATTTGGAATATTAATAAAAAGCATAATTTCAAATAAAAACCATAAACTTGGGTATAATTTCAAATATTTCTCAAATACAAAAAAACATTGTAATATTAATCTTGAAAATATATTCGCTGGAGAAGCTGGATAATTTCCAAAACTGTTCGAATCTCCAAAAATAACAACCAATAACTTGGCCTAGTACACAACTAAACCAAGTACTTCAAATATGAAGACAATATGTATGAGTTAAGGAAAATGAGTCGGGAGCAAAAAATTTCGTTTGCTCCCGAATTTGATCTGTAAATGGTTGGAGGAAGGAGAAGGAAGATGATGTGGACGTACATTTCAGGTTGGTAGCAGGCTTAAAGGGGGCCCGACCATTACTAGTCTGGTAGCGCTCCAACCACTTACTAGGTCGTTACTGGCAAAGACGCCAAGATCACCTGCCCGCTACCATGGTCAATCGACGTCCCGACCACTCGACAACGAGCCCTGGCGCACGTGCCCGCAACCAGGGTCAGGTCAGCTACGTAGTGTGACCCTTTTGGTTTCTAAAATGTGTTGAACAAGCCCTATAACTACAATAATTTCATTTTTGAGTAATTACTCTTTATCACATTTGTATTTTTTCAAATAATCTTCCCAAACTACTCATATTAATTTTAAATTGAGTCTAGAATATCTAAAAAATTGTCAAATACGAAAAAGAAATGTTTTAAAACAATATCAATAATAATCTCTGTACAAAAATCTACCATTTATTCAAAAACTACTCCCTCTGTACCTCATTAATTGACCCATTTGTTTTGACTGTTTTAAGGTTCATGTTTGACTCAAATTTTCATAAATATAAATAGTGAAAAAGATTTATAAAAAAAATCTATTTAGAAACATTGTATTTCAAATTATGATACGTATGTAAATTATTTAACTTTACATATATAGATATTCCTAAATAAAATCATAGATTAAATACTATGAAACAACTAAAATAAATGGATCAATTAATGGGGTACGGAGGGAGTAGTAATTATAAAAGTAAAATGCAAGAATGAATGATAACTTTCTAGAAATGTCCAACACTTGTATTAAAATATTTAGATAATATACGAAATCTTCAAATAAGGATATTCAAATAAGTATATTTTAATAGCTTACAACTTAAACTAATACTTTTCACATCGACAATTTTTCCTATTTTATTTTTCATAATTTTGAAAATGCTAATATTCATTTTTTTCTTTTATTTCCAGATTTGTATTTTTTAGAATTTTCCAAATATAATCATAAAATTATTTGAAATTATACGTTCTCTTCATTTTATACGGTCCAAAACACAAAGTACACATGAAATAAATAAGATTTATTAGGACTAATGATATGTGATTCTACATAAGTAACATGTCGATCGATGTTTTCTTTGTCATGTTGTCATCCTACTCTCCGTAGTTTAAAGATTGTACCCATTTTTTACTTGTTTTACAGTATTTAATGTATGCATTTTTTCCTGCATGCTGTCATCCTACTCTTTTTATACTCCCTCTGTAGTTTAAAGATTGTACCATTTTTTAGTTGTTTTACAGTATTTAATGTATGCATTTTTTCCTGAATGTTTAAACATCTAAAGTCAAATATTTTTTACATGTATCATAATTTGCAATATATCTTTTCTAAATGTATTTTTTGGATTTTTTTGCACTATTTATCTTTGTAAATATTTGAATCAAACATTGAATTTTGAAACATGAAAGTCAAATGGTGCAATTATTTGAGTACGGGGGAGTATTGCATTTTAGTACTCTATGTGTCTCTCACTTTGATTCGTTACTTAAACTTCAAATTATTTGTTGAAATTAAATTAGTTTTATGAAGATTATGTTATGGACTCTTGAAAAAAATATAATTTTAGAAACTTCAAAGATTAATTAACTTATGCATGTAAATCACATGAAATTTTATATAAAAATGTTGAAGAAAAATTCATAAATTAGATGCTAAACAAAATGTAAAATTTCAAATAAATTTAATGTCATTGTTGAAGATCTTTTACATTACCTAAATAATTTAATATAGGTATTGATGATTTTTTTAATCAATATTAATTCTTAAATTTGATTTTGATATTTATTTTTTTCTCTAAAAAGTAAATTTAGGTACAGATATTATCTATTTTATATTTTTGTATGTTTCATATTTGATAATTTATTTTTGATATTTTAGACTCAATCTATAATTAATATTAATAATTTGGAAGGAATACATGAAAACTACACATGTGATAATGATTAATAACTCAAAAGTGAAATTATAGTTAGAGGACTCTTCAGCACATTTTACAAACCATAAGGGTGTATTTGAGCATTTTTACTATAAATTCTATTAAATTTTAACGGATGTTAAGTCACGGGTATAGATTTGCAACATACTCATACTTTAGAGCCATATTTGCAATAAACTTTTATTCGGGTATACAGATTTGTAATGAAGTGTATAGTTCAGGTACATGTGGTGCAATTTACTATTTTATTTAGCATCTAAATAATGATAGTTTGGGCAATAGCCTAAGCTATTTTATCCTTTGATTCCTTTTTAATTCTTTTCTTCCATCTCTTTTTATGATTATTTCAATTCATATTCTCTTAATTTTTTTAATTCATTTATTTATTGGTTGTGTAACTGATTGTTTTTATCTTTTTGTTTATTGGTGCATGTCATAATTGTCTTGAATCAATTAGTATTGTGTGCTCATATCTATAAATTCATTTTTTGTGTTTTATTTTATTTGGGATGTTCTTATGGTTATTTTCATTATTTATTATTTACTTTGAAAATGAAGAAAATATGAAGTAAATCCTCTAGTACCAATTTTTGGGCGTTCGAGAATTTTAATTTTCGTTTGTAATTGACTAAAGGACCTAAACATCTCGTAGACCATTTTTTTTCCAGGTTTCCAATTGACTTGACATAAAATGATTGGTGGCGATTGTTGTCAAATATTTCGTCGCTACAGGGGTCAATATGAACGTAGTTGAATCATGGGAACCAGTGCTTGAAAAGATCAAAAGCAGATTATCCTCTTGGCATACGAGAAGTTTGTGAATCGGCGGTCGACTTATTCTTTTGAAATCTATCTTGGGAAGCCTGCCCTTGTAGTACTTTTCGGTGTTTCATGCCCCTAGTAGTTTTGCCAAAACACTTGAGAGCTTGAGAAGCAACTTTTTTGGGGGTGGAAGCTGGGGGGAAATGTGATTCATTGGGTGGCATGGGATAGGGTCATGGACAACCTTGAGAAGGTGGATTAGGCGTCTGTAGTATTAAAGCAAAAATTTAGGCTCTTTTAGGAAAGTGGTGGTGGCGGTTTAAGGTGGAAAAAGATGCCCTTTGGGTGAGAGTCATTTGAAACATTCATGGATGGATGGAGGGATGGAAGGGGAGATTAAAGAGTCTATAATAGGTGTTTGGGAGGGGGGCGTGGGATTTTAAAAGCAGGCAAGCAGATGGATGATAGGTTGGAATCCTTAAAATCATTTAGGAGGGTAGGTGGGATAATTGGGAGAGTCTTTCGACTTCAGAGTGATACCTGGGCTCAAAATACTTGCTTATCAGTTTTATATCGTAGACAGTTATCATTGGAGATTGACAAAGAGTCAAGAATTTCAGATGGAGAGGAATGAGTGGATGGTGTGTTGAGATGAAAATGGCGTTAGAGGAGGCAGTTGATGGGTAGGGCGTTAGGTGATTTTATGAAATTGACGAATCTTTTACAAACTATTACACTGAAAATTTCCAAAGAAGATTCTTGGTTCTGGCTCCTTGGTGCTAATGGCTCTTATTCAGTCGTCACCCTCTCCATCAAAATAGACCAGCAGACCTTGGCTCGTCGCCCAAACCAGGAACCTACCTAGTGGAACTCCTAGCTGCCCAAGAAGATAAACGTCTTTGCTTGGAGAGACATATCTAGGATCGTCTCAACTCATCTTGCGTGGCGAAAATTGGGAAAAGGTAGGTTGCTACCACTGTCCCTGCATAATGGAAACAGCTTGATAACTTTTTGGTTAGCTGCCCTAACCACTACTTGTTGGAATTTGATCTTCTCATGGTGTAATCGCGGCTCCTTTTCTACGGACTTTGTTGTTGGAATCTTCATGGAAGATGCAACTCAGTCAAGACTCAACAAAAGTCAACTTCAAGCATGGGATGCTATAAAGAAAGTGGCGTATGGAACATCCGGAGGTGCTGAAATGATGGTATTTTTTCAGATAAACTCTCGATAACGGTTTGTGGTTTTTATCAATTCAAATGCTTTTGATAAGTGCAAATTAGTATATATATATATATATATATATATATATATATATATATATATATATTTTACCCTTAATTTTGCATATAAACTCAAGTAATTGCTATGTTCTCATTAGTTTATGCTAGAATTTTGCAGGATTCTACTTTGGGAGGCATTGGAGCAAAATTAAGGAATTTATGACTAAATCAACAAGAAATGAGAAATTGGAGGCAATATGGATGACAGGTTGAAGTTAATGATCAAATTAATAAAAAGGAGAAGTTTTGGAGTCAAGGTGAACAACTTAAAGAAATTGGAGGCCATGATGGGAGGTTGACCCAATATTCATTACACCTAGTCCAATTTGGATTGGTTTTGACGTAATTTGGACTAGGTTTTGACGTAAAAGAAAGAAGTTTGGCACAAACAGCCGCACAACAGGAAGGAGAGAAGCAGGAACAGTTCGTGACTTTGGAGAGAAACAACACAGGCTGAACAAAACTGAAGAAATTGATCACTGTTCTTCATTATTTTTCATCCTAAAAATCCGGGTTTCATTATTTTATTATTTCTTGTCATTGAACATGTTTAGTGGCTAATTTTCTAATTGCTTTATAGGATTACTTTGTGAAGTTTGACTGTAGGATCTAGCACTTTAATTCTACATATTATTACTCTGGGATACTGTTTAATTACTTGAAACATTGATGTATTATTCTCTTGATCACAGAATATTTGTGGTGTGTTTTTGCTCAATAGAGAAAAATATTACTAGACCACAGGGTAATTAGGCTAGATACCGTTATAAAGCGATGACTTGCAACGGGTTATAGGAATAAGATAGATAACCAAAATAATTAGAGTGGAGCGCTGGTTTTGATTTAATCACCTAGGTGTAATGCTCGATAGAGGACAATTAGAATTAATAAATCTTCTTACTTGTTGAGAGTAGTAATTGTAGTAAAATTAGAGTGTCAAACCCGAAGGTCAAGTGGATCATAAATCCTAGAAAGAAGTTTTAATTCTGAATTTTCTCATCACTGCAACTTAGTTTTGTTAATTAATTTTCACAAACAATCCATCAATAATCTTTTTTATTTCTATAATTCATACACAACTTGATAGAATCATAAGTCCCTGTGGATATGACCCGGTACTCACCGGTTTACTACTTGTTTGACAGTCGTACACTTGCGGTGTTGCGACCAGCTTTCATTCATTTGGATCTTGAATCATTGGAAAGGTTTCTCAGTTTCTTGGATCAATTGACTTCTAAATCCGCTTGAGGCAGTAAGGTGTCAATGATTTTGTTAATGTCTCAATGTATTTCTCCTTTGTAAGTTGCTCTTGTTGTACTCTCTACTAGTGTATAATCTTACTCTTACTCAGAGTAAGTTTGTGCCTTCATTCCTCTTTTAGTTAAAATCTGACGTTACATTTTAAAAAAATAATATAAGGACCTGATTTAGAGCAGACTGAGTTTGACTCATTTGTTTATCGAGCTATCGAGGAATATATATTAATATGTTAGATAGGATGGTTAAATATAAGTATAAAAGTTGTGAACTTATTTTATTAAACTGATACTTCCTCCGTTTGCCATTAATTGGTCCATTTGATTTTCACGTTTCAAGATTCAATGTTTGACTCAAATTTTAATAAAGATAAATATTGAAAACAATTCAGAAAAAAATATATACTCAGGAAAAGGGATATTTCAAATTATGATATGCATATAAATTATTTAATTTAAAATGTCTAAACATTGAAGAAAAATTATAGATGAAATACGGTGAAATGGCCAAATCAAATCGATCAATTATTGGCGATGGAGGGATCATACTTTAAGGACTAACTTGTTATAAAACCCTAATCTAACCCAAACTTTTGAGTTTTCGAGTAGTTTCGAGATGAACTCGAGAGTATAGTTTGGATCCAATAGAAAGGTCTACGAATAGCTCACGAGATATCAAATCGAACTTGAGCGTTGCATCGAGTCAAGTTAGAGCATTTATAATGAAAGCTCGTCAAGCTATAGAGCCAAGTTTGAGTTCGATCAGAAACATTCGAGTCAAATTTGAGCATAGCATAGTTTGAGGTTGACTCAGCTCATTAACAAAGCCTAGCGGCCATAGCCACATTTAGAGGTGCATTTACAGTTTCAGCTGTTGCGACTGTAATGCAGTCGCTGCATTTTAATACGAAAATACGTTTAATGTGCCTTAGCCCCATCAAAGTGGCATTAAAAACTTGACACATCTACATAGTGTTATAGTGGAAACATATGAATAAAGATCATAAGACTGATAACTAGAGCAGTCAATATTGCTAGTCAATAATGTTGTGTCCCCAAATCTGATAGCCAAATAGCTGGATTTGAAATCACAACTCCTAAGATCTTTGTTGTAAAAATAGGTTTGAGTTTTGGGAGAGACAAAAGGAACTTTAATTAAAATACCAAAATAAATGTTCAAAGTCCTTTAGTATTGTTTTCCAAAGGTTTAAAGTAAGTGTGCTTAAAAGAAAATAAACAAGCAAAGAAAAGCAAAAATAAACATGCATTTTCAAAACCTAGCAGTGTTTAGCTAGACTTCAAGTCTCTTCTCAACTTCATCTTTTAGACTTTGAGCCTTCCTCCACGATCTTTCTTCCGGCCTTGGTTAAAACGAAGTTCCCTTCAAGTTATTTTAAGGGGAATGAGTAATAAATACAACATTTTATAAAATAAACTTATGAAGGAAGAAAAGAAAGAGAAAAGGTTCAGAGTACTTACAGGGAGGGGTGAGTTGCACCCCTGCTAGGAAATGTAAATCTTCCCCAAAGGTTGTATCAGATTCCCTTTAGCAAGAAGGAGATCTTTCCTGACTCTGCTACTTGCCTATCTTCTAACTTCAGTTTCATCTCCCAGTGGTTAGTTATCCCTCTACTTTCAGTCAGACACTTTAGTCTAAACTCATTACTGCTTGAAATGAGACTTTTACTAACTACATGAGCAAAGTCCCTTCGATCACTAATAGTAACCCAATCATTCAATGGTTATCTACACACATGAAACCGAACTATCACATTTGTGTCCCAAAAATACCATTAGGCTGAGAGAGCACCCCAAGGTACTTTCCTTCTCTTTAATCTAGTCCATTAACCTTGTGTTTGATATATATATATATATATATATATATATATATATATATATATATATATATATATATATTACATCACACTAAAGTATTGGGGTAAAAAGCACCTAAAAAACATTTAACTATCTAAAGTGTCTCGTTTTGGCCATTAATCTATTAAGTTGGCCAATAAAACCCTTTACCTTAGAAGATCGGCCCATGTTAGCCATTTAGCCAAATCACCCTCTGACCTCAGGATAGCACTCATTATTTGGATTTTTTTTTTTGCAGAATAGAGTTACCCCTCAGGAAATTATGGTTCTATTTTTTTTGTTAAAACAGTTAGATGCATCTTAGTTGCTGGGCAATGTACTCTGTTTTTGGTTATAATGTAAGTGTTCATCTCATTTGTATGTCACGTTGTTAATGCAATGCTATTAATCCAGTTGTGTCAAGCTGTTGCTATTGCAATGTAAAAATCCAGAAACTTAGTTAGTGCACTGTTAGTTGCAGCTGAGTTATAATTGCACAAGTCCTCTAGCAAAGTTAGTTCGTACTTTATATAGACATAAATTTTGGTCATAGGAAGTTTTGAGTTGTTCCGACGGCAAATTTTATTCATCATCGTGAATACAAGCTAAAAGCACTAATTTCAAGCTTCACCGCGGGGCTATAAAATTTGCATGAGAAAATGAGTAAAAATGTCATTAACCTTTCCTAATGTTCTATATTTGTCACTAATCTTCATTTTCGAGCTATAGTGCTATCCAAGTTTTGAAAACTGTGTTAAAAATGTTACTGCCGTTAAAAGCCGTTAAAAACCTGTTCACTTTTTTGTTTAATTACAAAAAGTAGTACTCCATTCGTCCCTGAATAATTGAAGGGTTTGTTTTCTTGTTTTCGTGTATTTAATCTATGATTTCTTTTCATGAATGTTTTGACATTTAAAGTTGAATAATTCACATGGATATCATAATTTGAAGTATAAATATTTGAAATATATTTTTTTAAATATTTTTTCACTATTTATCTTGGAAAAAAATTGAGTCAAACTGTGTTACATAAAACATGAAAGTTAAATCCTTTAATTATTCATGGACGGAGGGAGTACTTAGTTCTTAAACCTTTACAATTTGATCCTAACTCTTTGATCCGCACCTTTGTCGAGCCTCCACCTCTAGCCTATGTCATCAGCCTCCTACCATCACCAAAGATCTCCATCTCCTTACCGGACCGCCGACTACCACAACAGCCCACCACCATCCCAAGACCACCAGCGACCTCCTCCTAGTCTTCACGACCCCACCCACCGTCGGAAGTACCAAATCGCTACGAATCATTGGCGGGACTCGCGGAGCCCGACGCAAACTATATGACGCCATCCGGCCTGAAGTCCGCCTCAACTAGCCGCCAGCGCCGCTAGTGAGCTCCCTACTGCCGACGCTCCTCCCCGAACGACTGCCACGAAGCGCTACTGCAACCACAGATTCCAGCAAACTTGCATCTCTCGGATCTAGACCCACCGCTTTGATTCGGCGTCCTAGGGGGCTGTCCAGCTGCACCAAAGCGTTCGGCATGCTCTCCCGCCGGCGAACCTATTCCCATTAAAGCCAATCCGTCTTTGTTTTGCAAACAGAGGGCTCAATCGACCGCACAGCACCGACATCGCCTCTCCCGACCTCCGGCGAGTCTCCCGTACTATTCCAGCCCGATCCACCGCCCAAAGTCTCCGGAACAGTGGTGACTCGCCTCGGTCTTACGAAGCAAAGAGTTAGGATCCAATTATAAAGGGTTAAAAACTTTAAGTACTACTTTTGTAATTAAACTAAGGAGTTAAAATATTTTTAACAGCTCTTAACGGGAGTGACAAATATAGAGCTTGGGTGACACTCTAACTCGAAAATGATGATCAGTGGCAAAAATTTAGGAAAACTTAGTGGCATTTTTACCCATTTTTCTAACCTGCAAACTTTGTCGATATGCTTAAATCGATTGACATTCTTGCTCCAATTTCAAGCTTCACCTGCAATCTCGGAATTGAAGTCAATGGGAAACCCTAAACTTGTGATTTCCACAAATTCCTTGAACCTATTCAACACAACGATTATAATCATTGTTTTTCCAAATAATCAACCAGCTTTGCACTAATAAAAGTATATTCTAAGAATATTCCGTTCAACTAAGAGTGAAGGGCTGATCTCTTACGCTTTAATATTTAGAGGGCTTTATCGGTCCATTGAAGAGATCGGTGGCCAAAACGAGACACTTTAAATCAATGTTGTTAAAAGTGCGCGCTAAGCGCCGAGCTTCAAGCCTCCGACGCTTTTCATTACCGAGGCGATGCGGTTTCAATTAAGCGCATGTTAAGCGACAAGCGAGGAATTCAGCTCAAGCGTGAAGCGTGCGCTTTTCACCAAGAGAGTTGATCCGGGAGAAGAAGAGTGGTAAACGACGTCTTTCCGCCACCGCCGGCGGTTGCCCGGGCGTGGGTTTCTTCTTGCCGGAGTTGACATGATTTAGCCGCTCTTTCTTCTCAATTTCTCTCGACTCCTCTTTCGCTCTGCCTAAGGCGACCGAGTCTGTAGCAGAGATTGAGTCGAAGTCTTGGATGACATCCAATATGAATTCGAGGCACGACGGTTTGCCGGTAGCTAGGAAGGCAGCCGGTCTCTTATTTTACTAATTTCCATCATCGGGTAACTCGATGGAGCTTGAGTATCTAGCTCCAACGATTTGAGGGTGTCAATTTCGTGTAGTTGTGATTCCGGTAGGAACTACGACGGAGGCACGGCGTTGAAGGAGAGAGTGATGCCTTGACGGAGATGATAATGCGTGATAACATTGTTACATCCTCAAATTGTTCCATCATGTTCATTTGGGTCCCTATATCTGTTTTGTGTTGCAACTTAGTCCCTTAGCTGACATGTTAGTCCCTAAGTTTTCATTAAGCTTCTTTGCCCACCACTCATATACAATTAAGGCGCACATTTCTTATTTATAACCATACAATCCACTTAATTTTAGGTCTTTGAGGTTTGTTAGCTACTTCTTCTATCTATTAGTTTAATATATCGCGAGCTTTACTTCAAGTTTTAAGAACATTCAAGTTAAGAAGCAAATAAAGATCCAATCGATGCAGGCTTTAATTCACAAGTATCCATGCATATATATTTAAAACAGAAAACAGCTTTTAATTCCAAGTGTTGAAACAAAGAACATTAACAAGTCCCATTAATACAACCAAGAGATGATGGTGAATAGTTTATCAGTTCAAGAATCAACTAGTTTATCAGTAGTGAAATCAGGAGAGAAGAGGCAAGAGTGATAATCGAGGAAATGCCTCCTCTTCCTTCTTCAAATCGAGGAAACCAGCCCAAGATTGATCTGCTTGTTACCTTCGTCCCTGTCTTTTATTTCTTCCCTAATTTCCATTCTTCTATCGTGTCTTCTTCTTGGAGCATCAGGTATAGGTATACCGAGTATAGTCTTGTTTAGTTAAATTAATTATTTAATCCTCTATCTTAGTAATTTCGAGCAAAAAAACAATTCTTCATATATTAGGGATTTAACAATCTTTTAGATCATAGTCTTTAAGATATCTGTAATTAGTACACAAGATTAATTATAGCCAACTTTATAGGGGCAAAAGACACAATTAAGATTCAAACTTCTTATAAATATTCCCACGTATCTAACTTATAGTAATTGCAGTTTGGTCGCAGTTGCCCCCACTGCTCCCGCCCTAGGTCCGTCCGATCTTCGACTTCCATCCTTTTCGGGAAAATTTACTCAACTTTCTAGCATCGACTCCAAGCTCTGCCAATCATAATTGATTAAGCCTACATCGAAATTCAATCAATTAAAAAAATGTCTTTAAGAACTGATGAGATCTAATGAAATCTGAAAATGAATATAGAAACACCTAACCTTTTATTCGCGATTAAGGTTTGGTGATCTGAAATCAGCTCAAAAAATCCGGGCCTTTGATATTCGTTCACTAGCTTTATCAAGAAACTGGTAGAATCGGTGCCTCCATGACTTGCTGATTGCTAAAGAACCAAAAAAAGCCCAGAAGCCCAATACAATCCCACATGCAAATCCTACATCCAGCCATAGCATGTCAAGAGAATTCTCGTCTTCTTCGTTTTCTTCACTGCCTTGAGGATTCTTCTTGTCCATGTGAGTTGTTGAACAACTTTTCAACCATGGAGAGCCACAGAGGTACATGTTACCTTCATAAATGGAGGGGTCATCAGTAAAGGTCAGAAACTGGTTGGCTGTTGGAATTGGACCACTGAGGTTGTTGTATGATAAGTTCAAATGGTTCAAAAATGTCAAGTTCGTAATGCTTGTAGGAATCGATCCAGACAGATGGTTAGATGAAAGATCCAGAGTTTCTAACCGCGCCAAACACCCAATCTTCTCTGGTAAGTTTCCAGTGAGTTGGTTGTGAGACAAGTTGAGGGTACCCAATCCAGTAAGATTGGTTAGGCCTTCTGGTATCTCTCCTTTTAGATTATTCCTTGAAATATCAATGAAATACATGAGATGAACTTGATTTCCGGTATATGTACGCACTCTTCCCTTGGGACTCAAGTCCATTTTATCGGAGATAATTGGAATTCTTTCACCATTTGTATTCTGAGTCAGAGCTATTAATTTTCCAATACATGTTGGGATTGTCCCTGATAAATTATTATCACCGAGGTCTAAGATGTGCAAAAGTGGAAGCTGACATAGATTTGCAGGAATTGTTCCCTTGAAAGAGTTCCCTCGAAGACTCAATATGGATAAGTTTGGCATCATCTCTCCAATCCATCTTGGAATGTTTCCGTTGAAATGATTGTCTCCGAGTCTAAGTTGGAATAAGTTAGAGCAATTCCGAAAGACTGCAAGATTCCCAGAAAGATTGTTGTTGTTCAATATCAGATATCGTAGTTGAGGGGGTGAGCACAAAGATTGTGGAATCTTTCCAATGAAATGGTTCTTTGATAGATCCAATTCAAACAAATATTGCGAGCCCTTCAATGAAGGAATTTTCCCACTAAAATTGTTACTTGAAAGTGACAATATCTGTAAATATCTTAATTTCCCAAGTGAGGTTGCGATTTTACCCGTGAGAGAATTCCCTGATAGGTCTAACACTGATAATCTTGGCATTTGGGAACCAAGTGTAGCAGGGATTGGTCCTGAAAATGAATTGTTCCTCAGGTCAAGATCAGTGACATGAAGAAAAGTGGGAAGTGAGCCTTCAAACAAGTTGTAACTCAAGTCTACGGGGACATAACTATTTGGGGAAAACATCAGTGAGTTAGGAAGCTTTCCACTTAGCTGGTTGTTGGAGAGGCTCAAAGATGTCAGTTGCGGACTAATTAGCTTCCAAAACCAAGGAGGAATTTCTCCAGAAATGCCTACGTTCTCAAGGGAGAGACTACTTAGCTCTGTCTGAGATTTTATCCAAAAAGGGAAGTACTTGGGATCCATTTGACAATGACTCATGTAAATCTCCGTGAGACTAAAATTGGGTACCCAATTTGGACTGACATGAAAGGCTAGAGACTTGTTGTTGGATGATATGCCAAAGTACTTCAAATTTTTCAAATGAAGAAAATGAATTTCGGATATGATCAAGTCCGCCCAGTTGTTCCATGAAAGTTCCAATTCGACTAACTCTTCAAGTTGTCCGATGGATGATGGAAGAGGACCTGAAATCATATTGAATCCCAGATCCAAATATCGTAAGTTTCTAAGCTGGCCTAATGATTCAGGTAGATGCCCTTGCAAATTTGATCCCCCGAACTTCAGCTCTTCCATGCTAGCGTTACTGCACTTGCCAAGACTATCAATAAATCCAGTTATTTCACCAGTGATGTAATTAGATGATGTGTCCAGGCTTTTCAAATTACAGAGATGCTCCCATGCAATATTGTCTAGTGAACCCTTTATTCCAGTAAACTGCAATCTGAGGTGACTAAGGGTGGTAATATTCGACAACCACCTTGGGAGGGTAGAATTGAATTTATTTCCTTCAAGGTTGAGAACCGAAAGAGAAGTGAAATTTGAAACCGAGGCAGACTGAGGCAGGTCATGAAGATTGCACCCAGGAAAATGCAATTCCTTAATAGAAGACAATGCATTGGTCGCCTTTAGCCAACCGTTGGATGCTGAGCTAAGATTTACTAATCCTAAATTCAAATACCTCAACAGAGATAGCCTAGTTAACCAATTCAAATCCGCCACCCAAATGTTTAAACTAGTGCCTGTGAATATCATATCTTCCGAAGTATGGAATGCTCGAAGATCAAGGTACACCAATTTTGAGAGATTGCCAAGATGAGGTGGAACCATCCCAAAGAAGTTTGAAAGAGAGAGGTTAAGATATCTCAGCCTTCCCATTGACCCTGTGGAGCTTGGGAGTCTACTACCCTCAAAATCGTTGCAGCTCAAATCCAAGTAATGCAAGTATTTCAAGTCGAAAAGTGAAGGGTTCAGATTACCTTTCAAGCTCTGATTATTACCCGCAATTGCCAAGAAATCATCGCATGTGCCTCTGTGATCAAGCTTAATGATATGGCCAGTTCGCTTGCTGCAGCTGATACCCGACCATGTGCAGCAGTCTCTTCCATGCCATGAAGAAAGCAAGTCAGCAGGATCTTCAAGTCCTTGTTTGAAACTGACAAGGATTCGTCTCTCTGCTTCAATGCAATTTGGTGAGATATGGCTGGAGTTTGAGTTCTCATCATGTATTTGTTTGGTGTGGATTAAGGTAGGGAAGACAGAGAGAAGGATCATGAAACATACAACAAGTGGAGACATATTGATATCTCGCGCACAATATTTGAGATCAATATCTGATTTCTTGATGTTTCTCCACAAAGCATAGCTAGCTAGAGACTGGTTTTAGTCAATTTATAGACAGTCGAGCAACTTTGTACGTATATGTACGCATATTTTCCAATGGACTAATTCATTTTTGAAAATAAAAACATTTATGTACTGAAACTGACATTCTTTATACTCCGATAGCATTTTTATGATCGGTGGGAAAATTTGCTCCCAAGTGAAACATTGATGGTAAAAATCTCCTTGACAATAGTTTAGTGGGAAAGTTTTTCTTTCAGCTATGGTTACTGGCAAAATCTCCATTTTGAAAAACAAATTGAGAAAATGAAGATTTTTAAAATAGAGGGGACAAATTGAAGATTTCACCAAAGTTCAGGAGCTTTTTGTAATTTACCCATATATATTGAAAAAGAAAATTAAGTAGAAATCTTCTACACATTCTTGAAAAGAACATATGACTACACTAGACGGACAATTAAATTGTGATGAAAGAAATTGTCTTCGGTCCCATTGGAATTGGAGTTTGACAAGATTTGCCTGTAAAGTAAATATGCAACTTGGACTAGTTAAGTAGAAAAAATTAGTAAAGAAACAAAACGATAAACACAACTAGACAAGTTACATATAGGGATATCAATCGGGCGGGTCAGGTTGGGTCATTCCGGTATAGGGTTGTTTTGGGTGAAGTCTATTTCGGTCGAGTTCAGGTTCGAGTTTATTTTGAGTCGGGTTGAGTTCAAGTCATTCGGGTTTTTATAGTGTTAAGAATTTTAAAATCACAAATATTAATTGAAGATCAAGGCAATTTCAAACTTTTATTACATACTTTTGCTCATATCTATATTCAAGTTTTCGAAACATTTTACTTTTTGAAACTATATAATAAAAATATTTTACTATTTTCTTTATGATTTTTTTAAACTTTCTCAAACATAAATTTAGACATTTTGCACAAACAGAAGTTTTATAATACGTTATTTAAAAGGGAAATTAACAAATACCCCAGAGATTTAGCATAATCTTCACTTTCCCTCGCATTTTGGGATCTTCTAAAAACCCTCATGAGGTTTGTGAAAATATACAAAAAGCCCCTTGTACGTTAACTTAGTTAGAACAACCATTAGCTTTTAGGTGTAATTACAAAATTGGACCCTAAAACTTTTAACCCTAACAATTTTACCCTTAATTATTTTATACTCCTACATTTAAACTCTCACCTCCATCGGCCTCAAGCCCGCCTTTCTCGACAGCTCCTGGCTCCTGCACCTTCCTCTGCCTACCGCACCAGCATCTCTCTGCCGCCTCACACAGCCCAGCCACCTCCGGTAACAACCTCAGCCCAACAATTAGCCTTGTAATCAATCACTGCTGCAAGGGTTCACTGTTGGCTTGTCTTCCACGTTGGAAGAACCCGACGAACAGCAACGGCCTCAACTCCGGCGGGGCTGTATGGTGGTGGAGACGTCGGGAGAAGCTCTCCGGTTGTTGGGAATGGTGTTGGCGATGTTGATATGATCGAATCGAAGCTGGAGCAGGAGGATAATGGCGGATCTGAGGCGGCGGCGGCGTTCTTCTCGAGGTTGGTAGAGCTCACCCCGGATCAAGACCGAGCGATTTGTTCGACGGCGAGCGGCGATGGCGAGGCTCGCATCGCTGCGGAAAAGGAAGCAAAAGCTGGGTGGTTGGGCGTCAACCGGCTGCCGACATCGGAACCGATCATGACTGTTTTCTTCTCAATTTGGGCACCTCCGGTTGTGCTTGGCTTGAGGCGGCAATGCTCATGAGGCAAGTGTTTGGTGACGGGATGCAATGGACGGAAGGCGAGCAGGTGGAGGCTGGCGGGTCGAGCTACGTTTCTCCTCGGTTTGGGCTTCTCTTGCGGTGTGGAATGGAGGTGGAGGTGGTGGTTTAAATGTATGAGTATAAAATAATTAAGGGTTAAATTTTTAGGGTTAAATTTTTTAGGGTCCAATTTTGTAATTACACCTAAAAGCTAACGGTTGTTCTAACGGAAGTTAACGTCTGTGGGTTTTTGTATATTTTCACAAACCTCAAGGGATTTTTAGAGGATTCCAAAATGCGAAGGGAAAGTGGAGATTATGCTAAGGAGTAATGCATGCCTTATAAGGGTGGTTGCTCCTTAACCCCACAAGACGCGTTTTAAGCGTAAATTCGGTAAGAGCAAATCCGTGAGGGCCCAAAGCGAGATAATATCTTGACACTGTACACAACTGCATTACAGATGGTATGGATGATGTTGTTCATCCCACATGGATGGGCTAAAAGGAGTAATGCATACCTTATAAGGGCGGTTACTCCTTAACCCCACGAGATGTGTTTTACCTGTGAACTCAGGTAGAAGCAAATCAACGCGGGCCCGGGGCCCAAACCGGGCAATATCTTGGCATCGTACACGCCTATTACAATTACAGATGGTATCGAGCCTGGTTGTACAAGATCCATATGCAGCGGGACGCTGGACTCCTTCGAGGGGTGGATGATGTTGTTCATCCCACATGGAGGGTTAAGGGAGTAATACAAGTCTTATAAGGGGTGTTGCTCCTTAACCCACAAGATGCGTTGTACTGTGGATCGGGTGGAAGCAAATCCGTGCAGGCTTGGGGCCCTAAGCGGACAATATCTTGGCACTGTACACGGTATGTTACGGTTGGTTGGAGATTGCAAGCTGCGGTTGATTGCAATTTCTTTGGGTTCGGGAATGTTTGCCTAGCGGCGAGTAATTGCACCGCTCTATGGCTGAGTTGATGCGACGGCCATCGGCATAGTCAGTCCTATTTTTGTCCCTCTACTTAGGTTGTGTTTCTCTTTTTTGAGTTTGCGGTTTACGTGTTATTGTTTTCCGTGTGTGTGATTATCTCGGCATACTTTGGATTCGTTCGGATGGGTTTTAGTTTTCCTCCTTCGCACTCTGCGATGTGTCACAGTGCGCTTAAGTGGAGCCTTTTTGGGTGTTGATGACGAGATCGCGGATCATTATAAATCCGTCGCAACTTTTCGGTGCATTAAAGCCATCTGTTTGGTGATCTATGTGGCTCTTTCTCCCTACCTTGGCAGTCCCTAGGTTGTTGGATGTTTCTTATTCTAGTGATTTATTGTTTAGTTATCTATTCTTTTGTTCACTTAACTTATTTGGCCATTTTGGGACTTCTCTGTTTAGGATGCTACTTTTATTGTCTGACTGGTTTTGTTTCCCTTTGAGGTAATAAAATTAGCCTTTCCATATCAATTTTTTTGTTTTCACTCAATGGTGATGTTGGAAAAAACACTTATACTGCCAGTGTATAGAAAATTTATTCATTGATGTTTACTTCTCTCTACCTCACCTTTTTTCTTCAATTTGATTTGGGCAAGGTCCGTATGAGTTTTTCAGTGTGGTTGAAAGATAAAATTGGACTACTCACATTGATGTTTCTTTTTTCTTTTACTGAATTTCATTGAAACGAGTTCAAATAAGGTATACGGTTCAATGATTTAAATGGGTTTAAACGATTTTAACTGGTTTAATCCGATTTTCACTTCTCCCCTTCAAGAACCATAATCGAAATTAGAAAGTGGAATGGTTCACAGTTTAACCAATTTAACCACCCGGTCCAGTTCTAACAACCATGATCACATTAGGGTCCCCTTAATTAAATACACTATTTTTAAAATCGGACCGAACCGACCTGGCCGAATTGGTCGTATCGCGAACCATTTAGGCAACCACCGATCCGGTTTTGAGGCATCTTCGTTAAGAACCGGTCAAAACTAAAAGAACTAGGAAGAACAAGCGAACCGGAAAATTGGTTATTCACTTTTTTATTTGCAATTTTTGAAGAAATTTGTCCTAAACTCTCAAAATTTTAATAGCAATTTTAATAAAATCCACATTTGTTTATAAATTCACACTACATTTATCACATTAATTTTTAATATTTTCTCATAATATTTTAAAAAGTTTGTAAACCATAAGATAAATATAAAAACAATTTTAAATTATTTTAAATCATTAATTTTTAATTACATAGTTAATTAAAATATAGAACTTATTTTTCATCTTATAAAATGCCTAATTGATATTTTAAATTATTATTTTAGTATAAAAATGTGCATTTTTATTTTATATTTAGATTATTTCATGGTAAATCTATATAGTAATTTTTCTCTTTACTTTCCAATTTTTACTTTTCTTAATAATATGACTCATAGGGTTTCTCATGTTTGGCCGTTCTTTGGCGATTTACTACCGCTGAAGTTGGGGATTTGCTCTCACGGCATTGGGTTGGCTTCTACTCGAGCCCCGTTGTCTCGACTATCCTAGGCTAGTAGGTGTCTCCGTTATTTTCAAGTTTTCATTGATCAATATAATGCTCTGTTTCTCCAGTGGGAGGCGCCTCTATGCGATTCTAATGTTGGTCGTGATCGGCTTCGGTGTGCTCGCTCGACGCTGCCACCGTGCACAAGCATCTTGTTTTGTTTCGGTCGGCCCGCTTGATGCTGAAGGTTCCTCGATGGATGCTGCGGCATCTAGGAAGCCCTCCGAGTTGCATTCTACCCAGAGGTCTTTCGTCTGCCTCTCCTAATGGGTTGTTTGCTTATGAGCGGCCCACTCGTTTATCCGTGTGGTCCGCTTTCGTGGAACGTGGATTTTCTTGGGTGGGTGTGTGTTCGCCGGATCCGACAAGTATTTCCGTCTCAATTTGCCGGCGGGTGAACGATTCTTTTCTATAATAATGTGGGCCTGGTCAATCGCTTTCTTCCTCGATAGGCCACTATCTGGTCTTCGGTGTGGAGGATGCTTTGGCCCCGACTTATGGTGGCGAGGCTAGACCCAGCCATCCTCGGTGGGTGTTTTGTGAATTTCTGCTCATGGCGGACAGAGAAAGGCTCTCAATATCAGTTTTCGTTGGATGATTTTAAGCAATTTGTGGCCACGCAAGCACCTATACCGTCCACCCTAGTGGATAGGTTTCTGGATCTTACTATGGGATGTGGCACCATCATGGTGGGTTCACGCTTGGGCTGGTGGACTGGCAAAGGTTGGTTCTATGATGGTGATGGTTGTGGGTGTTCTGGTACCGATAGGACCTGAGCGAAGCCCTGTCTGCTGGCATCATGATCCACCATTCTCGGGAGTTATGCAGGTTGTGGGTCTCCTTGGACATTTTGGGCATTGTTTGGTACACTACCCAAGCAAATGCCCCTCGCGTCATCCAGAACAATAAGCAACCAAGGATACTGACCGCGATGCGATCGCATCTCGCGAAGGCATCGTCAGGAGAGCTTCGCACCCTCAAGCCTGCAGACCTCGTGGATTCGCCAGAGATGCGAAGGCCTGCCCGGCGAAGCTAGGGCCTTCGCATCTCCTGGCCTTGGCCACCCAGCACTTAGCAACAAGTCACAAACCAAGGAGAGGAAGCTGGGAATGGTTACCTACAGTTACCTCCACGACCTACCCACGTTCTCCATCACACCTCCGGTCTTCCACTACCTGCAGTAGGGAAACACCCCACTACTGGATCATGGGACAACCGTCATCTCAACGCCTCCTATAAAAGGACGACTTGGGAAAGGTACACCCTATCTACACACCACCACTCCTCTTTCTGCTCCTGAGTATTCCGTTTTACCTATTGCAGATTACTCCAGAGCTACAGATCGTCGTTCTCAGCATCACATCAATCCTCGAAGCATCCGAGAGCCCGAACCGTCAAGGAACGAGGCTATCAAATTGGCGCCGTTTGTGGGAATCATCAACAATCCCACGAAGAAAACCACGAAGATCAGCCATGCCTACAACAAGAAGTGCAAGCCGGCAAAACGGCCATGGAAAAAGGAATCCACCCACTGCCACTGCCAACCATGAAGTATCGGTCCACTCGACGGGAGAAAGCTCCTCCCACGGTGATCACAACGGCCCTCCCTCGAGGGAAGTCATCCACATGACAGGGGTAGGCGTCGCCGTATGAACTGGGCGCGTCGTCCTCTCAACAAATCACAACCAACCGACCGGTGTGGTGGGGGCGCCACACAACACCACCATTCAGAATTCGCCACTAGCCGGTCTCGACCCCGCAATCCTCGCGGCGATCACGGAGGCGGTCGCCCAAAATCTGCGCGGCACTCTTAGGGGAGTCCATAATACCACGGGGCTGTCCGAGCGAACTAGAAACTACAGAATCACCGTGAGCTTCCTCTTGCTCCACCACAGCAGGAGAACTATCTTGATCCAGCTCACTCAGCCGCGCTCGCAGTCCTCGGCCAATGCCTGGAACAAATGGAGAAGAGGGAAGTAAGGGCCAACGCACCTTACTCCGCCAGTCTGGGTCTAGACCACCTCTGGACCCAGCCTTTCACTCAGAGGATCCTGGAAGCTCCACTTCCGGAACAGTTTCGCCAACCAAAACTGGATGCCTATGATGGTCTATCGGATCCAGACATCCACCTCTAGCGTTACATCTCCGCGATGGCAATCGCAAGGGCAGCAGTACTCTCTGCAGGCCTTCAGTTCTACCCTCACCGGGCCGCCGTTTATTGGTATACCACCCTCCGCGGTAAGCAGTTCGACTCCTTTGAGGAACTCTCATGTGTTTTCTCTAACCACTTGGTTGTCTCCAAGCCTCCGCCCAAAACTACAGAGCATCCGCTAAGGTGCGCCAGAGAAAAGATGAGTCCTCGAGGACTACATCCAACGATTCCAGGGGGAATCTATCCAGTGTCCCAAACTCCGGGAGAGGAGACTCGTCCCCGACCACTATACAGTGGTGTCCGTGAGACTCCTTGTTCTTCATCGACATGCACACCAACCCTCCTCGCAATATGGAGCAGTTCCTTGACAGAGCGATCGGAGTCATGCATACCGAGGAGGTCATCGTGCCCTATCTCATGGGCGTCACGGCTAATGCGAGGGGGCAACCCTCGCGCATGCCTGACTCCAGGGGCCATGGATGACAGCAGCCAAAGAACCTCCACAGGCAATAGGGACAAGGTATATCCAACCCTCCCCGCTCATAGACTCCCGCACCAACGTCTTCCATGCCCGGAAACAGAGAAGGGAGATCACTAAGTGGCTTCGGCCCCTTCCCAAAGGAATTGCGAGGCCAAACAACAAATATTGTCGCTACCATCGCGACAAGGGCCATGACACTGAAGAATGCGTGGAGCTCAAGTGCATGCTGGCGGAGATGATTGCCCAAGGCAAACTCACGGAGTTCCTAGTCCGCAACCCCTTCCCACGAAGAGGTTCCCCCAGGGGACACAAGCGCGAAGGCTTTGGAGCCACACTCTGCACAACCTCCTCTAGAAGATGGACATACTCCCGCCACCTCCACCCATCTCGTATGCAGGGACCGGCTTTGGAGCTACACTCGCACAGCCTCCGTGGTTCTCTCCACTGGGAACCTTCGTGACTCATCCCTGCAAACAAAGAAAAAACCACCATGCCAATCATGATGAGATTTCAGCGGAATACTAAAAGATATGGAATTGTCCCCCCAACACTAATAGGGGTAACATGAAAGAACTGCCCCCCGGTCCATAGGTCCAGCCGGTAGAACCTCAGGAACACATCTACGAGCAGCTCCACCCCCGCCATCTGACACGCCACAATAAACCCAGTGATATGGATGAACGTGTTCGGTCCAAGCTGCGACGGTGGGGGACCCGACAAAGTCCACAGGTCTTGGATGAGGGGAGGCAAGGGGAACCTCAACCCAGAAGATATCTGGGCTGTGTAGAGGCACAGCGTGGCTCTTTCCAAGTTTTCCGGCGTCTGCGAGAGCTTGAGCGCCCTGCAGGCCCCTTTGCGCACCGTGTACACCTCCACTTTCTCGACAGGAAAAGAGGCCTTGACGAGATCCTGGTGAAGGCTCTCGGCCTTCACAACGCGTTTGTCCACGGCTGGGACGAGAGGACGAGCAGCTCCTCTACCGGCCATTACTGCAGCGAGAAGAAGAAAAACACACAATCAGAAGATTAACAATCAGACGGGCATTTCATCGAACACCTTACCTGCAGAGGACTGGAGGCTGGACTCTTACCTAAGATCAAGAAAACGAAGACGAACAGCTACAAGAGCAACTGGAATGACGGAAAAGCACGAACACAAAGAAACAACAAGAGAGGGGTATCAGGAATAAAAAACGAGCGCAAGGGAAGTAGCAATAATACAAAAAGCGGCGAGATGAAATTTCGAACAAGGAGGGAGATTTCGAAAAAGAAACTGCGAACGAGCTGGGTATTTATACGCCCAACCCTAACGAGGCGAAACGTCACCTCGAACGAAGGACCAGCCCCAACGAGCCGCATGTCAGAAATTAGTAACGGTAGGAAACGTTTGGCCTACCGTCAATACGACTGTTCCCCAACGGCGGTTACCTCCACGACCTACCCACGTCCTCTATCACACCTCTGGTCTTCCTCTACCCAGAACGTGGAGGAAACACCCCATTACTCTAGATCATGGGACAACCGCCATCTCAACGCCTCCTATAAAAGGACGACTTGGGAAAGGTACACCCTATCTACACACCACCACTCCTCTTTCTGCTCCTGAGTATTCCGTTTTACCTATTGCAGATTACTCCAGAGCTACAGATCGTCGTTCTCAGCATCACATCAATCCTCGAAGCATCTGGAAGCTCGTGCCGTCAAGGAACATGGCTATCATTGTTAAATTTGACCCCTTTGTGTTGTCAAGGACTTGGACCTTCCAGGACAACTCGAGCCCGTTCAACAGGACATGAATTGGTCTCAGTGATGATCGGTCTTGTCTGGAGCAGGTCGCGTACCCAATCCAACGTACTAGTTGGTCTCAGGTGTGTAGTCTTTTGGTATTCGTTAGATGGATCTCGTCGCTGACAGGGTGGGCAATCTCAGGGCCCATCTCTCACACCATCACTTCGACATCTCAGACTCTTAGCATCAGCCGTTTAGATGTTTACAACACTCCTGATTATCTTTTAGTTTTCTGCTACTTTTGCTTCGTCGTCTCCGTTAGTTCTTTTCAATTATTGTTAATCCTCTTGCGCGAGGTTGCTTCGTTTTTCTTTTTCTACTTTGTTACTTTATAAGGTTTGTATTATGATTCATTGAATTATTAATATTGACATTTTTTGTTCAAAAAAAAAATCTATATAGTGATAACTAGTTTTAAAAGGTAAACTGTTGTACCGGTGGTCCAAACAATTAAACCAATTGAACTATAAACCGGTACCGGGTAATTCAGTTTTTAAAACACTGTTAACTATTCCAAAATTCAAACTCGCATAAAATAAGCTATATGCATTCAACCATTTACCAAAAATATTATAATAAATCTTGGAGAATTCTTCCATATTCTTCCAAGAAAAAACATATATAGATCTATCGGACGACTAAGATATGATCAATTAAGGGTATTTTGTCCGTTTGTAATTGGAGTCAAATTTGATTGAAAAGTACCGCTTACTTGGTCAAGTCTAAGGCCCTATTTGGCAAGGCTTAACACATGCTTAAGCCAACAGCTTAAGCCTAGTATATGAGCTAGAAATTACCAAATTATCCTTTTCTCACAAAATTAGGAACCTAATTGAGAAAGTGGTAATTTGGTGATTTCATGCTCAAATACTAAGGCATAAGCTGTTGGCTTAAGCATATTAAACCCTGCCAAATTGGGCCTAAAATACTTAACCCCTTCAGTGGGTAAGAAAAGAGACGAAAGAAACAAAACGTAGAAATTAGACAAGTCTCCTCACATAAGGCTCCACATGAATTAGAGACTGCTCACACAAACACAACCTAATAACAGCTCCGACTGCTCTGAATGCTTCCTCACTTCCATTGTACAATCTAGAACAGATCTTACCGTTTTTTTTTTTAAATATTATGATAAATTTAAATTATTACAAGAATGAATTTATTAAAAAAAATTGGAAAATAAAATAATATAGAAACTACAAACATTAATCTATAATTTGTATTTAAATTATTTTATTTTACATATTAAAGTGTTAGAGAAATTGCTGAAAAGGAAATGAATTAAATTTTCAGTGGTAGGTTTAGAATTTTTTGTTATTTTCTCTTCTATGATACATCTTTATGAACATACAACAGGATATGAAGATTTTATTAGCAATGTTATGGTACCGGTTGGTGTCATTGCCTATCGGGTATCGTACTCAATCTTAAAAGAAAAAAACTAATAATATTTCTAATTAAAAATATTACAGTTAAACTCCAATTATCCAATGTAGAATGATCTAACATTAGTTACAAGTTCATAATTACCATAATTAGTTGGTTTCAAACTTCCATTGCCTATGGCAACGAGCAATGGCTACATAAATTTTGTCTATAACTTTATCAAGAAACTGATAGAATCGGTGCCTCCCTGATTTGTTGATTGCTAAAGAGCCACACACAACCTAGAAACCCACGACAATCCCAAAGGCAAGCCCTATGCCAAACCATAGCATGTCGAGATACTTCTCTTCTTTTTCAATTTCATCACTACCTTTAGGATCCTTCTTGTCTATGTCAGCAATTGAGCAACCTTTCAGCCATGGAGAGCCACAAAGGTACAAGTTACCCTCGTAAATGGCGGGATCATCATTCAAGCTAAGGAACTGGTTGGCTGAAGGAATCCGTCCTGACAAATTGTTGTATGATAACTTCAAATGACTCAGTGCAGTCATGCTGATAATGCTTGCAGGAATGGGTCCTGACAAATGGTTGGAAGAGAGATCAAGAGTTTCTAACAGCTTTGAGACGCCCGATCTTCTCTCGGCAAGTTACCTATGAGTTGATTGTGAGACAAGTTGAGAGTCCTTAACCTGAGAGATTTGTTAAGCCCTCTGGTATCTCTCCTTTCAAATTATTCCTTGACAGATCAATGATGTTTACGACTTCAACTTGGCGCATGGTATATGTAAGAGTTCTTCCCTTGACAATGAACTCTGTATCTTCATAGATATAATCCATAACTCTTCCATAATCTACTTCTTTAGTCATACATGTCAGATTTCCGACACATGATGGGATTTTCCTACTAACTTATTATGACCGAGGTCTAAGATGTGCAAATATGGAAGTCGACAAAGATTTTCAGGAATGATTCCTGTGAGAGAGTTCCCTCAAAGACTCAATACGGTCAAGTATGACATCTTCTCTCCAATCCATCTTGGAATTTTTCCAGTGAATTGGTTCTCTCCAAGTATAAGTGTAGATAAGGAAGTACAATTCCTTAAGGCTGCAATATCACCATAAAGATTGTTATTGTTCAATCTCAATTCTTCAAGTCTAGGAGTGAACACAATGACTGAGGAATCCTTCCAACTAATTGGTTCTCTGATAAATCCAATAAAACCAAGGATTGCAAGCTTTCCAACTGAGGAATATTTCCACTGAGATTGTTACTTGAAAGTGACAACCTTCGTAAATTTGTTAATTTCCCAAGAGAAGTTGGGATATTACCATTCAAAGAGTTCTCTGAGAGGACCAACACCGACAATCCTGGCATTTGGGAACCAATTGTTGTCGAGATTGATCCTGTAAATGAATTGTTCCTCAGATAAAGATTATCAACATGAAGAAAAGTGGGGAGTGAGCCTTCAAACAAGTTAAAGCTCAGATCTAAAATCACTTCATAAACCGGATCAAACTTAAGCTTAAGTACTTTGGGAAGCTTTCCACTTAACTGGTTGTTGGAGAGGCTCAAACATATTAGTTGCAGACAGGTTTGCTTCCAAAACCAAGAAGGTGCACTTTCACCTTTGAGGCCAACATTCTGAAGCCTGATACTAACAAGTTGTGTCTGAGTTTTCAACCAAAGAGGGAATTTGTTATTCATTTGACAATTTCTTATACGAATCTCGGTTAGACTAAAACTTGGAACCCAATTTGGACTAACATCAAAGGCTAGAGACTTGTTCTTCGACGATAAGCTAAACAACTTAAACTTTTTCAGATCAATGAAATCATGATCAGATATGATTCCTACCCAATCATTCTCCATAAGATTTAACTCCACTAACCCTTCAAGTTGTCCAATATTGGTTTCTCTGAGCGTACCATTCAATGAGTTAGAAGCCAAGGAAAACATGGTCAAGTGTGAAAGGTTTACAATGGATGCTGGAAGAGAACCAGAGATCTTATTACCAGATAAATCTAGATGCCTCAAGTTTTTGAGTTGTCCTAATGATTCTGGTAGCTGTCCATGCAACTCATTGTTCCATAAGTTCAGCTCTTTCATACTAACATTGCTGCACTTGGAGAGACTCTCAAAAAGTGTTGATATTTCATCAATCATGCCATTATTTGACAAGTCCAGGCTTTGCAAATTACAAAGTTGCTTCCATGAAGTATTGTCTAAAAAGTTCCTTACTTTAGTTTGTCCCACGTAGAGGAGGGTAGTAACATTCAGCAACCAACTAGGGAGGATTGCATCGAATTGATTTCCCATAAGATTAAGAACGGAAAGAGAAGTGAAGTTTGAAATCGAGGAGACTGGGGAAGGTCATGAAGATTGCAAGAAGGGAAATGCAATTCTTCAATAGTGGACAATGCATTGGTTGCCTGCAGCCAAGAATTGGATGCTGAACTAAGATTCACAAATCCTAAATTCAAATATTTCAATGAAGGCAACCCAGATAACCAGTTTAGAACAACCACCCAACTGTCTCCATAGTTCCCAAAATTGTTAAGATCAAGGTACAACAAGTTTGAGATGTTTCCAAGATGATGTGGAACCATTCCAGAAAAGTTTCTCAAAGAGAGGTTAAGGTATCTCAGCCTACTCATTGAACCTATGGACCTTGGGATTGTACTGCCATAAAAATCATTGCAACTTAAATCCAAGTAGGTCAAGTATTTTAACTCAAAAGCCGGGATGTAGCTTTCCCATCAAGCTCTGATCTGAAGGTCCATAATTATAACATAAGCCTCCGAGATCAAGTTTAGTGATGTAACCGGTTCGGTTGCTGCAGCCAACACCTGACCACTTGCAGCAGTCTCTGCCATGCCATGAAGAAAGAATGCCATTAGGATCTTCAACACCTTGTTCGAAACTGAGAAGGATTTGTCTCTCTTTCTGTGCAACCTGCTACTATGTGACTGGAGTTGGGGCTCTGATGTATTTGTTTGCTGTGAACTAAGGACATAAAGACAGAAGAAAGGATGAAAAAGACAACATGTAGAGACATGTTGTTGTCTGTTTCTGCTTCTCCACAAAGCCAGAGACTGCTCTTAGTTTATAGTCTTGGAAATTTTGATTATGGAACTACGTATTTCATTAGTTTATTTAGTGAACATGCTATGTACATTCTCAATTAATTGTGGCTGCTGACTTTTATTTGTCAACTGGAGCATTGCCAACTCATGTCCAGCAGGAAACAGATCCAACATTTTCACCGCTGGGCAATTTTAAACCAGTAATTTTAACTGAAATCTCTTGAGAGCATAGGCTTTGCCCATTCTTTTCAGATTTTTAAATTTTGCTCTTTCAAATGAAGAAACATTTCTGAAATTAATTAGTTCTCGAAATTAAGATTGTACTCTTTTTAAACTATTTTGGGAACTAATTCTAGCTTTTTAGAAGTGAAGCAAAAAGATTGTGATTAAAATAGAGTGAAAATAGCTGGATGCTTTAAATCATAGTACCATATAACTCAAACTTCCATACTTTCTTTACATAACATTTTCTCATTTTTCTTATGTTCTTAAATTTCCGTCTCATTCTCTCACAAACTTCCTTTCCTTTTCAAAAGCTTCCACTTTTTTCCCACTTTTCTTCTAAAGAAGTTTGTGAGAGGAATTTGGATTAAAAAATGAATTTTTTGAAAACTGAAAGAAAATTTGTGAGGAACAAAAGGTAACATAAGTTTGAGGCTTACCTTGACAACATGTGTAACAGACCGTGTCTGATGTCAATATATTATCCGCTTTGGGCACCGGGTCGGCATGGATTTGCCTTTAACGAAGTCCACAGTAAAACGCGTCTTGTGAGGTTAAGGAGCAACCACCCTTATAAGACATGCATTACTCCTTAACCCCTATATGTGGGATGAACAACATCATCCACCCTCGCCTAGCGTCCCGCTGGCACATGGACACTATACAACCAGGCTTTGATACCATCTCTGTAACAGACCGTGTACAGTATCAAGATATTGTCCGCTTTGGCCCTGGACCTGCACGGATTTGCTGGTAAAACGTGTCTTGTGGGTTTAATTAGGAGTAACCACCCTTATAAGGCATGCATTACTCCCTTTCTCCCTCTATGTGGGATGAACAAAGATCATCGATGTAATAACCTTAGATTTTCGAGTCCGGCTTAATACTTAGATTACTCTAAGGAAAATTACAATTATACCCTCAATGGTATTTTAGTAAATTTCACCTCTAGCTGTGTAATTATAATGTTATATTCTTATAATGTTATATTCTAAAATTATAATGTAATTATACCCTCAATGGTATTTTAGGAAAACTACTAACCTTACTTTATTTTATTTCTTGTAATGTTATATTCTAAAATTTAGAAAATCCAAATCTTTTTCATTTTTGATCTTTTGGTTACAAAGTTTGAAGATACATTACTTCTCAAAAAGTATTTTTGTAGAATATTTTATATTTTATTTTAGTATTTAATTTCCCTTTATTATTTTTATAAAAAATTTAATAAAGGCTGGAAAATTCTACCTCTTGCACATAAATCCCATAATAGTGTTTTATAACTTTCAAAGTTTTCATTTTCCACTTTGTAAACTATTTAAGGTATTAAAAATTTATTTTTCTTCCTTAAAAATATTTTATTGTTTTTTTTAAAAAAATTGTTTTTAGTCCAAAGCCCTCCAAAAATTTCCGGACTTTCTGCTTTGACCCAAGTTTCATCTTGAGATATTGTGACTAATAGCCGACGATATTCCCGGCTACATCCATGTAAGAGGGATAAGATGAGGTTTTTCGTTTGAGTCGCTTTTATATTGATAGCCAAAGGGTGATCTCCGCAATCAAGGATTCTCCGACAACCGAAACAGGGCAGCTCCAACACCTGGAAAGACAAGACAAAGGACACTTTCAGGTGCAGAGAGAGAAGAGGAGTGTGGGTGTGTAGTAGTTACCTTGTTTGAGGCAGGCACCACCCAATATATAGGGTGGTGCTAGGTCCCGTTATGGGGCCTTAAATGCTGGAGAATCTCCATAAATGTGCCCATAATTGGGATGACGGCGTATTTAATGGTGTAATAATCGTGGAGTTATTGTGGAGTTACTCCCTCTCCTTTGGCTTAATGCCATAACTAGTGTAACGGCTGCCTTGAGGGAGGCAGCAAACGTTTCATGACCAACGGATTTATACGGGGCGCCCTTACTGGTAAGAGGGGCCCTCCGTAATTACGAGGTCGGCTGTGGTGGACGCGGCCCATATGACGTTTGCATTTGACAATACAGCCGTATGGGCTGGCCCATATATCAAGATGTCCTCCCCCATAGCGGAGGATGGGCTGGGCCCTCGTGCTCCGCTTTTGGAAGGAAGCATCCTATAGACATTGAGCCCACTTGGTATTGTGGCGTTTTGGAGCCAAATTAGGGGAGGGCCTAAGAGCTGTCCCAAAGTTTTGGCCCAATATCAATTGTGGCGGTTGGCAAAAGCACTTTTCAAAATTTGCGCTTTTGCGCCGTTTGTAATTATGGGGAAGTCGTTTCAGTTCCCATCGGGCTCTTCTTATACGCCAACCCATGTGGGAGTCAGCTTCGAATTTTTGCTTTCGTTGCTTTTGCGCTTCAGCCTTCCTTTGCAATCTAGTTTCCATTTTCGGCAACTATCGAAGAATTTCCGCGAGATTCAAGAACCCAGCCGTTGAACCTTTCGTTTTCGTCTCTAGCGTACTAATCAGTAAGTGATATCCCTTTTAACTTTTGTTTTTCGTCGCGACAGAGTCGCGATTGAAGTGTCGCCGCGCCGCTGCCTGGGTTCTTGGGTCTAGGGTTTAATTGTTTCTTAAATTTGTGTTCATTTCTGTAGATGGCTCCCAAGAATCCAAGCAAGCCCGGCGTAGGCCCCGATATCGGGAGGTTTGGCCCGAATCGCACTGCCGGAGAAGAAGATGGCAGACGTTTGCCGTAACCACCATGTGTATACACGGGTGGTCTCGTGGGCTTTCTCCGGCCGATGTGTTGAGAAAAGCGGGGTTGGGTTTGAGCGACGGGGCCATGAGGGAATGACCATGGTCGTCTTCAAGCCCAACTTAAAGCCGGTTTGAGGCTCCCCCTTTGTTCCCTCGCCGCAACTATGCGAGGGATGAGGTGTTTGCCCCGGGCAATCGCCCCGAACGTATTTACCACCGTAAACGCGTTTGTGGTGGCCTGCCACCTGGCGAAACGGTGGTGTTGCCGGAGACCTTCCTGCAATTCTATACCCCGAAGAGGCCGGTCGGGCATCCCTTCTATCAGTTGACCCCGAGGAGGTGAAGGTGGGCAATAGAATGGTGAAGATCGGGTCTTCGCCAAACTACCAGCTCGTGGGGAGCTGGAAGAACAATTTCTTCTTCATCCCGAAGGAGGACAGTGGGGTTCCCTGCGTACTTCATCAAGGAGAAGGACGCAAGGGTATCGGTGAAGCCCTCGTTATGGGCGGGAAGCAATGGAAAGAAGGCTCTCTACGCTCTTTGTGAGTGGGTCCGCGATGTGGAGAGGCTCAAGAGTGTAAGGGTTGGTTTCCCTTTACTCTCTCCAGCTGGGACGGCGGTCCTGCGGAGGGTAGAGATTAGCAGGCCCATCGCCTTCCGTGACTCACGTAGACACCCTAAAGAACTGGGTGGAGGGCCTGGAGGGGGAACTTATCGAGCGCTTTGAAGGCGCTTTCAGCAATCCCCATTGTCTGTTTCGTACTGCTTTCTGCTTTTTTGTTTCTGTGTTTGCGCACTTTGAATGCTACTAGTATCTGACTTTGCGTTTTGTTTCAGCCAAGATGTCACACCCCAGCGTCCTCTTTGCCAAGAAGCAAGATTTGAGGGAAGCCCTCAAAATTAAGATGGACGAGGAGGTACGGGCGGAGCCCGTTCAGAAGGCTATCGAGGAGTCGGTTGGTGGCTCTTCGAAGAGTGGAGAGGCCCAAGGCACAAAGGCCTTGGTGACGGTGGCTCACCCAATCGGTGTGGCTGTTCCCGTAGTCATCGAGGACCTCTCCGATGATTCCGAGGAGGAGATCCTTCGGAGGAAACGGCCCCAATCGCAGGTATCACACTTGTCACCCTCGGTATTTGGTGAACTTTTCTTTTATTTTGTATTCTGATTCCCTTTTGACTTTGCAGCGGCAGGGGCTTGGAAGTGTCTTCTGACAGCTGCCCGAGCGCCGCTAAAGACAAAGGGAAAAGGCCAGCCTCGAGGATCCTCCCGTAAGCCCCATACGAAGCACCAAGGAAACCGCGGGGCTCTTGGCAGATGCCCGAAGGGCTGTTGTGGCCCTCGAGCGTCTGCGAAGAGGCCTTCGAGGATCCCAAGACCCTCCAGGCATAGATCCAGTCTTGAGCCCCAACCGCTCGAGGATTATCGGCGGGAACCGCAGGAAAATCCTTTAAACGCAAGGGCCTTGCCCTGGTGGAGGCCTGGGACCCCGTGATGAGGGTGACTCGCGACGAGTCAGTGCTCCTCGGGGAGAGGGAGGTGAGGTTGAAAGTTGCGGAAGGGCTCCCACTTCCCCGCGACCGGCATTTTTTGAAGCATACTTCCTCGGGGCCCGTGGATATTGCGAAGGATATCCCGCAGGCCTTACTCGAGTAAGCTATTGTCCTCGACTCTCTTTGTCTTACTTATTTTTGTCAGCGCACTTTTATTTATACGTTCTGCGCTTTCAATTTGTAGGAGATCAGATCGACTCAAGGCCCGGTGGCCAAAATTGAGGACTTGGAATCCCAAGTGAGGAGCCTCGAGGCCAAGACAAAGGACTCGAGGAAGTGGAGAGCCTAAGGAAGGCCTTGGCTGAAAAGGAGGCTGAGTTGGCTTCCTCGAGGAAAGAGGAGGCTAATACTCTTAAGGCCATGGGCCTCCTTGGCCAACATGAAGGATGCCACGACCGATGGGAGGAAGGTCAAGGCCCTCTTCCTTACCGAGCACCATGCGAGGAGAGAGCTCGAAGCTGAGATGGAGCAAGTGCTCGGGGAGTGCCAAAGGATGGAGGCCCAGGCTGAGGTGAAGGACAAGCTCATCGAGGAGCTGTCCTTGAGGGCTGCTAAGGCCGAGGAGCTGGCCTCGAAGGCTGCAGTCCAGATCGAAGACTGTACCAAAACCCTTAATGACGTGGTGGGCTCCAGTGTGGCTGACCATTTAGCCTTTGTACAACTAGAAGACCAAATTGGTCTGAAGTTGTATGGTGGTGAAAGTGTTCAGCCACCTGTTTTTGTAAAGCCCATCGCCGAGAGGACTGCTCGAATGGGAGGGTTTTCAAGTGTTGACCAACAAATTGGTCAATGCTCAAGCCATGGAAGGTGTCCGCTACGCCGAGGGTTTCCTACGATGCCGCCACCAAGTGGAGACAATCGTTGAGAAGGCCCACTGGATCCCCTTAACGCGATGAAGGTCGAAGAGCCCTCTCAGCGGTTTTGTTCGAGTGGGGTAGGGCAGGGAAGAAATTAGGAGTAGAATATCATAAATGATATTCTGCCCGGCATGTAGAGGATGCCCTGTTGTACCTCCAAACGATGATGCCCCCAAGTAGTTTTGGGACTTGTAATTAAATTTTTGCTCATTTTTGATAAAATATACAACGTTTCAGCATTTATTGCCTTTGTAGTTGTTATATGAGTATTATTTGCATAATGCGAAGTGTTTGTACTTGTGCTGGGTAAATTTGTGCAAATGAAATCGCGTAACTCTTCGTAGAGTGATTTTTTCGATGTGCACTGGTCGAGCAGTGACCTTGCAATCAATTTTTAATCTCATCAGTATAAAGTGGGGACACTCTTCGTAGAGTGATTTTATGTCAATATAGCTTGCATAATGCAAAGACTTGGAATATTGCCTTTCCTTTGATGTATGAACATTGCTTTGTACAACGCAAAGACTTTGAATACCCTTGCCAATTTATTTAAAGGAAAGCGCACAACTTAAACGTAATAAGGCCTCAAGTCGCCGACGTGGTAGTCGTTTTGAGCTTTTGCCTTGATGGTCCTTTAATTTGTATACACCTTCTCCTTCTTTACCGTGAACCACATAAGGCCCCGCCTATCCGGGAACGAAGTGCACCATGGCCGGGATTACGACTGACAACTCCGCCTTAGCAAGACATACCACCCACGTGGATCTGCTTTTGCCCGAACTTTGGCGTTGTGATCGAGGTTTGCCCTTTGTCGAAAGGCCATAAGCCTAAGTCTAGCACCCTCGCAGAGTTCCTCGACGAGGTCCAGACGCGCCGAAGACCGTTCTCATTGTGAGGGGCGTCGTAATATGGCGTTCGGATTGTGGGTATAGAGACTTCGATTGGTAATAAGACATCAACGCCGTAAACCAAGGAGAAAGGAGTTTCTCCCGTGGGTCCCCGTGTAGTTGTTCGATAGTCCCAGAGGACGCTGGGTAGTGCCTCGACCCACTTCCCTTTTTTGTCATCGAGGCGCTTCTTTAAGCCCTCTTTGATCGCGCGATTTGTTACTTCTACCTGGCCATTTGACTACGGGTGTGCCACAGGAGCGTAGAGCATTTGTATGTTCATCTTAGTGGCCCAATCCTTAAGCTTTTTGCTCGCGAATTGAGGCCCATTGTCTGTGATTATGGCTCTTGGTGCCCCGCATCGTGCCACGCAGGTCGTGCGGAGGAAGTGTATGACCACTGGCGGTTGTTATGTTCTCGAGTGGCTGGACCTCGACCCACTTAGTGAAGTAATCGACAGCCACTATACAAAATTTAAACCGCCCCTTGGCTGTAGGCATTGGGCCGATTAAATCGAGGCCCCACAACGCCGAAGGGTATAGGGTATGTCTCCGTAACCGCTTGCTTGCCGGCTGCCGCTGGATGCGAGAGTTGAGTTGGCACTTATGGCACGTTCGTACCAAATCATGCGCGTCTTTCCTCAAAGTTGGCCAATAATAACCGAGGCGCAAGCATTTGTGTGCTAGCGCATCGGAGCCAATGTGTGCTCCGCAAACTCCTGAGTGGACTTCGTTCAGGATGAGTTTGGAATCATCGGGGCCAATACATCGTTGCAAAGGAGCAGAATATCCTTTACGCCATAATGTGCCATCTATGATGACATGGCGGGTTGACTGCGTCCTTATTTTCTTTTGTAATGCCGGTGGGCCCTCGATTGCGCCAGTTTGGAGATACTGGAGGATTGGGTGCCTCCAATCAGCTGCTGCGTTGGCATCGATTGCATGAATTGTATTTATCGAAGGTTGTGCTAAGGTTTCAAGATTGCATCCGCCCGCCCCTTAGAAAACCTGTCACCACGTGTTTTCATCCCTTGGGATCTTATTAATATTTAGCCGCTCGAACTGCCCTTGTAAGCTTTTGACAAGGCGCAAGTACCTCGAGAGTACTGGATCTCAGTCATTGGTCCCCGTAACTGGCTTACGACGAGCCGCAGTCACAGTGTGCAGCTTAGACGCCGCAAACCAGCTTTCAGTGGCAGTCTTGAGACTGCTACGAGTGCCTCGTATTCGGCCACATTGTTTGTGACGGGAACCGGAAAGCTACTCGTAAGCTAGCCTCCATGCCGTGTGGGCCCTCGATATGAACGCCTCCCCCGGGCGATCGGCACCGGATGAACCATCCACGAACATGTCCCACTCGGGAGGCTCCAACTCCGGTGGTGGTTCCTCGAAGGACCATGTTCGAGGGGATAAATGGAAAGCTCGGCCATGAAATCCGCCAAAGCTTGTGCTTTTATTGCTCGCCGAGGCTCAAACTTGATGTCATACTCCCGAGTTCAATGCACCAACGGGCTAAACGACCACTATGTTCCGGTCTGTTTAGGATGTCCCGATTGGTAGGTCCGTTCGACAATGATTGTGTGGGCTTGGAAGTATGCTCGTAATTTCTGGCAGCCACGATCAAAGCGTAGATCGTTTTTGGAGGAGGGTAATTAACCTCAGCCCCTCGTAGCGTGTGGCTTATGTAATAGACGGGCCATTGTTGCGGGCCTTCCTCTTTAACGAGCACCGCGGATACAGGTCTGTTGAAGTGGAGAGGTAGATGACGAGTTCATCCCGGTTGCGGACATTTCAATGTTGGCAAATCGAGAGATGTTTCTTGATTTGCTCGAAGGCTTCTGGCATTCCGGTGTCCAAGTGAATGCCTTTTTCATGCGAAGCTGTTCGAAGAACGGCTTACACTTGTCCCCCAATTTGGAAATGAATCGCCCCAAGGCAACAATTCTTCCTGTGAGTTGCTGGATTTCCTTAATGTTCCTTGGTGGCGCCATATCTGTGATGGCTGATATTTTCTTAAGGTTGGCGCGATCCCCTTTCGGAGATCATATAGCACAGAATTTCCCGACTCCAACAAAGAAGGAACACTTGGTTGGATTGAGCCTCATGTTATATCGCCGAACGATTTGAAGGTCTCGGCCAGATCTTGAAGGTGGTCTTCGAATGTCATGCTTTTGACAATGACATCGCCGACGACGCTTCAAGGTTACGCCCATCTGGTGGGCAAAGACCTTGTTCATTAGACGCTGGTAGGTGGCTCCAGCGTTTTTGAGCCCAAAAGGCATTCGAACGTAGTAATAGACGTCATCACCCGTTGTGAACGCCGTTTTGAAGGCGTCCTCGGGATCCATGTAGATTTGGTGGTAACCACTCTTAGCGTCCATGAACGACAAGTATTTATATTTGGAAGTTACGCCCACGAGTTGGTCGATGACAGTAACGGTAGGGGTCCTTTGGACAAGTGCCTATTGACGCCCGTGAAATCAACGCACATACGAAGTTCACCATTTGTTTTGTCACCTAAAACTATGTTAGCGAGCCACTCAGAGTACTGAATTTCTTTTATTATTCCAGCTTCGAGGAGTTTAGAAACCTCCTCTTTTACAAACTTCTTCTTGGAAGGGGCCATACCCCTTTTCTTTTGCTTAACCGGCTTTGAATCCGGGAATACATTAAGTTTGTGGGTGATGACGCTAGGTCGACACCCGTCAGATCCTTCAAGCTCCGTGCGAAGACGTCAAGGTTTGCCTCGAGGAGGTGGATGAGTGCCATCTTCTCCTTTTGCTCAAGGTTTTTGCCAACCTTAAACTTCTTGCCAGGAACGACGTCGATCTCCTCTCGTCACGCCATCGAGGCGTGGCCTGTCGCCGGGTTCCGCGGGCTCCTCGACCTTCTTCGAGGCTCGTGGATCCACCGCAACTCAAAGAAGCCACGTAGTTCGCCCTCGCCGTTCGCTGGTCAATGTAGATGCTTGCATCTCCACGAGGCGTCGCAAATGTGACCGTGAGAGAACGGATGTCACATCTCATGTGGAATTCGACCTGGCTGGGTCGACCAATGATGGCGTTGTATGTGGAAGGGACTTCAAGGACCAAGAACTCCGTCATAATGGAATGGCAGTCAACCGTGCCAAATTGTGTGTCCCCAATCAGCATGAGCGGCAAAGGTTGGCGACCCTATTGTTGGCACAATGTCCCCGCCGATGCCAAAGGTAGGGCCGGAGCTCTTCAGACAAATGGACATGTGTACCCGAGTTTATCGAGCATGTCCTTGAAAATGACACCGGTGTTTGCACCGGTGTCGATGTAGACCGGTTGGTGTCGTAACCGGCGATCCTTGCGGTGATAATGATGAGGACATCGCCCCAAAGGACCCTCAGGTTCCAGAAGACCCACAACCTCAAGCGCGCGCGACCCCTGGTCCGTTCCAAGGCCTTGGCGGACCCATGACCAGGTCCCGGCTGAAACAAGTCCAAGCGAACCTTAATGCTTTCATGAGGCTCATGGCGCAGACGATCGAGAGGAGTCTCGGGAGAAGGCCTTACAACTTCGCCAACTCGGTATCGCTACTGGACAAAGAGTGTGCGAAGCCCTTGGAGTCTTAAGCATAAGCGTTCTTGAAGAAGGAGCAGCCCAGTCTTAAGCGCGCGAACACTTGGCGAAGGAGAAGGCCTCGGCCAAGTGCAACTCCGCGAAGGCACGTGGCGGAGGCATTCTAGCGAAGGCTACTAGCGAAGGCCTTTCGCGTAATCTCCAGGCTTCACCAGTTGACCGACCAAACCTGACACAAGGTGTCTTTTCTCCGCCGATACGTGGAAAAACAAACAACCACTTTTAGGCTAGCCTTACCTTTTTACCTTTTAGAAGCTTTTCACTCTGTAAGCGTGCAAAAGTACTTTGTACTTTCGCACGCATGCACATTCGAAATACTCCTTTTACTTTTTCCATTTCACTTCACTATATAAGCTAAGTGGCAGTCACCATTGTAACCTAGAACATATTATTGAATTTAAGCAATTCTGAAACACTCCCGGGGAGTCATCGGCTTTTGTGTTCTCCACTCTTGCATTTCCATTTCCCTAGTGATCCAGGCAAGAGGATCCAAGCATAATATCTAGTATTGCTTGACCTTGTAGTCAAGAGGTGCTAGATCCCATCTCACTTCCCAGGCATTTTCAAGGGCATTGCCTCACCTCGTAGTGAGGAGGTTCCCTTGGAAGAACTCTGTTACCTTCGTGTTCTTCCTCTTCTTCGTTTCCATTCTTGCTGGAAACCGCCTCCTTCGAGCTAGATCCGAGCGCGTGATCACGTACCCCCCCGTGATCACATCAAGTGGTATCGAGCCAAAGTGCTTCTTTGGAGGTACCGTATCGCTTGTTGAGTTTTCTTCAAGCAAAACCTTTTGTTACCTTTTCTTACACTTGAAGGAATGTCGGTTGATGATCTCATTGAGACCGAAACAGCTTGTTTAAAGGTGTGCTTGTTTAAGCCAAGTATTTTCGAGATAAGCCAAAAGAGTTGTCCTGAGCGACAAGTGTGTAAAGAAAAACGTTTAAAGAAAGAAATGTATTGAGCAAGTTTCTGCGTTCTGGAAAAGTTCTTGAATGTTCTTACGTGTTCTTCCCAAAACACAAGTGAACAGTAAGATTGATCAGACAAATAGTTTCCGAACTTAAACAAGAAGTGTTTGTGACTGCAAAAGCCTTTTCTAAACTTCCAACCAAGTATCTTCCGAGCCCAATATCCCACAAAACCGGTTTCAAGTAACTAGTCATTTTCTTGAAGTTGCAAGTTGCGGTTTTACTAGAGTTTTGTTTGTGTTTTCTTGCGTGTTCATCTTTGATCTAAGGTTGAAAACGGTATCAAGTTTAGAGAACTTGTAAAAGCCATCGGTGAACAGCCGAAGTGACAAAGTTGTTGAGAGAAACACGAGAGTGAGAGTAAACACTCGGGAGTGGTGAGATTCTTTTCGATTACATATCTTTAACAAGATCGTGTCACGAGATGGTTTCAACAGACTCATCCCCCTCATCCATCCCCCTAACCGTGCACAAAGACGCTCACGAAGATCTTACAGAGGTTGGATGAATCGGGAACTCAAGTCGCCATGACAAATGAGCGACTAACGAAAGTAGAGGTAGCTCAAGGAAGCAACCGGAAAGCTCGCAAGCCCACGATGACGCCCATGCATCGCGGGCTCAAGATGGAGTCACCCATACCACTTTCGACCCCGCATCCACGAAGCCACAGTGCTACCCTCACAGTCGTCCGACCACTTCCACAAGAATAGATCGTGGTGTTGACATCTTGGACAGTGATGACCAGGAATATTACGCGGAGCCACCACCAAAGCCTATTAAAAGAAGAGTCTTTCCCGATAGGGCTCAAGCCAGAGCCTATCTCCACAGAGACCTCGAAGAAGAGGAAGAAGCAGAGCGAGGCCGAGTTCACCGAGGTTTCAACAGAGACCTGGGAGGCAGGGCGCAAGCCCAGGACCAACAAGCCCTCGCCAACATCAAGCTTCAAATACCACCCTTCTACGGGTCCAGTGATCCGGAAGAGTACTTTACATGGGTGGCTAGGACGGAGCGGATCATTGATATGATGGGATACACTGACGCTATAGCCCTGAAACTTGTGGTTATTGAATTTCATGAATATGCTCTCACCTGGTGGGAGCAAGAGCATCACGAAAGAGCCAGGATCCGATGTCGTCCTATCACCACGTGGGAGGATCTTAAAAGGACCATGAAGAATCGATTCGCACTCAGCTACTATGACCGAGATTGTGCTCAGAGGCTGCAGCGCCTTACCTGTGGTCATCGCAGTGTAGAGGAATACCAGAAGGACCTTGAGAGGGCCCTGATGAGGGCCAACGTCAAGGAGGACGAAGAGGCTAAGTTGGCCAGATTCTTATATGGCCTACGGGAGGACGTCGCCAAGACAGTTGAACTATGCGATTACCGGGATTACCAAGATCTGGTGCATAAGGCCATTCGGGTGGAGAAACAACTACAGAAGGGAAACTCTTACTACCCTGCTCCTACCCCCGGCAGGGCCCCAAGCAGCAAGACCCCCCCCTTCACCAAACCGCTCCCGCCAAAACCATACGCATCTTCTGCGGCGATGCCATCCCCTCGCCAAAATTACCCCAACACAAGACCCTCCTCGCAACCTCAGCCGAAACCCACCGCCATCACTAATGAAGGCCCTCGGCAGACAAGGAGCATCTAATTCTTGAAGTGCCTGGGCAAGGGACACTATGCGAGGAATTGCCCCAACCGAAGAGCCATGGTAATGCGGCCCAACGGGGAATTGTCTAGTGAAGAGGAAGGAGAGGGCTATCCCGAGCAAGAGCAACATGAGAGTGAAGCAGAAGAGGGAGAGCTACCTATGGACGGTCTCATATTAGTTACCAAGAGGGTCCTGCAAAGTTCCCCAAGTGTCACCGAAAGTATTCAGCGGGAAAATCTATTCCAATCAAGAGCCATGGTGAATGGGACTCTGTGCAGTCTCATTATTGACAGCGGGAGTTGTGTCAACGCTGCCAGCGAAGACATGGTCGCTGAATTAGGCCTCCCCACCATCATACATCCTAAACCGTATCAACTGCAGTGGGTCGACGACAGAACCTTTGTAAAGGTTGTCAAACAAGTCGAAGTCCCAATCAAGATCGGCAAGTATGAGGATTCCATCACTTGTGATGTAGTGCGAATGCAGGCTACCCACATCCTCTTGGGCAGACCCTGGCAATATGACAAGGAGGCCATACATTATGGCAAAGCCAACAAATATGCCCTCACTCACCTCAGTAAACCATACACCCTGCTTCCCCTCACCCCAACTCAAGCCCATCAGGATCAAATCCATCTGGCTAGTAAGTCTGAGAGAAAAAGAAAGGGAGAGGGCGGAGAGCGGAGAGAAAATGGTGAGAAGGTTCAAGGAACCTTGAGTGAACGGAAAGGGTGTGCATTAATGGGAAACACCCCGAGAGAGCCCACGAGAAAACAAGAGTGTCTTCCTCCCATAGCCAAAGAGAGGGATTTTAAAAGAGCGTTCCTTGGAAATAGGATCTGTTTTCTCCTGATCCCCACTCACTGCATGCTAACACTTGACAATGTGTCTTCTCTTCCTTTCTATGTGCGAAGGTCCCGAAAGAATTCGGCGAAGTATTTGATGAGCCGCGAACCCTTCCTCCATATCGCGGCATCGAGCATCAAATCGACTTGCTTCCGGGGCACCTTTACCCAACAAGGCCGCCTACCGGACCAATCCCCAAGAATCCAAAGAGATCCAGTCGCAAGTTCGGAGCTGTTAGACAAAGGGTTCATCCGCGAAAGCTTTGTCGCCATGCGCGGTCCCACCATACTGTACTAAAGAGCGATGGCACTTGGCGTATGTGCATGGACTGTCGCCCCATCAACTCTATCACCGTAAAGTATCGCCACCCTATACCTAGACTTGATGACATGTTAGACGAATTGAGTGGTGCTTGTGTGTTTTCAAAAATTGACCTTAGAAGTGGATATCACCAAATTCGGATGAAGGAAGGTGATGAATGGAAAACTGCTTTCAAAACCAAGATTGGTTTGTATGAGTGGAATGTTATGCCCTTCGGGTTATCTAACGCACCAAGTACTTTCATGCGTCTAATGAATCATGTTTTGAGGCATTTCATAGGGAGATTTGTGGTAGTATACTTTGATGACATACTAGTTTATTCTAAGAACCATGAGGAGCATGTTGAGCATCTGAGGCAAGTCCTTGATATGCTTAGGTTAGAAAAACTGTATGCCAAATTTGAAAAGTGTGTATTCGCATCCCAGGAAGTTAACTTTCTTGGATATGTAGTGGGTGCGAAGGGAGTCAAGGTAGACGAGAGTAAGATCAGTGCCATTCGGGACTGGCCTACTCCTAACTCCTTAACTGAGGTCAGGTCCTTCCTAGGACTTGCTAGTTTTTACAGGAGATTTGTTAAAGACTTCTCTTCCATTGCTGCCCCTTTGCATGAACTGGCTAAGAAGAATGTCGTCTTTGAATGGGGTCAGTCGCAAGAGAAATCTTTTAACGAATTGAAATCTCGTCGACAAATGCCCTCTACTCACTTTGCCAAACTTCGACAAAGTGTTCGAGGTAGAGTGCGATGCAGTGGCATAGGCATCGGGTCTGTCTTGCACCAAGAAGGCCGTCCCATCGCCTTTTTTAGTGAAAAGTTGAGTGGGGCCACCCTGAATTACTCCACGTATGACAAAGAGCTATACGCTCTTGTGAGATCCTTACAAACGTGGAGCCATTATCTTCTGCCTAGAGAATTCGTAATCCATACGGATCACTTGTCTTTGAAGTACCTTCAAGGACAAGGAAATTTGAGCAAAAGGCATGTTAGGTGGGTAGAGTTCATTGAGTCTTTCTCCTATGTTATTAAGTATAAAAAGGGCAAAGACAATGTCGTTTTGATGCTCTATCCAGGAGATATGCATTACTCATGACTCTCGATACGAGGATTGTTGGTTTTGAGGGTTTAAAAGGAATGTATGAACATGACGTGGATTTTGGTGAAATATTTGCCAAACTGTGTTAAAGGAAGCCAAAGAGGCTACTATGTTTTTGATGGTTTTCTGTTTAAGTTGAAAAGGTTGTGCGTTCCCAGAGGGTCAATGCGCGAAGTGATCATCAAGGAGGCACATGGAGGTGGTCTCATGGGACACTTCGGAGTCCAAAAGACGCATGAGGCCGTTAAGGAGAACTTCTTCTGGCCCGGCATGAAGAAGGATGTCACCAAAGCTTGCGCCAGATGTGTCACATGCCACCAAGCCAAGTTGACTCTCCAACCGAAAGGGAAGTACACTCCTCTTCCCACACCTTCTATTCCTTGGGTTGAAATAAGCATGGACTTTATAAGTGGTTTACCTAGGACATCGCATGGTCATGATGCTATATTTGTGGTAGTTGATAGGTTCTCCAAAATGGCCCATTTCATCCCATGTCATAAAACTGAAGATGCATCTCATGTGGCGGAATTGTTCTTTAATAACATCGTTAAATATCATGGCCTCCCGCGATCCATTGTTAGCGATAGAGATTCGAGATTCCTAAGCCATTTCGGGCGACCCCTTTGGTCTAGGCTAGGCACCAGTCTGATGTACTCCACATCCAGTCACCCTCAAACAGACGGCCAAACCGAAGTGACTAATAGGACCCTCACCACTATCCTGCGCACCCTCCTTAGGAAAAATCTGAAAGAATGGGAAAAATGCTTGCCTCATGTAGAGTTTGCGTATAACCGAGCCTACCATTCCTCTACATCCCATAGTCCTTTTGAGATTGTATATGGCTTAAATCCTTTAACCCCTTTGGACTTAATCGCATTAGACTACACCGAGCAAGTGGACGTAGATGGGAAAGAAAAAGCCCGACGCATGAAGGACTTGCATGCTAAGATTCACAAACAACTTGAGAAAATTAATGAGTCTTACGCAAGCGAGTTAATAAGGGCAGAAAATTTAGAAGTTTTCAAGTCGGGATTGGGTATGGTTACATTTAAGAAAAGATCGATTTCCCAGGCTAGGAAAAGCAAATCGGCGCCAAGAGGCGATGGCCCCTTTCAAATCACTCAAAAAATAGGAGAAAATGCTTATGTACTTGACTTACCTTGCGATGGCTCTTATAATGTACATGCAACTTTTAACGTTTGTGATTTAGCTCCCTTTGAAGGACAAGCAGATTTTAAGAATCCGCGGACGGATTCTTTTGAAGAAGGAGAGTATGATGAGGACATCGCCCCAAAGGACCCTCAGGTTCCAGAAGACCCACAACCTCAAGCGCGCGCGACCCCTGGTCCGTTCCAAGGCCTTGGCGGACCCATGACTAGGTCCCGGCTGAAACAAGTCCAAGCGAACCTTAATGCTTTCATGAGGCTCATGGCGCAGGACGATCGAGAGGAGTCTCGGGAGAAGGCCTTACAACTTCGCCAACTCGGTATCGCGCTGGACAAAGAGTGTGCGAAGCCCCTTGGAGTCTTAAGCATAAGCGTTCTTGAAGAAGGGAGCAGCCCAGTCTTAAGCGCGCGAACACTTGGCGAAGGAGAAGGCCTCAGCCAAGGGCAACTCACAAGGCACCCGGCGGAGGCATTCTAGCGAAGGCTCTTAGCGAAGGCCTTTCGCGTAATCTCCAGCTTCACCAGTTGACCGACCAAACTCGACACAAGGTGTCTTTTCTCCGCCGATACTTGGAAAGACAAACAACCACTTTTAGGCTAGCCTTACCTTTTTACCTTTTTAGAAGCTTTTCACTCAGAAGCGTGCAAAAGTACTTTGTACTTTCGCACGCATGCACATTCGAAATACTCCTTTTACTTTTTCCATTTCACTTCACTATATAAGCTAAGTGGCAGTCACCATTGTAACCTAGAACATATTATTGAATTTAAGCAATTGGCTGAAACACTCACGGCGAGTCATCGGCTTTTGTGTTCTCCACTCTTGCATTTCCATTTCCCTAGTGATCCAGGCAAGAGGATCCAAGCATAATATCTAGTATTGCTTGACCATGTAGTCAAGAGGTGATAGATCCCATCTCACTTCCTGCATTTTCAAGGGCATTGCCTCACCTCGTAGTGAGGAGGTTCCCTTGGCCGACTCTGTTTCCTTCGTGTTCTTCCTCTGTTCTTCGTTTCCATTCTTGCTGGAAACCGCCTCCCTCAAGCTAGATCCGAGCGCGTGATCACGTACCCCCCCGTGATCACATCGGATAAGCAATGGATCGGAGTGTGGAACGACGACCTTTGACCCATTGGGTCGGTAAATGACGTTCTCCTCGAGGTGGTCGATCTGCAAAATTTCTCTTGCATACCGCTTTACGGAGGAGGCGCCTTCCGATTTCGTGAGCATGTGAATGACGCCCGCGGGTGGTGGTGGTGGTAAGTTTTGCCTCCGAGGGCTGTTGTGTCGACGGAGCGTTTTGTCGAGGTCGTCGCTGTCGTCATCACTCTTGCGGCTTTTGGTGAATTCCTGGCAGGTGAAAAGGAATCGGACAGGAATTCTTTGAGCTTACACTGCTCAATCATCTCAGAGATGAGATTCATGAGCTGAAAGCACGCCTCCGTGTCGTGACCACGGTCCTTGTGGTAAAGGTAGTACTTGTCAAACCCCCTCGTGTTCTTATCTTTGGATAGGTTGAGGCCACTTGGGGACCTTATTCGCTTTTCCAACATTAGAAGAACGTTTGTGCGGGTGTCACGAAGTGTGGGGTGGTGGTCGGAGGTCCTCGGACCAACGCTCGAGGACTGGTACCTCGAAGAAGCGAGCACTTGTCGAATTTCTTGTTGCGGTCGCTTGTGGGGGGCCTGTTGTAAGGCTTATTCATCTCCTCGGAGTTCATGAATCGAGTGGCCCGATCGATGAACTCACCCATCGTGGTGACGGGGTTTTCATTAATGTTGTACGCGAGCCTTGACTCGCGTTGGAGGCCTTGAGTTACGGCCAGGAGCTGCATGTCCGAGGAGAGACCCTGGACTTGGACGGCTTCCGCCTGAAACCGTCGGATGTAATCACGGAGTGGTTCCTCCCTTTGCTGCTTCACCCTTAGCAAGTGTTGGACGGTCTTGGAAGGAGGTCGAGCCCCCATGAAGTGGCGCAGGAACGAAGAGGCGAGGTCTTTAAAGCATTTGAAATGCTGGCCTCGCAGCGTTCCAAACCATGTTGACGGCTCCTTCGGGGTGGAGCTGAAGGCCTTGCAGTATGGGGTCGGAGGCGCGGGCCATCTCCATTTGGGAGATGTAACGCCGTAGATGATCGAAGGGGTCCGTCGTCGCGTCGTAGCTTTCGGCGACGGGCATTCAAAGCTGGCAGGGCACGACGCCGATGGCGTCCTCTGCGAAGGGTTGGGTGAGGAGGACCTCGATGTCGCCGAGGATCAGGTTTGGCGTCTTAACCTGCTCCTCGACCACGTTGATTCGTCGGAGGAGGTCGTCGACATCAAGGTTCCCAGCAGATGGGTTCCCGATTCCGAGATTGTTCGTCCCGGTCGTTGTGAAGCGGGAGGCGAGCAGCTGCATTTCCGCCTTGATGGTCTGCACCATGAAGGCTTTCATTTCATTGAGCATGCTCGCCGGAGCAGTGCTATTTGAGCGGGTCGACGATGACCTGCTGGGAGTCGCCAAGCCCCGGCCGAGGTATGTCAGAGTAGCCGCTTGCGGTTGTGGGGGCTGCTGCACCCCTAGGGTGTCAGTAGCAGGGAGTGGCGGGATTGCCACCAACTGGGAGTTGTGGGGATGTTACGTCCCCGTTGCGCCATCAGCAGGGAGTGGTGGAGGCATATCGGAGGAGCTGGAAGCAGCATCCTCAACATGTACACTGTTGTGAGTTTTTCTTGTTTTCGCCATGAAAACGGTCGGGGGAGAAAAAAGTTGAGTAGAAAAAGAAAAACGGCTTGTTTTTCGTTTCCCACAGACGGCGCCAAATTGATAGCCAAAGGGTGATCTCCGGCAATCAAGGATTCTCCGACCACCAAAACAGGGCAGCTCCAACACCTGGAAAGATCAGACAAAGGACACTTTCAGTGCAGAGAGAGAAGAGTAGTGTGGGTGTGTAGTAGTTACCTTGTTTGAGGCGAGTGCACCACCCAATATATAGGGTGGTGTTAGGTCCCGTTATGGGGCCTTAAATGCTGGAGAATCTCCATAAATGTGCCCATAATTGGGATGACGGCGTATTTAATGGTGTAATAATCGTGGAGTTATTGTGGAGTTACTCCCTCTCCTTTGGCTTAATGCCATAACTAGTGTAACGGCTGCCTTGAGGGAGGCAGCAAACGTTTCATGACCAACGGATTTATACGGGGCGCCCTTACTGGTAAGAGGGGCCCTCCGTAATTACGAGGTCGGCTGTGGTGGACGCGGCCCATATGGCGTTTGCATTTGACAATACAGCCGTATGGGCTGGCCCATATATATCATATATGTTTCATAAACAAACTCTCGAATAATGTACTCTAAGTTAAACAATTAGGCTTAATAAAATATTCGATCGGGCAACCTGGATAGCATATTTAGTTATTCTTGATACCTTATACTTTTGCACTTAGGAATTATTATCGCTTGGGTTGTTTGACTGATTGATTGACATACATGTATGATATGTACGCTGGATGTTGTATGTAACGCTAGTATCTTACTAGGACCGTTATACTCGCTAGTGGCATGTTAGGCTCGTTAAACGAATTCCGCTAGTTTCATGTTAGGGCCCAAAAGCTAATAAGATTTTAGTATCATGTGTAGGTCCAAAAAGGGGTAGTATCATGTTTATGGTTGAAACCAAACGCTAGGATCATGATAGGACCGTAAAAGTTACCCTAAGTCGATATATAACAAATTAGGCACGAAACTAAGAGTAAGCAAGGTTTAGTAACAACTCACAAAATAAGAATGCACACAAGTAAATCAACTATTAAAATGTAAATGATTGTCATGTCATCACGCAAGTTTATGGTTGTATGTAACGCTAGTATCTTACTAGGACCGTTATACTCGCTAGTGGCATGTTAGGCTCGTTAAACGAATTCCGCTAGTTTCATGTTAGGGCCCAAAAGCTAATAAGATTTTAGTATCATGTGTAGGTCCAAAAAGGGGTAGTATCATGTTTATGGTTGAAACCAAACGCTAGGATCATGATAGGACCGTAAAAGTTACCCTAAGTCGATATATAACAAATTAGGCACGAAACTAAGAGTAAGCAAAGTTTAGTAACAACTCACGAAATAAAAATGCACACAAGTAAATCAACTATTAAAATGTAAATGATTGTCATGTCATCACGCAAGTAACAAGATTGCAAGATAAAAGTAGTAAAGAGTAGGACATGGCATCACACCTAAAGGCTTAATAATTAAACGGACTGGTGGTCATGCATCATGAATGGGTGTTACATATTGATTGATGTACTGCATCACACCAGTGCATTCGAAACGGGACAAAATGAATTTTCTGGACAAAATATTTTTATCCCGGATAGGTGACAAGTTAGGGCAGCTATAAGGACATAAGACCTAATGATTGACCTGACGTGTTTGGTGCCGAAAAATGACCTTACATGGCCTGAAAATGTTTTAAGGGAATAGGCGGTAGGTTAGGGCAGCTACAATGACATAAGACCCTAGACTGATCTGACGTGTCTGGTGCCAAAAAAATGACCTTACACGACCCATCATTAGTTAAGACATGAGAGGTATCGTGGATTCGGCCCTACGTGACTTAACTAAGCTGTATTTTTAGATGAGTGGTTCGGAACGGATGGTTCGAACCCAACTGTGATATGCATGTTCTCTGCCTTCCTAGATTGGTTGACATTCACAAGAGGCTCTGTCTCGGTGTAGACATCCCATTGGGCTCTGGCCTGGCGGCATCCCTAGTGGCTCTACTTAAGGGGCATTCCTGAGAGTGTGGTGATGTACACACCCACCACATTAGGTTCATGCATGTGCTCTGCCTCCTGGATTGGTTGGCATTCACGAGAGGCTCTGTCTCGGCGTAGACATCCCATTGGGCTCTGGCCTGGCGGCATCCCTAGTGGCTCTGCTTAAGGGGCATTCCTGAGAGTGCGGTAATGTACATACCCACCACCCTAGGTTCATCCGACGGCATGTTTTAAAAATGGTTTCAAAAATGTTTTATGACGTACGGTGATCGAGCTAAAGAACATTCTTGCATTTAGATATTGGCATAAATTAGGGTTGTCTGGTTGTTTACTGTTTAAATATTGTGCTATATACTTATATGTTATAATCTATCATGCTTAGAATCATTATTTTAGAATTTGGTTATCTGAGGAAGTATACGACCCTGATGAAGGGTCTATAATCTTTCCTCCTTACTGAGCAAATGGATGCTCACCCCATTAATTACAGGTGAATTTACGGGGAGGACTACTATGTCAATCCCGTTGACTCGGAGTACGAGTAGACGTACTTCGAGTAGGAGTAGCTTCCGGGTGGAGACGCATTGTGACTTCTCGACATATCTTTCTGACTTAGTGGACCTTGGAATAATAAAACGAACTTTGTTTATTTTCCGCTGCACTTAACTATCTATATTATTTGTTGGTGTTACTAAGCAGCATCCGCGTTTATCGAATGTGAGTTTATTTTACGTGTTTGTTTTGAAATGTTCTATCGAACAAATTATTTTTCGAAAAGTTTCAATTTTCCCTAAAATTTTCTGGTGGGTAAATGGGGTGTTACAACATGTGTTGTGTTTGGCAACGGTTTTTCAAAGTAGATGTTGCATTTTGGAAATGCTATTAATGGTAGCTTTTTGTGTTTAGTTGTTAGATTTTTAATCTCAATCATTAAAAAAATTATCCAAAACTCTACAACTAATTGAAATAGCTATTTTGCATACGGAACCGTAAAAAAGTTGTCGGTCTTAACTTTAACCACTTTTTTGAGATGTTAATCATATAATAGTGGTAACGTTACTAACGTTTAAGGCTTTCTTGAAAATTTGTATAGTTCTAATTTTCAAAAAAATGCAAAAAGTTTTGGGGTTAATAATGTATTTACTCTTAATGTTTAACTGTCAGTTTAGGCCGTTCACAAATATGGTGAGTACATACGTAGTTTGCAATGAAGGCATATTCTTGGTGGCTATTTTGCAGTGTGAATTTGTTGTTTCACTTTTACATGTCTCTTTCCTCTCCTCCATTATAGGAGTAATAGACTAATAGGGTTAATTAATCTGTTAAATTTTTAAATAAATTTTTATCAGAAAGTCTAGTACTATTAATTAATTGTATTGGGGGATATGGAGGGATAGGGGAAATTGGGACTATTTTGTTCGGTGTGCCCCACACTTCCTATGTGGATGAGATTTACTTTTTCCTGTCCTTCAGAATCAAGGAACACAATTGTCATGAAAGTGGTTAGTGTAACCACTATTTATTATGTGGTTTATTACTATTAATTATGAGATTATCACTATTAATTACAGAGTTACCACTAATAACATAACATAATAACATAACACATATAGAGGAAGAGTGACTTTCCTCCTAATAAGGGAGGAAAACTTTGTCTATAAATTACAACACAACATTTTCCTCAACAGTAACAAAAAAAAAACATTTTTACTAGAAGGATAATGAACGTGACACCTTATCCAGAAGAGAATTTTTAAAGTAATCCCCTCAAACAAATTCACCACTTCATAATGGCATGGAGATGAATCATACACTTAAATCCTATGATGCCCTCCCATTCACCCTACCACAAAATAATAATACAACACCCAAAAAAACAAAAATCAACACCCTTAAGACACCTCAAAATCAAAGTGAAAATATAGAATAAAAAGAAACCTTTAAGTCCGTATTTCCCCTCAAAAAGACCACAGAAACGATCTTCATTTCATTAATTACAGTACATCTTGAACCCTAAGCGGTGAAATTAGGTAAATCAATGGTCAACGAAAAATTGGGGCCACTCAGATACAAATTCATGGCATTAACGAGAAAATGAAAACATTAAAACCAATTAATTATGCTAACCCTTATTATTATAATCTAAATATGCAATATTACCATAATAATTAGTTGATTTGAGCCTTCCATTTCCTCCACCTCAAGGTAACGGCTACATAAATGACATCTCTAGCTTTGTCAAGAAACTGATAGAATTGGTGCCTCCATGACTTGTTGATTGCTAAAGGGCCACAAACAACCCAAAAACCCACAATAACCCCAAAGCCAAGCCCTATATTGAACCATAATATGTCAAAATACTTCTCATCATCATTTTTGTTCTCATCCCTACCTCGAGGAGGATCCTTCTTGTCTAGTACTTCATCAGTTGAACAACTTTTCAGCCATGGCAAGCCGCAAAGGTACAAGTTACCCTTATAAATGGAGGGGTCTTCATTCGAGTCGAAATGGTTGGTTGAAGGAATTTGTCCTGACAAGTTATTGTATGATAAATTCAAATGACTCAAAGCTACCATGCTTGTAATGCTTCTAGGAATGGCTCCTCTTAGATGGTTGGAAGAAAGATCAAGAGTTTCTAATTGTGAGAGTTGTCCAATCTTCTCTGGTAAGTCTGCTGTGAGTTGATTGTAAGATAAGTTGAGTGTTCTCAACCGGAGAGATTTGTCAAGCCTTGGTATCTTTCCATTCAAATTATTCCATGATAGATCAATCAAATTTACAAATCCAACTTGATGCGTGGCATATGTAAGAAGTCTTCCCTTGGCACTCAACTCCATTTCTCCATACGCATAATGAATCCCGAAACTTTCATACTTAATATTCTGAGTCATACCTGTTAAACTACCAACACATGATGGGATTATCCCAGATAAATTGTTATGACTCAAGTCTAAGATGTGCAAATATGAAAGTCGACATAGATTTTTAGGTATGATTCCTCTGAAAGAGTTCCCTCGAATACTCAAAATGGACAAATGTGGTATCTCCCGAATCCATCGAGGAACATTACCGAAGAAATGATTGTGTCCAAGTCTAAGTTCAGATAAGAATGCGCATTTCCTTAAAGCTGCAATATTTCCAGAAAGATTGTTGTTGTTCAATATCAATTCTTGAGTCGAGGAGTGAACACAATGACTGTGGAATCCTTCCGATTAAATCATTCGTTGATAGATCCAATCTAACCAAAGATGGAAAGCCCTTCAACTGAGGAATTCTTCCACTAAGATTGTTACTTGAGAGGGACAACAAACTCAGATTTTTAATTCCCCAAGTGAAACTGGTATATTACCGGTTAGAGAGTTCTCAGAAAGGACCAAGCTCAATAATCCTGGCATTTGGGAACCAATTTTTGCAGGGATTGGTCCTGAAAAGGAATTGTTCCTCAATAAGAGATAATTGACTTGAAGAACTGTAGGAGGTGATCCTTCAAACATATTAAAACTCAGGTCTAAAACTGATCCACCATATGGGTCAAGCTTTAATCTTAGTACCTTGAGAAACTTCCCACTTAGTTGGTTGCTGGAGAGGCTCAAATATATCAGCTGAGGACTAATAAGCTCCCAGAACCATGAAGGTATTTCTCCCCTCATTCCAAGATTTTCAAGGGAGAGAAGACTAAGTTCTGTCTGAGTTTTCATCCATACAGGGAACCTGGGGTCCATCTGACAATTACTGATATGAATCACTGTGAGACTAAAACTTGGAACCCAATTTGGACTAACATCAAAAGCTAGCGTCTTGTTTTTGGATGACAAGGTGAAGTACTTCAAATTTTTCAACTGAAGGAGTTGAATTTCAGATATGACACCAACCCAATTATTCTTTTCAAGACTTAAACTCACCAAACCTTCAAGCTTTCCAATATTTGTTTCAGAGAGTGGACCATTCAGTTCATTAACACCCAAAGACAACTCAATCAGGTGTGAAAGGTTTCCAATGGACATTGGAACAGGACCTGAGATCAAATTAAGAAACAAATCCAGAATCCTTAATTTTTTTAGTTGTCCTAATGACTGTGGTAGGTGGCCTCTCAACTTATTGTTCCAAAGGTTCAACTCTTCCATGCTAAGATTGCTGCACTGGGAGAGACCATCAATAAATTCATTTATTTCACCCCTCATACCATTGCTGGACAAGTCTAGAGTTTGCAAATTACAAAGATGCTTCCATGGAAACTTGTCTATGGACTTCTTTATATTAGCTTCTCTTATGTTGAGGTGAGTAAGGGTGGTAATATTGGACAACCAAACAAAGTCTATGACCTCAAAGTCATTTAAGTGAAGATCAAGAACCGCAAGAGAAGTAAAATTTGAAGCTGTAAGAGACTGATAAGGAAGATCATGAAGGTTGCAACCAGGGAAATGCAACTCTTCTATAGAAGACAATCTGTTTGCTGCCTGCAACCAGCTGGTGGATGCTGAACTAAGATCCACAGATCCTAAATTCAAATACTTCAACAACGGTAACCCAAATAACCAATTAAGACCATCAACCCAACTTTCTCCAAAATTCCACTCATTGTTAAGATCAAGGTATAACAAATTTGAGAGGTTTCCAAGATGAGGTGGAACCATCCCAGAAAAGACTATAGAAGATAGGTTAAGGTATCTCAGCCTTCTCAATGAACCTATGGAGCTTGGGATTGCACTGCTCTCAAAGTTATTGCAACTCAAATCCAAGTATTGCAAGTATTTTAACTCAAAAAGTGAAATGTCTAGCTTACCCATCAAGCTCTCTTGTGGATATCCATACTCATCACATGAACCTCTGAGATCAAGTTTAGTAATATAACTGGTTCTGTTGCTGCAGCCAATGCCTGACCAATTGCAGCAGTCTTTGCCATGCCATGAAGAAAGCACACCATAAGGATCATCAAGACCTTGTTTGAAACTGAGAAGGATTTTTCTCTCCACTTCAATGCAACCTGCTACATTAATATGGCTGGAGTTGGAGTAGCCATGTGTTTGTTTGCTGTGAATTAGGGCTAAAAAGATAGAGAGAAAGATGAAAAAGACAACATTATGTGAAGACATTGGTTATGTCCCACAGATTAATCTTTCTGCTTCTCCACAAAGCTAGAGACCTCTCTCAGTTTATAGTTTTAATTGCACAATTTTATTATGTTTGGAACTACTCCATTTCATTAGTTTATATGTCAATGCACATGCTGCTACTGCTATGTACATTCCTAAAGACGAATAAATAACTTGTGGCTTTTGACTTTAGTTTTATTATTATTATTATTATTTGATTTTTTTTTTTTGGGGAGGCTAGCTTGCCAACTCATGTCCAGTAAGACCACACACAAGTACAACCTTGCCCATCCTTTTGAAATTGTTGACATTGCTGCAATCGGAGACAAGTCTTTTGAAATTGTTTAGCTTCACTGCCTTCCTCTTATTGTTCCTCCTCTACCTCCATATTGTAACACAAACAGATGATCAAACATTTAGGGACGTATCAAAAAGAAAAATGTTGTAAAGAAAAATGAACAATGAGAGTATTCTTTGGCCAAAAAATTTAAAAATAATTTTGTAAAATCAAATTATCTTTATATGTAAAAGTCTTAAATTTATATTTTCTAAATAATAAATAAATTAGATTGTAGAATAAATACTAGAAATAAAAAAGGTATGTTTAAAATGCGCATTGCGCATGCGTGTGCATGATCGTTTCGTTTATTTATAAGTTTGTCGTGCGGGTTTTTTGATCAACAATCTTATCGTGTTTGATCGGCATTAATTATTGATCAACATTATAGCTTATCTTGATCAACATCTCCAGAATAAATGTTGATCTGTATGACGATGGGTAAAGTCCATGTACAATCCATTAACTTTGATATGTGTCATATTTTAGTCTTATTTTAAGAATTCATCTCAGATTCATCTCATATCTTTCATTTTTGTCTCAAATTGCTCATTTCGTTAGATTTACCGTTAAAACTATTGTATCTCTACAATATTTATTATAACCCTTAAACTTTTTTAAAAAATTATAATTGAGCCCACGTAAAAAAATTATAATTGAGCCCACACATAATACAAGCAGTCATTGTTGGTAGAAACAAAACATTATTAATAATTTTCAAAGATAAATTCATAATTAATGATACTGTTATCTTTAAATTAGTGAGTTGCATACGTAATTGATTCCAATTTGAAACCTCAATTTTTCTTTAAACACTTTCTATTCTCCTCACTCATTCTCTTGCCTAGATGAGCAATTTTCTTGTGAATTTCAACCATCTCCTCATTCTGAACATCAACAGTCCAACCCACTGACAACCACCTTGCCGTCGTCGACGACACCACACATCTTACGCAACCATCGCCAAGACAAGAAGCTCAGCCTCCCAAACCAGATTTGGATATTGTCGACCTCAAATGGTCTCATTCATGGCGACGAATATAACTCTACGAATCTGGTGGGACTCGGCCCGACCCACTACCAACACCCTCGGCCACTTCGACATCGGCTCTTCCCCCTCTTCCTCAGCCCTCGGCAGCTTCGGACGGCCATCGGAAATGGTCTCCGACATCAAACCCAGAACTTTCGTCGACTCCGTCTCTGGCACCTCCGTCCATGTCTCTTCCACCGATTTACCATTGGGTCTCGGTCTTTCCTCACAACCCATCAACTAGAACCAAACCCTCATGCAATTAACCAATCAATTTATACAATTATGTCTTTTGAATTTCTGTTCTTAATCAATTAATCAATTTCTCAATCAGTGATGGTGTTGAAGAAGTAGGAGCGATCATAATAAGGCCGCCGGTGAAAGTGGGTTCTGGTCCATTGAGATGTGGTTGAGAAAAGAAAACTTCATGGTAAGAACTATGCTGGGTTGGATTTGAATGTTGGTGGTAAGAAACAAATGAAGTAGCTTTAGAGATTGGGAGATGATGAGGTTAGAGAAGAAGAATGAGGGAGGGAATAATAAACAAAATAGGGTTAAATTGTAAGATTTGAATTATATGAGGGTCAAACTAAAATTTGAATATGGCCATTTAGGTAACTTCATAGAGATAACAAAATACTTAATGGTAAATCGAATGGAAGGACCAATTTGAGATAAAAATGGAAGATATGGGATGAACTGAGATGAATTCCTAAAACATGATCAAAATAGAACACGCATTAAAACTTAGGGACTAGATATGGACTTTACAGGTATGACGATCAATATATCCTTTCACTTGGTCAACATTGTTATCGTGTTTAATTAAGATTAATTAATGATCAACATGATGACTTGTCTTGATCAATATCATCAGAATAAATATTGATCTGCAAGATGATCAACATATCCTTAGCATTGATCTACATGGTGATCAACATCTCCTTACATCTGATCAACATCATTGTGGTAATCAACATTAAATGTTGATCAGCATGATGACTTGTCTTGATCAACATCGTCAAAATAAATGTTGATCTGCATGGTGATCAACATCTTCTTTCACTTGATCAGCATTGATCTGCATGGTGATCAACATCTCCTTACACCCGATCAACATCTCCTTACACTTGATCAACATCATTTTCGTGGTATAATTATATTTGGGTCAAAAGTTTGGAGCACAAATTGTGGATACAACTACCACACTCGACTATGAATAGTATCAAATCACCCACAAATGTATAATATAATGTATAAATGTATAATGAACAGATTTTAAAAACAAAAAAAGATTTGAAGAAATAAAATGGAAGATATGGCACAATTGTATTGATTGTGCCACTAATGAATAGTAAAACTTACAAAATTGAGTAGAAGGATAATTTGTAAGTTTACAAAATATAGGTTTATAATTGTTTAAGTTAAAAGGCCAAATTATAGATTGCTATCACCATGAACTATCTTGACATGCCTCGGTGATGGAATGATGTGAATGAATTATGACTAGCTCATACTCATACCTGAACTACAAGATCTAGGTCCTTGACCTAAATCTTGTTAGTTAACTAATCGAGAAACAAAGAGAAAATTACTTTCTCCATCTCTTATTTTTGCAATGTTTAGTTTTGGTACAAAGATTAAGATGAGTAGAAAATCGTGGAAGTTTGACAAGAGTAACCTTAAGAAAGAGACTACTTTGTGGGTGAAATAAATGGAGTTAGTGGTATCAAATCGATTATAAAAATAAAGATAAGAGTTGAGTGGGTGGATGAGTGGAGTTAGTGATGTCAAATTAGAGAATACAAAATTAAAAAGAAAGATAGTTGAAATAATAAATTGGAAACTTCATTAGAAAAGTTTGCTAAATAAAAAAATATTGCAAATATTTAGAGACGTCAAAAAAGAAAAGTGTTGCAATAATAAAGGGACGGAGGAAGTACATACAAAGTCATCTATTCTTTCCGTCCCGAAAAATGATTAAATTCCGTCGGCAATCCCTGTTTTTAAGTTCGGGACCTATTCTGGTCATACTTTTAAGTTTTTGACTTATTTTGGTCCTAAATATAAGTTTAGCGACCCCATGTAGTCCTTTCCATCCATTTCAGCCGTTTAAATGGATAAAAGTGTGTGAAAAGTCACTTTTTCCCATAATTAATCGCTACAATACACCTCAATTTTTTTAAACTCAATCAATTCTACCCCAACATTTTCGAAAGAGTAAATTCCGCATTTGGTCTCAATTTAAGTTTCTCTGACCTATTTCAGTCTCATTTTAAGTATTTGACCTATTTCGATCCCATTTTTAACTTTTCTGACCCATGTGTATCCTTTCCGTCGTTTGACTCCGTTTTAATTAACAGATCAGTGTGAAAAGACCAAAATACCCTTCAGTTTACTGATGTGGTGTAGGGGTTGGTGAGTTGCTGCGATTTCTTTGACACATGAATTTCTTCTCCCGCAAACTCCACTCCAGGTTCGTTGTTTCAAAACTCGATACCTCAGGAAAAAATCGACTCATTATTCTGTTCTCGCACGAAAACCCTAATCTTAAATTAACCGTTTGGTAGCATGAATCGAGTCGGAATTACATCATACGTCTTATGTTGAACAACGATTTCTCGTTTGTGTTAGGGATTTTTGGCCCTGACAGTAAGCAGACCTTGAAGACAGAGCTGTTATACTCGGCAAAGCAGAGGAGTGAATTGTAGCGCAATTTACTCAACGTGATCTTCTCTTCGCATTTATCAAGGTTATAGTCGATTCTAAATCACAATTTAGTTAAGGTTTTTGTTAGTAGATGAGGGTTGTTAGGGTTTAGGGTTGTAGTTTTCGGTATTATGGCTAGTTTAGAGTTTTGGTCAATTTTATGTTGGTTTGATTGCAAATGGCTGCTATGTTTGTTTATACAGTCATTCATGGGGGGAGGTTTGTTTTGGAGCCAACTTTCCAATACAATGATGTGAGGCAAAGGTGTTTGAAAGTAAAGAGTTAGTTTCTTATTTCTCACCTACCGCTTATCTCGTAATTTGGGGTATCTTGATGAAGATGTGAAGTGTGTATATTACAAGTCTAGAGGCCGGCCAATTGATGTACTGAAATCATTAACTGACCTTACCAATTTAATGGCCATGTTTGGTGTTGCAATTGAGGGTGAGGGGTTGGACTTGTATGTTGAACATTCTGTTGATTGGTATTTGAAACATAATATGGCAGTGAGTCAGTCTTTTGTAGTAGGGAGCATATGTTGTTCAAAACAAGTTTCCGAAGTTGGAGGAAGTGTGGACAGTGAGAGTGACAAGTTTGTGGATGCTGTGAATCTTAGTAATATAAAAACTGAATTAGAAGAAGGTGGTGAAGAAGATGGAGTAAGTTTGGCCACTCTTATGTGTGAAACTAGTGCTAGGAGAAGAGCTATTATTGATGTTGATAGTGATGAAGTATTTTCTAATGTGTACTCTAAAAATGATGCATCAATGCATGATGATAAAAGAGATAATAAGAATGGAAAAGAAGATGAGAAAAGTGAAGAAGAAGAAGAAGATGATGATGATGATAGTGCTAGCTCTGATACTAAGTTTTATGAAAGTGATAATGACATTTTGGGTGAAGATGAAGCATTTAAAGTTGCTATGAAGGTAGATGGATCATTTAGGAGTAGTGTGGGTTTAAAAAAATGGAGATGGGCCTTTGATGATAAAGATAGGCCCAATTGCAGATGAAGAGAACGGGGAAATGGGCTTGAGCAATAGGGTTATGGGGGTAGCATTTGAATATCCACATTCTGAATATGAGGGTTCAGATGGAGACTTGAGAAGTTGTCATTCTTATGATCGTGGCGAAACTGTCAGGGCACCATTTTCAGCCCTACTTCAGATATGGCGCATCCAAAATTTAAACTGAGGTAAAGATTTTCTTCTATTGAAGTGCTAAGAAAAGTTGTGAAGGTTTACTCGGTTCGAACAAAGTGAACTTGATCACCGATATAAATGAAAAGCTAAGGTTAGGGATGGCGGTGGGTCGGATGATTCAGTCAACCGTGGATAAGCTGCGACTTTATAACAGATTATATCTGTGGTTATTATCCGCGCTTATTGGCCAATAGGTGGAATTTAGTAACCGTGAGGCTGACGGTTATGGTTACGAATATCTGCTATCCGAACCACGGATATCCGTAACCGTTAACCAACCCATCAATACGAGTAGGCCACTAGCCCATCTCAGCCCATTCCCATTTAAAAAAACTACCCTCAAACCGAGCCCAAGTACGAGTAGTTCATATTTCTATTGCTATTTAGAACATGATTTTCCTACTTGTTTTGGTTTAAGATTTGCCCTTCTAATATCTTACGATTCTTGATGATGTATTGCTGATGAAAGTGAAGATCGAATGATGGACAATCGAAAATGGAAATCTTTTGTTGGAGGCAAACAAAAACTTTGAACTTTGTTAAACTTTTTCTTTAGCTTCTATAGACTATCACTGTTAGTTGTCTACATTTATTATGTTTGCTATCACTTGAGGTTAGGTATTGTTTTGTATTTTCAGGCGATCAGTGGACTAACCGCGGGTGGCGGATATCCACGGGTATTCATTAATAGGTGCTAGAGTATAACTGCATTGGCGGATATCCGTTAACCGTGAATAGTTATATATTCGCGATCGCGGTTACGGTTTAGGGATAACCGCAGATAATCTGCTCCGTTGCCATCTCTAGCCGAGGTATGTTGTTCACTCTAGTGCTGCTGGCTGTCCATGAAAGTTGGTAGCAAGGAGGGTGACGGATAGACCAAGGATGCAGATAAAGAGGCTACATGATGAGCATATGTGTGCAAGACAGACTCGATTGGGTGCGAGGCTAATATACGTGGATAGTTGAAGCATATGTTGATGTAGTTAGATCCCGGCCTAAGATTTCTGCAATAGCACATGTCACAGCCACCCCGCCCGGTTGCGGAGGCGGAGCCGGCCGCGGCGTCGAAACAGGAATTATGGCGGAAAAGCGCGGCGTGAGCATCGAGCTCAAATACGTAACAAGCGAGTATCGACTAGCAACCTACGTAACCCATACACGGCAAGTATACATGATAACTCGACAAAATACCAACCAAGCAGTTCATGGTATACCAAACATTGCTCATCGCAACAACCACAGAAACACTGAATTCATATCATAACAAATCCAATAAAGGCAAGTCGGGGCTCCGCCCTCGACTCAGAAGGCATCAAAGGCAGAATATATTTCCGATCATATGACATATACAAATTCATGATCTGACCTACATGCATGCATCTACAGCTACAGAGCCATTAAACGAAATCCTATATATATACCTAAGTGCGGAATCAGAAGCCTCTCGCTCAAGAATTCCCGCACGTGGTACTGCTTCTTTGCTCTGAGAACCCAAAATGTCGGGAAGCACCGCGGATCTCTATTCCGCTGGTTGCTTGTCGATCGCTACTGAAAGATGGTAAACAAATAAAAGGGTGAGTCCTCGAAAGGACCCGGTAAGGGCTTAAGGTAAAAGTGCGGTTTGCCCAGTGGCAACAATCTGAACTCGCAAAAGCGAATATCACAGCATATGCATGTACATATAAACATAAAGCATAACGTAAATCGAATCCAACATATGCGGTCCAACCGCGAGCGACCCATAACGGCGGCCCTCGGCAGAGGTCGAATATCTGGTCGTAAGCGAGCAGATAGCACGGTACCGGTGGGGTCGCGATCCCCAAACCGTCGTAGGGTCACGAAGCAATGTATCGGCACTCCCGGTGCGGATACACGCAGAATGTCGGCACCCCTTCAGTGCGGACACAGAACAGAAGTATCGGCACTCCCGGTGCGGATACACGCAGAATGTCGGCACCCCTTCAGTGCGGACACAGAACAGAAGTATCGGCACTCCCGGTGCGGATACGCATAACAGATCTAAGGAGCACCCGTGGCCTCTCTGACCATCCGGGTCTCGTCACAGAACAGAACATACAATAATAACAATAATACATAAATATAAACAGAAGTATCATTACCTGTTAAACATATACAGAACAGAATAGGAACCCGGGCCTCTAAGGTCATCCGGGCCTTGAACGGAACAAACATACATTTTACCAATTAAGCCCTTACCTCAGAAACGCTGCCCCGCAGCCCAACACTCGGAAGATCCCAACTCCCGACCCGAAATGCACAACTTGGCTCCTACGGGTCCGCGCTACTCCACCCAAGCAGAATCTAGCTGTACAACCATAGTTGGATCAGAACACATCCAAACAAACCCCAGAAAACAATTTCCGCACAAACCCGCACTTTCCAGGAAAATTCCACATAAAGCTCGGTTTTACGAACCGAGCTAGAACCTTGTTATTCCAACTACCACAAACATATTCCAACCCTTAAACCCGCATTCCAGACACTTTTCCCGGTAAACTCGTATAAAACTAACTTTCTCATTTCTAACCCGAAAATGGTATTTCAAACGTCATAACACACCTACTTTCACCCACATTACCAATTTAGCATCCAATTCAATCAACACACACCACCAAGATTGAAAAAGAATCACTTCAACAATTTGGTCCTTAACCAATTTTTCACCACACTTCCAAATCAAACCATACAAGCTTCTAATTAATCACACTAATCACCAATTCCACTTCCTAACCAAACTTACTAACCAATTGCATCAAAACAACAAAACCCCAATTTTGAATAATTCGGCCTTGATGGGGATTTCTCACCCAACTTCCATTTCAATCCAAACAAAGTTCCATTAGCACTCTTTAATCACCAATTGCAATTATTAAGCAAGATCACTAACCAATTTCACCTAAACAACCACAATTTCTTCACTAATAATTCGGCCAAAGAGGGCTTTTTCCCTCAACTTGTTTTCCATCAAATTAAAACCATAGATAGTCTTAGAATCATGCTAGGACTAACATACTTGAAGCATGAAACAAGATAACAAACATACACCATTTTGGAAATTATCCCAAAATTTCGGCCAAACCTAGGTTCCCTCTTCCATGGAGTTTTCCAACAACCAACCATAGATTCCTACTCCCCTCAAGCCCAAGAACAACATACTAAAAGATGGGAGGGAGAAGATTACTCTAGCATGTAGACAAGAGTAAACACATAGCTTGAAAAATCCTCTCTTTTCCAACATTTCTTTGCTTCCAAACTTGAAAGAGAAGAAAAGGGAAAGCTTACCAATCTTTTGGACCCAATCCCTTGAAGATTTCAGCAAGAACAATTGGAAGCCATGGAGCTTGAAGAAGAAGAAGAATGGCGGCAGGAGCTTGAAGAAGATGAAGAAGAAGAAAAAATGAAAATAAGTTTCATTTTATGCAATTATTAATCCGTTTATATTTTCCCACTTTTTTCCCATGCTTCTCTTATTTTAATTAAAATTGACCAAGTGTCCTTTTAATCACACACACACTTGCTGCCGAAACAAGCTGCTGCTGCCCATGCTGAATATTTATTTAATTTGCACCCAATTGCAAATTAACTCCCAATTTTCCGAAAGTTCCAATTCTTTTTGCCCAAAAATAATTACCGAATTCCAAAATTAACGAAACTTGGACACAACCTTCAGAATATTATAACATTCACAGAACATTTTTCAGAAATTCATTTACCTTTCCGGAGTGTCCTACCGAGCTCGCTGAACCCGAACCAAAACCCGACGTGCGAGCGTGTCAACCTGAACCGAAATCCCGTCACTCCAAAATTCTACAAAAATACCCATAAATTCCATCTTAATTTATAACACATCTTACCCCAAAGCCGTCAGAAAATTTCCATCCCGAGCCCCGGGATTCCCGTCCCGAGCCCCGGGAGTCGCCCGGAACCGAACGTCCCGTCCCAAATATTAAACTCCACAAACACCTCCGGGACATTCTCACGACTCCAAAACTGCAAACGGCTTCCCAAACTGAGGTCTCAAGAGCGCTACCGAGCCCGCTGTACATCCCGAGGCGACCCCGACAACCCCCCGGCGCCAGAAAAATATTTTCGGCGGAAACGTCCGGGGGACCCACACGACCTCAAATACGGAAGGGTTCGCCAAAATGATACTCGGATAGGGCTCGGGAGCCGTCTGAACGCCGAAAAACGTGACCCGCAGGCTAAAACCGGAGCCCCGGGTCACCCGGTCGCAACCCGCTCGGGGTGACCGTAACATTCTCCCCCCCTTAGAACTCTTGGTCCTCCAAGAGTAGCCTGAACCAACCAGACAGGTGTCGCTACCAACCGAGAAAATATAACCATTCCTCTAACCAGAACAATCGGACCACCGCGGCAGTGCGGCGGGAGTGGTAGTTTAGACTACCATACAGAGCCTCACGGCGTCCCACCCTCCGGGTGCATCTTATTGCACCCGAGTCGATTGCTTGGTATTTCTACCAGACAACCCCCAGACGATGCGAACCTAAGTCTAACTGATCCTCATCAGGCTATCCTGGAAGACATCACGTAAAACAGAAACAGTTTGGGGGGGTAAGGCCAACCTAGCTACTTATTCTGGAAACTCATGATAACCGATATAACTCGGGGTAACTCGCCCCGCCTATCAAATCTTCTTGTTCCTCCGAGCGGTGCTACCTCGATCAAATTCTATTACCAAACTCAGATTCCGAGCCTACGGCGACGGTTCGTACAAAGAGTGGTTTAGTCATTCGCGGTTTTAATCCTCGCCTGTAACAATCTGATCTTTGCCGTAGTCTCCTCAAAAGCTTGGGTCCCGGCTTAACCCGATCGACGCATCTGTCCGGCGGTATGGTGTCATACACCTCCCGTCTGACACCTCGCAGGGTGCCACGTTAAACGTAGTCCAAAGCAATTGTTGTATGAGAATTCTATCAAAGTAGCTTGCTAGTCCCAAACTCCTCCAAAATCCAAAGTGCAGATTCGCAACATATCCTCCGATATCGAATCACCCGCCCACCGTCCGTCCGTCTGTGGGTGATAAGTCGTATTCGAGATGGAGTCGCGTGCCGATGCTTCATGAAAAGCAATCCAGAATCGTCTTTGTAAAACGCGGATCACGGTCGATTCAATGGAGTGCGGTACTCCATGTAAACGTACAATCTCACGATGTAAAGCGGGCAAGCTTCTCGGAGGGTCTACATGACCGAATAAGCGAAAAGTGTACGCACTTTGTCGGCCGATCCACAAAAACCCAGATAGCATCATGATGAAACCGTGTCGGGCGGTGCGGTCGAAAGTCCATCATAACATTACCCCATTTCCAGTGGAATGGGCAAAGTCTGAGTGTCCCTGCCGGTTCTGATGCTCACACCGCTCGAGTGTGCCCCTCTAAAATATCATTCCAGAACTCCCGATCCTCACGGTACACAAAGGCGGTCTCGAAGTATAGCAATCATTGCCTATCTTGAAAGCGTCGGTAACCCATAAACCCTTATCTTCCCAGATAACTTCTTGATACCAAATCTCTACCTTGCGCTTGGCGCACCCTATCAAGCCACTCGGAATGTATAATAAGTGTAATAACCTCGAGCACGCTCCCGTAGCTGCCATCCGTGCCAAAGGCACGTCAGATCACTCCTCGGATCGGTCACCAACATCTCCTCCCTTGACTAATCTGGTATACTTCCTGCTCAGAGCATCGGCAACCGTGTTGCCCGTGCCAGAGATGTACTCGATACAACAACCATAGTCCTGAATGTATTCGAGCCATCTGCGCTGCCTCAAATTAAGCTCCTTCTGCGTAACCAGATATTTCAAACTCTTATGGTCGGTAAGAATCTGAAATTTACTACCAAACAGATATTGCTTCCAATGTTTCAGCGCACAAATTACTATAGCCAACTCCAGATCATGTGTCGGATAGTTCAGCTCATGCGGTCGCAGCTGCCTCGACCCAGAAGCTACCACAAAACGCTCCTGCACCAACACACATCCCAAACCAGATGTGGAAGCATCCGTATAATTCACATACGGTAAGATCGGATCTGAAAAAGTCAGAATCGGAGCGTTAGTCAACTGCCGTTTCAACTCCTGAAAATTCTGCTCACACCTATCAGACCAGATATACGGTTGACCCTTCTTGGTCAACTGCGTAAGCGGAGATGCCATAACAGAAAACTCCTGTACAAACCTCCGACAATATCCTGCTAACCCTAAGAAGCTCCTGAACTCCCGTACCGTGGTAGGTTGTTTCCGATCTGAATCGCCCTCACCTTCTCTGGGTTCACTGAGACGGACCATGCTCGAAATAACGTGTCCCGGAAAAGTGACTTCCCGAATCAGAACTCACACTTTGAGAATTTCGTATAAAGCTGATGTTCCCAAAGTGTCTGCAGAACCACCCTCAGATGATCCCGATGCGAATCCTCATCCCGAGAATATATCAGAATATCATCAATAAAACCACCAGAAATGAGTCCAAGTACGGTCAGAACACCCGATGCATCAGATCCATGAACGCCACCGGAACATTGGTTAGCCCGAACGGCATGACCGTAAACTCAAAGTGTCCAAATCGAGTGCGGAAAGCAGTTTTAGGTATGTCCTCTTTCTTCACTCTAAGCTGAAAATACCCAGATCGGAGATCAATCTTTAAGAAAACTCACGAACCCTGAAGTTGATCAAAAGATCGTTAATCCTCGATAACAGATTCTTATTCTTCCCAACAAGAGCATTCAACCGTCTATAATCAATACCAAGTCAGAGTGTCCCATCATTCTTCTTAACAAACAGAACCAGAGCACCCCACCGTGAAGTGCTCGGTCGATGAAGCCCTTTTACGTAATTCCTCCAGCTTGCTTCTTCTACTCCCGCATCTCGAAATAGGCATCCGATAAGGAGGAATAGATATCGGAGCGATGACCCATTGCGGTGGATCTCAAACACAATTTCCCAACCCGAAACCCAGAAACCATTCTTTTTCAACCTTCTGAACCTCAGAATCTGTCAATTCAAGCTGAATTAGCAACTTTACCAACCACACTACCAAACTACACCCCGACCCAAAATCGAAAATCCGGCGAATTTGGTAAAATTCCGATTTTCATGAAACATCGAATTCAGAACCGATTCTGAACATGCTAGATTTCACTTCTATAATCACAAATCATTCCACAGAACACATCAAATTAACCAGAAATTCAAAACATAATAAGTCAAAAATTCGGACAAAAGGTGAGTTCTCACCCGTGTTGTGTTTCCAACGATCCAACGTTATTTCCCTAATCCTTACCTACCCAACATCAACATATATGAACCACACAACGATCCAACGGTTCAATTCCATCAAAACTCAGATCTAAGCCAAGAACATCAACTTTCCAATATTGCCAAATACTCAACGGAATCGAACCATACCTCAGACAGACGTAGTACTCGAGTTGCTGATCAGCTTCCCAGTTGAACTCTCGGACCAAGAAGCAATCTAGAGCAAGCTTTGGAAGCTTGTAAAACACAACAATGGTGGCTTTAGAGAGAGGAAGAATTCGGCAGTGAAGAAGAAAGAAGAATACGTTTGCATTTTTGCAAGACTAGCCAAAACTTAAGTCTTGTAATAATAAGTCATGTGCTTTGCACATGACATCCTTTTTGACATCATAGTGAATCATAATAACACGAAATAACAAGAGACCAAGACCAATACTTTCCACTAATCACATTTCGCCAAGTGTCACACTTGGCTCGCTTGAAAACAGCGCCCAAACCGTAATTTCGACCCGAACATTTTTCTTCACGAAAAATGTAAATTATATCCCGACTCAGATCTTCCTCAAAGCGCAAATCTGAGTCGTTTCTCCCCAAAATCCCGAAAATCGTCCAACGGCAACCCCGCCCGAAAAATATTTTCAGCGGAAATGTCCGGTACTGCTGCCAGGACACTAGAAATCAGATATCGGGTCAATCCGAACTCCGGTTGAGAATCTGAGGCAATCGGCCGGAGTAGCCGTTGGCCCGCCAACCGGCTCGAATAGCCTCCCTCCAGGAGTTTGTCAATTCCTGCAAACCAAGTCTCTAATACCTCGGCCCTCCTCGGCCGGCCGAACCTCGGGGGATTCAAACTCTGAAACCTCTCCAAAAGTCCAACCTCATCAGACTGGTGTCTCAGATCTCCCCGTCGTTGATAGGACCGACGAGAAGTCTAGGTGTCGTAGTGACCACGCTCCTCGGAGTCACTCACTTACCAATTCCAAAGCTGTAGCGAGCAGTGGCTAAAGTCTCGCTATCACCACCTGATCAAAATGCCCTTACCGTGGCATAAACAGATTTTCCCCTGCCTACTGCCGCCCCTGAACCAGCTAGGCTGGCGGTAATACCAAATCAGAGAGGGGTCCCTACGACAGCTAAGCCTCGGGGGTGGTGAGTGTGGTTGTTCAGACCCTGGGTTACGCTGAACCCGTATCCTATTCCACGGAGGTGTGGGATCCCAGTCCCGCCCCTCCGGTACCAAATCACGCTATCAACGCGTGTTAACCATATCTCAGAAATTTCAGACCAAACAGAGTCCAGACAAAAATCGGTCACTCCTAATCTCTACAGAAGCTAGCAGCAGTTTTCTAAGGCTCTGTAGTGTAATGCAATGCATGATGCAAGGATTCTTTTCAGAATCCCGAAACTAAATAATAATCCTTAACATAGAATCAGATCATGCTTATAATCACGGAATCACTTCATATAACACCCACACCTTCCATAATGCTCCAAAGAACCGCCACCGCTGCTCCACATCCATTCCGAAACGGTTCAAATAAGGAGGTGGCCAGTCTCCGTACAGAACCGCCCCAGAATGAAACGTAGAACGGTGGCTTGTACCTCGAAGTCACTTCCACAGTTACTTACCCATGAACAGACTTAACTTACTCCAAAAGTCCACCCTCGAACTTGTATACTTGCCTTCCACGTTTCATATCAAGACCAAACTTACTTTACCTTTTGGGTCAATCCGACCCAACATGCTCGATACCAACTTGTCACAGCCACCCCGCCCGGTTGCGGAGGCGGAGCCGGCCGCGACGTCGGAAACAGGAATTACGGCGGAAAACGCGGCAGCGGAGCATCGAGCTCAAATACAGAACAAACGAGTATCGACTAGCAACCTACAGAACCCATACACGGCAAGTATACATGATAACTCGACAAAATACCAACCAAGCAGTTCATGGTATACCAAACATTGCTCATCGCAACAACCACAGAAACACTGAATTCATATCATAACAAATCCAATAAAGGCAAGTCGGGGCTCCGCCCTCGACTCAGAAGGCATCAAAGGCAGAATATATTTCCGATCATATGACATATACAAATTCATGATCGACCTACATGCATGCATCTACAGCTCTGAGCCATTAAAAGAAATCCTATATATATACCTACGTGCGGAATCAGCAGCCTAGCTCTCAAGAATTCCCGCACGTGGTACTGCTGCTGCTAAAGTACCCCAACTGTCAGGAAGCACCGCGGATCTATAGTCCGCTGGTTGCTTGTCGATCACTGAAAGATGGTAAACAAATAAAAGGGTGAGTCTCGAAAGGACCCGATGAGGGCTTAAGGTAAAGTGCGGTTTGCCCATGGGCAACAATCTGAACTCGCAAAAGCGAATATCACAGCATATGCATGTACATATGAACATAAAGCAAACGTAAATCAGAATCCAACATATGCGGTCCAACCGTCGGAACGACCCGTAACGACAGCCCTCAGCAGAGGTCAGAATATACAGATCAGAACAGAACAGATAGCACGGTACCGGCTGGGGTCGCGATCCCCAAACTGTCGTAGGGTCACGAAGCAATATCGGCACTCCGGTGCGGATACACGCAGAATGTCGGCACCTTCGGTGCGGACAAAGAAGCAATGTATCGGCACTCCGGTGCGGATACACGCAGAATGTCGGCACCCGCCGGTGCGGACCTGAGCAATGTCGGCACTCCGGTGCGGATACGCATAACAGATCTAAGGAGCACCGTGGACTCTCTGACCATCCGGTCTCGTCACAGAACAGAACATACAATAATAACAATAATACATAAATATAAACAGAAGTATCATTACCTGTTAAACATATACAGAACAGAATAGGAACCCGGGCCTCTAAGGTCATCCGGGCCTTGAGCGGAACAAACATACATTTTACCAATTAAGCCCTTACCTCGAAACGCTGCCCGCAGCCCAACACTCGGAAGATCCCAACTCCCGACCGAAATGCACAACTTGGCTCCTACGGGTCCGCGCTACTCCACCAACGCAGAATCAAGGCATACAACCATAGTTGGATCAGAACACATCCAAACCCACCCCATAAACACAAGTCCCGCACAATCCCGCACTTCCCGGAATATTCCACAGAAAGCTCGGTTTTACGAACCGAGCTAGAACCTTGTTATTCCAACTCCCACAAACATATTCCAACCCTTAAACCCGCATTCCAGACACTTTTCCCGGTAAACTCGTATAAAACTAACTTTCTCATTTCTAACCCGAAAATGGTATTTCAAACGTCATAACACACCTACTTTCACCCACATTACCAATTTAGCATCCAATTCAATCAACACACACCACCAAGATTGAAAAAGAATCACTTCAACAATTTGGTCCTTAACCAATTTTTCACCACACTTCCACTTCCAAATCAAACCATACAAGCTTCTAATTAATCACACTAATCACCAATTCCACTTCCTAACCAAACTTACTAACCAATTGCATCAAAACAACAAAACCCCAATTTTGAATAATTCGGCCTTGATGGGGATTTCTCACCCAACTTCCATTTCAATCCAAACAGAGTCCCATTAGCACTCTTTAATCACCAATTGCAATTATTAAGCAAGATCACTAACCAATTTCACCTAAACAACCACAATTTCTTCACTAATAATTCGGCCAAAGAGGGCTTTTTCCCTCAACTTGTTTTCCATCAAATTAAAACCATAGATAGTCTTAGAATCATGCTAGGACTAACATACTTGAAGCATGAAACAAGATAACAAACATACACCATTTTGGAAATTATCCCAAAATTTCGGCCAAACCTAGGTTCCCTCTTCCATGGAGTTTTTCCAACATCTAACCATAGATTCCTACTCTCCTCAAGCCCAAGATCAACATACTAAAAGATGGGAGGGAGAAGATTACTCTAGCATGTAGACAAGAGTAAACACATAGCTTGAAAAATCCTCTCTTTTCCAACATTTCTTTGCTTCCAAACTTGAAAGAGAAGAAAAGGGAAAGCTTACCAATCTTTTGGACCCAATCCCTTGAAGATTTCAGCAAGAACAATTGGAAGCCATGGAGCTTGAAGAAGAAGAATGGCGGCAGGAGCTTGGAGAAGATGAAGAAGATGAAGAAATGAAATAAAATTCATTTTATGCAATTACTTAACCTTATATATTTTCCCACTTTTTGCCCATACTCCTCTTCTTTAAATTAAAATTGGCCAAGTGTCCTACTAATCACACACACACACACACTTGCTGCCGAAACAAGGCTGCTGCTGCCCATGCTGAATATTTTTTTTAATTTGCACCCAATTGCAAATTAACTCCCAATTTTCCGAAAGTTCCAATTCTTTTTGCCCAAAAATAATTACCGAATTCCAAAATTAACGAAACTTGGACACAACCTTCAGAATATTATAACATTCACAGAACATTTTTCAGAAATTCATTTACCTTTCCGGAGTGTCCTACCGAGCTCGCTGAACCCGAACCAAAACCCGACGTGCGAGCGTGTCAACCTGAACCGAAATCCCGTCACTCCAAAATTCTACAAAAATACCCATAAATTCCATCTTAATTTATAACACATCTTACCCCAAAGCCGTCAGAAAATTTCCATCCCGAGCCCCGGGATTCCCGTCCCGAGCCCAGGAGTCGCCGAACCGAACGTCCGTCCCAAATATTAAACTCCACAAACACCTCCGGGACATTCTCACGACTCCAAAACTGCAAACGGCTTCCTAAACTGAGGTCTCAAGAGCGCTACCGAGCCCGCTGTACGTCCCGAGGCGACCCGACAACCCCGGCGCGAGAAAAATATTTTCGGCGGAAACGTCCGGGGACCCACACGACCTCAAATACGGAAGGGTTCGCCAAAATGATACTCGGATAGGGCTCGGGAGCCGTCTGAACGCTGAAAACGTGACCGCAGGCTAAAACCGAGCCGGGTCACCGGTGCAACCCGCTCGGGGTGGCCAGAATAAAGACATGCTGATCATCTTAGGAGAGATCACCATTTGGAGGTGCACATATCGAAAGTGATCAGGGGACAAAGCTTGCCCTAGAATTGATAACGGGTGATGAGGCTGGCCAATATAAAAAATTGGCTGATTATGGGAGGCGATTAGAAAGAAGCAATGAAGGTTCAAAATTGTATCGAGCATGGATAACTTGGTCTTTCAAAAATGTTTGTGTGTTCGGGGCTAGTAGAAACAGATTTCAAAGTGGTTGTAGGTCAATCATTAGTTTGGATGGTTGTTGGCTAAAGGGTCTTTTGGTGGGAATCTTATTTGATTGGAATTGATTCCAATGATTGCATTTGGCCAATAATAATGGATGTGGTTGAAACCGTGATGAAGATTCGTGGAAGTGATTCATAAGTATTCTATATGATGAGTTGAAGATTACAAACTCAAGCTTTTGGACAGTGATGGTGATAGACAAAAGGTACAACTACGAAGATATTTGTTATTGTTCTCAAAGATTTATGGTACTATTACAGTCTATTTCAAAGTTTTTACCCATTTTATTGTACATACATGGGCTGATTGGGGCGATAGATAAAGAATTACCTCAAGATCAACACGGGTTACGTGTTAGACACAACATGTACACCAACTTCAAGCAAAGGTTCCACAGGGATGGATATAGAGACCTCTTATGGGCAGCTGCAAGGTCAACTCATCCAGCAAAGTTCATGAGGAACATGGATGCAATTAAGGTTATGAGCACTGATGCATGGGCTTACTTGAATGAGATAGGACATGAGTATTGGATAAGGTCACACTTTAGGAAATTCCTAAATGTGATATACTTTTGAACAATATTTGCAAGTGCTTTAACAACACTACGCCAAGAAAACTAAACTTACAGGCCTCCTCCGCGGTAGCGCCACAGTAACAATCGCGGGTAGGGCCGCGGTAAATATATGCTCACGGTAAGGAGGCTTACCGCGCACGTGGCCGCGTTAAACATTTTTTTAATTAAAAATAAGTGGATGAATCCGGATGAAATTCATTTGGACTTTTCCACAATCCCAGAAATATTCATCTACAGAAATATTCATCCACAATCCCACAATCCGGCTGCGCAACGATCGGTCAGAAGAAGAAGAAGAAGAAGAAGAAGAAGAAGAAGAAGAAGAAGAAGAAGAAGAAGGAAGAAGAGAAGTAAAAAAGCAGGGAGAGAAAAGATGATAAAGAAGAAGATGGTGGAGAAGGTGAATGAAGGAGAAGATGAAGTGTGGCGGGTGGTGGAGGAGGAGGAGAGGAACCCTAAAATGAGCATTTACCGCGAGGGAACCGCGTCGTTTATTGCTGGGTCACTTACAACGGCCTCGGCCGCGAACGCCACGGTAAAAGTGGCACTCTCATGTAGTGCAAGTTTATATTGGAAGCAAGAGACAAACCCATTCTTACTATGATGGAGGTTATTAGATGCAAATTGATGGTTAGGATAGCCAAGAAAAGGGAAGTTCAAGAAAAATGGAATGAGTTATAGTTTCCTAAGATTACTACTAAACTCAATTATAGTATCAAGGCTACAGATGAATGGTTACGTATGCAGAGTGGAGGAAGGTTCCAATTGACAAGGACTGTTGATATTTATGATGTAGACATTACAACAAGGACTTTGCACTGTAGGAAATGACAACTAAGCGGTATTCCTTGTAGCCATGCTTGCGGTGCCTTGAGCCATAACAATTCTGTTTTTTAGGAGTATGTTGATAAGTGCTACTCGGTTGAATACCATAAGAAGATATATTCCAATATGATTAGACCCAATAATGGTATGGATATGTGGCAAGAAACCAATTTCCGCTCGGTTGAAGCCCCCACATGGAAGACTGTAAAGAGAGGTAGGCCGAAGATGAAGCCTCTGCTGAAGAAGATAAAGCTGCTGGCAGTAAGAGGAAGAGACCTACAAGTGGTTCAACTACTTGCTCAAACTGCAAGCAACTTGGGCACAACAAGAAAACTTGCAAGCATCCACCTTCAACAACAACGGTCAATCCAACAAATAAAGCATCAACAACCATTATGGACTTGTAACATATACTTCTTGAAACATGATAGTAGCTCTAACGCTCCTTCTAAACCAACCATTACATCAATAAATGACTGTCATTAGATCATCTCAAAAGGTGAGTTATTAGTGGTAATTTTTCTCTTGGCTATATCTTCACTGCTTTTGTCTTCGGTTGGAGCATAGAATTAAAAGAAAATTTTATTTTTTGTTTTTCTTTCATAGGAACTGGAACACCCTAACACATCTGCAACGGCTGAAGTGGCAACAACCAATGCATTCTGGCAAGCGTGTCTGAAGAAATGGAAAAAGGGTGAGGGGAAAGCGAGGGGAAGGAGGAAGGGAAAGGAAAAATTGTGCCAGGTTCAAGAGTATGTTCTAGTACATTATAGTTATTATGGTGTATTTAACTGGTATGGTTATGGTTTGAACCTAATGATCCTATTGAAACTATGGTTATGTTGCCTAATGATCCTATTGAAACTATGGTTATGTTGCAAAAACAGACGTTGGAATGCCACTGAGTTAGAGGCCTACAAAAGGAGTGCTTATATTGAAAATACATGTTCATACCATATCCTAACATACAAAAATACATGTCCATAGCAGTTAGATGTCCAAATTACATACCACCATAACTAACCCTAACACCATAAGCAATCATCTTCTTCATATCACATGAAGCCGCCACATCGTGGCTGCACAAGTGACTACAATCCAAGCATTCGCTCCCGAACCTTGTCACAAGACCCTTCCCAAACTTGATTTCCTCCTCCGTTTGGTGACTAAAGCCCTCTTTTCAACCAGCTCCATCCCAACATCCTTACAATGGCCTTCAAGATCAGTTAACTCACATATCAAAGTATCCCTATCTTTAAGCACATTATGGTACCTTTGCTTGTACATCTCTTTCTCATAATGGTACTCAATCAGCAGATCCTTCAAATGGTCCGCAGTTGGACCATCAAGCCACATGAAGAACCCACAATTACCTGCTGGAAAGCGTAGCAAAAAAATTCAGAACAAAAGCACAAAACAAAACATTTTCCAAAACTCGATAATAACAGCAATTAGCCTATGTATTCAATTAACCTATGCTCATAGTTAAGGTTAACGAATTAACATAATTAACCAAGCTCATATTCCTAAATTCAAAAACCAGAGCAATTCAAGATCCACTACGCTAACTCCACAACAACTGTAACCTGAAATGTAGAACCCTAACTCGAAAACAACCCCAATCCATCAATTCAAAAACCCAAACCTTATTCGAAATTAACACTGCTCATCAATCCTCAATCCATAACAACAAAAAACCTAAAATCTTAACCAATAACTGACCTCATAATTCTGACACCCATAAAATCGTCGACCAAAGTTGCCTTCCATCCGAGCAACCTTCAGAGGGGCGACTAACCACAATTGGGCGCAGAGCTAGCCGGTAGACAGTCACATGAGAGCTGGGATAGAGGCGACGACGGAGTTAGGAGGTGGCTGGCCTTAATTATGAACATTCAAGCCTCTAGATTTGGCGTCGGGTCTGTCGGTGGGCATGAAATCAATGGCTAATAGTCGCTGGAAAGGTCGGGGATCATTCTGTGGTAGTCGGTGAACAACTCTATTGCTCGGGGGTGGCTGATTAGGGACTAATTCGACAAAATTACATTGGACCAGTTTTTGCGGGTCACATCTGGACTTGCTCCAACTCAATGGGAAGAACGCTGAAATGGTTCGGTTGCTTCTCGAGAATGGTGAGGACGCCAAGCTTAGGGATTGTGGTGGCTGGACGTAGGTTGTGTAAGCTAGATTAGGTGAGAGGTGAAGGTAGGTTGGTTGAATAACAAGCGCATGCAATATGTAGGGATGAGGGAGGAAGGTGATGGTAACGTTGTTCAATACTAGAAGTTTTTTACTTTATTGAACAAATAAAAATAATTAAGGGATTAATTAAATCTAACTAACGCTTTTTTAATGTCGGGTAAGTTCATGTGCCGAGTTAACAAATTTGAGGGCCTAAGACGCACTGATCTCATAGTACAAGAGATGAGTCTGGACGAGTCATAATTCAGCTTCTTCTATCACTGAATCATAATAGTTCAGGGTAGGGTAGTAACCTAGGAATCGCAGCCTAGGTGTCGGGATTCGAAGCCCTAGGCTACGGTTTTCGGCCAATCGGAGGTTAGGACGGCGGTTTGAGGCCATTTTTGACATTTATCAGTAGTTTCCGGCGGATTTGGCGGTGGCGACCTGGTGGCGGCGACGACTTCCGGCGGCGGCAGGTGGGCCAGGGGTCATGTTGGGCTATTTGAAACTTCAAGGTAGCTTTTTAAAGTTTGTAATTGTTGAGGGTGTGTATAAATGATTAAGTTTAAAACTTGGGTGTAAATAGATTTTTTTTTTAAAAAAACTTGAGTAGCTATAATTAGAGTTTATCCCCTAAATCCGTTAAAACAGGTTGTAGTGGTACATGAATTAAAGTTACAGGACTACGGGTGCAATTTACCCAATCTAAATATAAAAAATTACCAAATAAAGGAAGTGGTGCATTGCTTTTGAGATGTCCCAAAGAAGAAATAAAATGTCACAATACTTTTGGGATGAGGGAAGTACCAATTTCTTAATGTACACTTTGCATTATTCCATCCACTTAAACGGCAAAAATAGGAGGAAAAAACTCAATTAAGACAATAATTCAAATTTTAAGACCAAAAAGATTAAAGACTTAAAATATGATCAAAATAGGTAAACTATACAAAAAAAAACCACAGGCAGAATTTACTCTGGTATGTTAAATATAACATGTTAAATATAACATGTTAAATATAACGCATAACATTACTCGATGAGTTTGAAACCTTTGTTCCGTATCAATTTGTACAAGTGTTAAAAATGGGACCACTCATATCCAATTTTACAGAAACCAGAGAATGAAAACATGAAAACCAATCACATTCTTAATTAACACAATTAGTTGATTTCAGCCTTCCATTTCCTACGCCAAGGAGCCAATCTTAGGGCAATGGTTACATAAATGACATCCATAGATTTGTCAAGAAACCCATGGAATAGAATTTGTGCCTCCATGACCTGTTGAGTGCTAAAGAGCCACAAACAGCCCAAAAACCAACGATGGCCCCAAATGCAATACCTATGTTGAACCACAGCATGTCAACATACTTCTCATCATCTTTTTCATTCTCATCACTACCTTGAGGATCCCTTATGCCTGCGCCACCATTTGAACAACTTTTTAGCCATGGAGAGCCACAAAGATACAAGTTACCCTCATAAATGTAAGGGCCATGATCATTCAAAGTCAGGAACTGGTTGCCTGAAGGAATCATCTGACAGATTGTTGTATGATAAGTTCAAATGACTCAGCCCTGTCATCTTGGTAAAGCTTGTAGGAATGTGACCTGATAAATGGTTGGAAGAGAGATCAAGAGTTTCTAATCTTGTGAGAGACCCAATCTTCTCTGGTAAGTTTCCAGTGAGTTGATTGTGAGACAAGTTGAGGGTCCTTAACATGGAGAGATTTATTAGACCCTTTGGTATCTCGCCTTTGAGATTATTCCTTGACAGATCAATGATATTTATGATTTCAACTTGGCGCATGGTATATCTTAGATTTCTTCCCTTGACACTCAACTCTATTTCTTCATAGATATAACCTGTAACATCTTTGTAATTCACTTTCAGAGTCATGCCTGTTAAATTGCTAACACATGAAGGGATGTTACCGATAAGTTATTATGTCCAAGGTCTAAGATGTGCAGATATGGAAGTCGACACAGGTTTTCGGGAATGAGACCGGTGAAAGAGTTCCCTCGAAGACTCAATATGGACAAGTCCGGCATCATCTTTGCAATCCATCTCGGAATTTTTCCAATAAAACCGTTCTCTCCAAGTCTAAGTGTAGCTAAGAAATTGCAATTCCATAAGGATGCAATATCACCAGAGAGATTGTTGTTATTTAATATCATATCTTCAAGTCCAGGGAGTGAACACAATGACTTTGGAATCTTTCCTGCTAATTGGTTCCCTGATAAGTCCAATCTAACCAAGGATTGCAGGCTCTTCAAATGAGGTATTTTTCCACTAAAATTCTTACTTGAAAGGGATAGCCAGCGCAAATTTGTTAATTTCCCAAGTGAAGCTGGGATAGTACCATTTAGAGAGTTTTCAGAGAGGACCAACTCGACAAGTTTGGCATTTGGGAACCAATTGTTGCAGGATTGGTCCTGAAAATGAATTGTTCCTCAAAAAGAGATAACGACTTGAAGAAAAATAGGAAGTGAGCCTTCAAATAAGTTGAAACGTAGGTCTAAAACCGCTCCATAATCTGGGTCAAACTTTAGTTTTAGTACCTTGGGAAGCTTTCCACATAACTGGTTCTGGCAAGACTCAAATATATCAGTTGCAAACTAGTTTTCTTCCAAAACCAAGAAGGTATTTCTCCTTTTAGCCCAATTTCCTCAAGCCCGATAATAGAAAGTTCTCATCGAGTTTTCAGCCAAAGAGGGAATTTGTCATTCATCCGGCAATTTCTTATATGAATGTCTGTAAGACTAAAACTCGGAACCCAATTTGAACTAGCATCAAAGGCTAGAGACTTGTTCTTCGATGATAAGCTCAGCAACTTCAACTTCTTCAAATGAATCAAATCAAGATCGATATGATGCCTACCCAATCATTGTCTATAAGATGTAATTCTACTAACTCTTCAAGTTGTCTAATATTGGTTTCATGGAGCGTACCATTAAACTCGTTATAAGCCAAGGACAACATATTCAAGTTCGAAAGGTTTCCAATAGATGATGGAACCGAACCAGAAAGCTTATTACCAGGACAAATCCAGATACCTTAAGTTTTGAGTTGTCCTAATGATTGTGGTAGTTGCCCATACAAATTATTGTTCCATAAGTTCAGCTCTTCCATGCTAACATTGCTGCACTTGGAGAGACTCAATAAGACTGATCATTTCATCATTCATGTCATTATTTGACAGATCTAGGCTTTTCAAATTACAAAGATGCTTCCATGAAGTAATGTCTAAAAAGTTCCTCACTTTAGCATCTCCCAAGTTGAGGTGAGTAAGGGTAGTAATATTCAGCAACCAACTAGGAAGGATTGCATCAAAGTGATTTCCCATAAGATTAAGAACCGAAAGAGAAGTGAAATTTGAAATCAATGGAGACTTAAGAAGGTGATGAAGGTCACAATCAGGAAAATGCAATTCTTCTATAGAAGAGAATTTCTTGATCACTGTGACCAACCGTCGGACGGCAATGATGGCGGGAACCTCCGTGCGTGTCGGCGAGGTGAGGGCGGCGATGGGAGGCTGAATCTGCGGCCTAGATCGCTGGATTGCAGCGGGTCGTTCAGCAGGCGGAGTCGCGGTTCGAGGCGAAATTCTCCTTCGTCGAGGCACTTTCCGGTGAAACGGAAGGTATATTCGGACTGCTGGTGGTAGTACGAATCTAATGCTCTAAGTTTCAGCGATTGAAAGGCCGGATTGCGAGATTGGAGTTGTTGGAGATTGGCTTTGGGACGCGATTTAATTACGAGGCGGGAACTCAGCTCCTTTTTGATGATTTTCTCTCTATAAGTTGATTGTCCTTAGGGTTTAATTGAGGGATCTATTTATAGAGATTGGGTTAGAGTTAGAATTAGAGAAGGTTTAGAGAGTTGGGATTAAACTAAAACTCCTAATTTTAAAAGATGTAGATTAGATTAGATTATTATAATCATATTATTATAATATTTTCAGATTATTATATTATTTTTGGATTGTTATATTATTATGATAATTATATATATTTTTAATTTTCTCACTTTCTTTTCTCCTTTTTTTATAGATTTCTCCCTAAAATCATTAAACATTCAAGGTCCTTTTACTTTTCTAATTGCTCAAATAAAACTCCAAGTTAATTAGTCTAGGTCAAAGCAGTTATTAATTAAAATTCTGGACAAAAATTGGGTGTCAACAGTAGCCTCGTGTGCAAATGTCTATGTTGCGGAAAGATTCTGTTTCAAGCCCATTGGCATTTCGAATAAAGCTGTGATTGGAGGCTTTACGAGGTAAATTACAAAAAAACCCATTGAGGTTTGTGAAATCTTCAATTTGCCCCATCTATTTTCAAAAATCAGCAATTATCCCCCCGAGGTTTAGTGAAATCTTGATTACACCCCTTGACCGTATAATATGGTGTTAGTTGAACGTTAAGAATTTTAGGGTTAACGCTCTTATCGTCACCAATATTTCCTACCCTAATACTTCAATCCAAACATTTTCTCTCTTTTATCCCTCTCAAACCGGACACCTTACCCGGCCGTCGTTGTTGTCCGGTCACCTGTCATGATGCAACGAGCTCGGGTTGCGAAACGCAGCGAGCCCATGCTACTACGACCCGGTGAGTACGGGTTGCCCTTAAGCTGTTTCAAAGTATAGTTAGTGTAATTAGTACTAAAATCCTTAAGAGTCAACTAATACAATATATGGTCAAGGGGGTAATCAAGATTTCACTAAACTTTGAGTGTAAGCTGTTGTTTTTAAAATAGAGGGGGCAAATCGAAGATTTCACTAAAAGCCTTTGGCATGCTCTCCCACCGGTGAACCTGTTCCCGTTAGAAGCCAATTCGTCTTTGTTTCGCAAACGGAGGGCTCGATCGATCGTACCGGCACCGACATCGCCTCTCCCGACCACCGACGAGCCTCCCTGTGCTATTCCAGCCCGATCCACCACCCAAAGTCACCAGAACGGTGGTGACTCGCCTCAGGCTTACGAGTCAAAGAGTTAGGATCCAATTATAAAGGGTTAAAAACTTTAAGTATTACTTTTGTAATTAATCCAAGGAGTTAAAAGATTTTTTAACGGCTTTTAACAGAAGTGTCAATTTTAACCCAGTTTCAAAACTTGGATGACACTCTAACTCGAAAATGAAGATTAATGACAAATATGGAACTTTATGAAAGATTAGTGACATTTTTACCCCTTTTCCTAATCTGCAAACTTCGCCGATATGCTTTTCATGGCTGAGGTGTTGTTGTTTCACTTAAGCGCATGTTAAGCGGCTGAAGCGAGGAATTTAGCTCAAGCGTGAAGCGTGCACTTTTACCAAGAGTGTTGATATGGGAGAAGAAGAGTAGCAGAACGACGGCTCACCGCCGTCGTCGGTGGCCCGGGCGTGGGCTTCTTCTTGCCGGAGTTGATATGATTCAGCCGCTCTTTCTTCTCAATCTCTCTCGGCTCCCTCTCTTTCGCTCTGCCTAAGGCGACCGAGTCTGTAGCAGAGATTGAGTCGCAGTCTTGGATGACATCCAATATGAATTCGAGGCACTGGTTTTTCGGTAGCTAGGAAAGCGGCTAGTCTCTTCTGTTACTAATTTCCATCATCAAGTAACTCGATGGAGCTTGTGTATCTAGCACCAGTGATTTGAGGGTGTCAATTTCGTGTAGTTGTGATTCCGGTAGGAACTACGACGGAGGCACAGCGTTGAAGGAGAGAGTGATGCCTTGGCGGAGATGATGATGCGTGATAACAATAGGGGGGTTTAAACCTTAATAGAGGGAGCAAATTTTTTCGGTGACTTTTACAATTTTTCACGGTGAGAAAGCAGAACAAATTTCCTGCTAACCCATCAACCCTCTCAAACCAAAAACCTTTCCTTGGCTGCCTGCTTCTAGACTCCACCTTGGCTGCCAGATTCCGGCAGCCGCCTTTTTGGAAAACGGCCACCCAGGCCTTCAACCCAAAAACCAAAAAGCAGCCTCCTCCTTGGCTGCCTGCTTTCGGCAACCGCCTTTCGAAAAGCAGCCACCCAGGCAGTCAACCCAAACCAAAAAATCAGCCTGCCACTAACCCCCACATGCCTCCTCCTTGGCTGCCTGCTTTCAGGCGGAGACGAGTGGGGGTAGGGCGCTGTTAGTAGGGAGATGAGTTGCCGGGGAAGGGGTATGCGTTGCCGAAAATTCACGGTGATTTTCATCAAATTCACTTTCAGTGTGAATCAGGGGACGTCCGAAAAAGTTGAAAAATCATGGTGAATTGGGGAGGTGAGAATTTGTGGTGATTCACCACAAATTTATCAACTTTGAAATCCCCTAATGATTGAGTTTGAGAAAAAGAAAAAAAACAATGAAAATGAAAATGAAATTGGGTGGGTCCACTGAATCAGATGATAAGTCAAAGTGTCTAACATTGTTACATCCTCAAATTGTTCCATCATGTTCATTTGGGCCCCTATATCATTTTGTGTTGCAACTTAGTCCCTTAGCTGACATGTTAGTCCCTAAGTTTTCATTAAGCTTCTTTGCCCACCACTCATATACAATTAAGGCGCACATTTCTTATTTATAACCATACAATCCACTTAATTTTAGGTCTTTCTTGAGGTTTTATAGCTACTTCATCTTCTATCTATTAGTTTAATATATCGCGAGCTTTACTTCAAGTTTTAAGAACATTCAAGTTAAGAAGCAAATAAAGATCCAATCGATGCAGGCTTTAATTCACAAGTATCCATGCATATTTAAAACAGAAAACAGCTTTTAATTCCAAGGGTTGAAACAAAGAACCTTAACAAGTCCCATTAATACAACCAAGAGATGATGGTGAATAGTTTATCAGTTCAAGAATCAACTAGTTTATCAGTAGTGAAATCAGGAGAGAAGAGGCAAGAGTGATAATCGAGGAAATGCCTCCTCTTCCTTCTTCAAATCGAGGAAACCAGCCCAAGATTGATCTGCTTGTTACCTTCGTCCCTGTCTTTTATTTCTTCCATAATTTCCATTCTTCTATCGTGTCTTCTTCTTGGAGCACCGGGTATAGTCTTGTTTAGTTAAATTAATTATTTAATCCTCTTTCTTAGTAATTGCGAGCAAATGAACAATTCTTCATATATTAGGGATTTAACAATCTTTTAGATCATAGTGTTGGGATTAATTAATTAAACAATTAATCCAGAAAACCCAATATCATTCATGTCAAATCATTAAGATTAAATTCTAAAGCGAGAACCAGAAATATCGTAGATCCATTGTGGAAGAATCAAGTAGGAGAATTACGGCTCAATGATCTTCCAAACCAAGACGTGTGAGTTCTCTTTGCGCTCTCTAATGATGGGCAGCTGGACAACCCCAAATGTGGAGATGTTTTAAACTAGGCTTCCTGCCTGTCCAAAGCTCATATGGGGTTTTGGTTGTTGATTTTGTTGGAACTCTATTGAGAATATAAGCTGCGGTCTTTAAAGCCTCTCCCCAGTGATTACGGTAAGGTAGAATGACTAATCATACTCTTTACCATATCCTTAAGCTACACCGTTGATGCTAGGAGATCCCGGAATGGTGTACTTGTGGGACGATACCGCATTCCTCTAGGAATTTAGCAAAAGGTCCTGGACATTGTTCACTGAGCCATCATATCTACCATAGTATTCTCCACCATGGTCGAGACTGACAGACTTTAATTATTTTGTTGAGTTGGTTCTCAACTTCAACCTTAAAACTTTTAACACATCCAGGATCGGGCCTTTTCATGAATAAGATATAAGTAGCCATATCGCGAGAAATCATCTATGAACGTAATAAAGTACCGTTGACCATTCCGACATGCTATTAGAAATGGCCCACAGATGTCCGTATGTATTAGTTCTAAGACGTCTGAAGTCCTGTTGGCACCTAATCTTTTACTGTTTGTCTGTTTCCCCTTTATACAATTAATGCAAATATCATGATCTGTAAACTTTAGGGGATCAAGAATTCCATCTGACACAAGTCTCTCGATTCTCTTTTTAGAGATATGTCCTAATCTCTTGTGCCATAATGAAGCGGAATTCTTATCGATTAATTTTCGCTTTACACCTCGGGTACTCGTTTGCAAGGTTTCATTAAATGAAGTAATGGTATCCAACACATATAGATTATCACCGAGCGATAAAGAACCGGTAACAATCAATTTTAAATCTTGAAAAAGACCAAATTTTCTATTTCCAAATGAACAAGAATATCCGAATTTTCCCAAAACATAAATAGAAATCAAATTCCGTCTAAATGACGGTACCACAATAGTCTCTTCCAAGTCCAAATAAAATCCGGTCTTTAGCAAAAATCTAAATATCCCAATTACTTCAACCTACACCAATTTGCCATCGCCCACGTAGATGTATCTTTCACCATCACTTGGCTTTCGGCAACTTAGGCAACCCCGCATTGACACACCGATGAGAGTTGTTGCACCAAAATCTATCTACCAAGTGTGTCTAGGTACCAAAGTTAAATTAACCTCGTAACAAACCAAATTAAGAAATGTAACTTTCTTATCACGCCATGCGTGATATTTGGTACAATTCTTCTTTATATGCACATCCACACCACAAAAGTAACAACCATTTTCTTTCTTTTCCTCTACTTCTTGTTTCTTTTGTGGTGCCTGAATTGCAGCTTCCTTATCCTTCTTTCTCTTATTGTCCTTCTTTTGCCCTTAGAGGTTGTAGCCAAAAGAGCACTTTTACCTTATCTTGGTTCAATCTTCCTCTTGCACACAGTGGGATATGAGCTCATTAAGAGACCAAATTGACTGAACTGTGTGGGCAGAGAAATCAAAACCAAATGGACTAGCAAGTCTTTAGACAACTCTAACTTGAGTGCCTTTAATTTTGAAGCAAGATGAGACATTTCCCTAATGTACTCCCTTATGTTGCCATTACCTTTATACCTCATTGAGATAAGTTTTTCTAAGAGTGTACTAGTTTCTACCTTTTCATTCTTAGCAAATCTATTATTAGCAAATCTTTTCTCAATTTCCTAAAGGAACTCTTTGGCGATTGTAACCTTTTCGGACATAGTGCCCCCGAATGCTTCCGGAATGGCACGCTTCATGATCATTAGACTCATGCGATTTGAACGCTCCCACTTTTCCATCTCCCTCTTATCGTCGAGGTACTCTTATCTGTAAGGCCGGTGGGTTGCTCAACCCTTAACGCAAGGTCCAAATCCATGACTCGAGAACTATCATAACGTTCTCTTGCTATTACTTGAAATTTGTGCCATTTAGCATAGGAAGAAAATTGATTCTAGCGAAATATTTGTAGCAGAACTTGCAATTGAACAATGAATAGAGAAATAAAAAAACTAATCAAGCTCACAAAAATTTCACATCATACTTTATAACTTTATTAAATTCAAAATTGACATATATATATATATATATATATATATATATATATATATAACTCATCACAAGAGACCTAACACAAACATTTATATTTAGTCTTTGGATAGAAATATTAACTTGTAAGTGGTCCTCTTGATGTAGTAATCAAATATTGACAATTCAGATTATGTCAAATAATAAGCATTTTTGGACCGACTAACTATTCACACAAACAATGACCTTCCTTTGGGCGGTGATTATTTGAATGAAACTCAAACACCCAAAACCATCTTAATGTCTCGGATCAATTAATCTACACAAAAGAGGTTGCTTTGGCAACATGTTGCTTCAATTAATCAACCCAAAATATTAGACATCCTAAATATACCAATTACTGAATTTAATTTATCCAAAACTTTACTTGCTGTAGTTTGTAATCCCAAAAATTAGTACAAAAGTTACAGCAATAATTTCATAATGGCAGCAGAATTACAAAATCACGAAATGCAAACATTAACAAAAATACTACACAAAATTTAACAAAAATCCTACTAAATCCGAAAGTAAAATATGACCCATGATGACTGGATACATATAAGCAGACATGTGCAAATTACCTTAACATCCAAAACTTACATAAAACCAAAGTGAAAAAGCATGCTAGCTCGATTTACGCTATTTAGCAAGCTTCACCGTTTTGATTTAATGTACTTAACTAAAGAATGCTTTATCTTCACCGAAAAAACATCACAAGCCAAATAAACAAAATCTGCAACTGATTATTAGAGCAATTGATTCGATTCAGAGAAATAATTAAACCAAATAACATAACATGAAGCCACTTTTGCGAAACCCTAAGAAATTGACATATGATTCAAACAGGGTTGGGCTTAAAGGGATTTCGATCAGCAATAACAGTAAACCTTTACAAACAATCAAGTTGCTAATTCTCAATGATTCAACATGAATCTGCTTTGATACCACTTATTGGAATTAATTAATCAAACAATTAATCCATAAAACCCAAGATCATCTTAATGTCTCTTATTGGAATTCTAAAGCGAAACAGAAATATACCTGGATCCATAGCGGAAGAATCAAGTAGGAGATTCGCGGCTCAATGATTTTCGAAATCAATACGCGTGGGTTCCTCTTTTACGCTCTCTAATGACGGGACTCGAGAGGAGGCAGTAAGATCGAATGAGAAAACCCAAAGACGTATGATTTGGGGACCATACCTATTTATATAGTTGTGTATCTTTTATTACAGTCATCATTAAAATAAAAGTAACACTTTGGCCTCTACACATCAAAATATTCCACACCTTTATAAGATGTACATGGCCCAAAATCCAACTTTATTAAATCACTTTTAATTGGGCCAAACCTTATGATAGCAAATATAATGCATAGTTATTTCACATATAAGCCCATATAAAAAATTCTAACACGTAGTCTTTAAGATATTTGTAATTAGTACACAAGATTAATTATAGCAAACTTTATATGGGCAAAGGACCTAATAAAGATTCAAACTTCTTATAAATATACATACGTATCTAACTTATAGTAATTGCGGTGGGGTCGCGATTTGCCCCACTGCTCCCGCCCTAGGTTCGTCCGATCTTCGCGTTTCATCCTTTTCGGGCAAATCTACTCAACTTTCTAGCATCAACTCCAAGCTCTGTCGATCATAATTAACTATAACACAAAGATAAGGTGCTCGGAAAATGAATTGTTCCTCAAGGCAAGATAATTGACATGAAGAAAAGTGGGAAGTGAGCCTTCAAACAAGTTGTAACTCAAGTCTACGTGGACATAACTATTTGGGGAAAACATCAGTGAGTTAGGAAGCTTTCCACTTAGCTGGTTGTATGAGAGGCTCAAAAATGTCAGTTGCGGACTAATTAGCTTCCAAAACCAAGGAGGAATGTCTCCAGAAATGCCTACGTTCTGAAGGGAGAGACTACTTAGCTCTGTCTGAGATTTTATCCAAAAGGGCAGTACTTGGGATCCATTTGACAATGACTCATGTAAATCTCCGTGAGACTAAAATTGGGTACCCAATTTGGACTGACATGAAAGGCTAGAGACTTGTTGTTGGATGATATGGCAAAGTACTTCAAATTTTTCAAATGAAGAAAATGAATTTCGGATATGATCAAGTCCGCCCAGTTGTTCCATAAAAGATCCAATTTGACTAACTCTTCGAGTTGTCCGATGGATGATGGAAGAGGACCTGAAATCATATTGTATCCCAGATCCAAATACCGTAAGTTTCTAAGCTGGCCTAATGATTCAGGTAGATGCCCTTGCAACTTTGAGACTTTTAACTTCAGCTCTTCCATGCTAGCGTTACTACCCTTGCCAAGACTATCAACAAATCCAGTTATTTCACCAGTGATGTAATAATTATATGATATGTCCAGGCTTTTCAAATTATAGAGATGCTCCCATGCAATATTGTCTAGTGAACCCTTTATTCCAGCATACTGCAATCTGAGGTGAGTAAGGGTAGTAATATTCGACAACCACCTTGGGAGGGTAGAATTGAAGTTATTTCCTTCAAGGTTGAGAACCGAAAGAGAAGTGAAATTTGAAACCGAGGCAGACTGAGGCAGGTCATGAAGATTGCACCCAGGAAAATGCAATTCCTTAATAGAAGACAATGCATTGGTCGCCTTTAGCCAACCGTTGGATGCTGAGCTAAGATTTACTAATCCTAAATTCAAATACCTCAACAGAGATAGCCTAGTTAACCAATTCAAATCCGCCACCCAAATGTTTGAACTATCGCTCGAAATCGTTGCAGCTCAAATCCAAGTAATGCAAGTATTTCAAGTCCAAAAGTGAAGGGTTCAGATTACCTTTCAAGCTCTGATTATTACCCGCAAACCAATAATAATCATCATCATCACGATCACATGTGCCTCTGGGATCAAGCTTAATGATATGGCCAGTTCGCTTGCTGCAGCTGATACCTGACCATGTGCAGCAGTCTCTTCCATGCCATGAAGAAAGCAAGTCAGCAGGATCTTCAAGACCTTGTTTGAAACTGACAAGGATTTGTCTCTCTGCTTCAATGCAATTTGCTAAGATGTGGCTGGAGTTTGAGTTCTCATCATGTATTTGTTTGGTGTGGATTAAGGTAGGGAAGACAGAGAGAAGGATCATGAAACATACAACAAGTGGAGACATATTGATATCTCGCGCACAATATTTGAGATCAATATCTAATTTCTTGATGTTTCTCCACAAAGCATAGCTAGCTAGAGACTGGTTTTACTCAATTTATAGACAGTCGAACAACTTTGTACGCATATTTTCCAATGGACTAATTCCACCGTTACCAAGGAAAGTATAGGAAATTCTAAACCTTGCAAAATTCATTTATGAAGATAAAAAACCCAAAACAGAGTTTTTATTCTAAAGCTTTCAATTGGCGGTGGTCATCAACTCAACTGGTGGCTTAGCTTCAAAGCTCCCCATGTTCCTTATCATAATCATATATAGTTGTCTCCATATCAAAGATTCATTTCTCTACGTGATTTTTTTATATCAAAAATATAAGTTATCTCTTTCCTTTCTAGCCTTCCCAGTCAACAAATTTGGGTTCGAAAAAAAAAAAAACTTGATTGGAGAATGATTAAAATTGATATTCTTTATACTTTCCTATAGCATTTTTATGATCAGTGGGAAAATTTGCTCCCAAAGTGAAACATTGATGGTAAAAATCTCCTGACAATAGGTTAGGTAGGGTCGAGGTTGCTACGGGTTGATTTAGATCGGGTTACAGTCGGGTCCATCCTGGTTTGGGTTGGGCCGTTGCGTGACTATACGACCACTATTGACCGGACTAGCCATCACGTTCGAACGAATGACCATCTTAAGGGCCCGCACGCAACCACATCAACTTCTCTACCCTTGAACTGTAAGTTGTGGCTTGACATTGATAACTAGAAGCATATCTACTTAAGGAGCATGATCACAGATCAAGATGAAGCCCACATAACCGCATCAGCTTATCTACCTTTGTACTCCAAGCTCCGGCTCTAGCTTAACGTCGACGGAGAGTTGACGACGCTCTCGATCTCGTCTACGTAGTAGTCCGTCAATATCGTCTATTCACAAAGGTTTACCTTGTTGCATATGAGTTGGATTTTAATCAAATGGAGCAGTGTTGAGCTTTTGATATTCAAACCTCATCTCTTCAATTATTTTTATGCTTAGGTTCGGGTTGCTTTGGGTTGGTGATTTCCGATCGACCGAGTTCAAGTTGCTTTGAGTTGAGCTTATTTCGGGCCAGTCGGGTTTTGGTTCAGTCATTCGGATTTCGGGTTGCTTGGGTCACGTTGATTTCAACCGGGTCATTTGAGTTTCGGTCGCCGACTTTCTTGGTCGATTCGGGTTAGAATGGTCGAGTCCGGATGGGTTGCTCGGGTCGATCGGTTATTGATATTCCTAGTTACATCGCAATCATGGTTTTAAAACCTAAATACGACGTCATATTGTTCGGATAGTGGTTCAAGGTTCAATCGATACAATCAAATGAGTTCTTGGTTGAATCGTATTTTTGTTCAAGCAATAATAGTAAATACTACTCCTTTATCTTACAAAGGTATCATAAAATAAATGTATAGTACAACATAAGAAAGTATATTTCTACACATAAGAGGGGTGAAAGTAATAATTATATAGAATGTAAAGATAATTTGTATGATAATCGACACTTTGATGACTAATTTGTAGAATAGTAAATGAATGTTTGATGACTAATCTATACAATAAGGGAAACTTTAGTGGTTATTTTGTTATTATTGAATAAAACCTTAAAATTATACTCTACATATTACCAATCATCAGTAGCTCTCTACTAGTTCAATTCCTTTCCACATGTTCCGTTTCTCTCTAGCTCTCTTTTGTTTTTCTTCATATTTGTTTCTTTATTTTTATGAAATTGTGAAATCACTAGTTTCTAATTATCTTCTCAGTTCATGTAACAGCTTTGATTGTGAAGATCTTCTCAGTTCAAGCTTTTGATTACTCAATACCTTCGATTATTATTTACAGACCCACGGAATTTTGTAGCACGTTTTCGTCGTACAAATAACTAGATTTAGATTGTGCAAATTTCCACTCCAATGAATAATTAATTTGAGAATTTCCAGATATTATTGAAAACAATTCATGGCCACTAGAGAACTCACCAATATCATTCTTTCCTTTAATTGACTTTTCTGCCCGATTAAAATTGGAGTTACATTTGTTCGAAAAGTTCAGCAACTTGGACAAGTCTAAGATGCTTAACCCCTTCAGTGGGTAAGAAAAGAGACGAAAGAAACAATACGTAGAAATTAGAGAAGTATCCTAGCACAAGTGTCAAAAGCTGACCCGACCTGATTAACCCGCCCGAACCCGACCCGACCTGTCTTGAGTTGATTGAAAAAGTCAACGACCCTAAACCTGACCTGACCTGAACCTGAACCCGACCTGACCCGTAAATAGCTCGGCCCGAATGAACCCGTAACCCGAATGATCCGAACCCGAACTCGACTGACCAAATCACCAACCCGAAATGACCAAACCGAATGACCGAACTCGATGAACCCGTGACCCGAACCCGACTGACCCGAATCTCAAACCTGATTAACTGTAATCCGAACCCGACCTGACCCGAATCCCGAACCCGATTAACCCGAATCCGAACCCTAAGGAACTCTAAATAAACTTTCATCATAACAAAACATAATAATCTAATGCACTATAGAGTTACTATCATCATAACAAAATAAACTATTATCATTCATTGTCTAAACTCCGAAGCAAGAAAATAGTAGTAAATAATGTCAATTGTGCACTAATGACCAACAACAATTGTAACATTTAAAATGTAATCATCCAACGCATCAAATACACAATTCTAAAATATAATCATCCATGCATCAAATACAAAACCGAAATAATGATGATGCAATTCTTCAAGTAATCCGCAAATTTGGCCTCCATCTAACAAGGTATTGATGCTGACAAGGTATTGATGTCGATCTAACAAGGTATTGATACTGATCTAAAAAATTATTTGAGAAATATTTAATTTTCAATTTTGTTGGAATAATGTCTAATTTCTCTTCAATTTTTTTAGAACAACCCCGCGAAATAGATTTATTTTAAACTCCAAGGAAAAGGGGAGAGGAAATTGTGTGAATAATTTTCTTAGTATATCATTGTTGTATATATTATATATATGTGAATATAAAATACGTAGTATTATTTATAAAGAATAAAAGTTTAGTTTGAAAATTCAGCTGCACGAACTTAGATCGACGAAACTCGAATTTGAACCCGTAGAAACCCGAACTTGGACTGGAAGAAACCTGAACTCGGACCCGAAGAAACCCGAAATTTGGCCCGAAGAAACCCGACCTGGACCCAGCCTGAACCCGGGACTGAAACAACCCGAAACCCGAATGACCCGAACCCAACTTGACCGAAGTAAACTCAACCCGATGGTGACCTGAACCCGAATAACCCGAACCCAACCTGACCTGAAAGCTGCTCAACCCGAAATGACCCGAACCTGAATGACCCGAACCCGAACCCGACCTGACCCGAAAACAGTCCAACCCGAAACCCGAATAACCCGACTTGAACCCGACCTGACCCGCCCAATTGACACCCCTAAGTACAAGGCGCACATGAATTAGACTGCTCATACAAACACATAGAAATTAGACAAGTCTCCTGGCACAAGGCTCACATGAATTAGACTGCTCATACAAACACAGCCTCATACTATCTGTCCCAAAAAATTGGTGCATTTTATTTTTAGCATTTAATCTATAATTTTATTTCTTTAATACTTTAATATGTAAAATTAAATATTTTAAATGAAGATTATAGATTAACATGAGAAATTTATTTTTTTCAAAAATTTTAACGCACCAATTTTTGGAGACGGAGTGAGTAACAACTCTAACTGCTTTTCAATTTTTTTTCGATGTTGTGGCATATTGAAATTATGACTAGAATGAATTCATTCCAAAAATTTGGGGAAAAATTTATATATAGAAACTACAAATATTATTTTTTAATTTAGATTTAAATTATTTGACTTTGTATATTAAAATGTTAGAGAAATAAAATCATAGAATAAATATTGAAAAAAGAAACACACTAATCTTTTATGACGGAAGTAGTATTTTTTTGTTCTTTTCTCTTCTACGACACATGTACTAGAGGTAGGAGCACTTTATCAATATACAACACTATATGAAGACAAAATAGAGCCAATAATTTAGCAGTGTAGATGATCAAACATTAGTTACAAGTTATGGTGCCAATTTGTGTCATTGCCTATTGGATATCGTACTCAATCTTAAAAGAGAGAAACTAATATTTCTAATTAAAAACATCCAATTAAACTCCAAATATCCAATGTAGAATGATCAAACATTAGTTACAAGTTCATAATTACCATAATTCATTTATGAAGATAAAAAACCAAAAACAAAGTTTTTATTCTAACAAATGAGTTTTCCAAAATTTAGATTACAAGATTTTGAATTTGCATAAAACAAGCTGTTATTCAACCATTTTTCAATGAAAAGTATTTGGAAAAGAAAACTAAGTAGAAATCTTCTACATTCTTGAAAAGAACATATAACTACCCTAACCAGTCAATTAAATTGTGCTGAATGAAATTTATAGAAAGTGGAACAACTATGTATGTATCATGTATGTAAGCATGCATGTACGCTTGAAAATGATGGAGTAATTCCACCGTTACCGAGGCAAGTATATGAAATTCTAAACCTTGCAAAATTCATGTATACGAAGATGGAAAACCCAAAACAAAGATTTCCAATTTGCATAAAACAAGCTATTATCCAACCATTTATCAATGAAAAATATTGGGAAAAGGGAGATTTTATCACTAAATTAAGGTTTGATCAAAAAATAAATTTTATCACTAAACTGTTTTTATGATAGACTTTGGCAATTTTACCACCTACCATGTAAATACTAACGGTAAGCATTATTACAATAGGCTTCACTTGAATATTTCCAAAATTTAGATTACAATTAGTTTTCAACTCCCATAAAATAAGCTATGCATCCAACCATTTATCAAAAAAGAAATTTAAAATAAAACTTGGAGAATTCTTCCACATTCTTCCTAGAAAAAACATAGTCCTATCGGACAATTAAGATGTGATCAATTAAGTGTGTTCTGTCCAATTGTAATCGGAGATAGATTTGTTTGAAAAGTACAGCTACATGGACAAGTATAAGATGCTTAACCCCTTCTCTGGGTAAGAAAAGAGACGAAAGAAACAAAATGTAGAAAGACATGTCTCATGGCACAAGGCTCCACATGAACTAGACTGCTCTAGCTCTATCCTCACTTTCATTGTACAATCTAGAAAATATCTTAGAAATTAGTGCATTTCTTTTCAAATTATTACTCTCCCTGTTTCACAAAGATTGTAACTCTTGTTTTCGTTGTTTCACGATATTTAATCTTTGATTTATTTTTATGATTTTTTTGACACGTAAAATTAAATGATTCATTCGTTTCTCGTAATTTGAAATCTAAACTTTCTACATATAATTTTTTTTTTGAATTTTTATCATTGATTATCTTAATAAAAGTTTGAGTTAAAACACCCCAACTTGAAATGCCAAAGTAATACACAACAATCTTTGTTAGATGGAGGAGAACTAGAATGAATTCATTAATTTTTTTTTCGGAAAATATATATAGAAAATATAAACATTAATCTACAATCATGATGACATCGGTGATCGCTTCCAGCCTTCCTTCTTTATGGTCTTCCTTCTCTTCAGCCCCCCTACGGTGCAGTCTCTCTGTCCCTACGCTCCTCCTCGTCACGCGATTGGCCTGGTTCATTTTGCGGCATCTTCACTCGATCGTTCCCTCCTGCCTCAACTCGTAGCGGCTATCCGACGCCAGCCGATTTTGCACCCTTGCTCGCCGTTTCCACCGACCGGTCCCAATGCGTGTGTGTGGCTCTATTGTTGCCGTCGTTTCAATCTCCTCCCGGTGCATATCCGCTCCGCTGCGTGGGCATGATGCTCTGTTTCAGGTTTCTGGCGGTGGCCGGTTTGGCCCTCCACGGTCTTCGGTGTGGTTAAGGGTTGCCTCACCCTACCTAGAGCATTGATCGTATGGTTCTGGGATTTGTTGGCTATGAGGGCTAGTCAGCAAATCTCAATTTTTTTGTTTATTTGGTCCTCTATTTAGGTTCTTTTGTTTCGTTTAGACTTCATTTACTTTTGCTTTGTTTAGTTTATTATCATATAGGTGGGTTGCTTTGGTTACCACTATTTCTGCGATTAGTTCTTTCATTAGCCCACTATGGTGCGCCGGTACTATTTAACCTTTGGGAGTGCAGGGGTACCGAGATCCGGATTCAAGATCTTTTTTCCGCAATAGTGGTTATGACCATCGTCATGATTTGTTTTGCCTTTGGAGGCCAAACAAAGAGTGTCTAATCGTAGTGGTACTGGTCTTCTTAACTAATTCCATTTATGTGTAGTATCCCCCATTTACGAGCAGGTTTATTTTTACCCACTCTAGATGTTTTTGTTTTTCTGATGGGGAATGCTCACATTCAATACCAACAACAAGAGGCCAAAAAGTGTGAAAATCCGAGCACCAACCCCCGTACAAGGAAAAGTAGCCCTAAACAAAAAGGAGCATAGCATTTCCTACTCACCAAACAACTTAAGGTTGTATGGTGCACATCGTAAAATAATAGTTCGAAAGCAAGGGAACAACAGTAAGATAAAAGGCACAACAAAGGAAGTGGAAGAGTGATAAACGAGTGAGTCTTGTTCGAGGCTAGGATGAGTCATTCATAGCCAATTTGGCTTTGATCAAGCATCTGTGCGCATCATCTCTCACGTAATACACGGCCCCCATCCTCCTCTACCAAACTATTAAAGATTTGGACCCTGCATAAACACCTGGAAGAAACCACCTAGCCATGGAACCAGTCCCGAAACAAGATATCAAGCATCCACTCCATTGATACACCTGAGCCAATTTAATAAAACAGATAATGAGGGGAGACTCTAGACCCACACTACCTGTAACCTAGGGCCTCATTGCTCAAGGCAGGGCGAGCCTTCATTGTTCGTCCTTGTTGTTTCAATCACATGTGCCTTTGAATCCTCAATAACCAGGCCTGTTGGGGTTTGGAAGCGTGGACAAACACAAATAATATATTTTTCATGGTGACGATTCCACGACTTTCTCCACTATCAATCTCAAATCAACAATTACAATCACCAATTCTCTCACTCAATCTCACAAGCACTCCACCTAGATTAGCAACCACCGGCTAATCACACAAAAGCACTTAGCACACAACTATTGCGGCTCCATTTAAAACATCAAAATTATCAACACACTTGTCGCTCTCTCTCTCACACCACTTGCTCGCTGCATGTCGCTCTTTGCCTCTACCCTAAACTACACGCACACACAACACCTATTTATATAAATACACAAAACCAAATCCTAAACTAATTTGGTGCACCAATCCTAGTTAAACTAGGATTTCCAAAACAACATGGCTTCTTTAAAGCCATAATATAAACGGACCCAGTAAGACCCATTCAAACTTCAACTTGTAATAACTACAAGCTTAGTCCTCCAACCTTTCTAATTAAATAATATGAGTTAGAAACCAACAATCTCCACCTTGACTCAAATTATTTTTCAATTTCACCTTTTATCAAATGTGCAAACCCGACCTTCTTGCTTGTAGGAACCTTCACATCCGGTGGCTCACTCTTGAACTCTCCTTTTACAATGTTGCTTTCAACTAACTCATACAAAAATTTTGTGAAAACTTCACTCCTTTCATAACAGCTAACACATTCTTTGAAATCCTCAAACCTCCATCTCGAGCAGAAAATCCATAACCCAATTTATCCAATTTATCAAGAGCGAAATTAAATTCCTCTTGAATTTTGGAACATACCTCACCTCACCAAGCGTCTTCATACTTCCATCATGCAACTTGATCTCCACGTTGCCAATTCCTTCAATTCTTTCTTCTTCACCATTAGCCAAATAAATTGGTCTATCACATTGTTCAAGTTTTGTGAACCATTCTTTCTTGGAACAAACGTGTTCCGAGCAAGCTGAATCAAACACCCAAACATCATCTGAAACTTTCTCCTTGATCTCTTGCACCATTAGCAACACATCATCACTCGTATAATCTTCCACCAAGCCAACATCATCTTTTTCTTCTACTTTTCTTTTCTTTTCCTTTCTTATTTGTCTTCAAAATCTCCATGTATTCTTTTAATTTTGGGCAATAAAATTTAATATGCCCCAAGTCTTGACAATACGAACATTCTGTTTTGCTCCAATCCATTCTCTGTCTTGAACTCGATCTTCCTCTAGAATCACCTTTACCTCTCCAACTATTTTGCTCTCGCTCCATCACAGCTACATCACTACATTCTTTTTCTTCAAACTTTCGAACGCGGTCATGCTCCAAAAGCACTATAGTCACATCTTCTAACTTCAAAGTTTCTCTTCCAACCATCAACGGAGTCACAAACGGCTCATAAAATTTTGATAGAAAATTAATCAAAATTATAGCTCTATCTTCTTCCTTAATTTTCTCACCAATACTTTCAAGCTGTGTAACCAATCTGTTAAACTCATTCAAGTGTGCAACCAAACCGGTACCATCTTTCATCTTCAAACCATATAATTGCTTCTTTCAACACAACTTTTTAGTAATTGATTTTGACATATACATACCTTCAAGTTTCGCCATCAAACTCGTTGGAGAGGTCTCGTTCAACACATCATATTCAGTTATGGTGCAAGAGCCAATCTAATAGTACTCATCGCAATTTCTTGCATCTCTTTCCATCTGTCATCTTTAATTTCATCTGGCTTTATTTTCTCAAACACACTACCAAGCTTCTTCTGCACGAGCACATCCTTCACCATGCACTTCCATAGACTGAAATCTTTCGATCCAACAAAACGATCAATCAAAAAATTACCCGACGTCCCAGCCATCGCGAACCTCGCTCGATACCACATGTTGGGGTTTGGAAGCGTGGGCAAACATAAACAATATATTTTTCACCGTAAAGATTCTACGACTTTTCTTCACTATCAATTTCAAATCAACAATTACAATCACCAATTCTCTCATTGAACCTCACAAGCACTCCACCTAGATTAGCAACCACCGGCTAATCACACAAAAGCACTTAGCAAACAACAATTGCGGCTCCACTTAAAACATCAAAATTATCAACACACTTGTTGCTCTCTCTCCCGCACCACTTGCTCGATTCATGAGGCTCTCTGTCTCTACCCTAAACTACACGCACACACACACACAACCCCTATTTATATAAATACACAAAACCAAATCCTAAACTAATTTGGTGCACCAATCCTAGTCAAACTAGGATTTCCAAAACAACTTGGCTTCTTTAAAGCCATAATCTAAACGGACCCAGTAAGACCCATTCAAACTTCAACTTGCAATAACTACAAGTTTAGTCCTCCAACCTTTCTAATTAAATAATATGAGTCACAAACCAACAGGTCCTACCCTCGTTCATTTCCTACCCGACGTAGGTTTTACCACCCCACTTCCTCACGGTGGTCGTCCTCTTCCCCACCCAGCCGTACCCCCACCTCTTGTTCGGATGGAAGAAGAAGGAACAAGCGAACGCCACTACCAAAAGTGAAGGTAAGCGGCAGCTCAGGTGATGGTTACGGTTGATCTTACAAGGAGGCAAATCGAAACCACAAGAGCTCGTTGCTTGGCCATCGAAATTTCCACACTGGCACATCTACGGGGACCAATTTAAACCCCGTAGGCACCACAAGAGGGCTGGCCGTGCTTCCCGTATGATTGGGATCACACCAGCCGATGCATCAGGAGCAACAGGCGGTGGCCTAGGTGCAACTGACGGTGCTACCAGGGTAAGGGGTTCCCAAACCCGACCATCTCGATCCCTCAGATTAGTACATGCATGTAAACCAGGTCCAAACAAATTTTCATGCGTAGCCATGCAATCCTTCTCCACGTGTGTTAACAATCCACACCTGTAACAAAAATCTGGCAACTTTTCGTACCGCACTTCCAAGAACAACTTAGTGTTATCCATAACTGTTTGAATACCACTATGTAAGGGTTTGGTAATATCCAAAGTTACCCGAATCTTCAGTGTCGTGCCATCAACAATCACTGTTTTCAGAACACCCAAATATTTACCCAAAGCTTCACCCATAGATTGTGAAGCCCATCCAAACGGTAAATCCAGCACATGAACCCAGAAGTCCACAAAATGAAATTACATAGTAGACAATTGATCTCCAGGTTTAAGCATATTCAACACAATGATTCGATTATGAAAAGCCCACGGAGACAATCGAAGAACTCCTTCTAAGTGTTCTTTCTTCTCAAATTCAAAGGTACAGATTGGCTTTCGGGTTACCTATTCCTTGGCGAACCTTAAAAGTAACATGTCCCTGCTAAGCCGCTTTGAAAGCCTACTCCAAGTGCTCAGGCCGAGCATTGCAGCTAGAGAGAACCCGCGCAACAAGGGACAACGACATCACCGGTGCCAAAACAAGGCCATCCACATTGATAGCCGCGATTCGCCCTCCTACGAAATTGCAATTGCAGTCATTCCCTCAGCCAAAGCCTTCAACACCATGAATTTCGACAAGAGGAGAGAAAGAGGAGAAAAAGGAAGGGAGAAGAGAAAGAAAACCAGATTGGAGAAGGAGAAGAGATCGAATGGAGAAGGGAAGTGTTTCGTAGAGAAGAAGAAAAGTAGCCTCCAAGACTCTACCAAACCCTAGCAGAGCAAGGAGAGAAGTCCGGTTCTAAGATATTAATTCTATTCAGGTGTTTTAGTTCGTCAACTATGACTATTTTGTAATGATTTATCATTAATAAAATAGATCTTTCCTTTTCAAAACAAAGCGCATAAGAGTAAGGAAAAGTAAGTTCCCTCCAGCCTCATCCTACGCCTCAAGTCGTTGATTAAAATCGTTCTCTTTATTATAAATAATGTTCTTGAAGTAAAAAATAAAAAAATAAAATAAACATATTTAATAAAACTGTTTGTTTACCATGGATGTTAGGAAATTATGTTAGTGGTTAATGTCAAGTTAATGAGTCAGTTTATTGCTATATTAATGGCTTATTTAAGTTAATTGTTGATTTCAAAAGTCATCTTTATATATAAATAGTAATGCAAGATTATGAATATATAAAATAAGGTTTCTATAATTATTTTTTTCATATCCTCACAAACACCATCACTCTTCCCCAAAAATTAAACCCGTTGCATCCCCTCATGTCATCGTTGATTCCTGCTAATACGAGTTAAAGGATGAGATCCTTCCGATTGAGAAAGGCCATCAACAACGAGTCAGTCGAGTTGATCGGCGACCGACGATGCTTCTTCTGTTTACTTTTATTCGTCTCGTTTCTTTTGTATTAATTGGAGAATTACGATTTTTTTCTTTTTGCAATTTAATTGCATTAATTTGCTGTTATGGGAAACAGATGATACTTCATAATTTTATTGGCGCCTCTGAAGTGGTATGGGATGTTCTAATTGATTTTGGCTTTTTTTTTTTTTGTGTTCCTCGATGCAAGCTAGTGCTTGTTTGTATATTTTCTCTTCTTTTGTTGAAGTATCTTTGGTTGATGTCCAAAAAAAAGATGATATAAAATGCTTATATTTGATTCTAATTGATTCTTACCGGTTTTCCTCTGGGGGAAGGTTTTTATGCTTCAGGTCAAGCCTATTAAAAACTTTCGCAATTAATTACATTCGTTGTCGTATATAAAACATTTAAAACATATACATCTGTTATATAGAAAAATCGATTTCGAGAATAGGGTAACTTACAGTGCAGATGCAACACGAAAATCTTGCGTCGAATTGTTAGCCACTCATTCAGCATATTTTTCAAGCATTCCCCTACAACAGTTGGTGATATTACATTGCGTTCTATTAGTCACTTAGTGCAGTCGACTTATTTATAGTAGAGGTAGTTTTTACATGATTCTAACGGATTCCTGATTTTCTATGCAGGTTTGTTGAGCTGATCACTACGTGGGGAGGACAAAGTTTCTGCGGCCCTTCTGCGGTTTGGGCGCAGATAAGTCCATTCTGTGATAAACGCGTGGTTCTTTGGCGCCAGCAAGATGAGTTTCTGCGGCCTTAGCCCATGATAAGGCCGCAGTAAATTTTTTTTTAGGGTTTCGGTTCTCTTTTTCATCCGCCTCCTTCACATTTTTCTTCATTCTTCCATCTTCATCTTCATTCTTCCATCTTCATTCTTCTTCTTCATTCTTCCATCTTCATCATCATCATCTTCATTCTTCTTCATCCTTCTTCTTCTTCTTCTTCTTCTTCTTCTTCTTCTGCTTCTTCTTCTTCTTTTTCTTCTTCCTTTTCTTCTAGTTCTTCTTCTTCTTCTTCTTCTTCTTCTTCTTCTTCTTCTTCTTCATCTTCGAATTCTTCTTCTTCTTCTTCTTCTTCTTCTTCTTCTTCTTCTTCTTCTTCTTCTAGTTCTTCTTCTTCTTCGAATTCTTCTTCCTTTTCTTCTTCTTCTTCTTCTTCTTCTTCTTCTTCATCTTCGAATTCTTCTTCTTCTTCTTCTTCTTCTTCTTCTTCTTCTTCTTCTTCTTCTTCTTCTTCTTCTTCTTCTTCTTCTTCTTCTTCGTCTTCTTCTTCTTCATTTTGTGGGTTTTGACGAATCCGGATGAACATTCATCCGGATTCGCCCATTTTTTTAATTATTCAAACAGTTCTGCGGCCATGGCCGCGCGTGAGGCCGCAGACGCATCGCGCCGCCGCCGCGCAGTGAGTTCGAAACTGCGGGCATTTTAACTGCGGCGTTCACTGCGGCCATCGCCGCAGTTGGTACCACGGGCCAACTGCGCAATGGGCCGCAGTGAGGCCTGTCTTCTCTACGTTGTGGATGAGTGAATCAAGGAGTGCACTCCAAGTTGATTCTGATTTGTAGTCGGCCCAACTGGAATTTAAAGTTTTTGCTTGATCTTGTTATATATTATTAAGTGAAAATATGTACATGGACTCTTAATTTCCATAAAACATGTTTATTAATAAGTGTTTGTTGTACTTTGCTGATTTGCTTAATTCAAATAGAGCATTAATAAGTGTTTGTTGTACTTCTACAATATTCTCATAACCGCACAACAGTTTGTTTTGAATTAAGCAAATGTCAATAACACCCCCTAAAGTATCCTGCTTAAGTATATATAATAGGATTGCTTAAATATTGATGCTCACGCATGTGCAAGTGATGTTCATGCACTTTTCAATACTGATGGATAAAAAAAATGATGTATTCACTTTGAAATATGGCCCTTTAACTAGTTGTGTAATTTAATCTATAAATTGTTTTCTTTAATATGTTGTTATACAATGTCAAATAATTTTTATATAAAAGATAAATCAAAGAGTCTAGTGGTATATCGGGCCGGGCCCAATTCATTGACTAGGCCCCCAGGTCAAGGCCCAACAACGTCAGCCCAATTCACTGGATGCACGAGGATTTCTCTAAGGAACGACCAACCACGAGGGCTCACCGCGACACCGCCCCCTCGCCCCATTCAACCGCGGGGGCTCTTCCCCTGTCATTTCACCAAATTTTCCACCTCATTTTGACTAAAACATGATTGTCTTAATCTACAAATAGGGCCTCCGCCCGTAACACCTCGCCCCACGCGAGGCCTCGTCACTTAGCAACTTGGGGCTCTTCACGAAGACTCCTCACACGATCCCACCAGATCAGTCACAATCTCGGGAGCGTCCTCCCGTAAACTGTTCCCACAATCCCAGAGCGTCTCCATCTTCCATACTTGTGCCCCAACAGTCACACCCATGATCAACGGCACTAAGGAACCAACCGTCCTCTCCACCCCTATTTCTGCTCCCGAGTATTTCATTTCCCTTGCAGATTACTCTCTCCACAGCAAAGCACTCCTCCAAGCATCTGAGAGCTCAGCCCCTTTAGGAACGAGACTATCATCTAGTTTCTAAAAATGTTTTTTTTCCAACTGTTGTAACAATCTCTTCTTAGTTAAAAATTAAGTCAAACAAACACTACTAGAAAATGGTACAAAACCAACGGTCGGTACCAACGGGCAAACAAGCCCGTTGGTAATTTCCGAAGGTCAAAAAATGAGCAAAGCTGAAATAGGAGGGTGGCATAGAATAGATATGGGAGTGGTGAGGACAACAGTAGGCTCGGAGAGCAGCAGCAGGGCTATCAACAGAACCTTCACACAAATTCTGAAAGGGTCGCAAGAGACTAATCCATTAGACGAGGAGGTGTTACCAAAACCGTTCACCATGACTACTAGTCTTAGGGAAGAAGAAGTGCAATGGCTAAAACGGTGTGTTATAGGTGAGGTGAAGCATGCTTCCTTATTAGCAAAAGTTTATGATCTTCTACAAAACACTGGTGTAGCGGACGAGATTTTCGACCGTGTTACCACCAATATGTTTCTAGGTCGATTGAAAACATAAAAATGATCTACAAGATATCTAGATCATTAGTCAATTACAAACGAAAATTAAAAATTCTTAAATACCCAAAAATTGGTACCATGGGATTTATTTCATATTTTTGCTTGATTTTTATTTTTTTATTTTTGATTTTTTGGATTTTTTATTAAATGATACACAAAAATAATTGATCTTAATGAAACTGGAACTAATGACAATAATTAATAAAGAAAGAAAAATAGAATAACATTACATATGTATCATAATGCATCATAACTAAATTAACACCATTTAAATTAAAGAATTTGCAAAAAAAAGGAATTAAAAAGAAACAAGAAGATGCTTCGGATACGGCTGGATGGTGACCAGGCGGCGGCATGGATTAACTAGGCGGTGCGGGGCGAGACTAGAGGTGATCGTGGAAGCGCAAACGGCTACCTGGATCGCTGGATTCGTCTGGGTCTATTGCAGATCGGGTCACGGGTCGAGGCCAAAATCTCCCGATTCCAGCGGCTTCGGCGAAACGGACGACGGATTTGAGTTCCTGGCGGTGTGACGAATCTGATGGACTAGGATTCTAAGGTTGAGAGGCAGGATTGTGAGATTGAAGTTGATGGGGTTAAGAGCTTCGATTGTGGACAAAAACAACTGCAAAATTTTGCTCTTTTTTATGGGATTTTTTTTGTCTTGTTTTGGGTAATTTGAATGGGTATTTATAGGGAATGGAATAGGGTTAGGGTGGAAAAGTTTCGGTATGGATTTGTTGACACCCAATTTTGTCCGGGATAGTATTTTAGGTTTCATGATTTTCGATATTTTTCCGTATTTTTATTTCATGTTATTTTTGTCAACATTTTATGTACTTTTCGTCATTTTCGTATTTTTAAGGACCTTTTTATTAATTACTTCGTGTGTTGTTATTAATTCCGTTACTTTGTTAACTTTTCGTCATTTTTTTATTTCGTGTACTTTTGTTAATTTCGTTATGAGTCCATGCGGGGAATATTAATCCCACGGGACTAGCACTACTTCCCTACTAGGAAACGGTGAAGGCTTGGAGAATAACGTCTCACAAGTACAACAACACCGTATTCCGCATAGAAAGATCTTGTTTTGTTTAGAGCTCGGGTAGGAAGCTCAATGACATGAATGTAACAAGTATGTTGTGCGTGTGTGTGTGTGTGTGTTACAATATGTACAATAGAAACACAACACAAAAAAGTACAATCAAACAAATAATTAAAAACAAACCCGTTATATGGCTAGACAACGTCCCTAGGGGAGTCGCCATCTGTAGCGACGTGGTTTTTGACAGAAGTCGCCACCAATCTTTTTCCTAGGTCGATTGGAAACGTGAAAATGGTCTACGAGAGATCTGGAATCGTTTGTCAGTTACGCACAAAAATAGTTAATTTTCATACGCCCAAAATTGGTACCACGGGTTTTAGATTTTTGCTTGATTTTAAGACATAATGGAAAAAAGATAAATAATAACACTAAACATAAAAGAAAAAAAGATTCTTAGTAATTTACATAGCTAATAAAACTCAAAATATCTTAAAATAAAATTAAAATAATTTATATCGACATAATAACAAAAATATTAACTAAAAAGTTTAGGCTTAGTGCCAAAGTGTAGAGTTTTAAAGTTGAAAGAGTGGCTTGAATGAAACTGTGGACAAATAAAGGGGTTTAAGTAGAGAAAGGATGAAAATAAAGGGGCAGGGACTGAAGTTGTAATTTTTCCTGAAAATCACAGTTTCTTCTTCAAGGTCCGCCGGATTCTGGGCTTGGCGGCGGCGTCCAGCAGCCGCCTGTGACCGGTGAATTTCCGCGGCGGACTTGGGTCCAGATGGTGGAGAACATGCCGATGGTTCCAACAGTGGTGGTGGGAGCGGCCGAATGCGGATGGAATGACGGATCGAAGCAGTTAAACGTCGAAACGTGCGGCGGTTTTTGTCCGATTTCTCCTTCTCCGGTGCAGCTCCGGCGACGTGAGATGGTGGGCTAACCGTATCGTCATGGGGGAGGTAATGGTAGTGGGTTTTGGAGGCGAAAAGGGCTGTAGAGGGAAGTGAGAGGTGGAGGTCGGTTTCGGTTTTGAGCCGATTTCTTCGCTTTCCGGTGGTTTTGGGTCAGGACGGGGGTACCTTCGGGTTGCTGGAGGCTTGACGGTGAGGATGGGAGTGGAGGTTGGCGGTGAGGGTGGCCGGAATGCAAAATGGAGGGTGGAGGACGAACTCGTCAGTGAACGAAATTTTTGGCCCGTTTTCTTCGATCCTCTCCCCTGTCTTTTCTCTGCGAAAAAGCTCAATTTATAGGCGGAAATGTTGATTGACAGGAGCTAGAAGTAATCATGGTGGAGTCTGAATTGAATTTTGATGATGGATGGATGAAGGGCAGAAGCGTGGAGATGGCGTCGGGGAGGAGGCGAGTTCGTCCTCCACCCTCCATTTTGCATTCCGGCCACCCTCACCGCCAACCACCACTCCCATCCTCACCGTCAAGCCTCCAGCAACCCAAAGTACCCCCGTCCTGGCCCAAAACCACCGGAAAGCGAAGAAATCGGCTCAAAACCGAAACCGACCTCCACCTCCCACTTCCCTCTACAGCCCTTTTCGCCTCCAAACCCCACTACCATTACCTCCCCCATGACGATACGAAGCTAGCCCACCATCTCACGTCGCCGGAGCTGCACCGGAGAAGGAGAAATCGGACAAAAACCGCCGCACGTTCGACGTTTAAGCGCCGATCCGTCATTCCATCCGCATTCGCCGCTCCCACCACCACCGTTGGAACCACCGGCCTGTTCTCCACCATCTGGACCCAAGTCCGCCGCGGAAATTCACCGGACACGGGCGGCTGCCGACGCCTCCGCCAAGCCCAGAATCCGGCGGACCTTGAAGAAGAAACTGTGATTTTCAGGCAAAATTACAACTTCAGTCCCTGCCCCTTTATTTTCATCCTTTCTCTACTTAAACCCCTTTATTTGTCCACAGTTTCATTCAAGCCACTCTTTCAACTTTAAAACTCTACACTTTGGGCACTAGGCCTAAACCTTTTATCTTAGTTAATATTTTTGTTATTATGTCGATATAAATTATTTTAATTTTATTTTAAGATATTTTGAGTTTTATTAGCTATGTAAATTACTAAGAATTTTTTTTCTTTTATGTTTAGTGTTATTATTTATCTTTTTTTTCCATTATGTCTTAAAATCAAGCAAAAATCTAAAACCCGTGGTACCAATTTTGGGCGCATTTAAAATTAACTATTTTTGTGCGTAACTGACAAACGATTCCAAATCTCTCGTAGACCATTTTCAGGTTTCCAATCGACCTAGGAAAAAGATTGGTGGCAACTCCTGTAAAAAACCACGTCGCTACAGGATTAAACACCAAAATTAGGAGGGGATTATGATTATCACCATCCAGAACAATTGTTGCACGTATCTTCTTTTCTTGATGATTAAGAATACGAATTTATGGGCAAATTACCATTTTTCCTCCAAGACTACCAAAAAGATAAATTGGGCCCCTCTCCTCTTCAAATTGCTCAAATCGACCATTGGCTTAGTTCATTTGGGTTAGAACGGTCGTTACTTTAAATTTCGAGCAAAACTCAGGTGTCAACAACTGGATTTCGCTTCGATTGTGGACGAATAAAAAAACTGCAGAATTTTGCTCTTTTTTATGGGATTTTTCTTATCTTGTTTTGGGTTAATTTGGATGGGTATTTATAGGGAATGGATTAAGGTTAGGGTGGAAGAGTTTCGGTGTTCACGTGCTTTATCGATAATTATGCTAATACTTAATGTGGACACAAGCATTTTTGCAGGTGTTTGGTGTCGGAGGTCAAAACGGGTGAATTCGGACGTAAAAGGGCCATAAAGAGAAAGTTGAGGACCGAATCACAAAATCTGAAAAAGTTCTAGTGGAAGCCGGGGGCGTAACCCGCCAGGCTTCACCTTGCGAAACCCCCCAAAGCGAAGCCCCAGGCGAAGTCCCATGTGAAGCTTTGGTTTGGCATCGAAACCGCCAAAAATAATTGCAGTCTCACTAACAACTCGAATAAACCAATTTGTGTATAGTGGTGAAAACCAGGTCGAATCCCAAGGAAACTTTTTGAATTAAAGTTTCTAAGCAATTAACTGAAATAGAAGATTGGGGGGTTTTGTCAAATTGAATGCTAAAAGTAATCAAATTAATCAAATACTAAAAACGTTCAGCCTAGTGTTGATTATCTACTCCAAACATATGGTTGATCATCGAAACAAATATTTCTTTAACTCAAGTAAATAAATTGGATTCCTCCTAAAACTAGAAAGAACCCAAATAATTCACTGATAAATTAATCAGAACAAGCGACAAATTAATTCCTTAATCCCAAGCAACTAGATATTGAGAAGCAATTTCTAATCAACTTAGAACTAGCATGAAGAACAATGATCGAATTTATTATTCCAAGCAACCACCTAGAGAAGCTAGTATGATTTAAATTGCCTTATTTATTCTATATGAGTTAATAAGAAATTTACGAAATTGCAATTAATCCACTTACTTCTAATGAATCCTTTCACACAATCGGCTAAAAAGATTCAAGCATAATCACAATTTCGTAACCAATCCTATAAGCGAGAATTAGAAATCAATTGCAATAATTAAGAACTAAGAAGAAATATATACTTGAAAATCAAAGAAAATTATAGCTCAAAATCAATTCTCACAACCAAGAATTTGGAAATAGATATCCAACCCTAGACCAAACTAAGAAATTACTTGCACATGTTTTAGAATGCAAAGAAAATTTTAATGAAAAATTAGAATATTACTCCCGCCCTTGGTTGCCTCTTTTATAGAGCTCCCTGTATCCCTAATCCTAATGTAGTAAAGAATCCTAAACTCACTTGAAAACTGCTATGTTGAAATCTGTTTAGGCTTAGATGAGCTCCTTGAAGCTTTAGGATTTTTCAGGAGTCCACAAACTGTCGGGCTATCCGAATTGGTTTCATTCACGCAATTAATCAAACAGCTGGTGGGCACATTGTTGAGCAAACAGCCACTCAGTGTCTTCCAATCACCCCGGCCTTTTTGAAACTAACACCCAGGCTTCATCCTAACTACTAGAAGCTTCAACGTTGCTGTCTAATTCTTATAAATTGAACATGGTGAGAGCGTGCGGCCCTTGTGAACCGAGACCAACCCCAATCAGGATATCAACCGAGATAGAAATATTACTTGCCTCAGGACTGCAATTCTTGTAATTTCCTTGAACTATTAGCTAGCTTGACATTTGCACCCCACCATATAAGGCAAGGATCCGGAAGCAAAATAGAACTTTTCTTCTCTTTGTCCGAAACAGAGCTCCTAAATCGTGGCTGAGTAAACTTCAGCTGTTTATGATTCACCTCAATCCCAGCTCAGGCCTCCAATAATCTTAGCCTTGTCAATTTAGCCCAAACGTTTAATTTGAACTGCTCCAGCCCTTGGCAACAGCATCGAGATTGCTTATTGGAAGAAGTTGAAAGCTCGATCCAAGGGTTGCTCATAAATGGTAGCTGGACAGAAGATCCGAAGGCAATCAAAGGAACTGTTCTGGACTATTTTAGGAATCTTTTCAAAGAGCCCGACACGAATAGACCAATCTTCACCAATCAAAGATTTAGGAAGCTGAACGAAGCGTATATTATTAACATGGAAGCTCCTTTTTTGAATAAGAAATCAAGAAGACGGTGTGGCTTTGTGGTGGGGGAAAGCTAATTAAGAGGTCCTTAAAGAGGACGTGATAGTGGTCGTGAAGAAGTTTGAATCAATCGGCAGTGGGAGCGGGTTGCAACTCCTCATTTATTGCTTTGATCCCAAAAGTGTCGATCCTCTTCTCATTTCTGATTTTCGCCCTATTTGTCTTGTCGGGTGTTTCTACAAAATAGTGGCAAAGTTGCTTGCAGAGAGATTAAAGGGGGTGATGGTGAGTTTGATCGGGGAAGTGCAATAAGCATTCATTCAAGGGAGGCAACCAATGGGGTTTTGATGATTAATGAGGCGATTTCTTGGGCTAAAAGAGAGAAACGACAAATGCTTCTCTTGAAGGTGGACTTTGCTAAAGCATATGACCGTATCAGCTGGAAGTTCTTGGATTCTATCCTTTAGCAAATGAACTTCAGGCCCAAGTGGAGGGGCTGGATTACAGGTTGTCTGGAGTTTGCAAGAGTGTTCATCCTCGCAAACTGGAGTCCAACTGCGGAGATTAGAATGGAGAGGGGCCTTCGATAGGGGGATCCACTATCCCCGTTCTTCTTTATTCTGGTTGTTGAGGCTCTTAATTTGTTGATGGAGGAGGTAGTGACTCAAGATGTGTTCAGACCTGTAAAAGTGGGCGGAGGGGGTGTGGCCCTCTCCCATCTCCAGTTTGCAGATGAGGCGATCGTTTGTAGTGAGTGGTCGGTAGACAATTCAAAATCTCACATGGCCTTGCTGTAGTGTTTTGAATCGGCTTCGGGGCTCAATTAGCCTTGAGAAGACCAGGGTGTTCGGTGTGGGAGTCAAGTTGGAGGCGGTTAATATCCTCGCCCAATCCTTGGGGTGTTCTGTAGATGCCCTTCCATTCACGTACTTGGGTCTGCTAGTGGGACAAAACATGAGCCGCATAAGAAGCTGGGTTACTGTTTTTAGCAAAGTTGAAAAAAAGGTTGTCGAACTGGAAGGCAAATGTGTTGTCCATTGGCGGTCGTCTAACTTTGATAAACTCCGTTCTAGGAATCTTACCCCTGTATCATCTTTCAGTGTTTCGTGCTCCAGCTGGTGTGGTCAAGAAAAGTGAAACACTTCAAAACAAATTCTTTTGGAGTGATACAGGGGAAGGAAAAAAAATGATCTGGGCTAGGATTGAAAAGTTGTTCAGAGATAGTGAAGCGGGGGGTTTAGTGTGAGTAGTCTTAAGGCTAAGAACTTAGCGCTCTTAGGCAAATGGAGATGGAGGTGGTTAAAGAAGGAGGACAGTTTGTGGGCGAAGTTGGTGGCTAGTATCAACGAAGGAATCCCGGGATTCCAAAGACACTTGGAGATGGGAGCCAACAAATGACGGTTCCTTCACAGTTCGGTGCATGTCACAGATGATAGGTGCTCATATTGCTGCAAACCATGGCATCCCCATGCAATGGTGTAACAAGGTGCCCAAGAAGGTGAAAATTTTTATCTGGAGAGCTTTGCGAAGATACATCCTAGTTCGTGCTCAACTTCAGCAGCGAGGTTTGGAGGTGGATTCTACTCTATGCCCATTATGTTCGCAAGCAGTCGAGACCACGAATCATGTGCTAGTCTGTTGCACTGTTGCCATGGAGATATGGCAAACAATGGCGGTTTTGTGCAACTTGGAGGTGTCTTTTTTCCTGGATTTTGTCAATGTCTTGAAGGGTGACTTTATCTCTCAAGTTCGAACGAGAGCCTCACAGGTGTGGCAAGGGATCGTCTACGTCACTACATGGTCAATTTGGAAAGCTTGGAACGGGTTGGTCATGCAAAACTTCCCCTAGAATGCTTCCAGGATTTTGCGGATATTCCGGTGATGTCTTTTCTTTGGATCAAGACCATATCGAAGAATCTCAGGATCTCATGGGATGAATGGCTCTTTGCCTCTCTGCTCAAGGCTGTAGAAGGGGTGGGCTAATAAATTTCATCATTTTGGCCCCTCGATTTTCAGTGGTGCGTTGATCTTCTCTAACTGTTCTGGACTGCCTTTTGCGCTTGGTTCCAATTATGTTGCTTGCTTTTGTTCTGCATTCTCGGCCTCGCAGGATCGTTCAAATTGGTGGCAACTAGGGGAGGGTTTGGAGCAACCTTGCTACTCTTTGTTTCCGTGTTTTTTTTTTTTTTTTTTTTGCTGAGCAATCTGGCTCTATGTTGTTTTGTTTGTTCGTTGTTCATTGCAGCTGATTCCCTCGCCTCATGGGAGCCCAGCAATTACACCATTATTTTGCTTTCAATTTTGGTTTCTAATGAAGTGATTCGCTTGCTGTTCGGAAAAAAAACATGGAGTCTCTGTCCTCTCTTCATCTCTATGCTACACCAACCAAACATTACCATGTGTGCAACATTTAATATTTTGGTTACCTGCATTTTCTCTAATATTATTCAAGACTTCGTCCTACATAGGGCTACGGATACTACAAATAAAATTACTTAGCAAAAAGGTTTTTTTAAAAAACATTTTATTAATTTCTGAAAAATTCGTGAGCAATATTGAAATGATACCAGGTCTCAATAAGCACTTTTCAAAGATATTATCTCTCACGCTTGATTAAAGAAAAATGAAGGTTTTTATTTTACATTTGCAAGTTTGAATATTTATTCATACTTTGTCTTTTTCTTATTAATATATGGAGTAGTAAATACTACAACTATCGATAATCCAGAAATCTTGTAGTAAAATTCACAAATATTAATTAATAATCACAAATTTCTAATTTCTAATTTTCTTTGCAATTTGTTTTACGTACTCATGATTTGAACAACATGAAAATATGAATTGATATTCTTTCATTTTACTTTGCATTTTTTTAAAAAAATTCAGCGAAACAAACCTCACATTGCACCACAAAAGCATACTTTCGCATAAAAGCATCATTAGATGCATAGAGTGCATCATTTGATGCATGGAAGGTATCATTCTAGAAGATGAAGTGCATTGTTTGAGTTCATCATTCGAGAAAGGAAGTGCATCATGTGTGAGTTGGAATGCATCATTAGTGAGAAAAGTGCATCATATTTGTAAGGGAAGACATCATAACGTAAAAGGACAGCATCACACTGGTCACCAAGCGCATCATTTTGAAAGTTGAAGAAAATTGCATCATTAAGTCATCAAAACAAGTCATCATTCCGGTGAGGGCATCATATTGCAACAGAGTGCATCGTTGTAATCACCAAATGCATCATTTTGGGAGGTTGAAAAAAAATGAATGCATCATTATGTCAGCATAACGGGTGCATCATTTTTGTAAGGTAGCGCATCATACTTGAAACTAAGAGCATCGTTCGTGTCACCAAGAGCATCATTTGAAACCAAGATATCTATGTTATTGACCGAACCCAACCCTAACTCCATTTCGGATCAGGTCAACCCGAATCTGAATTTTTCGGATTCATGTCGGGTTGACCCTAATAACCCGAAATTTGAACCTCCATAATTCAAAAAAACTTCATTTATATGTTCTTTTACAACGTACAGAAAGAGAATGGAGAATGTTGATAAGCTAAGGCCTAAGGTTAATCCATTTGGTGATGCTAAGTCTAGGGAGGTGTTGCTGGAGGAACGAGGCAATGATTGGAGAAAGATTGGGTTTTAGGTGTAAGTGGTGACTGCTGGTGTGTGTGCGTGTGAGGGATAGAATTAGGTTTTAGGTGTAATTTTGGTGAATTGGGTTTGTTGGTGGGCTTACTAAATAGGTTGGGCTTCTACTTTAGTGTATGGTTAGGATTTTAACAGGTTGGGTTTCGGGTGGGTTGAGTAGTTGGGCTAGGATTTGAAAGCTAATAGGAGGAAATGTTGGGCTGGGCTATAAGTGGTGGATTTTCGGGTTGGATGTCGGGTTTTCGGGTTAGCCCGACCCGAACCCGTAAAACCCGAAAATATCGGGTTCGGGCCACCCAAGGTATAATTCCCCCTTAACCCGGCCCTAACCTGCAAATTCGAGTTTGAGTTCGGGTCGGGTTGCGGGTTAAACTTACACCCCTAGTCGAGGAGGTTGGGGCAATGCCAATTAAAAGTGATTTGGAAATTGGAATTGGGATTGGGAGTTGAGTGAGGCAAAAAGAAATTTTAATCAGCTTTCACGTGGGGTGGGGTGGGTGGGATGGGCTGATGAGCTTCTAGTTAAAAATGGTTTGGTTTTTAGGAAAAATGTTTGGGTTTGGGTTTGGTTTATTTTTTTTAAGTTTGGTTCATTATAGATATAAATTGTAGTGTATAAATTCACATAATGGATATAATTTATAGATAAAATTAAAATTAACGCATTAATTTATAAAAATGCACATCATATACCCTATCTTTTACAAAATGTTGGGGATGACAATGGTCACCCCCTGTCTCATAACACACCTTCGCCACTGCCTCCTGTCATCCAAAATCCTTCATAACAGCACCAATAGAGAACATAGTTAGCTTAGAAGTCTCTAACCTTGTCTTGTGACGTTTGAAATATGTGTAGTGCACATATGGATCTTTTTTCAGCACACCTGCATAATGTATATTGTAATACACGTACCCCTTACTCATCTGCACCATTATCAATTAAAAAATCGGATTCATGACGAGTTCAATCTATAAATAATCACTAATCATGAGCTCAGAACCTTAAAACTAAAACAATACACCAACCTTAGAAAGCACGATCTCTACAACGAAACAACTTCTTTGAGGACGAAAATCGATCGGAACAACAAAGGAACATGAGATCAACGATGAATGAGATCAAAGATGAAGGATGACGGCGATGAGAGATCGGGTCTTCGAACCCTTGGTTCGGGCCATTCTGGAGCGAAATTGCTCACATTCGAGGTTTTAATTCATCCGCTTTTTATAATTGGGGGTTAGGCCTGATCGTTGCAAACGTACATGTTGGTCACTCTTAAATGGGCTTAACTGAGGCCGTCAAGTGCAGACGGACATGACGGCACATGATACCACGTGCCGAGTAAGTCGAGCCGAGGCCCTTATTCGCACCATTCCAATAGTACAAGGTACCATTATGCCTGCCCACTTTGAAGTTCGGACTTAACTCGCCCGGTCACTATTATTCAGGGTAGTGCCATATATTTAAGCCTTTAATTTACGATTTTATTTTTTTTATAACTTTCTCAAACATAAATTTAGACATTTTGCACAAACAGAAGTTTTATGATACGTTATTTAAAATCATATGTTTTATAATATTTGTAATTAAAAATAATATAGATAAATTGAAGTCAAACGGACATAAAACTTTAATAATTTAAAGTAACTCTAAGTTGAAGGGAGTATCTAAAATATAAGTATAATACTCCCTCCATCCCCCATTATTTGATCCATTTGTTTTGACTGTTTCAAGGTTAAATATTTGACTCAAAAATTTATAAAGATAAATAGTGAAAAAAATTAAAAAAAATCCATTTAGAAACTTTGTATTTCAAGTTATGATACTTATGTAAGTTATTTAATTTTACATGTCTAGATATTCTTAAATAAAATCATAGATTATGTATTGTGAAATAATCAAAATAAATGGATCAATTGATGGAGGACAGATGAAGTATAAGTATGCTCGAATTTTGCTGTCACCTATCCAAGTTTTCTATCTTCCTTATTGATTTATTTCTTTTAGATGCTGAAATGAAAGTCTTTGTGCATTTCTGTATATGTGGATGTTTTTATGGGACGGTAGAGAGCATGCATTTGCACTAGAAATACAGGAATTGAGTTTTGATTTTATATCGAAGCGCTAAATAATGCATTATTTTAAGTAATTACTAATGCTAGAGGTGAATGATGGTGAAGAAACATGAACAATTACTTTTTTGAAGCAACAAGTTCTATCGACATTGTCCAATCTCGACAAACATTAAATCTTTAACGGTAAATTTCTACTTTAACTAATTTATACTCCTCTGTCCCAAAATTATTGAAACACTTTCCTTATTGGGTTGTCCCTAAATTATTGAAACACTTTCCCTTTTTAGTAAACTTTTGTACATGAATTTACTCAATTATCCCTCATCACTCTCTTCCATCTACCAAGTCAACTCAAAATCAGCTCCACCTAAAACAGCGTGCCCAGTCAAAACGTTTCAAAAATAATGGGACGGAGGGAGTATTATTTTAACATATGTTTACATGTATCACAAATGTTCTTTTAACAACTAACAAGAATTGTACAATGATTACTTTTACAACAATCTGATATTGTTTAGGAATAAGGAGTTTAATTTTTCTTTTCAACATTGATGACAACTACTTTGGAAAAACCGAACATGAGGGAAGAAGAATAATTGCAACAGAGCTTTCAAGTTTCATACAGAATCTACCTGGACAAATACGCATATCAAGGATTTTAAAAAAAACATAAAAACTTCACGCACTACATCAGAGAAAAATGACACAAATGATGTTGATGACAATGAACTAGTCATCAATATGCATAGGAAAAACAAAAAAGTAACATAATTTATTTTTTACCAAATTAGTTGCTTATTCCATTTTAGTTTTCTTATACTACCTCCGTCCCTGAATAATTGTCCCGTTAGATTTTGTTGTTTCAATATTCATTGTTTGACTCAAGTTGTAACAAAGATAAACAGCTCAAAAATTCAAAAACAATACTTGGAAAATTTAGATTGCAAATATGAGCACCCATGAAATATTTCATTTTCGATGTCTAAACATTTTCTTGGCAATGGAGTGCCACAGAGATACAAGTTGCCCTCATAAATGGAGGGGTCATCATTCAAGGTTAGGAACTGGTTCGCCAAGGGATCTGTCCGACAAGTTGTTGTATGATAAGTTCAAATGACTCAACGATGTCAAGTTCGTAATGCTTGTTGGAATCGGTCCTGACAGATTGTTGGAAGAAAAGTCAAGAGTTTCTAACAGTGTTAGATGCCCTATCTTCTCTGGTAATGTTCCAGTGAGTTGATTCTGGGACAAGTTGAGAGTGCCTAATCTGGTGAGGGTTGTTAGGCCTTCTGGTATCTCTCCTTCTAGATGATTTCTTGACAGGTCAATGATGTTTACTAGAACAACTGCCCAGGTATATGTAAGAATTCTTCCCTTCATGTTCAAATCTATCATATGTTCTGTATTTGAATACCTAGCAAATGCTGGATCACCAACGAATCTCAGACCTTCTAAATTACCAACACATGGTGGTATTACCCCTGATAAATTATTATGACCAAGGTCTAAGATGTGCAGATACGGAAGCTGACATAGAGTTTCAGGGATGATTCCCGTGAAAGAGTTCCCTCGAACACTCAATATGGACAAGCGTGGCATCGTCTCTCCAATCCATCTTGGAATGTTTCCAGTGAAATGATTGTCTGCAAGTCTAAGTTCATACAAGGAAGTGCAATTCCTCAAGATTGCAATATTGCCAGAGAGATTGTTGTTGTTCAATATCAATTGTTGAAGTCGAGGAGTGAACATAGTAGTTCTGGAATTTTCCCAACCAAATGGTTATTTGATAGATCCAATGAAGACAATGTTTGGAGGCCCTCCAACTGAGGAATTTCCCCAGTTAGATTGTTACTTGAAAGGGACAAGGAGATCAAATTTGTCAGTTTCCCAAGTGATGTTGGGATATCACCTGTTAGGTAGTTCTCTGAGAGGACCAAATTCGATAATCCTGACATTTGGGAACCAATTGTTGTAGGTATCGGTCCCGAAAATGAATTGTTTCTTACATTGAGATTCTTGACATGAAGAAAAGTGGGAGTAAACCTTCAAACATGTTGCAACTCAGGTCCACCATGGTAGCATTTGGGGCAAACATCAGTGACTTGGGAAGCTTTCCACTTAGCTGGTTGTTGGAAAGAATCAAATATGTCAACCGCGGACTGATTAGCTCCCAAAACCAAGAAGGTATTTCTCCGATGATGCCGATGTTTTCAAAGGAGACACGACTAAGTTGTGTCTGAGTTTTCAGCCAAAAAGGGAAGTACTTGGGATCCATTTGACAATCAGTCACCTTGCAATTCGTTGTTAGCCATGCTTAACAGGGTCAAGTGTGAAAGGTTTCCCATGGAAGCTGGAACAAAACCTGAGATCATATTGACTGACAGATCCAAATATCGCAAGTTTCTGAGTAGGCCTAATGATTCTGGTAGTTGCCCCATATCCTCAGCTATTTTATGCTAACATTTCTGCACTTGGAGAGACTGTCAACAAATCTGACTATATCACCACTCATACCATTATTTGAGAGGTCTAAACTGTGCAAAGTACAAAGATGCTTGGATGTAGTAATATTGTCAAAGGAATCCTTTATTCCAGCACCTTGTAATCTGAGTTGAGTAAGGGTAGTAATATTTAACAACCAGCTTGGGAGGCTAGCGTTGAAGTAATTTTTCGCGAGATTCAGAACCGAAAGAGAAGTGAAATTTGAAACCGATGAGGACTGAGGAAGGTCATGAAGTTTGCACCGGGTAAATGCAGTTCTTCGATGGAAGACAGCGTGGCAACTGCTTGCAGCCAACGGTTTGATGCTAAACTAAGATTAACAGATCCTAAATTCAAATACTTTAACAAAGACAACCCGGATAACCAACTCAAATCAGCCACCCGCGGAATGCTTGGACCAATCAAGAACGAGATTATACCACCATTATCATATGATCCGTGGAGATCAAGGTACAACAATTTTGAGAGATTTCAAGATGAGGTGGAACCATCCCAGAAAAGTTTATCAAAGAGAGATTGAGGTATCTCAGCCTCCTTAATGAACCTATGGAGCTTGGGATTGTACTACTCTCAAAATCATTGCAACTCAAATCCAAGTAATGCAGATACTTCAACTCAAAAAGTGAAGGGTTTAGCTTACCCTTCAAGCCAAGGACTGAAAATGCCAATGCATCCCATGAGCCTCTGAGATCAAGCTTAGTGATATGACCGGTTCGTTTGCTGCAACCAACACCTGACCATTTGCAACAATCTCTTCCACTCCATGATGAAAGCTTGCCTGTGGGATCTTCAAGACCTTGTTTGAAACTGATAAGGATTTGTCTCTCCACTTCAATGCAATTTGCTATGATTTGGCTGGAGTTGGAGTTCTCAGGTATTTGTTTAGTGTGAATTAGCGTAGGAAAGAGAAAGAGAAGGATGAAACATACGACAAGTGGAGACATATCGGTTTCGCACAATATTTGAGATCAATCTTTATGTTTCTCCACAAATCTAGCTAGTTAGAGACTGCTCTTTATCAATTTATAGAAAGTCGAACAACTATGTATGTATGTATGGTTGAAATTAATGGAGTAATTCAACCGTTAGTACCGAGGCAAGTATGAGAAATTCTAAACCTTGCAAAATTCATTTATGAAGATAGAAAACCGAAAACAAAGATTTTTATTATAACAAATGAGTTTTCCAATATATTATTACAAGATTTTCCATTTGCATAAAACAAGCTACTCCCTCCGTTTCCAAAAAATTGGTGCGTTTTTTTTTTTTTTTGATGTTGTGGGAGATTTAAATTATTACTAAAAAAAATTCATTAAAAAAATTTGAAAAAAATATTTTGAAAACCAGATACATTAATAATCTTCATTTAAAATATTTTATTCTACGTATTAAAATGTTAAAGAAATAAAATCATAGATTAAATGCTAAAAACGAAACGCACCAATTTTTCGAGGACGGAGGTAGTATTATTCAACCATTTTTCAATGAAAAATATTTTGAAAAGAAGACTAACTAGAAATCTTCTATATTCTTGACAAAAACATTTTTTTTTGAAAGATGACTTTTTTTTAATTTTACTTCAATCGAGTTTTATTGGGATAGTTCTTCTAGCGGTGTTTTCTCTATACATAAGATTCCAATGAAACTAAATTTTGATGAATGAAATTGGAGTTTGTCAAGAATTTTAGAAAAGTAAATGATACTTGAACAAGTCTAAGATGCATAACCCCTTTATTGGGTAAGAAAATTAACTGGAAAATAGACTAAAGAAAAAAAACTTAGAAAGACAAGCCACATCGCTATCACGGTTTTAAAACCAAATCGGACATCAAACTGTTTAGATAGTGTTCAAGTTTCAATTAATACAACCAATTAAGCTAGTGATTGGATCGTATTTTTCTTTAACCAATAATAGTAAATAATTACCTTTTTTATAAAATTCTTCAGCTTCTTCTTCTTTATTTATTGTTGGATAAAGTTTCTATGCACTGGTAGTGTAAGTGTTTTTTTTTTCCACCACCATCTTTTTATGGATAGAAAGACAAACAGATTTATTATAAAAATATGATTGAAGCTCACAAAATTGTTTTCATTCATATTCATGATAAAGTAATTCATGTTAACCTTGGTTAGACCTAGCAGCGCGATGACTGTCATCGTTGCTGCTTTAGCTTGTCGCATCGTCGCTGTCAAGGTTGGCCGATTCCTTGCCGGTCGAGGGTCCGGCCTCTCCTCCCGCCAATGTTGTCTTCCATCTCCTCATCGACATTGTCACACGCTTGCTATGGTATTTGATCACAACCTCCCATCCCTCGGTTATGGCATCACCGCTCGGGTTCGCGGGTCTCGCGGTTGTGTGCGTCTCTTTCTCATGCTTCCATCTGCGACTCCACGTTCTCTGTCGCCCTGCTCCATGGTGCCTAGGTCCGTTCTTTTTTCCCTTTTTCTAATGTTGACGGTGGGTGCTCCATGCTGGTTCTGTAGGTCGCCATCGTCTTCTCGTTAGAGCAACAAAGGAGTTGTCTTAGGACCAGATTTTTCCTATTCCAGCAAGACTCAATCAGCTATTTGCTTGTTTCTATGGATCAGTCTTGCTGGAAACGAAGGGTATGAAGGAGGGTTGGTGTAACATACCGTGTACAGTGTCAATATATTATCCGCTTTGGGCCTCAGCCCGCACGGATTTGATTCTACATGAGTCCACAGATAAAACACGTCTTGTGGGTTAAGGAGTAACCACCCTTATAAGGCATATGCATTACTCCCTTAGCCCCTCCATGTGGAATGAACATCATCATCCACCCCCCTCCAAGTGAGTCCAGCGTCCCCGCTGCACATGGACACCGTACAACTAACCTCGAATATCATCTGTAACAAACCGTGTACAATGCTAAGATATTGTCCGTTTTAGGCCCCAAAGTAGCATAGATTTGCTTCTACCTCAATCCACAGGTAAAACGCATATTGTGGGGTTAAGGAGCAACCACCTTTATAAGGTATGCATATGCATTACTCCCTTAACTCCTCCATGTGTTCTGGTACCGGCAGGACTGAGCAAAGCCTTGTCCTGCCTGGCATCATGATCCACTATTCTGGGAGTTGTCTGGGTTGTCGGTCTCCCTGGACATTTTAGGCAATGTTGAATTTGACCCATTGGTGTTGTCAAGGACTTGGACCTTCTAGAACAACTCGAGCCCATTCAATGGGACATGGATCGGTCTCAGTGATGATCGGTCTTGTCTGGAGCAGGTCGCGTACCCAATCCAGCGTACCAGTTGGCCTTAAGTGTGTAGGTGGTATTCGTCAGATAGATCTCGTCACTGATGGGGTGGGTAATCTCAGGGCTCATCTCTCACATCATCACTTCGACATCTCAGACTCTTAGCATCAGTCGTTTAGATGTTTACAACACTCCTGATTATCTTTTAGTTTTCTGTTACTTTTGCTTCGTCGTCTCCATTAGTTCTTTTCAATTATTGTTAATCCTCTTGCGCGAGGTTGTTTCGTTTTTCTTTTTCTGCTTTGCTACTCTATAAGGTTTGTATAATGATTCATTGAATTAATAATATAGACATTTGTTGTTCAAAAAAATCTATATAGTGATATAACTAGCTTTTAAAAGGTAAACGGTTGTATCGGTGGTCCAAGCTTGATTAAACCAGTTGAACTATAAACCGCACTGTAATTCGGTTTTTAAAACACTGTTTAGCAATTCGACCATTTCAGAAATATTATAATAAATCTTGGAGAATTCTTCCATATTCTTCCAAGAAAAAACATATATAGATCTATCGGACGACTAAGATATGATCAATTAAGGGTATTTTGTCCGTTTGTAGTTGGAGTCAAATTTGATTGAAAAGTACCGCTTACTTGGACAAGTTTAAGATGCTTCACCCCTTCACTTGATAATGAAAATTGAGTGTCTATTTACCACATATGTGAAAAAATACACATTATAAAAATTTCAAGTTTACCCTTTTAATAAATCTCTATGAATGATATTTTAGTCTTTTAATTTATTAGATTAGTTAGTTAAATTAATTAATTAATAGTACATTTAGGGTATTTACACATGTGTAAATAAACGATCTCAAAAAGAGACTAAAGAAACAAAACGTAGAAATTAGACAAGTCTCCTCACATAAGGCTCCACCTGAATTAGAGACTGCTCACACAAACACAACCTAATAACAGCTCCGACTGCTCTGAATGCTTCCTCACTTCCATTGTACAATCTAGAACAGATAAAATATTATGGTAAATTTAAATTATTACGAGAATGAATTCATTAAAAAGATTTGAAAAAAAAATATATATAGAAACTACAAAAATTAATCTATAATTCGTATTTAAATTATTTTATTTTACATATTAAAGTGTTAGAGAAATTGCTGAAAAGGAAACGAATTAAATTTTCAGTGGTGGGGTGTAGAATTTTTTTGTTCTTTTATCTTCTATGACACATCTTTATGAACATACAACACGATATGAAAATTCTATTAGCAATGTTATGGTACCAGTTCGTACTCAATCTTAAAAGAAAAAAACTACTAATATTTCTAATTAAAAATCTTACAATTAAACTCCAATTATCCAATGTAGAATGATCTAACATTAGTTACAAGTTCATAATTACCATAATTAGTTGGTTTCAACCTTCCATTGCCTATGGCAGAGAGCAATGGCTACATAAATTTTGTCTATAGCTTTGTCAAGAAACCGATAGAATTGGTGCCTCCCTGATTTGTTGATTGCTAAAGAGCCACACACAACCCAGAAACCCACGACAATCCCAAAGGCAAGCCCTATGCCAAACCATAGCATGTCGAGATACTTCTCTTCTTTTCAATTTCATCACTACCTTTAGGATCCTTCTTGTCTATGTCAGCAATTAAGTAACTTTTCAGCCATGGAGAGCCACAAAGGTACAAGTTACCCTCATAAATGGAGGGGTCATCATTCAAGCTAAGGAACTGGTTGGCTGAAGGAATCCGTCCTGACAAATTATTGTATGATAACTTCAAATGACTCAGTGCAGTCATGCTGATAATGCTTGCAGGAATGGGTCCTGACAAATGGTTGGAAGAGAGATCAAGAGTTTCTAACACCTGAGACGCCCGATCTTCTCGGCAAGTTACCTATGAGTTGATTATGAGACAAGTTGAGAGTCCTTAACCTGGAGAGATTTGTTAAGCCCTCTCCTCTCAGATTATTCCTTGACAGATCAATGATGTTTACGACTTCAACTTGGCGCATGGTATATGTAAGAGTTCTTCCCTTGACATTGAACTCTGTATCTTCATAGATATAATCCATAACTCTTCCATAATCTACTTCTTTAGTCATACATGTCAGATTTCCGACACATAATGGGATTTCCTAATAACTTATTATGACCGAGGTCTAAGATGTGCAAATATGGAAGTCGACAAAGATTTTCAGGAATGATTCTGTGAGAGAGTTCCTCGAAGACTCAATACGGTCAAGTATGACATCTTCTCTCCAATCCATCTTGGAATTTTTCCAGTGAATTGGTTCTCTCCAATTATAAGTGTAGATAAGGAAGTACAATTCCTTAAGGCTGCAATATCACCATAAAGATTGTTATTGTTCAATCTCAATTCTTCAAGTCTAGGGAGTGAACACAATGACTGTGGAATCCTTCCAACTAATTGGTTCTCTGATAAATCCAATAAAACCAAGGATTGCAAGCTTTCCAACTGAGGAATATTTCCACTGAGATTGTTACTTGAAAGTGACAACCTTCGTAAATTTGTTAATTTCCCAAGAGAAGTTGGGATATTACCACTCAAAGAGTTCTCTGAGAGGACCAACACCGACAATCCTGGCATTTGGGAACCAATTGTTGTCGAGATTGATCCTGAAAATGAATTGTTCCTCAGATAAAGATTATCAACATGAAGAAAAGTGGGGAGTGAGCCTTCAAACAAATTAAAGCTCAAATCTAAAATCACTTCATAAACTGGATCAAACTTAAGCTTAAGTACTTTGGGAAGCTTTCCACTTAACTGCCTCCATAGTGGACAATGCATTGGTTGCCTGCAGCCAAGAATTGGATGCTGAACTAAGATTCACAAATCCTAAATTCAAATATTTCAATGAAGGCATCCCAGATAACCAGTTTAGATCAACCACCCAACTGCCTCCATAGTTCCCAAAATTGTTAAGATCAAGGTACAACAAGTTTGAGATGTTTCCAAGATGATGTGGAACCATTCCAGAAAAGTTTCTCAAAGAGAGGTTAAGGTATCTCAGCCTACTCATTGAACCTATGGACCTTGGGATTGTACTGCCATAAAAATCATTGCAACTTAAATCCAAGTAGGTCAAGTAATTTAACTCAAAAATCCGGGGATGTAGCTTACCCATCAAGCTCTGATCTGAAGGCCCATAATTATAACATAAGCCTCCGAGATCAAGTTTAGTGATGTATCCGGTTCGGTTGCCGCAGCCAACACCTGACCATTCGCAGCAGTCTCTGCCATGCCATGAAGAAAGCATGCCGTTAGGATCTTCAACACTTTGTTTGAAACTGACAAGGATTTGTCTCTCTTTCTGTGCAACCTGCTACTATGTGACTGGAGTTGGGGCTCTGATGTATTTGTTTGCTGTGAACTAAGGACATAAAGACAGAAGAAAGGATGAAAAAGACAACATGTAGAGACATGTTGTTGTCTGTTTCTGCTTCTCCACAAAGCCAGAGACTGCTCTTAGTTTATAGTCTTGGAAATTTTGATCAAGTTTGGAACTACGTATTTCATTAGTTTATTTAGTGAACATGCTATGTACATTCTCAACTAATTGTGGCTGCTAACTTTTATTTGTCAACTGGAGCATTGCCAACTCATGTCCAGCAGGAAACAGATCCAACATTTTCACCGCTGGGCAATTTTAAACCAGTAATTTTAACTGAAATCTCTTGAGAGCATAGGCTTTGCCCATTCTTTTCAGATTTTTAAATTTTGCTCTTTCAAATCAAGAAACATTTCTGAAATTTAGTTCTCGAAATTAAGGTTGTACTCTTTTTTTAAACTATTTTGGGAACTAATTCTAGCTTTTGAAGTGAAGCAAAAAGATTGTGAGAAAATAAGAATGAAAATAGCTGGATGCTTTTTAACTCATAGTACCATATTACTCAACTTCCATACTTTCTTTACATAACATTTTCTCATTTTTCTTATGTTCTTAAATTTCCGTCTCATTTTCTCTTACAAACTTCCTTTCCTTTTTCAAAAGCTTCCACGTTTTTTCCAACTTTTCTTCTAAAGAAGTTTGTGAGAGGAATTTGGATTTAAAAAATGAATTTTTGAAAACTGAAAGAAAATTTGTGAGGAACAAAAAATAACATAAGTTTGAGGCTGAACTTGACAACATGTGTTGTGTTTGGCAATAGCTTTTTCAAAGTAGCTGTTGCATTTTAGAAAAACTATCAACGATAGTTTTTTGTGTTTAGTTGTTAGCTTTAGGCCGTTCAAAAATATGGTGAGTACGTACGTAGTTTGCAATGAAGGCATATTCTTGGTGGCTATTTTGCAGTGTGAATTTGTTGTTTCACTTTTACATGTCTCTTTCCTCTCCTCCATTATAGGAGTAATAGACTAATAGGGTTAATTAATCTGTTAAATTTTTAAATAAATTTTTAACTGAAAGTCTAATTAATTGTATTGGGGGATATGTAGGGATAGGGGAAATTGGGACAACGGATCGCTATTTTGTTCGACGCGCCCACACTTCCTATGTGGATGGGATTTACTTTTTCTGCCCTTCATAACACATGCATTAGACGAAGGAACACAATTGTCATGATAGTGATTGGTGCAACCACTATTTATTATGTGGTTTGTCACTATTAATTACGAGACTACCACAATTAATTACAGAGCTACCACTAATAACATAACAGATGTGGAGAAAGAGTGACTTTCCTCCTAACCGGGGAGGAAAACTTTGTCTATAAATTACTACAACACAACGTTTTCCTGAACAGTAACAAAAAAAAAACATTTTTACTAGAAGGATAATGAACGTGACACCATAACCAGAAGAGAATTTTTAAAGTAATCCCCTCAAAAAAAAACACCACTTCATAATGGCATGGAGATTAATAATACACTTAAATCCTATGATGCGCTCCTGCTCACCCTACCACAAAATAATAATACAAGACCCAAAAAAAAATCAACACCCTTAAGACACCTCAAAATCAAAGTGAAAATATAGAATAAAAAGAAAACCTTTAAGTCCGTATTTCCCCTAAAAAAGACCACAAAAATGATCTTCATTTCATTAATTACAGCACATCTTGAACCCTAAGCGGTGAAATTAAGTAAATCAACGGTCAACGAAAAATTCATAGATAAACAGAACTGAGCTGTCTTTTCAGCTCTTTTTTTTGATAATTTTTTGATCCATTTTCTCTCTATAAGTTGATTGTCTTTAGGGTTTAATTGAGGGATCTATTTATAGAGAATGAGTTTGAGTTAGAATTAGAGAAGGTTTAGAGAGTTGGGATTAAACTAAAACTCCTAATTTTAAAAGATGTAGATTAAATTAGATTATTATAATCATATTATTATATTATTTTCAGATTATTATATTATTTTTGGATTGTTATATTATTATGATAATTATATTTTTTTATTTTCTCACTTTCTTTTCTTTTTTTTATAGATTTCTCCCTAAAATCATTAAACATTCAATTAGGTCCTTTTACTTTTCTAATTGCTCAAATCAAACCCCAAGTTAATTAGTCTAGGTCAAACAGCTTGTTAATTAAAATTCCGGACAAAAATCGGGTGTCAACAGGTAGCCTCGTGTGCAAATGTCTATGCTGCGGAAAGATTCCTGTTTGAAGCCCATTGGCATTTCGAATAAAGCTGTGATTGGAGGCTTTACGAGGTAAATTACAAAAACCCCTTGAGGTTTGGTAAAATCTTGATTTGCCTCTATTTCAAAATCATCATATATCCCCGAGGTTTAGTGAAATCTTGATTACCCCCTTGATCGTATATGGTGTTAGTTGAACATTAAGAATTTTAGGGTTAATCGCTCTTATTGTCACCAATATTTTTACATTAATACTTCAACCCAAACATTTTGTTTCTCTCTTTTATCCCTCTCAAACCGTGCACCTTACCCGGTCATCGTTGTTGTCCGTCATCACATGATGCAATGAGCCTGTGCTAGAAAACGCAGCGAGCCCATACTACTACAACCCATGTGAGTACGGGTTGCCCCTTAACTGTTTCAGAGTATAGTTAGTGTAGTTAGTACTAAAATCCTTAAGAGTCAACTAACACCATATACAGTCAAGGGGAATAACTGAAGATTTCACTAAACCTCGGGGGGTAACTGTTGTTTTTTTTAAATAGAGGGGGCAAACCGAAGATTTCACCAAACGTCGTGTGAAGGCAGAAGTAAATTGGAATCATCTCTCTCCCTCTCTTTATTGTGTACCTGTTCAGGCAGGGAATCAATTTGCCCTGCTATCTTCTGAAGTTGCTATCTATGCTGCTAAGGAATGAGTGAAACGGAACCAGTTGCTGCTGCCCAAGGTAAAGTTAAATGCAGCTTTTGCTTTGTTTTCATCTAATTTAGTTCCAGCTTTTGCATTGTGTTTATATGATTTTAATTGCAGTTTTTACATTGTGTTTATATGATTTTAGTTGCAGATTTTGGATTTTGTTTATCTAATTTTAGTTGCAACGTTTACAGTGTTTTTGGCTGATTTTCGTTCCAGTTTTTTACAATGTTTTTGTATGATTTTGGTTGCAATTTTTGTAGTGTTTTTATCTGACCTCAGGATAGCAACCATTATTTGGATTTTTTTTTTTTTTTTTTTTTGCAGAATAGAGTTACCCTCAAGGAAATTATGGTTCTATATTTTTGTTAAAACAGTTAGATGCACCTAGTTGCTAGGCAATGTACTCTGTTTTTGGTTATAATGTAAGTGTTCATCTCATTTGTATGTCGCGTTGTTAATGCAATGCTATTAATCCAGTTGTATCAAGCTGTTGCTATTGCAATGTAAAAATCCAGAAACTTAGTTAGTGCACTGTTAGTTGCAGCTGAGTTATAATTGCACAAGTCCTCGAGCAAAGTTAGTTCGTACTTTGTAGAGACATAAATTTTGGTCATAGGAAGTTTTGAGTTGTTCCGACGGCAAATTTTTTCATCATCGTGAATACAAGCCAAACGCACTAATTTCAAGCTTCACCGTGGGGCTGTAAAATCTGCAAGAGAAAATGAGTAAAAATGTCATTAATATTTCCTAAAGTTCTATATTTGCCATTAATCTTTATAGCTCGATCCAAGTTTTGAAAACAGTGTTATAAATGTTATTGTCGTTAAAAGCCGTTAAAAAATCTGTTAACTCTTTGGTTTAATTACAAAAAGTAGTACTTAAAGTTTTTATACCTTTACAATTTGATCCTAACTCTTTGATCCGCACCTCTGTCGAGCCTCCACCTCTAGCCTACGTCATCAGCCACCTGCCATCACCAGCATCTCCATCTCCTTACCGGACAAGTCGACTACCATAGCAGCCCACCACCATCCCAAGACCACTGGCGACCTTCTCCAAGCCTTCACGACCCCCATCCACTGTCGGAAATACCAAATCACTACGAATCGTTGGCGGGACTCGCGGAGCCCGACGCGAACTGCGTGACGCCATCCGGCCTGAAGTCCGCCTAAACTAGCCGCTGCAGCGCTGCTAGTGGGCTCCCCTACTGCCGACGCTCCTCCCTAACGACTCCACCACGAGCGCCGCCGCCAACCACAGATTCCAGCAGACTTGCAGCTCTGGATCTAGACCCACCGCTTCGATTCGGCCTCCCTGTGGGGCTGTCCAGCTGTACCAAAGCCTTTGGCATGTTCTCCCGCCGGTGAACCTGTTCCCATTAGAAGCCAATTCGTCTTTGTTTCGCAAACGGAGGGCTCGATCGACCAGATCGGCACCGACATCGCCTCTCCCGACCACCGACGAGCCTCCCTGTGCTATTCCAGCCCGATCCACCACCCAAAGTCACCAGAACGGTGGTGACTCGCCTCAGGCTTACGAGTCAAAGAGTTAGGATCCAATTATAAAGGGTTAAAAACCTTAAGTGTTACTTTTTGTAATTAATCCAAGGAGGCTTTTAACGGAAGTTTCATTTTTAACCCAGTTTGAAATCTTGGATGGCACTCTAACTCGAAAATGTAGATCAATGACAAATATAGAACTTTATGAAAGATTAGTGACATTAATTTTACCCCTTTTCCCAATCTGCAAACTTCGCCGATATGCTTTTCATGGCCGAGGCATTGCGGTTTCACTTAAGCGCAACATGCGGCTAAAGTGAGGAATTTAGCTCAAGCGTGAAGCGTGCGCTTTCACCAAGAGAGTTGATCTGGGAGAAGAAGAGTGGTCGAACGATGGCTCACCGCCGCTGCCGGCGGCCCGGGCATGGGCTTCTTCTTGCCGGAGTTGATATGATTCAGCCACTCTTTCTTCTCAATCTCTCTCGGCTCCCTCTCTTTCGCTCTGCCTAAGGTGACCGAGTCTGTAGCAGAGATTGAGTTGAAGTCTTGGATGACATCCAATATGAATTCGAGGCACGGGTTTGCCGATAGCTAGGAAGGCAGCCGATCTCTTCACATTAATTTCCATCATCGAGTAACTCGATGGAGTCACCAGCAATTTGAGGGTGTCAATTTCGTGTAGTTGTGATTCCAGACGAACTACAACGGAGGCACAATGTTGAAGGAGAGAGTGATGCCTTGGCGGAGATGATGATGCGTGATAACAATAGGGGGGTTTAAACCTTAATAGAGGGAGCAAATTTTTTCGGTGACTTTTACAATTTTTCACGGTGAGAAACGAAACAAATTTCCTGCTAACCCATCAACCCCCTCAAACCAAAAAGCCTCTCCTTGGCTGCCTGCTTCTAGCCTCCACCTTGGCTGCCAGATTCCGGCAGCCGCCTTTTTGGAAAACGGCCACCCAGGCCTTCAACCCAAAAACCAAAAAGCAGCCTCCTCCTTGGCTGCCTACTTCAGCAGCCGCTTTCAAAAGCAGCCACCCGGGCGGTCAACCCAAACCAAAATCAGTCACATCGACCCCGCATGCCTCCTCCTTGGTTGCCTGCTTTCAGGCGGAGACGAGTCGAGTGGGGGTAGGGCGCTGTTTGTAGGGAGATGAGTTGCTGGGGAAGGGCTATGCGTTGCTGAAAATTCACTGTGATTTTCGTCAAATTCACTTTCAGCGTGAATCATGGGACGTCCGAAAAAGTTGGAAAGTCACAGTGAATTGGGGAGGTGACAATTTGTGGTGATCACCACAACTTTCTCAACTTTGAAACCCTCTAATGATTGAATTTGACAAAAAGAAAAAAACTATGAAAATGAAATTGGGTGGGTCCATCAATCGGTGATAAGTCAAAGTGTCAAACATTGTTACATCCTCAAATTGTTCCATCATGTTCATTTGGGTCCCTATATCTGTTTTGTGTTGCAACTTACTCCCTCAGCTGACATGTTAGTCCCTAAGTTTTCATTAAGCTTCTCTGTCCACTACTCATATACAATTAAGGTGCACATTTCTTATTTATAACCACACAATCCACTTAATTTTAGGTCTTGTTTGAGGTTTTTTAGCTACTTCATCTTCTATCTATTAGTTTAATATATCGCGAGCTTTACTTCAAGTTTTAAGAAAATTCAAGTTAAGAAACAAATAATGATCCAATCGATGCAGACTTTAATTCACAAGTATCCATGCATATATATTTAAAACAGAAAACAGCTTTTAATTCCAAGGGTTGAAACAAAGAACCTTAACAAGTCCCATTAATACAACAAAGAGATGACAGAGTGAATAGTTTATCAGTTCAAGAATCAACTAGTTTATCAAGAGTGAAATCAGGAGAGAAGAGGCAAGAGTGATATTGGAGGAAATGCCTCCTTCTCTTCCTTCTTCAAATCGAGGAAACCAACCCAAGAATGATCTGCTCGTTACCTTCGTCCCTATCTTTTATTTCTTCCCTAATTTCCATTCTTATATCGTGTCTTCTTCTTGGAGCATCAGGTATACCGGGTATAGTCATGTTTAGTTAAATTAATTATTTAATCCTCTATCTTAGTAGTTGCGAGCAAATGAACATTTCTTCATATATTAGGGATTTAACAATCTTTTAGATCATACTCTATAAGATATCTGTAATTAGTGTACAAGATTAATTATAGCCAACTTTATTGGGGCAAATGACATAATAAAGATTCAAACTTCGATCTATACTTATAGTGATTGCTATGGGGCCCCCCACAGCTCCCGCCCTAGGTCCGTCCGGTCTACGAGTCTCATCGTCTTTCGACAAATTTACTCAACTTTCTAGCATTGACTCCATGCTCTGCCAATCATAATTGATTAAGCCTACACCAAAATTCAATCAATTAAAAAAATGTTTTTAAGAACTGATGAGATCTAATGAAATCTGAAAATGAATATAGAAATATCTAACCTTTTATTCGCGATTAAGGTTTGGTGATCTGAAATCAGCTCAAAAAATTTAGGCCTTTGATATTCGTTCAGTAGCTTTATCAAGAAACTGGTAGAATCGGTGCCTCCATGACTTGCTGATTGCTAAAGAACCAAAAAAAGCCCAGAAGCCCAATACAATCCCACATGCAAATCCTACATCCAGCCATAACATGTCAAGAGAATTCTCGTCTTCTTTGTTTCCTTCACTGCCCTGAGGATTCTTCTTGTCCATGTGAGTTGTTGAACAACTTTTCAACCATGGAGAGCCACAGAGGTACATGTTACCTTCATAAATGGAGGGGTCAACAGTAAAGGTCAGAAGCTGGTTGGCGGTTGGAATTGGACCACTGAGGTTGTTGTATGATAAGTTCAAATTGCTCAAAAATGTCAAGTTCGTAATGCTTGTAGGAATCGATCCAAACAGATGGTTAGATGAAACATCCAGAGTTTCTAACCGTGCCAAACACCCAATCTTCTCTGGTAAGTTTCCAGTGAGTTGGTTGTGAGACAAGTTGAGGGTAACCAATCCAATAAGATTTGTTAGGCCATCTGGTATCTCTCCTTTTAAATTATTCCCTGAAAAATCAATCAAATACATGAGACGGACTTGATCTGTGGTATATGTAAGCATTCTTCCCTTGGCACTCAAGTCCATTTTATCGGCGATTAATGAACGTAGAATTTCATCATTGGTATTCTGAGTCAGAGCTGTTAAATTGCCAACACATGATGGGATTGTCCCCGATAAATTATTATCACCGAGGTCTAAGATGTGCAAAAGTGGAAGCTGACATAGATTTGCAGGAATGTTTCCCTTGAAAGAGTTCCCTCGAAGACTCAATCTGGATAAGTCTGACATCATCTCTCCAATCCATCTTGGAATGTTTCCGTTGAAATGATTGTCTTCGAGTCTAAGCTGCAATAAGCTAGAGCAATTCCGTAAGACTACAAGATTCCCAGAAAGATTGTTGTTGTTCAATTTCAGAAATAATAGTTGAGGAGTGAGCACAAAGATTGTGGAATCTTTCCAATTAAATGGTTCTGTGATAGATCCAAATCAGACAAAGATTGCAAGCCCTTCAATGAAGGAATTTTCCCACTGAAATTGTTACTTGAAAGGGACAACCAATATAAATTTCTTAATTTCCCAAGTGAAGTTGGGATGTTACCCGTGAGAGAATTCTCTGAGAGGTCTAACTCTGATAATCTTGGCATTTGGGAACCAATTGTAGCAAGGATTGGTCCTGAAAATGAATTGTTCCTCAAGGCAAGATAATTGACATGAAGAAAAGTGGGAAGTGAGCCTTCAAACAAGTTGTAACTCAAGTCTACCGTCGCAGCATTTGGGGAAAACATCGGTGACTTAGGAAGCTTTCCACTTAGCTGGTTGTTTGAGAGGCTAAAAATGTCATGTGGACTAATTAGCTTCCAAAACCAAGAAGGAATTTCTCCACGGATGCCAACGTTCTCAAGGGAGAGACGACTTAGCTCTGTCTGAGATTTTATCCAAAAAGGGAAGTACTTGGGATCCATTTGACAATTCCTCATATGAATCTCCGTGAGACTAAAATTGGGTACCCAATTTGACTGACATGAAAGGCTAGAGACTTGTTGTTGGATGATATGCCAAAGTACTTCAAATTTTTCAAATGAAGAAAATGAATTTCGGATATTGATAGCCAAAGTACGATCTCCGGCTGAGAAAGATCTTCCGACGGCCAGACAGTGGCTCCGATACCGAAGGACAAGACAAAAGACACTTTCAAAAAGTGCATAAAGGAGGAAAGTGTGGGTGTGTAGTAATCACCTTATTTGAGGCGGGCACCACCCAATATATAGGGTGGTGCTAGGTCCCCTACGGACCTTAAACGCTGGAGAATCTCCATAAATGTGCCCATAATTGGAATGGTGGCGTATTAATGGTGTAATAATAGCGGAGTTATTAGGGAATTACTCCCTCTCCTTTGGGTTAATGCCAGAAATAGTGTAACGGTTAGCTTGAGGGAGGCAGTAAGCGCTTCGTGCCTAACGGCTTTATACGAGGCGCCCCATCGGTAAGAGGGTCTCCGTAATGACGAGATCTGCTTTGTGGTGGACGCGCCCATATGGCTTTTGCATTTGACAATACAGCCGTATGGGCTAGCCCATATATATCAGTATGCCCTCCCCCCACAGCGGAGGATGGGTTGGGTCCCTGTGCTCCGATTTGGAAGGAAGTATGCCAATAGACATTGAGCCCACGTTGTATTGTGGTGTTTTGGAGCCTTATTAGGGGAGGCCCAAGAGTTGTCCCCAATGTAGGCCCAAAAGTTTGGCCCAATACTAATTGTGGCGGTTGGCAAAAAGCGCTTTTCAAAATTTGCGCTTTTGCGCTGTTCGTAATTATTGGGAAGCCGCTTCACTTCCCATCGCGCTCTTCTTATACGCCAACCAAGTCAGTTTCCCGAAATCTTGCTTTCCTTGCCTTTGCGCTTTAGCTTCCTTTGCAATCTAGTTTCCATTTTCGGCAACTAGCGAAGAATTTCCCGACGAGCTTCGAAGAACCCAGCCGTTGAATCTTCCGCTTTCGTCTCCAGCGTACGAATCAGTAAGTTGTTTTCTTTTTAATTTTCGATTTCGCCGCGACAGTTGTCGCGAGTGAGGCGTCGCCGCGCCACTGCCTGGGTTCTTGGGTCTAGGGTTTAGTTTTTGAATTTTGCGGTTTACTTTTGTAGATGGCTCCCAAGAATCCAAGCAAGCCCGGCGTCGGCCCTGATGTCGAGGAGCTGTGGCCCCGAACAAGTCTCTGTCGAGAGAAGAAAATGGCAGATATCCGCCGTAACCACCATGTGTATACGGTGGTGGTTTGTTGTCATTCTCCAGCGGATGAGCTGAGTAAAGCGGGGATGGAGTTGAGCGACGAGGCCATGAGGTAGAATACCATGTTGGTCTACGAAGCCCAACCAAAGCCGGGCCGAGGCTCCCCTTTGTTCCTGCTGCCGCACTGTGTGAGGGATGGGGTGTTTGCCCTGTGCAACTGGCCCCTAATGTGTTTAACACCGTAAAATAATTTTTGGTATACTGCCTCTTGGCGAAGTCGGCGGTGCTACCGGAGACCTTCTTACGCTTCTATACGCTGAAGAGGCTGTCGGACACCCCTTCTATCAACTCGACCCCGAGGAGGTGAAGGTGGGGAACAAAATGGTGAAGATCGGAGTCTTCGCTGAAACCACCAGCTCGTGGGGAGTTGGAAGGGCAATTTCTTCTTCATCCCGAAGGAAGACAGTTGGGGTTTCCCGCATTCTTCATAAAGGAGAAGAACGCAAGGGTGTCGGTGAAGCCCTCTGTGTGGGCGGGTAGCGAGGGGAAGAAAGCCCTCAACGCCCTTTGTGAATGGATCCGGGATGTGGAAAGGCTCGAGGGGTGTAAGGGTGCGTTTCCCTTCACTCTATCCAGCCTGGACGAGGTGGTCCTGCGGAGAGTAGGGGTTAGCAGGGCCCACCGTCTTCCGAGCCACGTGGACACCCTTAAGAATTGGGTGGAAGGATTGGACGGGGACCTCATAGAGCGCTTCGAAGGCGCTTTCAGCAACCCCCACTGTCTGTTCTGCCTTTCTTTTCGTTCCTGTGTTTTTGTGTTTGCACATTTTAAATGCTATTATAACCTGACCTTGTGTTTTACTACAGCCAAGATGTTGCACCCCAGCACCCTTTTGCCAAGAAGCGGGATTTGCCGGAGGCTCTTAAGGCAAAGATGGAGGAGGAGGTCCTGCAGAGCCTCGCCCAAAGGGCTGTCGAGGGGTCAGTTGCAGTTGCAGGGACCTCGAAAGGCGGAGAGGCCCGAGGTGCGGAGGCCTTGGTGACGGTAGCTCAACCAGTCAACATGGCTGGTCCCGTCACCGTCGAGGAGTTGTCCGAGGACTCCGAGGAGGACATCCTTCGACTAAGCGCCCGACTTGCAGTACTATTCTTGCTTCCCTTGATTCTTTGGCTAACTTTTCTTTTCACTGTGTTCTGATTCCCATTTAACCTTGTGACAGCAGAGGACTTGGTTGTGTCCTCGGACAGCAGTCCCAGCCCTGCCAAAGATAAAGGGAAAAGACCAGCCCTCGAGGAGCCTCCCAGTAGCCCCGTTCGGGGCGCTGGGGAACCCGTCGGCCTATTGGCAGATGCTCGGAGGGCTGTTGTGGCCCCTCGAGTGTATACAAGAAGGCCTGCGAGGATCCCTAAGACCCTGAAGGGCATAGATCCCGCTGAGCCTCAACTACTCGAGGACTATCGGCGGGAGCTGCGGAGAAATCCTTCAAACGCAAGGGTCCGGCCCTTGTGGAGGCCTGGGACCTGTCATGAGGGTGACTCGCGACGAGTCAATTCTCCTCGGGAAGGGGACGTGAGACTAAAGATTGCAGAAGGTCTCGCACTTCCCGAGACAGCACTTTTTGAAGTACACCTCCTGGGGCCCTAGACATGGCGAAGGACATCTGCCAAGGCCTCACTCGAGTAAGTCACGAATCTGGATTCCCCCTTTGTTACTTATCTTTTTTGTTGGCATGCTTTGCTTATATGGTCTGCGTTTGTAATTTGCAGAAAACTGTGTTGGCCCAAGGGCTGGTGGCAAAGATCGAGGACCTTGAGTCCTCGTGAAGAGCCTTGAGGCCAAGGCAAAGGACTCCGAGGAGGTGGAGAGCCTAAAAAGGCCTTGGCTGACAGGATGCCAAGTTGGCTGAAAAAGAGGCCGAGCTGGGGTCTCGAGGAATGAGGAGGCTAACCTCCTTAGAGCCACAGGTGTCATGGGCAAGCAGCTGAAAGCTTCCATGGCTGATGGAAAGAAGCACGAAGCCCTGTTCCTCGCCGAGCACCATGCGAAGAAAGAGCTCGAAGCTGAAATGGAGCAAGTGCTCGGGGAGTATCAAAGAATGGAGGCCGAGGCTGAGGCGAAGGGCAAACTCGCGGAGGAGTTGTCCTCGAGGGTTGCCCAGGCTGAGGATCTGGCGTCTAAGGCTGCGATCAAGATCTAAGAGTGATCCCGGACCCTTAATGAGGTGACGGGCTCTGTGGTGGCTGATCACTTAGCCTTCGCACAACTAGAAAATCAAATTGGGTTTAAGTTGTACGATGGTGAAAGTGTTCAGCCCCCCGTTTTTGTAAAGCCCATTGCTGAAAGGGCTGGTCGAGTGCGCAGGGCTGTCGAGGTGCTGATCGAGAAGACCGCTGACGCACAAGCCATGGCGGGTGTCTGCTATGCTGAGGGCTTCCTACGATGCCGCCACCAAGTGGAAGGCATCGTTGAGAAGTCAGATTTGGAACCCCTTAACGCCATGAAGGTCGAAGACCCTCCTCAGGCGACTTTGTTCGAGTGGGGTAGGGCAGGGAAGAAATTGGGAGTAGAATATCCTTACGATATTCTGCCCGGGCATGTAGAGGATGCCCCTGTTGTACCCACAAACGATGATGTCCCCAAGTAGTTTGTGGACTTGTAATTAAATTTTTGCTCATTTTTGATAAAATACAGAACATTTCAGCATTTGTTGCCTTTGTAATTTCCATACGAGTATTATTTGCACAATGCGAAGTGTTTGTACTCGTGCTGGGTAAAATTGTGGAAATGAATTGTTGTAATTCTTCGTAAAGTGATTTTATTCGATGTGCGCTGGTCGAGCAGTGACCTTGCAATCAATTTTTGAACTTACCCACTAAAGTGGGGGAACACTCCTAGTAGAGCGATTTTATGTAAACATAGTTTGCACAGCGTAAAGACTTGGAATATTGCCTTTCCTTTGATGTATGAGCGGTATTTTGTGCAATGCAAAGAGTTTGAAAGCGCACAACTTAAACGTAATAAGGCCTCAAGTCGTTGACGTGGTAGTCGCTTTTGAGTTTTTGCCTTGATGGTCCTTTAACTTGTATACACCTCTCTTTCTTTCCGTGTACCACATAAGGCCCCCGCCCATCCGGGAACGAAGTGTGCCATGGCCAGATTACGACCTGACAACTCCGCCTTTAGCAAGACCATACCACCCACGTGGATCTGCTTTGCCCGAACTTTGGCGTTGTGATCGAGGTTTGTCCTTTGTCGCAAGGCCATAAGCCTAAGTCTAGCACCCTCGCGGAGTTCCTCGACGAGGTCCAAACGCGCTCAAGACCGCTCTCATTGTGAGGGGCGTCGTAATACAGCGTTCGGATTGTGGGTATTGAGACTTCGATTGGTAGTAAGGCATCGACGCCGTAAACCAAGGAGAAAGGAGTTTCTCCCGTGGGTCCCCGTGTAGTTGTTCGATAGTCCCAGAGGACGCCGGTAGGGCCTCGACCCACTTCTTTTTTGTCCTCGAGGCGCTTTTTTAGGCCCTCTTTGATCGTGCGATTTGTTACTTCTACCTGGCCATTTGACTGCGGGTGTGCCACGGGAGCGTAGAGCATTTGTATGTTCATCTTAGTGGCCCAATCCTTAAGCTTTTGCTCGCGAATTGAGTCCCATTATCCGTGATTATGGCTCTTGGTGCCCCGTACCGCGCCACAAGGTCGTGCCAGAGGAAGTGTACGACCTTGGCGGTTGTTATGTTCTCGAGTGGCTGGACCTCGACCCACTTAGTGAAGTAATCAACAGCCACTATACAAAATTTGAACTGGCCCTTGGCCGTAGGCATTGGGCCGATTAAATCGAGGCCCCACAGCGCAAAGGGTATAGGGTATGTCTCCGTAACCACTTCGCTTGCCGGCTGTCGTTGGACGCGAGAGTTGAGCTGGCATTTATGGCACGTTCGTAAAAAATCATGCGCGTCTTTCCTCAAAGTTGGCCAATAATAACCGAGGCGCAAGCATTTGGGTGCTAGCGCATCGGAGCCAATGTGTGATCCGCAAACTCCTGAGTGGACTTCGTTCAGGATGAGATTGGAATCGTCGAGCTAATACATCGCCGTAAAGGAGTAGAATATCCTTTACGCCATAACGTGCCATCTATGATGACATGACGGGCTGACTGCGTCCTTATTTTCTTTTGCAACGCTGGTGGGCCCTCGATTGCACCAGTTTGGAGGTACTGAAGGATTGGGTCCCTCCAATCAGGTGCTGCGTTGGCGTCGATTGCATGAATTGTATTTATGGAGGGTTGTGCTAAGGTTTCGAGGACGCATCCGCCCGCCTTAGACAGCCTCTGTCACACAGTGTTTTGCTCCCTTGGGATCTTATTAATATTTAGCGGCTCGAACTGCCCTTGTAATTGTTAGACAAGGCGCAAGTACCTCGAGAGTACGGGGTCCTTGCATTCATTGGTCCCCGTAACCTGGCTTACGACGAGCTGTGAGTCACTGTGCACAGCTAGACGTCGCAAACCAGCTTTCAGAGCAGTCTTGAGACCTGCTACGAGTGCCTCGTATTCGGCCACATTGTTCGTGACGGGAAACTGGAAAGCTACTCGTAAGCTAGCCTCCATGCCGTGTGGGCCCCTGATATGAACGCCTCCCCCTGGGCGATCGGCACTGGATGAACCATCCACGAACATGTCCCACTCGGGAGGCTCCGACTCCTGTGGTGGTTCCCTCGAAGGACCATGCTCGAGGGGGTAAATGGAAAGCTCGGCCATGAAATCCGCCAAAGCTTGTGCCTTTATTGCTCGCCGAGGCTCAAACTTGATGTCATACTCTCCAAGTTGCGGGCCTCTCAAACTTGATGTCATACTCTCCAACCTCAGCCCATCGTAGCGTGTGGCTTATGTAATAGACGGGCCACTATTGCGGGCCTTCCTCAACGAGCACCGCGGATACAAAGGTTGTTCAAGTGGAGAGGTAGATGACGAGTTCATCCCCGGTTGCGGACATTTCAGTGTTGGCAAATCGGAGAGGTGTTTCTTGATTTGCTCGATTGCTTCTTGGCATTCCGGTGTCCAAGTGAACGCCTTCTTCATACGAAGCCGCTCAAGAATGGCTTACACTTGTCCCCCAACTTGGAAATGAATCGCCCCAAGGCAACAATTCTTCCTGTAAGTTGCTGGATTTCCTTAATGCTCCGTGGTGGCGCCATTTCCGCGATGGCTGAAATTTTCTTAAGGTTGGCGTCGATCCCCCTTTCGGAGATCATATAGCCCAGGAATTTCCCGACTCCAACAAAGAAGGAACACTTGGCCGGATTGAGCCTCATGTTATACCGCCGGAACGATTCGAAAGTCTCGGCCAGGTCTTGAAGGTGATCTTCGAATGTCATGCTTTTGACAATGACATCGCCGACGACGCTTCAAGGTTACGGCCCATCCGGTGGGCAAAGACTTTGTTCATTAGACGCTGGTAGGTGGCTCCAGCGTTTTGAGCCCAAAAGGCATTCGGACGTAGTAATAGACGTCATCACTACCGTGAACGCCGTTTTGAAGGCGTCCCGGGATCCATGTAAATTTGGTGGTAGCCACTCTTGGCATCCATGAACGACAAGTATTTGTATTTGGAAGTTGCGTCCACGAGCTGGTCGATGACATGTAACGGGTAAGGGTCCTTTGGACAATGCCTATTGACGCCCGTGAAATCAACGCACATACGAAGTTCGCCATTTGTTTTGTCAGCTAAAACTACGTTAGCGAGCCACTCAGAGTACTGAATTTCTTTTATTATTCCAGCTTCGAGGAGTTTAGAAACCTCCTCTTTACAAATTTCTTCTTAGAAGGGGCCATACCCCTTTTCTTTTGCTTAACCGGCTTTGAGTCCGGGAATACATTCAGTTTGTGGGTGATGACGCTAGGGTCGACACCCGGCAGATCATTCAAGCTCCGTGCGAAGACGCCAAGGTTTGCTTCGAGGAGGTGGATGAGCGCCATCTTCTCCTTTTGCTCAAGGTTTTTGCCAACCTTGAACTTCTTGCCTGGAACGACGTCGATCTCTTCTGTCACGGCATCGAGGCGTGGTCTGTCGTCAGGTTCCGCAGGTGCCTCGTTGTGCTTCGAGGCTTGTGGACAAACCGCAGAACTCAAAGAGGCCACGTAGTTCGTCCTCGCCGTTCGCTGGTCAATGTAGATGCTTGCATCCCCACGAGGCGTCGCAAATGTGACCGTGAGAGAACGGATGTCACACTCATGTGGAATTCGACTGGCCGGGTCGACTTAACGATGGCGTTGTATGTGGAGGGGACTTCGAGGACCAAGAATTCCGTCATGACGGAATGACACCAACCGTGCCAAATTGTGTGTCCCCAATCAGCATGAGGGGCAGTTGACGACCCTATCGTTGGCACAATGTCCCTGCCAATGCCAAAGGTAGGGCCGGAGCTCCTTCGCACAGCGGACATGTGTATCCCGAGTTTATCGAGCATGTCCCTGAAAATGACACTGGTGTTTGCACCAGTGTCGATGTAGACCCTGCCGGTGTCATAACCCGCGATCCTCGCTGTGATAAGCAGTGGGTCGGAGTGCGGAACGACAACCTTTGTTCCATTGGGCTCAGATGACGTTCTCTCGAGGTGATCGATCTGCAAGATTTCCCTTGCATACCGCTTCTGGAGGAGGCGCTCCGATTTCGTGAGCATGTGAATGACGCCCGCGGGTGGTGGTGGTGGCAAGTTCGGCCTCGAGGGCTGTTGTGCCGACGACGCGCTTTTTCGCGGTCGTCGCCGCCGCCATCCTCTTGCGTCCTTTGGGAACTCCTTGCAGGAGGAAGAGGAGTCGGAGAGGAATTCCTTGAGCTTCCTCGCTCAAGCATCTCCGAAATGAGATTCCGGAGCTGAAAGCACGCCTCCGTGTCGTGGCCACGGTCCTTGTGGTAAAGGCAAGACTTGTCAAACCCCTCGTAGTCTTATGTTGGATCGGCCGAGGCCACTTGGGGACCTTGTTTTGCTTCTCCAACATGAGAAGAATGTTCGTGCGGGTGTCACAAAGGGCGGGGTGGTGGTCGGGGCCCTCGGACCGTTGTTCGAGGACTGGTACCTCGATGGAACAGACCCTTGTCAAACTTCTTGCTGCGGTCGCTTATGGGGGTCTGTTGTAAGGCCTATTCATCTCCTCGGAGTTCATGAACCGGGTTGCCCGATCGATGAACTCACCCATCGCAGACAGGGTTTTCATTAATATTGTACGCGAGCCTGGACTCGCGTTGAAGGCCTTGAGTGACGGCCAGAGCCGCATGTCCGAGGAGAGACCCTGGACTTGGACGGCTTCTGCCTGAAACCGCCGGATGTAATCACGGAGCGGTTCCTCCCTTTGCTGCTTCACTCTTAACAAGTGTTGGACAGTCTTGGGGGGAGGTCGAGCTCCCATGAAGTGGCGGAGGAACGACGAGGCGAGGTCCTTAAAGCATTTGAAATGCTGGCCCCGTAACGTTCCAAACCATGTTGAAGCGGCCCCTTTCAAGGTGGAGCTGAAAGCTTTGCAGAGTATGGGGTCGGAGGCGCGAGCCATCTCCATTTGGGAGATGTAACGCCGCAAATGGTCAACGGGATCCGCTCGTTGCGCCATAGCTTTCGATGACCGGCATCCGAAAGCCGGGCAGGAGCTTTGACGGCAATAACGCCCTCTGTGAAGGGTTGAGTGAGGAGAACCTCGATGTCGTCGAAGACCAGGTTTGGCGCCTTAACCGCTCCTCGACCACGTTGATTCTACGAAGAAGATCTACGACATCCAGGTTCGCAGCAGACGGGTTTTGGTTCTGGGATTGTTCATCCCGGTCGTTGGGAGGCGGGAGGCGAACAGCCTGCATTTCCGCCTTGATAGTTTGCACCATGAAAGCCTTCATTTCATTGAGCATGCTCGCCTGGAGCAATGCCATCTGACCGGGATCGACGATGACCTGCTGGGGGGTCTTCGAGGTCCCAGCGAGGTACGTCAAAGTAGCTGCTTGCGGTTGTGGGGGCTGCTGCACCGCTGGGGTGTCAGCAGCAGGGAGTGGCGGGATTGCCACCAACTGGGAGTTGTGGGGCTGCTGAGTCCCCGCTGCCCCATCAGTAGGGAGTGGTGGAGGTACATCGGAGGAGCTGGAAGCAGCATCCTCGACATGCACACTGTTGTGAGTTCTTCTTGTCTTCGCCATGAGAATGGTCAGAGGAGGAAAACGTTAAGTAGAAAAGAAAATGACTTGCTTTTCTTTCCCACAGACGGCGCCAAATTGATAGCCAAAGTACGATCTTCGGCTGAGAAAGATCTTCCGATGACTAGGACAGGTGGCTCCGATACCTGAAGGACAAGACAAAAGACACTTTCAGGTGCAGACAAAGGAGGAAAGTGTGGGTGTGTAGTAATCACCTTATTTGAGGCGGGCACCACCCAATATATAGGGTGGTGCTAGGTCCCGTTACGGACCTTAAACGCTGGAGAATCTCCATAAATGTGCCCATAATTGGAATGGTGGCGTATTAATGGTGTAATAATAGCGGAGTTATTAGGGAATTACTCCCTCTCCTTTGGGTTAATGCCAGAAATAGTGTAACGGTTAGCTTGAGGGAGGCAGTAAGCGCTTCGTGCCTAACGGCTTTATACGAGGCGTCCTTACTGGTAAGAGGGGGTCTCCGTAATGACGAGATCAGCTGTGGTGGACGCGGCCCATATGGCTTTTGCATTTGACAATACAGCCGTATGGGCTGTCCCATATATATCAGATATGATCAAGTCCGCCCAGTTGTTCTATGAAAGATCCAATTCGACTAACTCTTCAAGTTGTCCGATGGATACAGGAAGCATACCATTCAATTCATTATTAAACATGCTTAACATAGTCAAGTGTGAAAGGTTTCCGATCGATGATGGAACAGGACCTGAAATCATATTGCTTGACAGATCCAAATACCGTAAGTTTGTAAGCTGGCCTAATGATTCAGGCAGTTGCCCTTGCAAAGCTGTGGCGAATAACATCAGCTCTTCCATGCTAGCATTATTGTACTTGGAGAGACTGTTGATAAATCCAGTTATTTCACCAGTGATGTGATTAATTGATAGGTCCAGGCTTTTCAAATTACAGAGATGCTCCCATGCAATATTGTCTAGCCCTTTATTCCAGCATTCTGCAATTTGAGGTGACTAAGGGTAGTAATATTCGACAACCACCTTGGGAGGGTAGAATTGAAGTTATTTCCTTCAAGGTTGAGAACCGAAAGAGAAGTGAAATTTGAAACCGAGGCAGACTGGGGTAGGTCATGAAGATTGCACCCAGGAAAATGCAATTCCTTAATAGAAGACAATGCATTGGTCGCCTTTAGCCAACCGTTGGATGCTGAGCTAAGATTTACTAATCCTAAATTCAAATACCTCAACAGAGATAGCCTAGTTAACCAATTCAAATCCGCCACCCAAATGTTTGAACTATCGCTCGAACTGAATATTATTTCTTCCCTATTATGAAATGCTTGAAGATCAAGGTACACCAATTTTGAGAGATTACCAAGATGAGGTGGAACCATCCCAGAAAAGTTTGAAACAGAGAGGTTAAGATATCTCATCCTTCCCATTGAACCTATGGAGCTTGGGAGTCTACTACCCTCAAAATCGTTGCAGCTCAAATCCAAGTAATGCAAGTATTTCAAGTCGAAAAGTGAAGGGTTCAGATTACCTTTCAAGCTCTGATTATTACCCGCAATTGGAAACCAATGATGAGGATCAAAATCATCACATGTGCCTCTGGGATCAAGCTTAATGATATGGCCAGTTCGCTTGCTGCAGCTGATACCTGACCATGTGCAGCAGTCTCTTCCATGCCATGAAGAAAGCAAGTCAGCAGGATCTTCAAGACCTTGTTTGAAACTAACAAGGATTCGTCTCTCTGCTTCAATGCAATTTGGTGAGATATGGCTGGAGTTTGAGTTCTCATCATGTATTTGTTTGGTGTGGATTAAGGTAGGGAAGACAGAGAGAATGATCATGACACATACAACAAGTGGAGACATATCGGTCTCGCTGAGGTCAATCTTTATGTTTCTCCACAAAGCTTAGCTAGCTAGAGACTCTTCTTAATCAATTTATAGAAAGTCGACAACTATGTATGTATGTATGTATGTACATGGTGTAACTCCACCGTTACCGTGGCAAGTATTAGAATTTCTAAACCTTGCATAAACAAAGTTTTTATTCTAACAAATGAGTTTTCCAAAATTTAGACAAGATTTTCAATTTGCATAAACAAGCTGTTATTCGACCATTTTTCAATGAACAGTATTTGTAAAAGAAAACTACGTAGATATCTTCTACATTCTTGAAAATAACATATAACTACCCTAACCGGTTAATTAAATTGTGCTGAATGAAATTGTCTTCTGTCCGAATTAAATTGGAGTTTGACAAAAAAATTTAGAAAAGTAAATGCTACTTGACCTAGTCTAAGATGCATAACCCCTTTTGGGTAAGAAAATTAAGTAGAAAATAGACTAAAGAAACAAAACGTAAAAAGACAACTCGAATCAGTATTTTAAATCTCGCACCGGTCCGTTTTTTGAACGGTATGAAACGATACCGGTATATCGGCAATATCTCGGATATACCAAAAATTATGTACCGGTGGTTTATATATATATATATATATATATATATATATATATATATATATATATATATATATATATATATATATATTCAATCCGTCCTAAATAACTATAAATTTTGTTTGGGTAAAGTGAACTCATGGTCCTGTAACTTTAATTATTGTACCAGCAGGGTCCTGTTTTAATTTTTTGTACTAATAAAGTCCTATTTTCAAGTTTTTTTCTTCATCCATGGTCCTATTTGACATTTTGCCTCAATTTTTAAATATTGCCCTTTTAAACAATTGTAAAATATAAATAACATCCTAAGGTTTACTGAAACTTTCAATTTTACCCACAATTTTTATAAACCCTAAAATTCTACCTTAACTTTTACAAATACTTACAATTTTACCCTAAAATTTTTCTACACTTTATCTCACCATCCTCTTATCCACCACCACCGGAAATCTCGCTGCACCACGGACAGCCTTTGCCGAATACCTCTAAGCTACTTAACGCAAGTCTAGGCAGTAGATCCGCAGCCCAAGGCCGCGAATCGCCGGCAAGGGCTGCGAACCGCCGGCACGGGGCCGCGGCGTACGCCCAAGGCAGCAGATCGCGTGCCCAGGGTGGCGATCGGCTGCCGAAGGGCGCGAATCGCGAGCCCTAGCCCGCGAATCGCCTGCCCAGGCCGCGAATCGCGGTCTTGTGGTTTTCCGGCGGCGGCTTGTGGCTTTCCGGTGGTGGTGGGTCGGATGGTGGTTGAGATTGGTGAGTTGAAAAGTTTAAGGTAGATTGGAGGGTTTGTTTGTAGAATTTTAAAATTTGATGATGTAAATGATATAATAAGAAAAATTCAATATATGTTCGTTATTGTACCATTTCTGTGAAAGAGTAAAATAGTAAAATAATCGTAAAAATGACCATGGATGAAGAAAAAACTTGAAAACAAGACTTTATTAGTACAAAACGTTAAAACATGAACTAGTGGTATAATAATTAAAGTTACATGACCATAGACGCACTTTCCCCCATTTTGTTTTTGTTGTTTTATAGGATTTGATCTATGCTTTTTTTTCATGAATGTTTAGACATTGAAAGTTATTAATTTATTTGCGTATCATTAATTGGAAGTATAAACTTTCTAAAAATATTTTTCCTGACTTTTTTATAACTTTTTATCTTTATTAAAATTTGAGTCAAATATCAACAATGGATGCTGGAAGAGAACCAGGATCTTATTACCAGACAAATCCAGTTGCGTTAAGTTTTTGAGTTGTCCTAATGATTGTGGCAGCTGTCCATGCAAATCATCTTGGAATTTTTCCAATGAAATGGTTCTCTCCAAGTATTAGATAAGGTAAGTACAATTCCTTGAGACTGCAATATCACCGGAAAGATTGTTATTGTTCAATCTCAATTCTTCAAGTCTAGGGAGTGAATACAATGAATATGGAATCCTTCGTAAATTTGTTAATTTCCCAAGTGAAGTTGGGATATTACCATTCAAAGAGTTCTCTGAGAGAACCAACACCAACAATTTTGGCATTTGGGAACCAATTGTTGCCGGGATTGATCCTGAAAATAAATTGTTCCTCAGATAAAAATTATCAACATGAAGAAAAGTGGGGAGTGAGCCTTCAAACAAGTTGAAACTCAGATCTAAAATCACTTCATAAACTGGATCAAACTTAAGCTTAAGTACTTTGGGAAGCTTTCCACTTAGCTAGTTGTTGAAGAGGCTCAAACATATTTGTTGCAGACAGGTTTGCTTCCAAAACCATGATGGTATATCTCCTTTGAGGCCAACATTCTGAAGCCTAATACTAACAAGTTGTGTATGAGTTTTCAACCAAACAGGGAACTTGTGATTCATCTGACAATTTCTTATACGAATCTCGCTGAGACTAAAACTTGGAACCCAATTAGGGCTAACGGCAAAGGCTAAAGACTTGTTCTTCGATGATAAGCTAAACAACTTCAACTTTTGCAGATGAATGAAATCATGATCAGATATGATTCCTACCCAATCATTCTCCATAAGATTTAACTCCACTAACCCTTCAAGTTGTCCAATATTGGTTTCTCTGAGCGTACCATTCAATGAGTTAGAAGCCAAGGACAACATGGTCAAGTGTGAAAGGTTTACAATGGATTCTGGAAGAGAACCAGAGATCTTATTACCAGATAAATCTAGATGCCTCAAGTTTTTGAGTTGTCCTAATGATTCTGGTAGCTGTCCATGCAACTCATTGTTCCATAAATTCAGCTCTTTCATGCTAACATTGCTGCACTTGGAGAGAGTCTCAAAAAGTGTTGATATTTCATCAATCATGCCATTATTTGAATTGATGCCATTATTTGACAAGTCCAGGCTTTGCAAATTACAAAGTTGCTTCCATGAAGTATTGTCTAAAAAGTTCCTTACTTTAGTTTGTCCCACGTAGAGGAGGGTAGTAACATTCAGCAACCAACTAGGGAGGATTGCATCGAATTGATTTCCCATAAGATTAAGAACGGAAAGAGAAGTGAAGTTTGAAATCGAGGGAGACTGGGGAAGGTCATGAAGATTGCAAGAAGGGAAATGAAATTCTTCAATAGTGGACAATGCATTGGTTGCCTGCAGCCAAGAATTGGATGCTGAACTAAGATTCACAAATCCTAAATTCAAATATTTCAATGAAGGCAACCCAGATAACCAGTTTAGATCAACCACCCAACTATCTCCATAGTTCCCAAAATTGTTAAGATCAAGGTACAACAAGTTTGAGATGTTTCCAAGATGATGTGGAACCATCCTAGAAAAGTTTATCAAAGAGGGGTTAAGGTATCTCAGCCTACTCATTGAACCTATGGAGCTTGGGATTGTACTGCCATAAAAATCATTGCAACTTAAATCCAAGTAGGTCAAGTAATTTAACTCAAAAATCCGGGGATGTAGCTTACCCATCAAGCTCTGATCTGAAGGCCCATAATTATAACATAAGCCTCCGAGATCAAGTTTATTGATGTAACCGGTTCGGTTGCTGCAGCCAACACCTGACCATTTGCAGCAATCTCTGCCATGCCATGAAGAAAGAATGCCATTAGGATCTTCAACACCTTGTTCGAAACTGAGAAGGATTTGTCTCTCTTTCTGTGCAACCTGCTACTATGTGGCTGGAGTTGGAGCTTTGATGTATTCGATTGCTGTGAACTAAGGACAGAAAGACAGAAGAAAGGATGAAAATGACAACATGTAGAGACATGTTGTTGTCTGTTTCTGCATCTCCACAAAGCCAGAGACTGCTCTTAGTTTATAGTCTTGGAAATTTTGATCAAGTTTGGAACTACGTATTTCATTAGTTTATTTAGTGAACATGTCATGTACATTCTCAACTAATTGTGGCTGCTGACTTTTATTTGTCAACTGGAGCATTGCCAACTCATGTCCAGCAGGAAACAACTCCAACATTTTCACCGCTGGGCAATTTTAAACCAGTAATTTTAACTGAAATCTCTTGAGAGCATAGGCTTTGCCCATTCTTTTCAGATTTTTAAATTTTGCTCTTTCAAATCAAGAAACATTTCTGAAATTTAGTTCTCGAAATTAAGGTTGTACTCGTTTTTAAACTATTTTGGGAACTAATTCTAGCTTTTTTGAAGTGAAGCAAAAAAGATTGTGAGAAAATAAGAATGAAAATAGCTGGATGCTTTTTAACTCATAGTACCATATTACTCAACTTCCATACTTTCTTTACATAACATTTTCTCATTTTTCTTATGTTCTTAAATTTCCGTCTCATTTTCTCTTACAAACTTCCTTTCCTTTTTCAAAAGCTTCCACGTTTTTTCCAACTTTTCTTCTAAAGAAGTTTGTGAGAGGAATTTGGATTTAAAAAATGAATTTTTGAAAACTGAAAGAAAATTTGTGAGGAACAAAAAATAACATAAGTTTGAGGCTGAACTTGACAACATGTGTTGTGTTTGGCAATAGCTTTTTCAAAGTATGTTGCATTTTAGAAAAACTATCAACGATAGTTTTTGTGTTTAGTTGTTAGCTTTAGGCCGTTCAAAAATATGGTGAGTACGCATTTAGTTTGCAATGAAGGCATATTCTTGGTGGCTATTTTGCAGTGTGAATTTGTTGTTTCACTTTTACATGTCTCTTTCCTCTCCTCCATTATAGGAGTAATAGACTAATAGGGTTAATTAATCTGTTAAATTTTTAAATAAATTTTTAACTGAAAGTCTAATTAATTGTATTGGGGGATATGTAGGGATAGGGGAAATTGGGACAACGGATCGCTATTTTGTTCGACGCGCCCCACACTTCCTATGTGGATGGGATTTACTTTTTTCTGCCCTTCATAACACATGCATTAGACGAAGGAACACAATTGTCATGATAGTGATTGGTGCAACCACTATTTATTATGTGGTTTGTCACTATTAATTACGAGACTACCACAATTAATTACAGAGCTACCACTAATAACATAACAGATGTGGAGAAAGAGTGACTTTCCTCCTAACCGGGGAGGAAAACTTTGTCTATAAATTACTACAACACAACGTTTTCTGAACAAGAACAAAAAAACATTTTTACTAGAAGGATAATGAACGTGACACCTTATCTAAAAGAGAATTTTAAAGTAATCCCTCAAAAAATTCACCACTTCATAATGGCATGGAGATGAATCATACACTTAAATCCTATGATGCGCTCCCGTTCACCCTACCACAAAATAATAATACAAAGACCAAAAAAAAAAAAATCAACACCCTTAAGACACCTCAAAATCAAAGTGAAAATATAGAATAAAAAGAAAACCTTTAAGTCCGTATTTCCCCTAAAAAAGACCACAAAAATGATCTTCATTTCATTAATTACAGCACATCTTGAACCCTAAGCGGTGAAATTAAGTAAATCAACGGTCAACGAAAAATTCATAGATAAACAGAACTGAGCTGTCTTTTCACTCTTTTTTGATAATTTTTGATCCATTTTCTCTCTATAAGTTGATTGTCTTTAGGGTTTAATTGAGGGATCTATTTATAGAGAATGAGTTTGAGTTAGAATTAGAGAAGGTTTAGAGAGTTGGGATTAAACTAAAACTCCTAATTTTAAAAGATGTAGATTAAATTAGATTATTATAATCATATTATTATATTATTTTCAGATTATTATATTATTTTTGGATTGTTATATTATTATGATAATTATATTTTTTTTATTTTCTCACTTTCTTTTCTCTTTTTTTTATATAGATTTCTCCCCTAAAATCATTAAACATTCAATTAGGTCCTTTTACTTTTCTAATTGCTCAAATCAAACCCCAAGTTAATTAGTCTAGGTCAAAACAGTTGTTAATTAAAATTCCGGACAAAAATCGGGTGTCAACAGTAGCCTCGTGTGCAAATGTCTATGCTGCGGAAAGATTCCTGTTTGAAGCCCATTGGCATTTCGAATAAAGCTGTGATTGGAGGCTTTACGAGGTAAATTACAAAAACCCCTTGAGGTTTGGTAAAATCTTCAGTTTGCCCCCTCTATTTTCAAAAATCATCATATATCCCCCTGAGGTTTAGTGAAATCTTCAGTTACCCCCCTTGACTGTATATGGTGTTAGTTGAACATTAAGAATTTTAGGGTTAACTGCTCTTATTGTCACCAATATTTTTTACCTTAATACTTCAACCCAAACATTTTGTTTCTCTCTTTTATCCCTCTCAAACCAGGCACCTTACCTGGTCATCGTTGTTGTCTGGTCACTGTCATGATGCAATGAGCCCAGGCTAGAAAAACGCAGGCGAGCCCATACTACTACAACCCATGTGAGTACGGGTTGCCCCTTAACTGTTTCAGAGTATAGTTAGTGTAGTTAGTACTAAAATCCTTAAGAGTCAACTAACACCATATACAGTCAAGGGGAATAACTGAAGATTTCACTAAACCTCGGGGTAACTGTTGTTTTTTTAAATAGAGGGGGCAAACCAAGATTTCACCAAACGTCGTGTGAAGGCAGAAGTAAATTGGAATCATCTCTCCCTCTCTTTATTGTGTACCTGTTCAGGCAGGGAATCAATTTGCCCTGCTATCTTCTGAAGTTGCTATCTATGCTGCTAAGGAATGAGTGAAACGGAACCAGTTGCTGCTGCCCAAGGTAAAGTTAAATGCAGCTTTTGCTTTGTTTTCATCTAATTTAGTTCCAGCTTTTGCATTGTGTTTATATGATTTTAATTGCAGTTTTTACATTGTGTTTATATGATTTTAGTTGCAGATTTTGGATTTTGTTTATCTAATTTTAGTTGCAACGTTTACAGTGTTTTTGGCTGATTTTCGTTCCAGTTTTTTACAATGTTTTTGTATGATTTTGGTTGCAATTTTTGTAGTGTTTTTATCTGACCTCAGGATAGCAACCATTATTTGGATTTTTTTTTTTTTTTGCAGAATAGAGTTACCCCTCAAGGAAATTATGGTTCTATTTTTTTGTTAAAACAGTTAGATGCACCTAGTTGCTAGGCAATGTACTCTGTTTTTGGTTATAATGTAAGTGTTCATCTCATTTGTATGTCGCGTTGTTAATGCAATGCTATTAATCCAGTTGTATCAAGCTGTTGCTATTGCAATGTAAAAATCCAGAAACTTAGTTAGTGCACTGTTAGTTGCAGCTGAGTTATAATTGCACAAGTCCTCGAGCAAAGTTAGTTCGTACTTTGTAGAGACATAAACTTTGCTCATAGGAAGTTTGAGCAGTTCCGACGGCAAATTTTTTTCATCATCGTGAATACAAGCCAAACGCACTAATTTCAAGCTTCACCGTGGGGCTGTAAAATCTGCAAGAGAAAATGAGTAAAAATGTCATTAATATTTCCTAAAGTTCTATATTTGCCATTAATCTTTATAGCTCGATCCAAGTTTTGAAAACAGTGTTATAAATGTTATTGTCGTTAAAAGCCGTTAAAAAATCTGTTAACTCTTTGGTTTAATTACAAAAAGTAGTACTTAAAGTTTTTATACCTTTACAATTTGATCCTAACTCTTTGATCCGCACCTCTATCGAGCCTCAACCTCTAGCCTTCGTCATCAGCCTCCTGCCATCACCAACATCTCCATCTCCTTGCTGCACCAGTCAACTACCATAGTAGCCCACCACCATCCCAAGACCACCGGCGACCTCCTCCTAGCCTTCACGACCCCCAGCCACTATCGGAAGTACCAAATCACTATGAATCGTTGGCGGGACTCGCGGAGCCCGACGCGAACTGCGTGACGCCATCCGGCCTGAAGTCCGCCTAAACTAGCCGCTGCAGCGCTGCTAGTGGGCTCCCCTACTGTCGACGCTCCTCCCCGGAACGACTCCACCACGAAGCGCCGCTGCCAACCACAGATTCCAGCAGACTTGCAGCTCTGGATCTAGACCCAGCCTGCTTCGATTCGGCCTCCCAGGGGGCTGTCCAGCTGTACCAAAGCCTTTGGCATGTTCTCCCGCCGGTGAACCTGTTCCCGTTAGAAGCCAATTCGTCTTTGTTTCGCAAACGGAGGGCTCGATCGACCGTATCGGCACCAACATCTCCTCTCCCGACCACCGGCGAGCCTCCCTGTGCTATTCCAGCCCGATCCACCACCCAAAGTCGCCGGAACGGTGGTGACTCACCTCAGGCTTACGAATCAAAGAGTTAGGATCCAATTATAAAGGGTTAAAAACCTTAAGTGTTACTTTTTGTAATTAATCCAAGGAGGCTTTTAACGGAAGTTTCATTTTTAACCCAGTTTGAAATCTTGGATGACACTCTAACTCGAAAATGTAGATCAATGACAAATATAGAACTTTATGAAAGATTAGTGACATTTTTACCCCTTTTCCCAATCTGCAAACTTCGCCGATATGCTTTTCATGGCCGAGGCATTGCGGTTTCACTTAAGCGCAACATGCGGCTAAAGTGAGGAATTTAGCTCAAGCGTGAAGCGTGCGCTTTCACCAAGAGTGTTGATATGGGAGAAGAAGAGTAGCAGAACGACGGCTCACCGCCGTCGTCGGTGGCCCGGGCGTGGGCTTCTTCTTGCCGGAGTTGATATGATTCAGCCGCTCTTTCTTCTCAATCTCTCTCGGCTCCCTCTCTTTCGCTCTGCCTAAGGCGACCGAGTCTGTAGCAGAGATTGAGTTGAAGTCTTGGATGACATCCAATACACGGGTTTGCCGGTAGCTAGGAAGGCAGCCGATCTCTTCTGTAACTAATTTCCATCATCGAGTAACTCGATGGAGTCACCAGCAATTTGAGGGTGTCAATTTCGTGTAGTTGTGATTCCGGCACGAACTACGACGGAGGCACAATGTTGAAGGAGAGAGTGATGACTTGACGGAGATGATGATGCGTGATAACAATAGAGGGTTCAAACCTTAATAGAGGGAGTAAATTTTTCGGTGACTTTTACAATTTTTCACGGTGAGAAACGGAACAAATTTCCTGCTAACCCATCAACCCTCTCAAACCAAAAACCTCTCCTTGGCTGCCTCGCTTCTAGCCTCCTCCTCGATCTGCCGCTTTGGCAACCGCCTTTTGGAAAACGGCCACCCAAGCCTTCAACCCAAAAACCAAAAAGCAGCCTCCTCCTCGGCTGCCTACTTCAGGCAGCCGCCTTTCGAAAAGCAGCCACCCAGGCGGTCAACCCAAACCAAAAAATCAGCCTGCCACTGACCCCCGCATGCCTCCTCCTTGGTTGCCTGCTTTCAGGCGGAGACGAGTCGAGTGGGGGTAGGGCGCTGTTTGTAGGGAGATGAGTTGCTGGGGAAGGGCTATGCGTTGCTGAAAATTCACTGTGATTTTCGTCAAATTCACTTTCAGCGTGAATCATGGGACGTCCGAAAAAGTTGGAAAGTCACAGTGAATTGGGGAGGTGACAATTTGTGGTGATCACCACAACTTTCTCAACTTTGAAACCCTCTAATGATTGAATTTGACAAAAAGAAAAAAAACTATGAAAATGAAATTGGGTGGGTCCACTGAATCAGGTGATAAGTCAAAGTGTCAAACATTGTTACATCCTCAAATTGTTCCATCATGTTCATTTGGGTCCCTATATCTGTTTTGTGTTGCAACTTAGTCCCTTAGCTGACATGTTAGTCCCTAAGTTTTCATTAAGCTTCTCTGTCCACCACTCATATACAATTAGCGCACATTTCTTATTTATAGCCATACAATCCACTTAATTTTAGGTCTTGTTTGAGGTTTTTTAGCTACTTCATCTTCTATCTATTAGTTTAATATATCGCGAGCTTTACTTCAAGTTTTAAGAAAATTCAAGTTAAGAAACAAATAATGATCCAATCGATGCAGACTTTAATTCACAAGTATCCATGCATATTTAAGACAAAAACAGCTTTTAATTCCAAGGGTTGAAACAAAGAACCTTACCAAGTCCCATTAATACAACAAAGAGATGACAGTAGTGAATAGTTTATCAGTTCAAGAATCAACTAGTTTATCAGTAGTGAAATCAGGAGAGAAGAGGCAAGAGTGATATTGGAGGAAATGCCTCCTTCTCTTCCTTCTTCAAATCGAGGAAACCAGCCCAAGATTGATCTGCTTGTTACCTTCGTCCCTGTCTTTTATTTCTTCCCTAATTTCCATTCTTATATCGTGTCTTCTTCTTGGAGCATCAGGTATACCGGGTATAGTCATGTTTAGTTAAATTAATTATTTAATCCTCTATCTTAGTAGTTGCGAGCAAATGAACATTTCTTCATATATTAGGGATTTAACAATCTTTTAGATCATACTCTATAAGATATCTGTAATTAGTGTACAGATTAATTATAGCCAACTTTATTGGGGCAAATGACATAATAAAGATTCAAACTTCGATCTATACTTATAGTGATTGCTATGGGGCCCCCCACAGCTCCCGCCCTAGGTCCGTCCGGTCTACGAGTCTCATCGTCTTTCGACAAATTTACTCAACTTTCTAGCATTGACTCCATGCTCTGCCAATCATAATTGATTAAGCCTACACCAAAATTCAATCAATTAAAAAATGTTTTTAAGAACTGATGAGATCTAATGAAATCTGAAAATGAATATAGAAATATCTAACCTTTTATTCGCGATTAAGGTTTGGTGATCTGAAATCAGCTCAAAAAATTTAGGCCTTTGATATTCGTTCAGTAGCTTTATCAAGAAACTGGTAGAATCGGTGCCTCCATGACTTGCTGATTGCTAAAGAACCAAAAAAAGCCCAGAAGCCCAATACAATCCCACATGCAAATCCTACGTCCAGCCATAACATGTCAAGAGAATTCTCGTCTTCTTCATTTCCTTCACTGCCCGAGGATTCTTCTTGTCCATGTGAGTTGTTGAACAACTTTTCAACCATGGAGAGCCACAGAGGTACATGTTACCCTCATAAATGGAGGGGTGATCATTCAAGCTAAGGAACTGGTTGGCTGTTGGAATTGGACCACTGAGGTTGTTGTATGATAAGTCTAAATGGCTCAAAAATGTCAAGTTCGTAATGCTTGTAGGAATCGATCCAGACAGATGGTTAGATGAAAGATCCAGAGTTTCTAACCGCGCCAAACACCCAATCTTCTCTGGTATGTTCCCAGTGAGTTGGTTGTGAGACAAGTTGAGGGTATCCAATCTGGTAAGATTTGTTAGGCCTTCTGGTATCTCTCCTTTTAGATTATTCCTTGAAAAATCAATGAAATACATGAGACCAACTTGACTTATGGTATATGTAAGCATTCTTCCCTTGGCACTCAAGTCCATTTTATCGGAGAATAATGAACTTCTTCCACCATTGGTATTCTGAGTCAGAGCTATTAAATTGCCAACACATGATGGGATTGTCCCTGATAAATTATTCTCACCGAGGTCTAAGATGTGCAAAAGTGGAAGCTGACATAGATTTGCAGGAATTGTTCCCTTGAAAGAGTTCCCTCGAAGACTCAATATGGATAATTTTGGCATCATCTCTCCAATCCATCTTGGAATGTTTCCATTGAAATGATTGTGTCCGAGTCTAAGTTCGAGTAAGCTAGAGCAATTCCTTAAGACTGCAAGATTCCCATAAAGATTGTTGTTGTTCAATATCAGAAATGCTAGTTGAGGGAGTGAGCACAAAGATTGTGGAATCTTTCCAATCAAATGGTTCTTTGATAGATCCAATTCATACAAAGATTGCAAGCCCTTCAATGAAGGAATTTTCCCACTGAAATTGTTACTTGAAAGCGACAACGACATTAAATTTCTTAATTTCCCAAGTGAAGTTGGGATGTTACCCGTGAGAGAATTCTCTGAGAGGTCTAACTCTGATAATCTTGGCATTTGGGAACCAATTGTAGCAAGGATTGGTCCTGAAAATGAATTGTTCCTCAGGTCAAGATTAGTGGCATGAAGAAAAGTGGGAAGTGAGCCTTCAAACAAGTTGTTATGCAAGTCTACGATGACATCACTATTTGGGGAAAACATCAGTGAGTTAGGAAGCTTTCCACTTAGCTGGTTGTTGGAGAGGCTCAAAATGTCAGTTGCGGACTAATTAGCTTCCAAAACCAAGGAGGAATTTCTCCAGAAATGCCTACTTTCTGAAGGTAGAGACGACTTAGCTCTGTCTGAGATTTTATCCAAAAGGGAAGTACTTGGGATCCATTTGACAATGACTCATGTAAATCTCCGTGAGACTAAAATTGGGTACCCAATTTGGACTGACATGAAAGGCTAGAGACTTGTTGCTGGATGATATGCCAAAGTACTTCAAATTTTTCAAATGAAGAAAATGAATTTCGGATATGATCAAGTCCGCCCAGTTGTTCCATGAAAGATCCAATTTCACTAACTCTTCAAGTTGTCCGATGGATGATGGAAGAGGACCTGAAATCATATTGAATCCCAGATCCAAATACCGTAAGTTTCGAAGCTTGCCTAATGATTCAGGTAGATGCCCTTGCAAATTTAATTCCCAGAACTTCAGCTCTTCCATGCTAGCGTTTCTGCACTTGCCAAGACTATCAACAAATCCAGTTATTTCACCAGTGATGTAATGATTATATGATATGTCCAGGCTTTTCAAATTATAGAGATGCTCCCATGCAATATTGTCTAGTGAACCCTTTATTCCAGCATTCTGCAATCTGAGGTGACTAAGGGTAGTAATATTCGACAACCACCATTGGGAGGGTAGAATTGAATTTATTTCTTCAAGGTTGAGAACCGAAAGAGAAGTGAAATTTGAAACCGAGGCAGACTGGGGTAGGTCATGAAGATTGCATCGAGGAAAATGCAATTCCTTAATAGAAGACAATGCATTGGTCGCCTTTAGCCAACCGTTGGATGCTGAGCTAAGATTTACGAATCCGAAATTCAAATACCTCAACAGAGATAGCCTAGTTAACCAATTCAAATCCGCCACCCAAATGTTTGAACTAGTGCTGAATATCGTATCTTCCGAAGTATGGAATGCTCGAAGATCAAGGTACACCAATTTTGAGAGATTACCAAGATGAGGTGGTACCATCCCAGAAAAGTTTGAAACAGAGAGGTTAAGATATCTCATCCTTCCCATTGAACCTATGGAGCTTGGGAGTCTACTACCCTCAAAATCGTTGCAGCTCAAATCCAAGTAATGCAAGTATTTCAAGTCGAAAAGTGAAGGGTTCAGATTACCTTTCAAGCTCTGATTATTACCCGCAATTGCAAACCAATCATCATCACACGTGCCTCTGAGATCAAGCTTAATGATATGGCCAGTTCGCTTGCTGCAGCTGATACCTGACCATGTGCAGCAGTCTCTTCCATGCCATGAAGAAAGCAAGTCAGCAGGATCTTCAAGTCCTTGTTTGAAACTGACAAGGATTTGTCTCTCTGCTTCAATGCAATTTGCTAAGATGTGGCTGGAGTTTGAGTTCTCATCATGTATTTGTTTGGTGTGGATTAAGGTAGGGAAGACAGAGAGAAGGATCATGAAACATACAACAAGTGGAGACATATTGATATCTCGCGCACAATATTTGAGATCAATATCTAATTTCTTGATGTTTCTCCACAAAGCATAGCTAGCTAGAGACTGGTTTTACTCAATTTATAGACAGTCGAACAACTTTGTACGCATATTTTCCAATGGACTAATTCCACCGTTACCAAGGAAAGTATAGGAAATTCTAAACCTTGCAAAATTCATTTATGAAGATAAAAAACCCAAAACAGAGTTTTTATTCTAAAGCTTTCAATTGGCGGTGGTCATCAACTCAACTGGTGGCTTAGCTTCAAAGCTCCCCATGTTCCTTATCATAATCATATATAGTTGTCTCCATATCAAAGATTCATTTCTCTACGTGATTTTTTTTTATATCAAAAATATAAGTTATCTCTTTCCTTTCTAGCCTTCCCAGTCAACAAATTTGGGTTCGAAAAAAAAAAACTTGATTGGAGAATGATTAAAATTGATATTCTTTATACTTTCCTATAGCATTTTTATGATCAGTGGGAAAATTTGCTCCCAAAGTGAAACATTGATGGTAAAAATCTCCCTGACAATAGGTTAGGTAGGGTCAGGTTGCTACGGGTTCAGATTTAGATCAGGTTCTGGTCGGGTCCATCCTGGTTTGGGTTGGGCCGTTGCGTGACTATACGACCACTATTGACCAGACTAGCCATCACGTTCGAACGAATGACCATCTTAAGGGCCCGCACGCAACCACATCAACTTCTCTACCCTTGAACTGTAAGTTGTGGCTTGACATTGATAACTAGAAGCATATCTACTTAAGGAGCATGATCACAGATCAAGATGAAGCCCACATAACCGCATTAGCTTATCTACCTTTGTACTCCAAGCTCCACTCTAGCTTAACGCCGACGGAGAGTTGACGACGCTCTCGATCTCGTCTACGTAGTAGTCCGTCAATATCGCCTATTCACAAAGGTTTACCTTGTTGCATATGAGTTGGATTTTAATCAAATGGAACAGTGTTGAGCTTTTGATATTCAAACCTCATCTCTTCAATTATTTTTATGCTTAGGTTCGGGTTGCTTTGGGTTGAGTGATTTCCGATCCGACCGAGTTCAAGTTGCTTTGAGTTGAGCTTATTTCGGCCAGTCGGGTTTGGGTTCAGGTCATTCGGATTTTGGGTTGCTTCGGGTCACGTTGATTTCAACTGGGTCATTTGAGTTTCGGGTCGCTGACTTTCTTGGTCAGTTCGGGTTAGGGCTGGTCGAGTCCAGATGGGTTGCTCGGGTCAGATCAGTTATTGATATTCCTAGTTACATCGCAATCATGGTTTTAAAACCTAAATACGACGTCATATTGTTCAGATAGTGGTTCAAGGTTCAATCGATACAATCAAATGAGTTCTTGGTTGAATCGTATTTTTGTTCAAGCAATAATAGTAAATACTACTCCTTTATCTTACAAAGGTATCATAAAATAAATGTATAGTACAACATAAGAAAGTATATTTCTACACATAAGAGGGGTGAAAGTAATAATTATATAGAATGTAAAGATAATTTGTATGATAATCGACACTTTGATGACTAATTTGTAGAATAGTAAATGAATGTTTGATGACTAATCTATACAATAAGGGAAACTTTAGTGGTTATTTTGTTATTATTGAATAAAACCTTAAAATTATACTCTACATAATACCAATCATCAATAGCTCTCTACTAGTTCAATTCCTTTCCACATGTTCCATTTCTCTCTAGCTCTCTTTTGTTTTTCTTCATATTTGTTTCTTTATTTTTATGAAATTGTGCAATCACTAGTTTCTAATACCCCATTCTAATTATCTTCTCAGTTCATGTAACAGCTTTGATTGTGAAGATCTCGGCTCAATCATTTTCCGGCGCTTGCCTCGAACCTTTTGATTACTCAATACCTCAATTATTATTTACAGACCCACGGAATTTTGTAGCACGTTTTCGTCGTACAAATAACTAGATTTAGATTGTGCAAATTTCCACTCCAATGAATAATTAATTTGAGAATTTCCAGATATTATTGAAAACAATTCATGGCCACTAGAGAACTCACCAATATCATTCTTTCCTTTAATTGACTTTTCTGCCCGATTAAAATTGGAGTTACATTTGTTCGAAAAGTTCAGCAACTTGGACAAGTCTAAGATGCTTAACCCCTTCAGTGGGTAAGAAAAGAGACGAAAGAAACAATACGTAGAAATTAGACAAGTCCCCTAGCACAAGTGTCAAAAGCTGACCCGATCTGATTAACCCGCCCGAACCCGACCTGACCTGACCTGAGTTGACTGAAAAAGTCAACGACCCTAAACCTGACCTGAACCTGAACCCGACCTGACCCGTAAACAGCTCGGCCCGAATGAACTCGTAACCCGAATGATCCGAACCCGAACCTGACCTGACCTGAAATCAGCTCAACCCGAAATGACCTGAAACCCGAATGACCCGAACCCGATGAACCTGTGACCCGAACCCGACCTGACCCGAATCTCAAACCTGATTAACCCGAATCCGAAACCGACCTGACCTGAATCCCGAACCCGATTAACCCGAATCCGAACCCTAAGGAACTCTAAATAAAATTTCATCATAACAAAACATAATAATCTAATGCATTATAGAGTTACTATTATCATAACAAAATAAACTATTATCATTCATTGTCTAAACTCCGAAGCAAGAAAATAGTAGTAAATAATGTCAATTGTGCACTAATGACCAACAACAATTGTAACATTCAAAATGTAATCATCCAACGCATCAAATACACAATTCTAAAATATAATCATCCATGCATCAAATACAAAACCGAAATAATGATGATGCAATTCTTCAAGTAATCCGCAAATTTGGCCTCCATCTAACAAGGTATTGATGCTGATCTAACAAGGTATTGATGTCGATCTAACAAGGTATTGATGTCGATCTAACAAGGTATTGATACTGATCTAACAAATTATTTGAGAAATATTTAATTTTCAATTTTGTTGGAATAATATCTAATTTCTCTTCAATTTTTTTAGAACAACTCCGCGAAATAGATTTATTTTAAACTCCAAGGAAAATGGGAGAGGAAATTGTGTGAATAATTTTCTTAGTATATCATTGTTGTATATATTATATATGTCTGAATATAAAATACGTAGTATTATTTATAAAGAATAAAAGTTTAGTTTGAAAATTCAGCTACACGAACTTAGATCGACGAAACTCGAATTTGAACCCGTAGAAACCCGAACTTGGACTGAAGAAACTGAACTCGGACCGAAGAAACCCAAATTTGGCCCGAAGAAACCCGACTGACCCGGCCCAACCCGGATCAAACAACCCGAAACCCGAATGACCAACCCGACTTGACCAAGTAAACTCAACCCGATGGTGACTGAACCCGAATAACCCGAACCCAACCCAACTCGACTGAAAGCAGCTCAACCCGAAATGACCAACTCGAATGACCCGAACCCGACCTGACCCGAAACAGTCCAACCCGAAACAACCCGAAACCCGAATGACCCGACCTGAACCCGACCTGACCCGGCCAATTGACACCCCTAAGTACAAGGCGCACATGAATTAGACTGCTCATACAAACACATAGAAATTAGACAAGTCTCCTGGCACAAGGCTCACATGAATTAGACTGCTCATACAAACACAGCCTCATACTATCTGTCCCAAAAAATTGGTGCATTTTATTTTTAGCATTTAATCTATAATTTTATTTCTTTAATACTTTAATATGTAAAATTAAATATTTTAAATGAAGATTATAGATTAACATGAGAAATTTATTTTTTTCAAAAAATTTTAACGCACCAATTTTTTGGAGACGGAGTGAGTAACAACTCTAACTGCTTTTCAATTTTTTTTCGATGTTGTGGCATATTGAAATTATGACTAGAATGAATTCATTCCAAAAATTTGGGGAAAAATTTATATATAGAAACTACAAATATTATTTTTTAATTTAGATTTAAATTATTTGACTTTGTATATTAAAATGTTAGAGAAATAAAATCATAGAATAAATATTGAAAAAAGAAACACACTAATCTTTTATGACGGAAGTAGTATTTTTTTGTTCTTTTCTCTTCTACGACACATGTACTAGAGGTAGGAGCACTTTATCAATATACAACACTATATGAAGACAAAATAGAGCCAAGAATTTAGCAGTGTAGATGATCAAACATTAGTTACAAGTTATGGTACCAATTTGTGTCATTGCCTATTGGATATCGTACTCAATCTTAAAAGAGAGAAACTAATATTTCTAATTAAAAAACATCCAATTAAACTCCAAATATCCAATGTAGAATGATCAAACATTAGTTACAAGTTCATAATTACCATAATTCATTTATGAAGATAAAAAACCAAAAACAAAGTTTTTATTCTAACAAATGAGTTTTCCAAAATTTAGATTACAAGATTTTGAATTTGCATAAAACAAGCTGTTATTCAACCATTTTTCAATGAAAAGTATTTGGAAAAGAAAACTAAGTAGAAATCTTCTACATTCTTGAAAAGAACATATAACTACCCTAACCAGTCAATTAAATTGTGCTGAATGAAATTTATAGAAAGTGGAACAACTATGTATGTATCATGTATGTAAGCATGCATGTACGCTTGAAAATGATGGAGTAATTCCACCGTTACCGAGGCAAGTATATGAAATTCTAAACCTTGCAAAATTCATGTATACGAAGATGGAAAACCCAAAACAAAGATTTCCAATTTGCATAAAACAAGCTATTATCCAACCATTTATCAATGAAAATATTGGGAAAAGGGAGATTTTATCACTAAATTAAGGTTTGATCAAAAATAAATTTTATCACTAAACTGTTTTTATGATAGACTTTGGCCAATTTTACCACCTACCATGTAAATACTAACGGTAAGCATTATTACAATAGGCTTCACTTGAATATTTCCAAAATTTAGATTACAATTAGTTTTCAACTCCCATAAAATAAGCTATGCATCCAACCATTTATCAAAAAAGAAATTTAAAATAAAACTTGGAGAATTCTTCCACATTCTTCCTAGAAAAAACATAGTCCTATCGGACAATTAAGATGTGATCAATTAAGTGTGTTCTGTCCAATTGTAATCGGAGATAGATTTGTTTGAAAAGTACAGCTACATGGACAAGTATAAGATGCTTAACCCCTTCTCTGGGTAAGAAAAGAGACGAAAGAAACAAAATGTAGAAAGACATGTCTCATGGCACAAGGCTCCACATGAACTAGACTGCTCTAGCTCTATCCTCACTTTCATTGTACAATCTAGAAAATATCTTAGAAATTAGTGCATTTCTTTTCAAATTATTACTCTCCCTGTTTCACAAAAGATTGTAACTCTTGTTTTCGTTGTTTCACGATATTTAATCTTTGATTTATTTTTATGATTTTTGACATGTAAAATTAAATGATTCATTCGTTTCTCGTAATTTGAAATCTAAACTTTCTACATATAATTTTTTTTTTGAATTTTTATCATTGATTATCTTAGTAAAAGTTTGAGTTAAAACACCCCAACTTGAAATGCCAAAGTAATACACAACAATCTTTGTTAGATGGAGGGAGAACTAGAATGAATTCATTAATTTTTTTTTTCGGAAAATATATATAGAAAATATAAACATTAATCTACAATCATGATGACATCAGTGATCGCTTCCAGCTTCCTTCTTTATGGTCTTCCTTCTCTTCAGCCCCCCTACGGTGCAGTCTCTCTGTCCCTGCGCTCCTCCTCGTCACGCGATTGGCCTGGTTCATTTTGCGGCATCTTCACTCGATCGTTCCCTCCGCCTCAACTCGTAGCGGCTATCCGACGCCAGCCGATTTTGCACCCTTGCTCGCCGTTTCCACCGACCGGTCCCAATGCGTGTGTGTGGCTCTATTGTTGCCGCTGCTTCAATCTCCTCCCGGGTGCATATCCGCTCCGCTGCGTGGGCATGATGCTCTGTTTCAGGTTTCTGGCGGTGGCCGGTTTGGCCCTCCACGGTCTTCGGTGTGGTTAAGGGTTGCCTCACCCTACCTAGAGCATTGATCGTATGGTTCTGGGATTTGTTGGCTATGAGGGCTAGTCAGAAATCTCAATTTTTTTGTTTATTTGGTCCTCTATTTTGGTTCTTTTGTTTCGTTTAGACTTCATTTACTTTTGCTTTGTTTAGTTTATTATCATATAGGTGGGTTGCTTTGGTTACCACTATTTCGCGATTAGTTCTTTCATTAGCCCACTATGGTGCGCCGGTACTATTTAACCTTTGGGAGTGCAGGGGTACCGAGATCCGGATTCAAGATCTTTTTTCCGCAATAGTGGTTATGACCATCGTCATGATTTGTTTTGCCTTTGGAGGCCAAACAAAGAGTGTCTAATCGTAGTGGTACTGGTCTTCTTAACTAATTCCATTTATGTGTAGTATCCCCATTTACGAGCAGGTTTATTTTTACCCACTCTAGATGTTTTTGTTTTTCTGATGGGGAATGCTCACATTCAATACCAACAACAAGAGGCCAAAAAGTGTGAAAATCCGAGCACCAACCCCCGTACAAGGAAAAGTAGCCCTAAACAAAAAGGAGCATAGCATTTCCTACTCACCAAACAACTTAAGGTTGTATGGTGCACATCGTAAAATAATAGTTCGAAAGCAAGGGAACAACAAGTAAGATAAAAGGCACAACAAAGGAAGTGGAAGAGTGATAAACGAGTGAGTCTTGTTCGAGGCTAGGATGAGTCATTCATAGCCAATTTGGCTTTGATCAAGCATCTGTGCGCATCATCTCTCACGTAATACACGGCCCCCATCCTCCTCTACCAAACTATTAAAGATTTGGACCCTGCATAAACACCTGGAAGAAACCACCTAGCCATGGAACCAGTCCCGAAACAAGATATCAAGCATCCACTCCATTGATACACCTGAGCCAATTTAATAAAACAGATAATGAGGGGAGACTCTAGACCCACACTACCTGTAACCTAGGGCCTCATTGCTCAAGGCAGGGCGAGCCTTCATTGTTCGTCCTTGTTGTTTCAATCACATGTGCCTTTGAATCCTCAATAACCAGGCCTGTTGGGGTTTGGAAGCGTGGACAAACACAAATAATATATTTTTCACAGTGACGATTCCACGACTTTTCTTCACTATCAATCTCAAATCAACAATTACAATCACCAATTCTCTCACTCAACCTCACAAGCACTCCACCTAGATTAGCAACCACCGGCTAATCACACAAAAGCACTTAGCACACAACTATTGCGGCTCCATTTAAAACATCAAAATTATCAACACACTTGTCGCTCTCTCTCTCACACCACTTGCTCGCTGCATGTCGCTCTTTGCCTCTACCCTAAACTACACGCGCACACACAACACCTATTTATATAAATACACAAAACCAAATCCTAAACTAATTTGGTGCACCAATCCTAGTTAAACTAGGATTTCCAAAACAACATGGCTTCTTTAAAGCCATAATATAAACGGACCCAGTAAGACCCATTCAAACTTCAACTTGTAATAACTACAAGCTTAGTCCTCCAACCTTTCTAATTAAATAATATGAGTTAGAAACCAACAATCTCCACCTTGACTCAAATTATTTTTTCAATTTCACCTTTTATCAAATGTGCAAACCCGACCTTCTTGCTTGTAGGAACCTTCACATCCGGTGGCTCACTCTTGAACTCTCCTTTTACAATGTTGCTTTCAACTAACTCATACAAAAATTTTGTGAATTCTTCACTCCTTTCATAACAGCTAACACATTCTTTGAAATCCTCAAACCTCCATCTCGAGCAGAAAATCCATAACCCAATTTATCCAATTTATCAAGAGCGAAATTAAATTCCTCTTGAATTTTGGAACATACCTCACCTCACCAAGCGTCTTCATACTTCCATCATGCAACTTGATCTCCACGTTGCCAATTCCTTCAATTCTTTCTTCTTCACCATTAGCCAAATAAATTGGTCTATCACATTGTTCAAGTTTTGTGAACCATTCTTTCTTGGAACAAACGTGTTCCGAGCAAGCTGAATCAAACACCCAAACATCATCTGAAACTTTCTCCTTGATCTCTTGCACCATTAGCAACACATCATCACTCGTATAATCTTCCACCAAGCCAACATCATCTTTTTCTTCTACTTTTCTTTTCTTTTCCTTTCTTATTTGTCTTCAAAAAATCTCGATGTATTCTTTTAATTTTGGGCAATAAAATTTAATATGCCCCAAGTCTTGACAATACGAACATTCTGTTTTGCTCCAATCCATTCTCTGCCTTGAACTCGATCTTCCTCTAGAATCACCTTTACCTCTCCAACTATTTTGCTCTCGCTCCATCACAGCTACATCACTACATTCTTTTTCTTCAAACTTTCGAACGCGGTCATGCTCCAAAAGCACTGTAGTCACATCTTCTAACTTCAAAGTTTCTCTTCCAACCATCAACGGAGTCACAACCGGCTCATAAAATTTTGATAGAAAATTAATCAAAATTATAGCTCTATCTTCTTCCTTAATTTTCTCACCAATACTTTCAAGTGTGTAACCAATCTGTTAAACTCATTCAAGTGTGCAACCAAACCGGTACCATCTTTCATCTTCAAACCATATAATTGCTTCTTTCAACACAACTTTTTAGTAATTGATTTTGACATATACATACCTTCAAGTTTCGCCATCAAACTCGTTGGAGAGGTCTCGTTCAACACATCATACTTCAGTTATGGTGCAAGAGCCAATCTAATAGTACTCATCGCAATTTCTTGCATCTCTTTCCATCTGTCATCTTTAATTTCATCTGGCTTTATTTTCTCAAACACACTACCAAGCTTCTTCTGCACGAGCACATCCTTCACCATGCACTTCCATAGACTGAAATCTTTCGATCCAACAAAACGATCAATCAAAAAATTACCCGACGTCCCAGCCATCGCGAACCTCGCTCTGATACCACATGTTGGGGTTTGGAAGCGTGGGCAAACATAAACAATATATTTTTCACCGTAAAGATTCTACGACTTTTCTTCACTATCAATTTCAAATCAACAATTACAATCACCAATTCTCTCATTGAACCTCACAAGCACTCCACCTAGATTAGCAACCACCGGCTAATCACACAAAAGCACTTAGCAAACAACAATTGCGGCTCCACTTAAAACATCAAAATTATCAACACACTTGTTGCTCTCTCCCGCACCACTTGCTCGATTCATGAGGCTCTGTCTCTACCCTAAACTACACGCACACACACACACAACCCCTATTTATATAAATACACAAAACCAAATCCTAAACTAATTTGGTGCACCAATCCTAGTCAAACTAGGATTTCCAAAACAACTTGGCTTCTTTAAAGCCATAATCTAAACGGACCCAGAATTAAGACCCATTCAAACTTCAACTTGCAATAACTACAAGTTTAGTCCTCCAACCTTTCTAATTAAATAATATGAGTCACAAACCAACAGGTCCTACCCTCGTTCATTTCCTACCCGACGTAGGTTTTACCACCCCACTTCCTCACGGTGGTCGTCCTCTTCCCCACCCAGCCGTACCCCCACCTCTTGTTCGGATGGAAGAAGAAGGAACAAGCGAACGCCACTACCAAAAGTGAAGGTAAGCGGCAGCTCAGGTGATGGTTACGGTTGATCTTACAAGGGAGGCAAATCAGAAACCACAAGAGCTCGTTGCTTGGCCATCGAAATTTCCACACCTGGCACATCTACAGGGACCAATTTAAACCCCGTAGGCACCACAAGAGGGCTGGCCGTGCTTCCCGTATGATTGGGATCACACCAGCCGATGCATCAGGAGCAACAGGCGGTGGCCTAGGTGCAACTGACGGTGCTACCAGGGTAAGGGGTTCCCAAACCCGACCATCTCGATCCCTCAGATTAGTACATGCATGTAAACCAGGTCCAAACAAATTTTCATGCGTAGCCATGCAATCCTTCTCCACGTGTGTTAACAATCCACACTGTAACAAAAATCGCAACTTTTCGTACCGCACTTCCAAGAACAACTTAGTGTTATCCATAATCTGTTTGAATACCACTATGTAAGGGTTTGGTAATATCCAAAGTTACCCGAATCTTCGTGTCGTGCCATCAACAAGAACACCCAAATATTTACCCAAAGCTTCACCCATAGATTGTGAAGCCCATCCAAACGGTAAATCCAAAGACATGAACCCTAAGTCCACAAAATGAAATTACATAGTAGACAATTGATCTCCAGGTTTAAGCATATTCAACACAATGATTCAATTATGAAAAGCCCACGAAGACAATCGAAGAACTCCTTCTAAGTGTTCTTTCTTCTCAAATTCAAAGGTACAGATTGGCTTTCGGGTTACCTATTCCTTGGCGAACCTTAAAAGTAACATGTCCCTGCTAAGCCGCTTTGAAAGCCTGCTCCAAGTGCTCAGGCCGAGCATTGCAGCTAGAGAGAACCCGCGCAACAAGGGACAACGACATCACCGGTGCCAAAACAAGGCCATCCACATTGATAGCCGCGATTCGCCCTCCTACGAAATTGCAATTGCAGTCATTCCCTCAGCCAAAGCCTTCAACACCATGAATTTCGACAAGAGGAGAGAAAGAGGAGAAAAAGGAAGGGAGAAGAGAAAGAAAACCAGATTGGAGAAGGAGAAGAGATCGAATGGAGAAGGGAAGTGTTTCGTAGAGAAGAAGAAAAGTAGCCTCCAAGACTCTACCAAACCCTAGCAGAGCAAGGAGAGAAGTCCCGGTTCTAAGATATTAATTCTATTCTGGGTGTTTTAGTTCGTCAACTATGACTATTTTGTAATGATTTATCATTAATAAAATAGATCTTTCCTTTTCAAAACAAAGCGCATAAGAGTAAGGAAAAGTAAGTTCCCTCCAGCCTCATCCTACGCCTCAAGTCGTTGATTAAAATCGTTCTCTTTATTATAAATAATGTTCTTGAAGTAAAAAATAAAAAAATAAAATAAACATATTTAATAAAACTGTTTGTTTACCATGGATGTTAGGAAATTATGTTAGTGGTTAATGTCAAGTTAATGAGTCAGTTTATTGCTATATTAATGGCTTATTTAAGCTAATTGTTGATTTCAAAAGTCATCTTTATATATAAATAGTAATGCAAGATTATGAATATATAAAATAAGGTTTCTATAATTATTTTTTTCATATCCTCACAAACACCATCACTCTTCCCCAAAAATTAAACCCGTTGCATCCCCTCATGTCATCGTTGATTCCTGCTAATACGAGTTAAAGGATGAGATCCTTCCGATTGAGAAAGGCCATCAACAACGAGTCAGTCGAGTTGATCGGCGACCGACGATGCTTCTTCTGTTTACTTTTATTCGTCTCGTTTCTTTTGTATTAATTGGAGAATTACGATTTTTTCTTTTTGCAATTTAATTGCATTAATTTGCTGTTATGGGAAACAGATGATACTTCATAATTTTATTGGCGCCTCTGAAGTGGTATGGGATGTTCTAATTGATTTTGGCTTTTTTTTTTTTTGTGTTCCTCGATGCAAGCTAGTGCTTGTTTGTATATTTTCTCTTCTTTTGTTGAAGTATCTTTGGTTGATGTCCAAAAAAAAGATGATATAAAATGCTTATATTTGATTCTAATTGATTCTTACCGGTTTTCCTCTGGGGGAAGGTTTTTATGCTTCAGGTCAAGCCTATTAAAAACTTTCGCAATTAATTACATTCGTTGTCGTATATAAAACATTTAAAACATATACATCTGTTATATAGAAAAATCGATTTCGAGAATAGGGTAACTTACAGTGCAGATGCAACACGAAAATCTTGCGTCGAATTGTTAGCCACTCATTCAGCATATTTTTCAAGCATTCCCCTACAACAGTTGGTGATATTACATTGCGTTCTATTAGTCACTTAGTGCAGTCGACTTATTTATAGTAGAGGTAGTTTTTACATGATTCTAACGGATTCCTGATTTTCTATGCAGGTTTGTTGAGCTGATCACTACGTGGGGAGGACAAAGTTTACTGCGGCCCTTACTGCGGTGGGCCGCAGTAAGTCCATTTACGCAGTAAACGACGTGGTTGCTGGCGCAGTAAGGTTTACTGCGGCCTTAGCCGCAGTAAGGCCGCAGTAAATTTTTTTTTTTAGGGTTTCGGTTCTCTTTTTCATCCGCCTCCTTCACATTTTTCTTCATTCTTCCATCTTCATCTTCATTCTTCCATCTTCATTCTTCTTCTTCATTCTTCCATCTTCATCTTCCCTTCATCATCATCTTCATTCTTCTTCATCCTTCTTCTTCTTCTTCTTCTTCTTCTTCTTCTTCTTCTTCTTCTTCTTCTTCTTCTTCTTCTTCTTCTTCTTCTTCTTCTAGTTCTTCTTCTTCTTGAATTCTTCTTCTTCTTTTCTTCTTCTTCTTCTTCTTCTTCTTCTTCTTCTTCTTCTTCTTCTTCTTCTTCTTCTTCTTCTTCTTCTTCTTCTTCTTCTTCTTCTTCTTCTTCTTCTTCGCTTCGCCTTCCTCTTCTTCATTTTCGGGTTTGGACGAATCCGGATGAACATTCATCCGGATTCGCCCATTTTTTTAATTATTCAAACAGAGTTCTGCGGCCATGCCGCGCGTGAGGCCGCAGATGCGTACGCGGCCGACGCGCAGTGAGTTCAAGCTGCGGGCATTTTAATCGGCGTTCACTGCGGCCATCGCGCAGATTGGTACCACGGGCCAAGCTGCGCAATGGGCCGCTGATGAGGCCTGTCTTCTACGTTGTGGATGAGTGAATCAAGGAGTGCACTCCAAGTTGATTCTGATTTGTAGTCGGCCCAACTGGAATTTAAAGTTTTTGCTTGATCTTGTTATATATTATTAAGTGAAAATATGTACATGGACTCTTAATTTCCGCAAAACATGTTTATTAATAAGTGTTTGTTGTACTTTGCTGATTTGCTTAATTCAAATAGAGCATTAATAAGTGTTTGTTGTACTTCTACAATATTCTCATAACCGCACAACAGTTTGTTTTGAATTAAGCAAATGTCAATAACACCCCTAAAGTATCCTGCTTAAGTATATATAATAGGATTGCTTAAATATTGATGCTCACGCATGTGCAAGTGATGTTCATGCACTTTTCAATACTGATGGATAAAAAAAATGATGTATTCACTTTGAAATATGGCCCTTTAACTAGTTGTGTAATTTAATCTATAAATTGTTTTCTTTAATATGTTGTTATACAATGTCAAATAATTTTTATATAAAAGATAAATCAAAGAGTCTAGTGGTATATCGGGCCGGGCCCAATTCATTGACTAGGCCCCCAGGTCAAGGCCCAACAACGTCAGCCCAATTCACTGGATGCACGAGGATTTCTCTAAGGAACGACCAACCACGAGGGGCTCACCCCGCGACACCGCCCCCTCGCCCCATTCAACCGCGGGGGCTCTTCCCCTGTCATTTCACCAAATTTTCCACCTCATTTTGACTAAAACATGATTGTCTTAATCTACAAATAGGGCCTCCGCCCGTAACACCTCGCCCCACGCGAGGCCTCGTCACTTAGCAACTTGGGGCTCTTCCTGAAGACTCCTCACACGATCCCACCAGATCAGTCACAATCTCGGGAGCGTCCTCCCGTAAACTGTTCCCACAATCCCAGAGCGTCTCCATCTTCCATACTTGTGCCCCAACAGTCACACCCATGATCAACGGCACTAAGGAACCAACCGTCCTCTCCACCCCTATTTCTGCTCCCGAGTATTTCATTTCCCTTGCAGATTACTCTCTCCACAGCAAAGCACTCCTCCAAGCATCTGAGAGCTCAGCCCCTTTAGGAACGAGACTATCATCTAGTTTCTAAAAATGTTTTATTTCCAACTGTTGTAACAATCTCTTCTTAGTTAAAAATTAAGTCAAACAAACACTACTAGAAAATGGTACAAAACCAACGGTCGGTACCAACGGGCAAACAAGCCCGTTGGTAATTTCGAAGGTCAAAAATGAGCAAAGCTGAAATAGGAGGGTGGCATAGAATAGATATGGGAGTGGTGAGGACAACAGAGGCTCGGAGAGCAGCAGCAGGGCTATCAACAGAACCTTCACACAAATTCTGAAAGGGTCACAAGAGACTAATCCATTAGACGAGGAGGTGTTACCAAAACCGTTCACCATGACTACTAGTCTTAGGGAAGAAGAAGTGCAATGGCTAAAACGGTGTGTTATAGGTGAGGTGAAGCATGCTTCCTTATTAGCAAAAGTTTATGATCTTCTACAAAACACTGGTGTAGCGACGAGATTTTCGACCGTGTTACCACCAATATGTTTCTAGGTCGATTGAAAACATAAAAATGATCTACAAGATATCTAGATCTGTTAGTCAATTACAAACGAAAATTAAAAATTCTTAAATACCCAAAAATTGGTACCATGGGATTTATTTCATATTTTTGCTTGATTTTTATTTAATCCTTTATTATTTTATTTTTTGATTTTTTATTAAATGATACACAAAAATAATTGATCTTAATGAAACTGGAACTAATGACAATAATTAATAAAGAAAGAAAAATAGAATAACATTACATATGTATCATAATGCATCATAACTAAATTAACACCATTTAAATTAAAGAATTTGCAAAAAAAAGGAATTAAAAAGAAACAAGAAGATGCTTCGGATACGGCTGGATGGTGACCAGGCGGCGGCATGGATTAACTAGGCGGTGCGGGGCGAGACTAGAGGTGATCGTGGAAGCGCAAACGGCTACCTGGATCGCTGGATTCGTCTGGGTCTATTGCAGATCGGGTCGCGGGTCGAGGCCAAAATCTCCCGATTCCAGCGGCTTCAGGCGAAACGGACGACGGATTTGAGTTCCTGGCGGTGTGACGAATCTGATGGACTAGGATTCTAAGGTTGAGAGGCAGGATTGTGAGATTGAAGTTGATGGGGTTAAGAGCTTCGATTGTGGACAAAAACAACTGCAAAATTTTGCTCTTTTTTATGGGATTTTTTTTGTCTTGTTTTGGGTAATTTGAATGGGTATTTATAGGGAATGGAATAGGGTTAGGGTGGAAAAGTTTCGGTATGGATTTGTTGACACCCAATTTTGTCCGGGATAGTATTTTAGGTTTCGTGATTTTCGATATTTTTCCGTATTTTTATTTCATGTGATTTTTGTCAACATTTTATGTACTTTTCGTCATTTTCGTATTTTTAAGGACCTTTTATTAATTACTTCGTGTCTTTGTTATTAATTTCGTTACTTTGTTAACTTTTCGTCATTTTTTTTATTTCGTGTACTTTTGTTAATTTCGTTATGAGTCCATGCGGGGAATATTAATCCCACGGGACTAGCACTACTTCCCTACTAGGAAACGGTGAAGGCTTGGAGAATAACGTCTCACAAGTACAACAACACCGTATTCCGCATAGAAAGATCTTGTTTTGTTTAGAGCTCGGATAGGAAGCTCAATGACATGAATGTAACAAGTATGTTGTGCGTGTGTGTGTGTGTGTTACAATATGTACAATAGAAACACAACACAAAAAAGTACAATCAAACAAATAATTAAAAACAAACTCGTTATATGGCTAGACAAGTCCCCAGCGGAGTCGCCATCTGTAGCGACGTGGTTTTTTACAGGAGTCGCCACCAATCTTTTTCCTAGGTCGATTGGAAACCTGAAAATGGTCTACGAGAGATCTGGAATAGTTTGTCAGTTACGCACAAAAATAGTTAATTTTCATACGCCCAAAATTGGTACCATGGGTTTTTTAGATTTTTGCTTGATTTTAAGACATAATGGAAAAAAGATAAATAATAACACTAAACATAAAAGAAAAAAAGATTCTTAGTAATTTACATAGCTAATAAAACTCAAAATATCTTAAAATAAAATTAAAATAATTTATATCGACATAATAACAAAAATATTAACTAAGATAAAAAGGTTTAGGCCTAGTGCCCAAAGTGTAGAGTTTTAAAGTTGAAAGAGTGGCTTGAATGAAACTGTGGACAAATAAAGGGGTTTAAGTAGAGAAAGGATGAAAATAAAGGGGCAGGGACTGAAGTTGTAATTTTTCCTGAAAATCACAGTTTCTTCTTCAAGGTCCGCCGGATTCTAGGCTTGGCGGCGGCGCCCAGCAGCCACTGTGACCGGTGAATTTCCGCGGCGGACTTGGGTCCAGATGGTGGAGAACAGGCCGATGGTTCCAACAGTGGTGGTGGGAGCGGCCGAATGCGGATGAAATGACGGATCGGCGCTTAAACGTCGAAACGTGCGGCGGTTTTTGTCCGATTTCTCCTTCTCCGGTGCAGCTCCGGCGACGTGAGATGGTGGGCTAGCTTCGTATCGTCATGGGGGAGGTAATGGTAGTGGGTTTTGGAGGCGAAAAGGGCTGTAGAGGGAAGTGAGAGGTGGAGGTCGGTTTCGGTTTTGAGCCGATTTCTTCGCTTTCCGGTGGTTTTGGGTCAGGACGGGGGTACCTTCGGGTTGCTGGAGGCTTGACGGTGAGGATGGGAGTGGAGGTTGGCGGTGAGGGTGGCCGGAATGCAAAATGGAGGGTGGAGGACGAACTCGTCAGTGAACGAAATTTTTGGCCCGTTTTCTTCGATCCTCTCCCCTGTCTTTTCTCTGCGAAAAAGCTCAATTTATAGGCGGAAATGTTGATTGACAGGAGCTAGAAGTAATCATGGTGGAGTCTGAATTGAATTTTGATGATGGATGGATGAAGGGCAGAAGCGTGGAGATGGCGTCGGGAGGAGACGAGTTCGTCCTCCACCCTCCATTTTGCATTCCGCCACCCTCACCGCCAACCACCACTCCCATCCTCACCGTCAAGCCTCCAAAGAACCCAAAGGTACCCCGCCCCGGCCCAAAACCACCGGAAAGCGAAGAAATCGGCTCAAAACCGAAACCGACCTCCACCTCTCACTTCCTCTACAGCCCTTTTCGCCTCCAAACCCCACTACCATTACCTCCCGATGACGATACGGTTAGCCCACCATCTCACGTCGCCGGAGCTGCACCGGAGAAGGAGAAATCGGACAAAACCGCCGCACGCTTTGACGTTTAACTGCTTCGATCCGTCATTCCATCCGCATTCGGCCGCTCCCACCACCACCGTTGGAACCACCGGCCTGTTCTCCACCATCTGGACCCAAGTCCGCCGCGGAAATTCACCGGACACGGGCGGCTGCCGGACGCCTCCGCCAAGCCTGAATCCGGCGGACCTTGAAGAAGAAACTGTGATTTTCAGGCAAAATTACAACTTCAGTCCCTACCCTTTATTTTCATCCTTTCTCTACTTAAACCCCTTTATTTGTCCACAGTTTCATTCAAGCCACTCTTTCAACTTTAAAACTCTACACTTTGGGCACTAGGCCTAAACCTTTTATCTTAGTTAATATTTTTGTTATTATGTCGATATAAATTATTTTAATTTTATTTTAAGATATTTTGAGTTTTATTAGCTATGTAAATTACTAAGAATTTTTTTTCTTTTATGTTTAGTGTTATTATTTATCTTTTTTTTCCATTATGTCTTAAAATCAAGCAAAATCTAAAAAACCCGTGGTACCAATTTTGGGCGTGCATTTAAAATTAACTATTTTTGTGCGTAACTGACAAACGATTCCAAATCTCTCGTAGACCATTTTCAGGTTTCCAATCGACCTAGGAAAAAGATTGGTGGCAACTCCTGTCAAAAACCACGTCGCTACAGGATTAAACACCAAAATTAGGAGGGGATTATGATTATCACCATCCAGAACAATTGTTGCACGTATCTTCTTTTCTTGATGATTAAGAATACGAATTTATGGGCAAATTACCATTTTTCCTCCAAGACTACCAAAAAGATAAATTGGGCCCCTCTCCTCTTCAAATTGCTCAAATCGACCATTGGCTTAGTTCATTTGGGTTAGAACGGTCGTTACTTTAAATTTCGAGCAAAACTCGTGTCAACAAGCTGGATTTCGCTTCGATTGTGGGACGAATAAAAAAACTGCAGAATTTTGCTCTTTTTTATGGGATTTTTCTTATCTTGTTTTGGGTTAATTTGGATGGGTATTTATAGGGAATGGATTAAGGTTAGGGTGGAAGAGTTTCGGTGTTCACGTGCTTTATCGATAATTATGCTAATACTTAATGTGGACACAAGCATTTTTGCAGGTGTTTGGTGTCGGAGGTCAAAACGGGTGAATTCGGACGTAAATGGGCCATAAAGAGAAAGTTGAGGACCGAATCACAAAATCTGAAAAAGTTCAAGGGGAAGCCGGGGGCGAAACCCGCCAGGCTTCACCATGCGAAACCCCCCAAAGCGAAGCCCCCAGGGCGAAGTCCCCGCGCGAAGCCTGGTTTGGCATCGAAACCGCCAAAAATAATTCTGGTCTCACTAACAACTCAGAATAAACCAATTTGTGTATAGTGGTGAAAACCAGGTCGAATCCCAAGGAAACTTTTTGAATTAAAGTTTCTAAGCAATTAACTGAAATAGAAGATTGGGGGGTTTTGTCAAATTGAATGCTAAAAGTAATCAAATTAATCAAATACTAAAAACGTTCACCTAGTGTTGATTATCTACTCCAAACATATGGTTGATCATCGAAACAAATATTTCTTTAACTCAAGTAAATAAATTGGATTCCTCCTAAAACTAGAAAGAACCCAAATAATTCACGATAAATTAATCGTAACAAGCGACAAATTAATTCCTTAATCCCAAGCAACTAGATATTGAGAAGCAATTTCTAATCAACTTAGAACTAGCATGAAGAACAATGATCGAATTTATTATTCCAAGCAACCACCTAGAGAAGCTAGTATGATTTAAATTGCCTTATTTATTCTATATGAGTTAATAAGAAATTTACGAAATTGCAATTAATCCACTTACTTCTAATGAATCCTTTCACACAATCGGCTAAAAAGATTCAAGCATAATCACAATTTCGTAACCAATCCTATAAGCGAGAATTAGAAATCAATTGCAATAATTAAGAACTAAGAAGAAATATATACTTGAAAATCAAAGAAAATTATAGCTCAAAATCAATTCTCACAACCAAGAATTTGGAAATAGATATCCAACCCTAGACCAAACTAAGAAATTACTTGCACATGTTTTAGAATGCAAAGAAAATTTTAATGAAAAATTAGAATATTACTCCCGCCCTTGGTTGCCTCTTTTATAGAGCTCCCTGTATCCCTAATCCTAATGTAGTAAAGAATCCTAAACTCACTTGAAAACTGCTATGTTGAAATCTGTTTAGGCTTAGATGAGCTCCTTGAAGCTTTAGGATTTTTCAGGAGTCCACAAACTGTCGGGCTATCCGAATTGGTTTCATTCACGCAATTAATCAAACAGCTGGTGGGCACATTGTTGAGCAAACAGCCACTCAGTGTCTTCCAATCACCCCGGCCTTTTTGAAACTAACACCCAGGCTTCATCCTAACTACTAGAAGCTTCAACGTTGCTGTCTAATTCTTATAAATTGAACATGGTGAGAGCGTGCGGCCCTTGTGAACCGAGACCAACCCCAATCAGGATATCAACCGAGATAGAAATATTACTTGCCTCAGGACTGCAATTCTTGTAATTTCCTTGAACTATTAGCTAGCTTGACATTTGCACCCCACCATATAAGGCAAGGATCCGGAAGCAAAATAGAACTTTTCTTCTCTTTGTCCGAAACAGAGCTCCTAAATCGTGGCTGAGTAAACTTCAGCTGTTTATGATTCACCTCAATCCCAGCTCAGGCCTCCAATAATCTTAGCCTTGTCAATTTAGCCCAAACGTTTAATTTGAACTGCTCCAGCCCTTGGCAACAGCATCGAGATTGCTTATTGGAAGAAGTTGAAAGCTCGATCCAAGGGTTGCTCATAAATGGTAGCTGGACAGAAGATCCGAAGGCAATCAAAGGAACTGTTCTGGACTATTTTAGGAATCTTTTCAAAGAGCCCGACACGAATAGACCAATCTTCACCAATCAAAGATTTAGGAAGCTGAACGAAGCGTATATTATTAACATGGAAGCTCCTTTTTTGAATAAGAAATCAAGAAGACGGTGTGGCTTTGTGGTGGGGGAAAGCTAATTAAGAGGTCCTTAAAGAGGACGTGATAGTGGTCGTGAAGAAGTTTGAATCAATCGGCAGGTGGGAGCGGGTTGCAACTCCTCATTTATTGCTTTGATCCCAAAAGTGTCAGATCCTCTTCTCATTTCTGATTTTCGCCCTATTTGTCTTGTCGGGTGTTTCTACAAAATAGTGGCAAAGTTGCTTGCAGAGAGATTAAAGGGGGTGATGGTGAGTTTGATCGGGGAAGTGCAATAAGCATTCATTCAAGGGAGGCAACCAATGGGGTTTTGATGATTAATGAGGCGATTTCTTGGGCTAAAGAGAGAAAGCGACAAATGCTTCTCTTGAAGGTGGACTTTGCTAAAGCATATGACCGTATCATGGAAGTTCTTGGATTCTATCCTTTAGCAAATGAACTTCGAGCCCAAGTGGAGGGGCTGGATTACGGGTTGTGCTGGAGTTTGCAAGAGTGTTCATCCTCGCAAACCGGAGTCCAATCGGAGATTAGAATGGAGAGGGGCCTTCGATAGGGGATCCACTATCCCGTTCTTCTTTATTCAGTTGTTGAGGCTCTTAATTTGTTGATGGAGGAGCGGTGACTCAAGATGTGTTCTGCACTGTAAAAGTGGGCGGAGGGGGTGTGGCCCTCTCCCATCTCCAGTTTGCAGATGAGGCGATCGTTTGTAGTGAGTGGTCGGTAGACAATTCAAAATCTCACATGGCCTTGCTGTAGTGTTTTGAATCGGCTTCGGGGCTCAATTAGCCTTGAGAAGACCAGGGTGTTCGGTGTGGGAGTCAAGTTGGAGGCGGTTAATATCCTCGCCAAATCCTTGGGGTGTTCTGTAGATGCCCTTCCATTCACGTACTTGGGTCTGCTAGTGGGACAAAACATGAGCCGCATAAGAAGTCAAGTTCTTGTTTTTAGCAAAGTTGAAAAAGGTTGTCGAACTGGAAGGCAAATGTGTTGTCCATTGGCGGTCGTCTAACTTTGATAAACTCCGTTCTAGGAATCTTACCCCTGTATCATCTTTCAGTGTTTCGTGCTCCAGCTGGTGTGGTCAAGAAAATTGAAACACTTCAAAACAAATTCTTTTGGAGTGATACGGGGAAGGAAAAAAATGATCTGGGCTAGGATTGAAAAGTTGTTCGGAGATAGTGAAGCGGGGTTTAGTGTGAGTAGTCTTAAGGCTAAGAACTTAGCGCTCTTAGGCAAATGGAGATGGAGGTGGTTAAAGAAGGAGGACAGTTTGTGGGCGAAGTTGGTGGCTAGTATCAACGAAGGAATCCCGGGATTCCAAAGACACTTGGAGATGGGAGCCAACAAATGACGGTTCCTTCACAGTTCGGTGCATGTCACGAGATGATAGGTGCTCATATTGCTGCAAACCATGGCATCCCCTGCAATGGTGTAACAAGGTGCCCAAGAAGGTGAAAATTTTTATCTGGAGAGCTTTGCGAAGATATATCCTAGTTCGTGCTCAACTTCAGCAGCGAGGTTTGGAGGTGGATTCTACTCTATGCCCATTATGTTCGCAAGCAGTCGAGACCACGAATCATGTGCTAGTCTGTTGCACTGTTGCCATGGAGATATGGCAAACAATGGCGGTTTTGTGCAACTTGGAGGTGTCTTTTTTCCTGGATTTTGTCAATGTCTTGAAGGGTGACTTTATCTCTCAAGTTCGAACGAGAGCCTCACAGGTGTGGCAAGGGATCGTCTACGTCACTACATGGTCAATTTGGAAAGCTTGGAACGGGTTGGTCATGCAAAACTTCCCCTAGAATGCTTCCAGGATTTTTGCGGATATTCCGGTGATGTCTTTTCTTTGGATCAAGACCATATCGAAGAATCTCAGGATCTCATGGGATGAATGGCTCTTTGCCTCTCTGCTCAAGGCTGTAGAAGGGGTGGGCTAATAAATTTCATCATTTTGGCCCCTCGATTTTCAGTGGTGCGTTGATCTTCTCTAACTGTTCTGGACTGCCTTTTGCGCTTGGTTCCAATTATGTTGCTTGCTTTTGTTCTGCATTCTCGGCCTCGCAGGATCGTTCAAATTGGTGGCAACTAGGGGAGGGTTTGGAGCAACCTTGCTACTCTTTGTTTCCGTGTTTTTTTTTTTTTTTTTTTTGCTGAGCAATCTGGCTCTATGTTGTTTTGTTTGTTCGTTGTTCATTGCAGCTGATTCCCTCGCCTCATGGGAGCCCAGCAATTACACCATTATTTTGTTTTCAATTTTGGTTTCTAATGAAGTGATTCGCTTGCTGTTCGGAAAAAAAACATGGAGTCTCTGTCCTCTCTTCATCTCTATGCTACACCAACCAAACATTACCATGTGTGCAACATTTAATATTTTGGTTACCTGCATTTTCTCTAATATTATTCAAGACTTCGTCCTACATAGGGCTACGGATACTACAAATAAAATTACTTAGCAAAAAGGTTTTTTAAAAACATTTTATTAATTTCTAAAAATTCGTGAGCAATATTGAAATGATACCAGGTCTCAATAAGCACTTTTCAAAGATATTATCTCTCACGCTTGATTAAAGAAAAATGAAGGTTTTTATTTTACATTTGCAAGTTTGAATATTTATTCATACTTTGTCTTTTTCTTATTAATATATGGAGTAGTAAATACTACAACTATCGATAATCCAGAAATCTTGTAGTAAAATTCACAAATATTAATTAATAATCACAAATTTCTAATTTCTAATTTTCTTTGCAATTTGTTTTACGTACTCATGATTTGAACAACATGAAAATATGAATTGATATTCTTTCATTTTACTTTGCATTTTTTTAAAAAAATTCAGCGAAACAAACCTCACAAAGGCACCACAAAAGCATACTTTCGCATAAAAGCATCATTAGATGCATAGAGTGCATCATTTGATGCATGGAAGGTATCATTCTAGAAGATGAAGTGCATTGTTTGAGTTCATCATTCGAGAAAGGAAGTGCATCATGTGTGAGTTGGAATGCATCATTAGTGAGAAAAGTGCATCATATTTGTAAGGGAAGACATCATAGCGTAAAAGGACAGCATCACACTGGTCACCAAACGCATCATTTTGAAAAGTTGAAGAAAATGAGTGCATTATTAAGTCATCAAAACAAGTCATCATTCTGGTGAGGGCATCATATTGCAACAGGAGTGCATCGTTGTAATCACCAAATGCATCATTTTGGGAGGTTGAAAAAAAATGAATGCATCATTATGTCAGCATAACGGGTGCATCATTTTTGTAAGGTAGCGCATCATACTTGAAACTAAGAGCATCGTTCGTGTCACCAAGAGCATCATTTGAAACCAAGATATCTATGTTATTGACCGAACCCAACCCTAACTCCATTTCGGATCAGGTCAACCCGAATCTGAATTTTTCGGATTCATGTCGGGTTGACCCTAATAACCCGAAATTTGAACCTCCATAATTCAAAAAAACTTCATTTATATGTTCTTTTACAACGTACAGAAAGAGAATGGAGAATGTTGATAAGCTAAGGCCTAAGGTTAATCCATTTGGTGATGCTAAGTCTAGGGAGGTGTTCTTTGGAGGAACGAGGCAATGATTGGAGAAAGATTGGGTTTTAGGTGTAAGTGGTGACTGGTGTGTGTGCGTGTGAGGGATAGAATTAGGTTTTAGGTGTAATTTTGGTGAATTGGGTTTGTTGGTGGGCTTACTAAATAGGTTGGGCTTCTACTTTAGTGTATGGTTAGGATTTTAACAGGTTGGGTTTGGGTGGGTTGAGTAGTTGGGCTAGGATTTGAAAGCTAATAGGAGGAAATGTTGGGCTGGGCTATAAGTGGTGGATTTTCGGGTTGGATGTCGGGTTTTCGGGTTAGCCCGACCGAACCCGTAAAACCCGAAAATATCGGGTTCGGGCCACCCAGTATAATTCCCTTAACCCGGCCCTAACCTCGCAAATTCGAGTTTGGGTTCGGGTCGGGTTGCGGGTTAAACTTACACCCCTAGTCGAGGAGGTTGGGCAATGCCAATTAAAAGTGATTTGGAAATTGGAATTGGGATTGGGAGTTGAGTGAGGCAAAAAGAAATTTTAATCAGCTTTCACGTGGGGTGGGGTGGGTGGGATGGGCTGATGAGCTTCTAGTTAAAAATGGTTTGGTTTTTAGGAAAAATGTTTGGGTTTGGGTTTGGTTTATTTTTTTTAAGTTTGGTTCATTATAGATATAAATTGTAGTGTATAAATTCACATAATGGATATAATTTATAGATAAAATTAAAATTAACGCATTAATTTATAAAAATGCACATCATATACCCTATCTTTTACAAAATGTTGGGGATGACAATGGTCACCCCCTGTCTCATAACACACCTTCGCCACTGCCTCCTGTCATCCAAAATCCTTCATAACAAAGACCAATAGAGAACATAGTTAGCTTAGAAGTCTCTAACCTTGTCTTGTGACGTTTGAAATCTGTGTAGTGCACATATGGATCTCTTTTCAGCACACCCGCATAATGTAAATTGCAATACACGTACCTCTTACTCATCTGCACCATTATCAATTAAAAAATCGGATTCATGACGAGTTCAATCTATAAATAATCACTAATCACAAGCTTCGAACCTTAAAACTAAAACAATACACCAACCTTAGAAAGCACGATCTCTACAACGAAACAACTTCTTTGAGGACGAAAATCGATCGGAACAACAAAGGAACACGAGATCAACGATGAATGAGATCAGAGATGAAGGACGACGACAATGAGAGATCTGGTCTTTGAACCCTTTGTTCAGGCCATTTTGGAGAGAAATTTCTCACATTCTAGGTTTTAATTCATCCGCTTTTTGTAATTGGAGGTTAGGTCTGATCTTTGCAAACGTACATGTTGGTCACTCTTAAATGGGCATCGTTAACTGAGGCCGTCAAGTGCAGACGGACGTGACGGCATGTGATACCACATGCCAAGTAAGCTAAGCCGAGGTCCTTATTCGCACCATTCCAATAGTACAAGGTACCATTCTGCCCACTTTGAAGTTTAGACCTAACTCGCCCGGGTCACTATAGTTTAGGGTGGTACAATATATTTAAGCCTTTAATTTACGATTTTATTTTTTTTATAACTTTCTCAAACATAAATTTAGACATTTTGCACAAACAAGTTTTATGATACGTTATTTAAAATCATATGTTTTATAATATTTGTAATTAAAAATAATATAGATAAATTGAAGTCAAACGGACATAAAACTTTAATAATTTAAAGTAACTCTAAGTTGAAGGGAGTATCTAAAATATAAGTATAATACTCCCTCCATCCCCCATTATTTGATCCATTTGTTTTGACTGTTTCAAGGTTAAATATTTGACTCAAAAATTTATAAAGATAAATAGTGAAAAAAATTAAAAAAAATCCATTTAGAAACTTTGTATTTCAAGTTATGATACTTATGTAAGTTATTTAATTTTACATGTCTAGATATTCTTAAATAAAATCATAGATTATGTATTGTGAAATAATCAAAATAAATGGATCAATTGATGGAGGACAGATGGAGTATAAGTATGCTCAATTTTCTGTCACCTATCCAAGTTTCTATCTTCCTTATTGATTTATTTCTTCTAGATGCTGAAATGAAAGTTTTTGTGCCTTTCGATATATGTGGAGTTTTTTTATAGGACAGTAGAGAACATGCATTTGCACTAGAAATACAAGGAATTGAGTTTTTGATTTTACATCGAAACACTAAATAATGCATTATTTTAGGTACTTACTAATGCTAGAGGTGAATGATGGTGAAGAAACATGAACAATTACTTTTTTTGAAGCAACAAGTTCTATCTGACATTGTCCAATCTCGACAAACATTAAATCTTTAACGGTAAATTTCTACTTTAACTAATTTATACTCCCTCTGTCCCAAAATTATTGAAACACTTTCCTTATTGGGTTGTCCCTAAATTATTGAAACACTTTCCCTTTTTAGTAAACTTTTGTACATGAATTTACTCAATTATCCCTCATCACTCTCTTCCATCTACCAAGTCAACTCAAAATCAGCTCCACCTAAAACAGCGTGCCCAGTTTCAAAAATAATGGGACGGAGGGAGTATTATTTTAACATATGTTTACATGTATCACAAATGTTCTTTTAACAACTAACAAGAATTGTACAATGATTACTTTTACAACAATCTGATATTGTTTAGGAATAAGGAGTTTAATTTTTCTTTTCAACATTGATGACAACTACTTTGGAAAACCGAACATGAGGGAAGAAGAATAATTGCAACAGAGCTTTCAAGTTTCATACAGAATCTACGGACAAATACGCATATCAAGGATTTAAAAAAACATAAAAACTTCACGCACTACATCGGAAGAAAAATGACACAAATGATGTTGATGACAATGAACTAGTCATCAATATGCATAGGAAAAAACAAAAAAAAAGTAACATAATTTATTTTTTACCAAATTAGTTGCTTATTCCATTTTAGTTTTCTTATACTACCTCCGTCCCTGAATAATTGTCCCGTTAGATTTTGTTGTTTCAATATTCATTGTTTGACTCTGTTAGTTCATAGAGCAGGAGGTATGAGAGAAAGAGAGGCGTGAGTAGGGCTGTAATGTATGCTCTCTTCGTATTATTGCATAATCTGGTTTATATAGCAAAGAGCCAACATAATCCTAATAGAAGTAGAAGACCTAAAACAGCTTGAGTTCTACTTGGTGTAAAGCACCTTTCATCCTAATATAACAAGAATTAAAATAGCAAGAGTCCTAATCCTAATCAAGTCTTCTTAATTTCTTTCTCTGCAGTTTGTCTCGGGATGATTCAGCAACACTCCTCCTTGTTGCTGGAGCTACAAAGTCCTATCATCCTTCTCGTGTCTTCAAATCTGCCTCTAGGTAAGGCTTTAGTGAAAATGTCAGCCCATTGATCTTGTGTTTGACAAGACACAAGTCTCACTTCACCTTCTTTTTGCACTTCTCTCAAGTAGTAGTATTTTATTTTGAAGTGCTTTGTTTTCCCATGGAAAACTGGATCTCCAACTATGGCAATAGCTGCACGATTGTCAACATAAATGGTTGTATTCTCCTCCTGTGCTTCAAGCAGATCGGACATGATCTTCCCGAGCCATATAGCCTGTTTTCTTGCAGAATTTGCAGCAATGTATTCAGCCTCTGCAGTAGACTGAGCTATGGTCTCTTGCTTCCTGGAACTCCATGTAATCACAGCTGTTCCAAGTGAGAAACAACTCCCCGAGGTGCTCCTCATGTCATCTACACACCCAGCCCAGTCACTATCAGAATATCCCTTCAAATAATATTCGTCAACTCTTCCAAACCTCAAACCAAAATCAACAGTTCCCTTGATATATCTAACAATTCTCTTGGTTGCTTGCATGTGTAAGTTACTAGCACAGTGCAGGTATCTAGATAGAACACCTACAGCATGCATTATATCTGGTCGAGTGGTTGTGAGATACATCAAACATCCAATCAGACTTCTATATTGAGCTTCATCTGCCTTCACTCCACCATCATCTTTACTGAATTTTTCTTTAGCAACCATAGGGGTAGGAGTAGGCTTGCTGTCCTCCATTCTAAATTTCTTGAGTATTTCCAGCGCATATTTGCGTTGACTCACAAATATGTCATGCCTCCTTTGCTTCACTTCTATTCCTAGGAAGTAGGCCATCTTTCCTAGATCTGTCATTTCAAAACTGCTGGTCATGCTCCTCTTGAACCATGTAATCACTTCTTCACTGCTTCTGTCACCGGTAAATCATCTACATAAATGGAGACAATTAATGTGTCTGTCTTTGGTTTTCCTGATATATAGAGTAAATTCACTCAAACTTCTCTTGAAGCCAAGCTCCAAAAGATAGGTGTCAATACGGCTATACCATGCCCTGGGGGCCTGTTTCAGCCCATATAGTGCTTTCTTCAATAAATAGACCTTCTCCTCATGTCCCTTAACAACAAAACCATCTGGCTGCTCTATAAAGATTTCTTCCATTAAATAACCATTCAGGAAGGCTGATTTCACATCCATTTGATGTACAATCCAGCCTTTCTGAGCTGAAAGAGCTAACAAAAGTCTCACTGTATCAAGCCTAGCAACAGGAGAAAAAGTTTCTGAAAAATCCACTCCATATACTTGTGCATAGCCCTTCACAACCAGCCTTGCCTTGTGTTTATTTATGCTACCATCCGGGTTTATTTTAGTCTTAAACACCCACTTAACACCTATAGTTTTCTTGTGTGAAGGTCTGTCCACAAGCACCCATGTCTCATTTTTCTCAATCATCCTAAACTCTTCCTCCATTGCAGCCACCCACTTCTGATCATGAGCAGCCATCTCATAGTTGGCAGGTTCTAAAATTGCAACATTGCATCTTGCATATATATCAGATAATGACACAGTGCCTCTTATTGGTTCGTCATCTATATTCTCATCCTGAATCTCCTCATCTATCATCTTCTTCTCGTTTTGTTTCTTCTCATTCCAGTCCCACTTCTCTTCCTCGTGAAACTGAACATTCCTGCTGGTTATAACTTTGTTTTTCTCTGGCAAATAGATTCTATACCCCTTAGTCACCAAGCTATAACCAACAAAAATACCTGCTTCAGATTTCTGATCCAACTTGTCTCTTCTTATTTGTGGGATATAAGTGAAAGCAAGACATCCAAATGTCTTTAAATGCTGAAGTCTGGGTTTGCTGCCATGCCAGGCCTCAAATGGAGTTTTTTGTTCCACAGACTTGGAGGGAAGTCTGTTGAGAAGGTATGTAGCTGTATTAGCGGCTTCCGCCCATAATTTTTAGGAAGATTCTTCTCATATAGCAGGCATCTGGCCATCTCCATGATTTTCTTCCTCTCCACCACCCCATTTTGTTGTGGGGTATAGGGGCGATGTATTGGTGATGAATACCGGCTTCACTACAGAATTTGTTAAATTGGGCTGAGGTGTATTCGCCACCATTGTCGATCTTACACATAATAATTCACAGCTACTTTGTGCTTCAACCCATGCTTTAAACTCCCAAAATACCTTAGCCACTTCTGATTTTTCTTTAAGGAAATAAATCCAACACATTCTAGAAAAATCATCAATAAAAAGAATATAATACTGCTGCCATTTAATGATTCAGTCTAAAAGGTCCTCCAGTGTCTGAATGTATTAGTTGTAGCTTGTTGGTGGCCCTCCGTGTTGTTTTCTGTGGGAAGGGCAGCTTTGCTTGCTTTCCGAGCTTGCAGGCCACACATAACTGAGGTTCTTCTAAACTATCTGGCAGCCCTTCCACCATCCCATGTCTGAGCATATATTTGAGACCACTATGGTGAAAGTGTCCCAGCCTTTTATGCCATATAATTGCTTCAGTCTCGGTCCTCACTGCACACATCTGCTCAGGTGCTTCAAAATCAAGAGAAAAAGATTTATTTTCCATTTTAACTCTGAACAGCTCCTCATCAGATGGCCCTTTGATGATACAGCCTTTGTTCTCAAAAAGAACCTTGTAACCTTTCTCCAATAGCTGTCCCACACTCAACAAATTCTGGCTTATATCAGGTACATATAACACATCGGAAATTACTTTTACACCAGAATTTCCAGCAATGGCTATAGTACCTTTTCCTTTGGCCTCTAAGAACTTACCATCTCCAATCTTCACCTTTGACTTGATGGAGGTGTCCAAATCCTTAAAGAGTAGCCTATCGTGGGTCATATGGTTGGTGCAGCCGCTGTCTATCAACCAGTTTTCAGAAGAGGTAAGATTGATTGTGGCAGCTGTGAACATCTGCTCCTCCTCAAATTCAGCTTCAGCCTTCTTTGCTTGCTGCCTTCCTTGCATATCTTCTCAATGTGGCCAAGCTGACCACATTTATTGCACTTTCTGTCTGGTCTCCACCAACAAAAATCAGGTTTGTGGTTAGTTTTCTTGCAGTGTGGACAAGGTGGGTATTTTTGTTGAATCTGTCCAGCTGATTTGTTGCTCTGTTTTGGTCCTCCTTTTCCAGAAAATTTCTTCTTCTTTTCCTTATTTGAAGTCTGTGTAGTCATGATTAAAGCCCCATCTGAAGTACCTCCTTTCCTCATATTTTGGCGTTGTTCCACAGCTTGTAGGGAATTGAGCAGCTGAGATATAGTGATTTTTGTTAAGTCTTTGGAAGTTTCCAAAGAACATATCATAGACTCAAACTTTTCAGGTAGAGATACAAGTATCCTTTGCACTACTCTTGCATCACTCATCTCCGTTCCAAGCAATCTGATTCTGTTGGCTAGACCTATCATCCTGTTGAAGTAGGCCTTGCAAGTTTCATCCTCACTCATCCTTTGCATCTCAAACTCTCTAATTAAATTGAGAGCTTGCATGTTCTTCACGCTTTCTCCTCCTTCAAATTCTTCCTTCAAGAATTCCCAGATTTCGTTTGGCTTTGTAAATGTCAATATGCGGTTGAAAATATCTAGAGAAACAGACCCAAAAAGGGTAGCCTTTGCTTTTGATTTTGTAGTTTTCCTCTCCTTGTGCTTCTTTATCTGAGCCACTGTTGGATTTTCTTGTAATGGCTCAACTTTGTATTCATCTTCTACTGCCTCCCATAAATCGTTGGCTTCAAGATATGATTGCATTCGAATGGACCAGATGTGATAATTCTCTCCATCGAATGCAGGTGCTGTCATGGTGTGGAAGCTGTCCTTCTCCATTGTTGTGGCTTATTTTGTGGGGTTAGGGTTTTGTGTTTGTAATCTTTGGTCCCTTAAGAAAATAATGCTCTGATACCAGTTGTTAGTTCTAAGCAAATAGAACAGGAGGTATGAGAGAAAGAGAGGCGTGAGTAGGGCTGTAATGTATGCTCTCTTCGTATTATTGCATAATCTGGTTTATATAGCAGCAGCCAACATAATCCTAATAGAAGTAGAAGACCTAAAACAGCTTGAGTTCTACTTGGTGTAAAGCACCTTTCATCCTAATATAACAAGAATTAAAATAGCAAGAGTCCTAATCCTAATCAAGTCTTCTTAATTTCTTTCTCTGCGAGTTTGTCTCGGGATGATTCAAAGCAACACTCCTCAACAGACTCAAGTTGTAACAAAGATAAACAGCTCAAAAAAATTCAAAAAACAATACTTGGAAAATTTAGATTGCAAATATGAGCACCCATGAAATATTTCATTTTCGATGTCTAAACATTTTCTTGGCAATGGAGTGCCACAGAGATACAAGTTGCCCTCATAAATGGAGGGGTCATCATTCAAGGTTAGGAACCGGTTCGCGAAGGGATCTGTCACGACAAGTTGTTGTATGATAAGTTCAAATGACTCAACGATGTCAAGTTCGTAATGCTTGTTGGAATCGGTCCTGACATTGTTGGAAGAAAAGTCAAGAGTTTCTAACGGTGTTAGATGCCCTATCTTCTCTGGTAATGTTCCGGTGAGTTGATTAAGGACAAGTTGAGAGTGCCTAATCTGGTGAGGGTTGTTAGGCCTTCTGGTATCTCTCCTTCTAGATGATTTCTTGACAGTCAATGATGTTTACTAGAACAAGCGCCTGGTATATGTAAGAATTCTTCCCTTCATGTTCAAATCTATCATATGTTCTGTATTTGAATACCTAGCAAATCTTTGGATCACCAACGAATCTCGGACCTTCTAAATTACCAACACATGGTGGTATTACCCCGATAAATTATTATGACCAAGGTCTAAGATGTGCGAATACGGAAGTGACATAGAGTTTCGGGGATGATTCCCGTGAAAGAGTTCCTCGAACACTCAATATGGACAAGCGTGGCATCGTCTCTCCAATCCATCTTGGAATGTTTCCAGTGGAATGATTGTCTGCAAGTCTAAGTTCATACAAGGAAGTGCAATTCCTCAAGATTGCAATATTGCCAGAGAGATTGTTGTTGTTCAATATCAATTGTTGAAGTCGAGGGACTGAACATAGTAGTTCTGGAATTTTCCCAGCCAAATGGTTATTTGATAGATCCAATGTAGACAATGTTTGGAGGCCCTCCAACTGAGGAATTTCCCCAGTTAGATTGTTACTTGAAAGGGACAAGGAGATCAAATTTGTCAGTTTCCCAAGTGATGTTGGGATATCACCTGTTAGGTAGTTCTCTGAGAGGACCAAATTCGATAATCCTGACATTTGGGAACCAATTGTTGTAGGTATCGGTCCCGAAAATGAATTGTTTCTTACATTGAGATTCTTGACATGAAGAAAAGTGGGGAGTAAGCCTTCAAACATGTTGCAACTCAGGTCCACCATGGTAGCATTTGGGGCAAACATCAGTGACTTGGGAAGCTTTCCACTTAGATGGTTGTTGGAAAGAATCAAATATGTCAACCGCGGACTGATTAGCTCCCAAAACCAAGAAGGTATTTCTCCGATGATGCCGATGTTTTCAAAGGAGACACGACTAAGTTGTGTCTGAGTTTTCAGCCAAAAAGGGAAGTACTTGGGATCCATTTGACAATCAGTCACCTTGCAATTCCAGAGATGCTAAAGGCCCATAGATTAGTCCAATATTTAGCTAGGCCAATTTTTTACCTTCTTTTCCATAGCCCGCGGTCCTCCCACTCTTTGCCCCTCGCTTTCCTTTTTTTTTTTTTAACCTTTTAAATAAAAACATTCATCTCTTCTTTTTCGGTGGGTCATAGGTATAGAAGAAATACAGAATTACAAAAAAAACCAATTTAATGAAATCATAGAGAAGAATCCAATATCGATTAAACCAACTTAGATTGAGATGAAGAGGCTGTTATTATTCTCGTTCTTTTACATTTATCAACGAATAAATATACTTACCTTGGATTCCAACTAATCATAATTGACAACATCTTAGCTAATTGTTTTGAGTCATTGTTACATACAACTCCCTCCTCGACTCCTTGCAGCTTATGATATTTTTAGCCGGTGACTGCGACTCCCTGCAACTCAAGAGTATAATGTTTTGTTGGTAGAATTTTGATGAAAAATAGAAGAAGAACACACCCTTGAGGGATTATTAGCATTAATTGTTTGGTTACCTACTCTCTAATTAGGGCCTTTCATTTGATTTAGATTAAAAACTAAAGGAAAAAAGTTTCCTCCTAACCGAGATAGAGGGAAGTAATTAATCCCACATACATGATATACTATTATGGAGTTGAAACCATCGCTATTAATTACGGATTGCCACAATCGTAATAAATAGAGGTAACGCCGTAAATAATAGCGAATAGTGATGATACGAGCCAATACTGATATGCCACATATGCAGGAATGAATACTTTCCTCCTCCTTAGGTTAGAGCAAAATATCGTTCAAAACTAAATTGATGGAGTAAGTTAATTGATTTTTGAGCACGTTTGCATCCAAAATAATGAGTGTGGCAAGATTTTAATGTAGAATATGCCAGTACCTATCCAAGTATAATTGTTTTAAACATCTCACTAAAGTTTATAGCAGGCCTTGCACCTTTTACTTTGTTCTGGGGCATCTACGACTCTTTTTTCCTTTATTCATAATAAATTATACACGTGTAAAAAGAGGAAATGGCATCCATCACAAAAAGATTAACTGCTAAAAGCCTAAAACACACTATTGGGCCGATGGATTGGGCCTTAACAAAAAAAGTTGCAGCCTGCAATTTGGATTTCATATTGTTTTGTGAAGCCGGTCCAAAAAAAAATTAAAAAATGGAGCTAAAGTTAACGCACACTAAACCAAACACTCAACACAAATTTCCTCTTTCAATCCATTCTCCTCCTCATGCTGTTATCTTCGTCTCTCTAATTTCATCTCCTCTTCTTCACTTGCTTCATCAACACCACCTTCGTCATGCTTCTCAGTTGCTCCTTCTTCCCGCCGCTCACATCGCTTTGAACAACGCCCTTCTCCAACTTCGATCCGTTGTTCAGTGTTTGCTCCTGTGCTTCTCCAACTGTGCAAAGTACAGAGATGCTTGGATGTAGTAATATTGTCAAAGGAATCCTTTATTCCAGCACCTTGTAATCTGAGTTGAGTAAGGGTAGTAATATTTAACAACCAGCTTGGGAGGCTAGCGTTGAAGTAATTTTTCGCGAGATTCAGAACCGAAAGAGAAGTGAAATTTGAAACCGATGAGGACTGAGGAAGGTCATGAAGTTTGCACCCGGGTAAATGCAGTTCTTCGATGGAAGACAGCGTGGCAACTGCTTGCAGCCAACGGTTTGATGCTAAACTAAGATTAACAGATCCTAAATTCAAATACTTTAACAAAGACAACCCGGATAACCAACTCAAATCAGCCACCCGCGGAATGCTTGGACCGATCAAGAACGAGATTATACCACCATTATCATATGATCCGTGGAGATCAAGGTACAACAATTTTGAGAGATTTCAAGATGAGGTGGAACCATCCCAGAAAAGTTTATCAAAGAGAGATTGAGGTATCTCAGCCTCCTTAATGAACCTATGGAGCTTGGGATTGTACTACTCTCAAAATCATTGCAACTCAAATCCAAGTAATGCAGATACTTCAACTCAAAAAGTGAAGGGTTTAGCTTACCCTTCAAGCCAAGGACTGAAAATGCCAATGCATCCCATGAGCCTCTGAGATCAAGCTTAGTGATATGACCCGTTCGTTTGCTGCAACCAACACCTGACCATTTGCAACAATCTCTTCCACTCCATGATGAAAGCTTGCCTGTGGGATCTTCAAGACCTTGTTTGAAACTGATAAGGATTTGTCTCTCCACTTCAATGCAATTTGCTATGATTTGGCTGGAGTTGGAGTTCTCAGGTATTTGTTTAGTGTGAATTAGCGTAGGAAAGAGAAAGAGAAGGATGAAACATACGACAAGTGGAGACATATCGGTTTCGCACAATATTTGAGATCAATCTTTATGTTTCTCCACAAATCTAGCTAGTTAGAGACTGCTCTTTATCAATTTATAGAAAGTCGAACAACTATGTATGTATGTATGGTTGAAATTAATGGAGTAATTCAACCGTTAGTACCGAGGCAAGTATGAGAAATTCTAAACCTTGCAAAATTCATTTATGAAGATAGAAAACCGAAAACAAAGATTTTTATTATAACAAATGAGTTTTCCAATATATTATTACAAGATTTTCCATTTGCATAAAACAAGCTACTCCCTCCGTTTCCAAAAAATTGGTGCGTTTTTTTTTTTTTTTTGATGTTGTGGGAGATTTAAATTATTACTACAACAAATTCATTAAAAATTTGAAAAAATATTTTGAAAACCAGATACATTAATAATCTTCATTTAAAATATTTTATTCTACGTATTAAAATGTTAAAGAAATAAAATCATAGATTAAATGCTAAAAACGAAACGCACCAATTTTTCGAGGACGGAGGTAGTATTATTCAACCATTTTTCAATGAAAAATATTTTGAAAAGAAGACTAACTAGAAATCTTCTATATTCTTGACAAAAACATTTTTTTTTTAAAGATGACTTTTTTTTAATTTTACTTCAATCGAGTTTTATTGGGATAGTTCTTCTAGCGGTGTTTTCTCTATACATAAGATTCCAACACCTGACCATTTGCAACAATCTCCTCCACTCCATGATGAAAGCTTGCCTGTGGGATCTTCAAGACATTGTTTGATTCTGATATGTTTTTGTCTCTCCACTTCAATGCAATTTGCTATGATTTGGCTGGAGTTGGAGTTCCCAGGTATTTGTTTAGTGTGAATTAGCGTAGGAAAGAGAAAGAGAAGGATGAAACATACAACAAGTGGAGACATATCGGTTTCGCACAATATTTGAGATCAATCTTTATTAAAAATGATGCATAAAAATGATGGAGTAATTCAACCGTTAGTACCGAGGCAAGTATGAGAAATTCTAAACCTTGCAAAATTCATTTATGAAGATAGAAAACCGAAAACAAAGATTTTTATTATAACAAATGAGTTTTCCAATATATTTAGATTACAAGATTTTCCATTTGTAAAACAAGCTACTCCCTCCGTCTCCAAAATATTGGTGCGTTTTTTTTTTTTGATGTTATGTGAAATTTAAATTATTACTACAACAAATTCATTAAAAAAATTGAAAAAACAATATATATTGAAAACCATACACATTATTCTATAATCTTCATTTAAAATATTTTATTCTACGTATTAAAATGTTAAAGAAATAAAATTATAGATTAAATGCTAAAAACGAAACGCACCAATTTTTCGAGGACGGAGGTAGTATTATTCAACCATTTTTCAATGAAAAATATTTTGAAAAGAAGACTAAGTAGAAATCTTCTATTCTTGACAAAAACATTTTTTTTTTTGAAAGACGACCTTTTTCTAATTTTACTTCAATCGAGTTTTATTGGGATAGTTTTTCTATACATAAGATTCCAATATTCCAATGAAACTAAATTGTGATGAATGAAATTGTCTTTTGTCTGAATGAAATTGGAGTTTGTCAAGATTTTTTAGAAAAGTAAATGATACTTGAACAAGTCTAAGATGCATAACCCCTTCATTGGGTAAGAAAATTAACTAGAAAATAGACTAAAGAAAAAAAAAACTTAGAAAGACAAGTCACATCGCTATCACGGTTTTAAAACCAAATCGGACATCAAACTGTTTAGATAGTGTTCAAGTTTCAATTAATACAACCAATTAAGCTAGTGATTGGATCACATTTTTCTTTAACCAATAATAGTAAATATTTACCTTTTTTTATAAAATTCTTCAGCTTCTTCTTTATTTATTGTTGGATAAAGTTTCTATACACGGTTGGTGTAAGTGTTTTTTTCCACCACCATCTTTTTATGAATACAAAGACAAACAGATTTATTATAAAAATATTATTGAAGCTCACAAAATTGTTTTCATTCGATTCATGATAGAGTAATTCATGTTAACCTTGGTTAGACCTAGCATGCCTGCCGTCGTTCTTTGCTTTAGCTTGTAGCACCGTCTTTGCCAAGGTCGGCCGCGCCGGTCGAGTCCGGCCTCTCCTCCTCCAATGTTGTCTTCCATCTCCTCATCGACGCTGTCACACGCTTGCTATGGTGTTCGATCACAACATCTCTTCCCTCGGTTATGGCGTCGCCGCTCAGGTTCGCGGGTCTTGCGGTTGTGTCCGTCTCTTTCTCATGCTTCCGTCTGCGGCTCCACGTTCTTTGTCGCCCGGCTCCATTGTGCCTAGGTCCGTTCTTTTCTCCCTCTTTCTGACGGTGGGTGGAGCGTATGCTGGTTTTGTAGGTCACCATCGTCTTCTTGTCGGAGGAACAAAGGAGTTGTCTTGGGACCGGATTTTTCCTATTCCAGCAAGATTCAATCAGCTATTTGCTTGTTGCTATGGATCCGTCTTCTTTGGAGGCGAGGGGTATGAAGGAGGGTTGGTGTAACAGACCGTGTACAGTGCCAATATATTATCCGCTTTGGGCCTCAGTCCGCACGGATTTGATTCTATATGAGTCCACAAATAAAACGCATCTTGTAGGTTTAAGGAGCAACCACCCTTATAAGGCATGCATTACTCTATTAGCCCCTCCATGTGGGATGAACAACATCATCCACCCTCCCTCAAGTGAGTCCAACGTCCTCACTGGCACATGGACACCGTACAACCAACCTCGGATACCATTTGTAACAGTCTGTGTACAGTGCCAAGATATTGTCCGTTTTGGGCCCAGGCCCGCACGGATTTGCTTCTACCTGAATCCATAGGTAAAACGCATCTTGTGGGATTAAGGAGCAACCACCTTTATAAGCTATGCATTACTCCCTTAGCTCCTCCATGTTTTTCGGTACCGCAAGACTGAGCGAAGCCTTGTCCTCCCTGGCATCACGATCCACTATTCTGGGAGTTGTCTGGGTTGTGGGTCTCCCTGGACATTTCGGGCATTGTTGAATTTGACCCCTTAGTGTTGTCAAGGACTTGGACCTTCCAAGACAACTCGAGCCCGTTCAACGGGACATGAATTGATCGGACTTGTCTGGAGCAGGTCGCATACCCAATCCAGCGTACCAGTTGGCCTCAGGTGTGTAGGTCTTTTGGTATTCGTCAGATGGATCTCGTCACTGATGGGGTGGGCATTCTCATGGCTCATCTCTCACACCGTCACTTCGACATCTCAGACTCTTAGTATCAGTCGTTTAGAAGTTTACAACACTCCTGATTATCTTTTAGTTTTCTGCTACTTTTGCTTCGTCGTCTTCGTTAGTTCTTTTCAATTATTGTTAATCCTCTTGCACGAGGTTGTTTCGCTTTTCTTTTTTCGCTTTGCTGCTCTATAAGGTTTGTATTATGATTCATTGAATTAATAATATAAACATTTGTTGTTCATAAAAAAATCTATATAGTGATAACTAGCTTTTAAAAGGTAAACGGTTGTACCGATGGTCCAAACAGTTAAACCAATTGTACTATAAACCGATATCTGGTAATTCGGTTTTTAAAACACTGTTTAGAAATTCCAAAATTCAAACTCGCATAAAATAAGCTATATGCATTCAACCATTTATCAGAAATATTATAATAAATCTTGGAGAATTCTTCCATATTCTTCCTAGAAAAACATATATAGATCTATCGGACAATTAAGATATGATCAATTAAGGGTCTTTTGTCCGTTTGTAATTGGAGTCAAATTTGATTGAAAAGTACCGCTTACTTGGACAAGTTTAAGATGCTTGACCCCTTCCCTTGATAATGAAAAGTGTATGTCTATTTACCATATATGTGAAAAAATACACACCATAAAAATTTCAAGTTTATCCTCTTAATAAATCTTTATGAATGGTGTTTTAGTCTTTTAATTTATTAGATTAATTGGTTAAATTAGTTAATTAATGAGTGTGGATAGGTTGTGCCAATGGCACACTATGTGTGCCCCTAGATATAAGAAGGAAGGATGATATACGTGAATCTGTCAACGCCGCGTTCTGGCGACAAATTCGAATCGCTATAAGGTAAGTCGATCACCTTCCTTCCTCTTGCGAAACGAAATCCAACAACAAATCAACCAATCGAACTCCTTTCTCGCATTTAACGCGGCAAAAGGACGACAAAAAACAAGCAACCACCGTCCTCCGGCAACAAAAACCACCAGCCACGCCATAGTGTTCAACAGCCAAAACTCAGAGTCTACAGGCGCGTAAAATTGTTCTTCCTGTTAATAGTGATGCTCTACATCAAAGTTATGATGCTCCCTATTAAAGACTGGCTCAACATTTCGGCTTATTACCAAAATTAATTAGATTTTTACCACAAATGATGTGCTTCTTGCACCAATGTGAAGCTCTAATTTAACATCATGATGCCTTTCTCAATAAATCACCATGCTCCACCTTGTCCTGTTTGTCAATAAATGGATGATCTTTGAGGTATAACGGTGCAAAGAAAAATATGGTGCTCTTCGCTCACAATGATGAACTTCGTGAAAGCGTGATGCTCTTTAATCAATGTACAATGCTCGTATTTTAAAAATTGATGTTCTTGTTACCAAAATGAACTGACGATAAAAATATATTTTCAACTTTTAATTTTATGAATGCTCTTAATGACATATCCGATGCACGTAGATTCAATGGTGATGCTCGCGCTTTGAACATAGTGTTACATCTGTTAACAAAGTATGATATCTTGGTTCAAAATGATGTGCTTGGAGTCACGAATGATGCGCTTCGTAAAATTATGATGCTCTTCAATAAAGTATGATGCATTCGTTAAATATGATGCTCTTGGTGTCATGGATGATGCTCTTTGTTTCAAGTATGATGCTCTACCTATCAAAAATGATGTACTCGTTTTGATGACTTAATCGTGCACACATTTTCTTCATTCTCTTAAAATGATGCCTTTGATGACCATAACGATGCACTTCCGTTGCACTATGATGCTCTCAATTACAAACATCGTGCACATGTTTTGATAACTTAATTATGCACTCGTTTTCTTTAACCTTACAAAATGATGAAGTTCTCAAACTGATGCTCTATGTGGTTAAAATGATGCTCCTTTTATAAGTATGATGAGCTTAGCACTTAAAATGGTGTTTCATCTAGTAAGTATGCCTTTATGGTGCAATGTATGTGATGCTTGTTTATTTGAAAAATTTATCTTCTCGCAATTCATCACTAATTGGTGCTATTAAGTTCATTATAATAGATTTAAGCATTATTTGTATGCAATTTGTGGTTACATCATTTTTACACAAAAGAGCATCATAATTAATCGAGAGCACATCATAATTATATGTAGGAGCATCATAATTTTGTTGTCTGCAGCGGGTTGCAGTTTCAGGACTTGAGACGAATTTTCGTCGTTCAGCTCAGAAAATGGCTGGGAATGAAGTGTCGACGACCGGGGAAGAGATTGACGGCTTCGGCGGGGTCGATTACCGCCTTGGTTGGCGGATTTCGTCGGATCGGATAACGGGTCGTCCGAACGGATCTCCTACAATTCTTGGTTTCCGGTGGTTGTTGATGGAGGGGGAGACTATCACTGAGTTGCTAACTGTCGGCCAGTGTTTAAGGGAGGAGCTACCATGGTCAAAGGCTAGAAGTGAGAGGTGGTGGGTGGTGGTTAAAATCTCCGTGGAAGTCGACGTAAATAGCAGGAGAAGAGAAAAATGGCATTGTTGTAATTAAATAGACTTTGGCACAAATTGTCACATATTTGAGGGTGGCACACTATAGCCTGTGCCTTAATTAATAGTACATTTAGGTATGTATTTTTACATGTGTAAATAAACGATCTCAAAAGGAGACTAAAGAAACAAAACGTAGAAATTAGACAAGTCTCCTCACATAAGGCTCACACAAACACAACCTAATAACAGCTCTGACTGCTTCCTCACTTCCATTGTACAATCTAGAACAGATCTTACTACTCGCCTTAAAACTTAATGCGTTTTTAATATTATGATAAATTTAAATTATTACAAGAATGAATTCATTAAAAAAAATTTGAAAAAAATAATATAGAAACTACAAACATTAATCTATAATTTGTATTTAAATTATTTTATTTTACATATTAAAGTGTTAGAGAAATTGCTGAAAAGGAAACGAATTAAATTTTCAGTGGTGGGGTGTAGAATTTTTTGTTCTTTTCTCTTCTATGACACATCTTTAATTATGAACATACAACACGATATGAAAATTCTATTAGCAATGTTATGGTACCAGTTGGTGTCATTGCCTATCGGGTATCGTACTCAATCTTAAAAGAAAAAAACTACTAATATTTCTAATTAAAAATCTTACAATTAAACTCCAATTATCCAATGTAGAATGATCTAACATTAGTTACAAGTTCATAATTACCATAATTAGTTGGTTTCAACCTTCCATTGCCTATGGCAGAGCAATGGCTACATAAATTTTGTCTATAGCTTTGTCAAGAAACCGATAGAATTGGTGCCTCCCTGATTTGTTGATTGCTAAAGAGCCACACACAACCCAGAAACCCACGACAATCCCAAAGGCAAGCCCTATGCCAAACCATAGCATGTCGAGATACTTCTCTTCTTTTTCAATTTCATCACTACCTTTAGGATCCTTCTTGTCTATGTCAGCAATTGAGCAACCTTTCAGCCATGGAGAGCCACAAAGGTACAAGTTACCCTCATAAATGGAGGGGTCATCATTCAAGCTAAGGAACTGGTTGGCTGAAGGAATCTGTCTGACAAATTGTTGTATGATAACTTCAAATGACTCGGTGCAGTCATGCTGATAATGCTTGCAGGAATGGGTCCTGACAAATGGTTGGAAGAGAGATCAAGAGTTTCTAACAGTCTGAGACGCCCGATCTTCTCTCGGCAAGTTACCTATGAGTTGATTATGAGACAAGTTGAGAGTCCTTAACCTGGAGAGATTTGTTAAGCCCTCTGGTATCTCTCCTCTCAGATTATTCCTTGACAGATCAATGATGTTTACGACTTCAACTTGGCGCATGGTATATGTAAGAGTTCTTCCCTTGACACTGAACTCTGTATCTTCATAGATATAATCCATCTCTTCCATAATCTACTTCTTTAGTCATACATGTCAGATTTCCGACACATGATGGGATTTTCCCTAATAACTTATTATGACCGAGGTCTAAGATGTGCAAATATGGAAGTCGACAAAGATTTTCAGGAATGATTCCTGTGAGAGAGTTCCCTCGAAGACTCAATACGGTCAAGTATGACATCTTCTCTCCAATCCATCTTGGAATTTTTCCAGTGAATTGGTTCTCTCCAATTATAAGTGTAGATAAGGAAGTACAATTCCTTAAGGCTGCAATATCACCATAAAGATTGTTATTGTTCAATCTCAATTCTTCAAGTCTAGGGAGTGAACACAATGACTGTGGAATCCTTCCAACTAATTGGTTCTCTGATAAATCCAATAAAACCAAGGATTGCAAGCTTTCCAACTGAGGAATATTTCCACTGAGATTGTTACTTGAAAGTGACAACCTTCGTAAATTTGTTAATTTCCCAAGAGAAGTTGGGATATTACCATTCAAAGAGTTCTCTGAGAGGACCAACACCGACAATCCTGGCATTTGGGAACCAATTGTTGTCGAGATTGATCCTGTAAATGAATTGTTCCTCAGATAAAGATTATCAACATGAAGAAAAGTGGGAGTGAGCCTTCAAACAAATTAAAGCTCAGATCTAAAATCACTTCATAAACCGGATCAAACTTAAGCTTAAGTACTTTGGGAAGCTTTCCACTTAACTGGTTGTTGGAGAGGCTCAAACATATTAGTTGCAGACAGGTTTGCTTCCAAAACCAAGAAGGTGTACTTTCTCCTTTGAGGCCAACATTCTGAAGCCTGATACTAACAAGTTGTGTCTGAGTTTTCAACCAAAGAGGGAATTTGTTATTCATTTGACAATTTCTTATACGAATCTCGGTTAGACTAAAACTTGGAACCCAATTTGGACTAACATCAAAGGCTAGAGACTTGTTCTTCGACGATAAGCTAAACAACTTCAACTTTTTCAGATGAATGAAATCATGATCAGATATGATTCCTACCCAATCATTCTCCATAAGATTTAACTCCACTAACCCTTCAAGTTGTCCAATATTGGTTTCTCTGAGCGTACCATTCAATGAGTTAGAAGCCAAGGAAAACATGGTCAAGTGTGAAAGGTTTACAATGGATGCTGGAAGAGAACCAGAGATCTTATTACCAGATAAATCTAGATGCCTCAAGTTTTTGAGTTGTCCTAATGATTCTGGTAGCTGTCCATGCAACTCATTGTTCCATAAATTCAGCTCTTTCATACTAACATTGCTGCACTTGGAGAGACTCTCAAAAAGTGTTGATATTTCATCAATCATGCCATTATTTGACAAGTCCAGGCTTTGCAAATTACAAAGTTGCTTCCATGAAGTATTGTCTAAAAAGTTCCTTACTTTAGTTTGTCCAGGTAGAGGTGAGTAAGGGTAGTAACATTCAGCAACCAACTAGGGAGGATTGCATCGAATTGATTTCCCATAAGATTAAGAACGGAAAGAGAAGTGAAGTTTGAAATCGAGGGAGACTGGGGAAGGTCATGAAGATTGCAAGAAGGAAATGCAATTCTTCAATAGTGGACAATGCATTGGTTGCCTGCAGCCAAGAATTGGATGCTGAACTAAGATTCACAAATCCTAAATTCAAATATTTCAATGAAGGCAACCCATATAACCAGTGTAGATCAACCACCCAACTGTCTCCATAGTTCCCAAAATTGTTAAGATCAAGGTACAACAAGTTTGATATGTTTCCAAGATGATGTGGAACCATTCCAGAAAAGTTTCTCAAAGAGAGGTTAAGGTATCTCAGCCTACTCATTGAACCTATGGACCTTGGGATTGTACTGCCATAAAAATCATTGCAACTTAAATCCAAGTAGGTCAAGTATTTTAACTCAAAAATCCGGGGATGTAGCTTACCCATCAAGCTCTGATCTGAAGGTCCATAATTATAACATAAGCCTCCGAGATCAAGTTTGGTGATGTAACCGGTTCGGTTGCTGCAGCCAACACCTGACCACTTGCAGCAATCTCTGCCATGCCATGAAGAAAGAATGCCATTAGGATCTTCAACACCTTGTTTGAAACTGAGAAGGATTTGTCTCTCTCTTTCTGTGCAACCTGCTACTATGTGGCTGGAGTTGGAGCTATGATGTATTCGATTGCTGTGAACTAAGGACAGAAAGACAGAAGAAAGGATGAAAAAGACACTATGTAGAGACATGTTGTTGTCTGTTTCTGCTTCTCCACAAAGCCATAGACTGCTCTTAGTTTATAGTCTTGGAAATTTTGATTATGGAACTACGTATTTCATTAGTTTATTTAGTGAACATGCCATGTACATTCTCAACTAATTGTGGCTGCTGACCATGTCCAGCAGGAAACAGATCCAACATTTTCACCGCTGGGCAATTTTAAACCAGTAATTTTAACTGAAATCTCTTGAGAGCATAGGCTTTGCCCATTCTTTTCAGATTTTTAAATTTTGCTCTTTCAAATCAAGAAACATTTCTGAAATTTAGTTCTCGAAATTAAGGTTGTACTCTTTTCTAAAACTATTTTGGGAACTAATTCTAGCTTTTAGAAGTGAAGCAAAAAGATTGTGAGAAAATAAGAATGAAAATAGCTGGATGCTTTTTAACTCATAGTACCATATAACTCAACTTCCATACTTTCTTTACATAACATTTTCTCATTTTTCTTATGTTCTTAAATTTCCGTCTCGAGTCCGTTTATTTACCACATATGTGGAAAAACACCTACCTAAATGTACTACTAATTAACTAACTTAATTAACTAACCTAATATATTAAAAGACTAAAACATCCTTCATAGAGATTTATTAAGAGGGTAAATTTGACATTTTCATGATGTGTATTTTTCCACATATGTGGTAAATAGACACCCACGTCTCATTTTCTCTTACAAACTTCCTTTCCTTTTTCAAAAGCTTCCACTTTTTCCCACTTTAAAAGTTTGTGAGAGGAATTTGGATTAAAAAAATGAATTTTTGAAAACTGAAAGAAAATTTGTGAGGAACAAAAATAACGTGAGTTTGAGGCTTAACTTGACAACATGTGTTTGGCAATAACTTTTCAAAGTAACTGTTGCATTTTGAAAAAACTATCAACGGTAGTTTTTGTGTTTAGTTGTTAGCTATTTTATCTCCATCATTAAAAAATAATCCAAAACGCTACAACTAATTGAAACAGCTATTTCCCAAACGGAACCGTAAAAAAGTTGTCAGTCTTAACTTTAACCACTTTTTTGAGCTGTTAATCCTAATAGTGGTAACGTTACTAACGTTTAGGGCTTTCATGAAAATTTGTATAGTTCTAATTTTCAAAAACATGCAAAAAGTTTTCGGCTTAATAATGTATTTACTCTTAATGTTTAACGGTCAGTTTAGGCCATTCAAAAATATGGTGAGTACGTACTAGTTTGCAATGAAGGCATATTCTTGGTGGCTATTTGGCAGTGTGAATTTGTTGTTTCACGTTTACATGTCTCTTTCCTCTCCTCCATTATAGGAGTAATAGACTAATAGGGTTAATTAATCTGTTAAATTTTTAAATAAATTTTTAACTGAAAGTCTAATACTATTAGTTAATTGTATTGGGGATAGGGAAATTGGGACAACGGATCGCTATTTTGTTCGACGCGCCCCACACTTCCCTATGTGGATGGGATTTACATTTTTCTGCCCTTCAGAACACATGCATTAGACCAATGAACACAATTGTCATGACTATTTATTATGTGGTTTATGACTATCACTATTAATTACGAGACTACCACTATTAATTACAGAGCTACCACTAATAACATAATACATGTGGAGGAAGAGTGACTTTCCTCCTAACCGAGGAGGAAACTTTGTCTATAAATTACAACACAACGTTTTCTGAATCGTAACAAAAAAACATTTTTACTAGAAGAATAATGAATGTGACACCTTATCCAAGAGAATTTTTAAAGTAATCCCCTCAAACAAATTCACCACTTCATAATGGCATGGAGATGAATCATACACTTAAATCCTATGATGCCCTCCCATTCACCCTACCACAAAATAAAAATACAGCACCCAAAAAACAAAAATCAACACCATTAAGACACCTCAAAATCAAAGTGAAAATATAGAATAAAAAGAAACCTTTAAGTCCGTATTTCCCCTCAAAAAGACCACAGAAACGATCTTCATTTCATTAATTACAGTACATCTTGAACCCTAAGCGGTGAAATTAGGTAAATCAATGGTCAACGAAAAATTGGGGCCACTCAGATACAAATTCATGGCATTAACAGAAAATGAAAACATGAAAACCAATTAATTAGGCTAACCCTTATTATTATAATCTAAATATGCAATATTACCATAATAATTAGTTGATTTGAGCCTTCCATTTCCTATGCCAATGAGCCCACCTCAAGGTAACGGCTACATAAATGACATCTCTAGCTTTGTCAAGAAACTGATAGAATTGGTGCCTCCATGACTTGTTGATTGCTAAAGGGCCACAAACAACCCAAAAACCCACAATAACCCCAAAGCCAAGCCCTATATTGAACCATAATATGTCAAAATACTTCTCATCATCATTTTTGTTCTCATCCCTACCTCGAGGAGGATCCTTCTTGTCTAGTACTTCAACATTTGAACAACTTTTCAGCCATGGCAAGCCGCAAAGGTACAAGTTACCCTTATAAATGGAGGGGTCTTCATTCAAAGTCAGGAACTGGTTGGTTGAAGGAATTTGTCCTGACAAGTTATTGTATGATAAATTCAAATGACTCAAAGCTACCATGCTTGTAATGCTTCTAGGAATGGCTCCTCTTAGATGGTTGGAAGAAAGATCAAGAGTTTCTAATTGTGAGAGTTGTCCAATCTTCTCGGTAAGCTGTGAGTTGATTGTAAGATAAGTTGAGTGTTCTCAACTGGAGAGATTTGTCAAGCCTTCGGTATCTTTCCATTCAAATTATTCCATGATAGATCAATCAAATTTACAAATCCAACTTGATGCGTGGCATATGTAAGAAGTCTTCCCTTGGCACTCAACTCCATTTCTCCATACGCATAATGAATCCCAAAACTTTCATACTTGATATTCTGAGTCATACCTGTTAAACTACCAACACATGATGGGATTATCCCTGATAAATTGTTATGACTCAAGTCTAAGATGTGCAAATATGAAAGTCGACATAGATTTTTAGGTATGATTCCTCTGAAAGAGTTCCCTCGAATACTCAAAATGGACAAATGTGGTATCTCCCGAATCCATCGAGGAACATTACCGAAGAAATGATTGTGTCCAAGTCTAAGTTCAGATAAGAATGCGCATTTCCTTAAAGCTGCAATATTTCCAGAAAGATTGTTGTTGTTCAATATCAATTCTTCGAGTCGAGGGAGTGAACACAATGATTGTGGAATCCTTCCGATTAAATCATTCATTGATAGATCCAATCTAACCAAAGATGGAAAGCCCTTCAACTGAGGAATTCTTCCACTGAGACTGTTACTTGAGAGGGACAACAAACTCAGATTTTTTAATTCCCCAAGTGAAACTGGTATATTACCGGTTAGAGAGTTCTCAGAAAGGACCAAGCTCAATAATCCTGGCATTTGGGAACCAATTTTTGCAGGGATTGGTCCTGAAAAGGAATTGTTCCTCAATAAGAGATAATTGACTTGAAGAACTGTAGGAGGTGAGCCTTCAAACATATTAAAACTCAGGTCTAAAACTGATCCACCATATGGGTCAAGCTTTAATCTTAGTACCTTGAGAAACTTCCCACTTAGTTGGTTGCTGGAGAGGCTCAAATATATCAGCTGAGGACTAATAAGCTCCCAGAACCATGAAGGTATTTCTCCCCTCATTCCAAGATTTTCAAGGGAGAGAAGACTAAGTTCTGTCTGAGTTTTCAGCCATACAGGGAACCTGGGGTCCATCTGACAATTACTGATATGAATCACTGTGAGACTAAAACTTGGAACCCAATTTGGACTAACATCAAAAGCTAGCGTCTTGTTTTTGGATGACAAGGTGAAGTACTTCAAATTTTTCAACTGAAGGAGTTGAATTTCAGATATGACACCAACCCAATTATTCTTTTCAAGACTTAAACTCACCAAACCTTCAAGCTTTCCAATATTTGTTTCAGAGAGTGGACCATTTAGTTCATTAACACCCAAATACAACCCAATCAGGTGTGAAAGGTTTCCAATGGACATTGGAACAGGACCTGAGATCGAATTAATAAACAAATCCAGACTCCTTAAGTTTTTTAGTTGTCCTAATGACTCTGGTAGGTGGCCTCTCAACTTATTGTTCCAAAGGATCAACTCTTCCATGCTAACATTGTTGCACTGGGAGAGACCATCAATAAATTCATTTATTTCACCCCTCAAACCATTGCTGGACAAGTCTAGAGTTTGCAAATTACAAAGATGCTTCCATGGAAACTTGTCTATGGACTTCTTTATATTAGCTTCTCTTATGTTGAGGTGAGTAAGGGTGGTAATATTGGACAACCAAACAAAGTCTGTGACCTCAAAGTCATTTAAGTGAAGATCAAGAACCGCAAGAGAAGTAAAATTTGAAGCTGTAAGAGACTGATAAGGAAGATCATGAAGGTTGCAACCAGGGAAATGCAACTCTTCTATAGAAGACAATCTGTTTGCCGCCTGCAACCAGCTGGTGGATGCTGAACTAAGATTCACAGATCCTAAATTCAAATACTTCAACAAAGGTAACCCAAATAACCAATTAATACCATCCACCCAACTTTCTCCAAAATTCCACTCATTGTTAAGATCAAGGTATAACAAATTTGAGAGGTTTCCAAGATGAGGTGGAACCATCCCAGAAAAGACTATAGAAGATAGGTTAAGGTATCTCAGCCTTCTCAATGAACCTATGGAGTTTGGGATTGCACTGCTCTCAAAGTTATTGCAACTCAAATCCAAGTATTGCAAGTATTTTAACTCAAAAAGTGAAATGTCTAGCTTACCCATCAAGCTCTCTTGTGGATATCCATACTCATCACATGAACCTCTGAGATCAAGTTTAGTAATATGACTGGTTCTGTTGCTGCAGCCAATGCCTGACCAATTGCAGCAGTCTTTGCCATGCCATGAAGAAAGCACACCATAAGGATCATCAAGACCTTGTTTGAAACTGAGAAGGATTTTTCTCTCCACTTCAATGCAACCTGCTACATTAATATGGCTGGAGTTGGAGTAGCCATGTATTTGTTTGCTGTGAATTAGGGCTAAAAAGATAGAGAGAAAGATGAAAAAGACAACATTATGTGAAGACATTGGTTATGTCCCACAGATTAATCTTTCTGCTTCTCCACAAAGCTAGAGACTTCTCTCAGTTTATAGTCTTAATTGCACAATTTTATTATGTTTGGAACTACTCCATTTCATTAGTTTAAATGTCAATGCACATGCTGCTACTGCTATGTACATTCCTAAAGACGAATAAATAACTTGTGGCTTTTGACTTTAGTTTTATTATTATTATTATTATTATTATTATTATTATTATTATTATTATTATTATTATTATTATTATTTTGTTTTTTTCTTTTGGCCAACTCATGTCCAGCAAGACCACGCACAAGTACAACCTTGCCCATCCTTTTGAAATTGTTGACATTGCTGCAATCGGAGATAAGTCTTTTGAAATTGCTTAGCTTCACTGCCTTCCTCTTATTGTTCCTCCTCTACCTCCATGTTGTAACACAAACAGATGATCAAACATTTAGGGACGTATCAAAAAAGAAAAATGTTGTAAAATCAAATTATCTTTATATGTAAAAGTCTTAAATTTATATTTTCTAAATAATAAATAAATTAGATTGTAGAATAAATACTAGAAATAAAAAAGGTATGTTTAAAATGCGCATTGCGCATGCGTGTGCATGATCGTTTCGTTTATTTATAAGTTTGTCGTGCGGGTTTTTTGATCAACAATCTTATTGTGTTTGATCAGCATTAATTATTGATCAACATCATAGTTTATCTTGATCAACATCTCCGAATAAATGTTGATCTCAGTATGACGATGGGTAAAGTCCATGACAATCCCTTAACTTTGATGTGTGTCCTATTTTGGTCTTATTTTAAGAATTCGTCTCATATTCATCCTATATCTTTCATTTTTGTTTCAAATTGATCATTTCGTTAGATTTACCGTTAAAACTACCGTATATCTAAAAATTTACTTAAATGTACCTACCCAATATTTATTATAACCCTTAAACTTTTAAAAATATTATAATTGAGCCCACACATAATACAAGCAGTCATTGTCAGTAGAAACAAAACATTTTAAATATTTTTCAAATATAAATTCATAATTAATAATACTATTATCTATAAATTAGTGAGTTGCATACGTAATTCATTCCAATTTGAAACCTCAATTTCTCTTTAAACACTTTCTATTTTCCTTACTCATTCTCTCGCCTAGATGAGCGGTTTTCTTGTGAATTCCAACCATCTCATTTTGAAAATCAACAGTCCAACCCACCGACAACCACCTTGCCGTCGTCGACGACACCACACATCTTACGCAACCATCGCCAAGACAAGAAGCTCAGCCTCCCAAACCAGATTTGGAAATCGTCGACCTCCAAACTGGTCTCATCCATGGCAGACGAATATAACTCTACTAGAATCTGGTGGGACTCGGCCCGACCCACTACCAACGCCCTCGACCGCTTCGACATCGGCTCTTCCCCCTCTTCCTCAGCCCTCGGCAGCTTCGGACGGCCATCGGAAATGGTCTCCGACATCAAACCCAGAACTTTCGTCGACTCCGTCTCTGGCACCTCCGTCCATGTCTCTTCCACCGATTTACCATTGGGTCTCGGTCTTTCCTCACAACCCATCAACTAGAACCAAACCCTCATGCAATTAACCAATCAATTTATACAATTATGTCTTTTGAATTTCTGTTCTTAATCAATTAATCAATTTCTCAATCAGTGATGGTGTTGAAGAAGTCGGCGATCATAATAAGGCCGCCGGTGAAAGTGGGTTCTGGTCCATTGAGATGTGGTTGAGAAAAGAAAACTTCATGGTAAGAACTATGCTGGGTTGGATTTGAATGTTGGTGGTAAGAAACAAATGAAGTAGCTTTAGAGATTGGGAGATGATGAGGTTAGAGAAGAAGAATGAGGGAGGGAATAATAAACAAAATAGGGTTAAATTGTAAGATTTGAATTATATGAGGGTCAAACTAAAATTTGAATATGGCCATTTAGGTAACTTCATAGAGATAACAAAATACTTAATGGTAAATCGAATGGAAGGACCAATTTGAGATGAAAATGGAAGATATGGGATGAACCTGAGACAAATTCCTAAAACATGATCAAAATAGAACACGCATTAAAACTTAGGGACTAGATATGGACTTTACAGGTATGACGATCAATATATCCTTTCACTTGGTCAACATTGTTATCGTGTTTAATTAAGATTAATTAATGATCAACATGATGACTTGTCTTGATCAATATCATCAGAATAAATATTGATCTGCAAGATGATCAACATATCCTTAGCATTGATCTACATGGTGATCAACATCTCCTTACATCTGATCAACATCATTGTGGTAATCAACATTAAATGTTGATCAGCATGATGACTTGTCTTGATCAACATCGTCAAAATAAATGTTGATCTGCATGGTGATCAACATCTTCTTTCACTTGATCAACATTGTTCTGCATGGTGATCAAGCATCTCCTTACAGCTGATCAACATCATTGTCGTGCTATAATTATATTTGGGTCAAACGTTTGGAGCACAAATTGTGGATACAACTACCACACTCAACTATGAATAGTATCAAATCACCCACAAATGTATAATATAATGTATAAATGTATAATGAACAAATTTTAAAAGCAAAAAAAATGATTTGAAGAAATAAAATGGAAGATATGGCACAACTGTATTGATTGTGCCATTAATGAATAGTAAAACTTACAAAATTGAGTAGAAGGATAATTTGTAAGTTTGCAAAATATAGGTTTATAATTGTTTAAGTTAAAAGGCCAAATTATAGATTGCTATCACCATGAACTATCTTGACATGCCTCGGTGATGGAATGATGTGAATGAATTATGACTAGCTCATACTCGTACGAACTACAAGATCTAGGTCCTTGACCTAAATGTTGTTAGTTAACTAATCGAGAAACAAAGAGAAAATTACTTTCTCCATCTCTTATTTTTTGCAACGTTTAGTTTTGGTACAAAGATTAAGATGACTAGAAAATCGTGGAAGTTTGACAAGAGTAACCTTAAGAAAGAGACTATTTTGTGGGTGAAATAAATGGAGTTAATGGTATCAAATCAGATTATAAAAAATAAAGATAAGAGTTGAGTGGGTGGATGAGTGGAGTTACTGATGTCAAATTAGAGAATACAAAATTACAAAGAAAGATAGTTGAAATAATAAATTGAAAACTTCATTAGAAAAGTTTGCTAAATAACAAAATGTTGCAAACATTTAGAGATGTCAAAAAAAGAAAAGTGTTGCAATAATAAAGGGACGGAGGAAGTACATACAAAGTCATCTATTCTTTCCGTCCCGAAAAATGATTAAATTCCGCTGAGCAATCCACATTTTAAGTTCGGGACCTATTCTGGTCATACTTTTAAGTTTTTGACTTATTTTGGTCCTAAATATAAGTTTCACGACCCCATGTAGTCCTTTCCATCCATTTCAGCCGTTTAAATGGATAAAAGTGTGTGAAAAGTCACTTTTTCCCATAATTAATCGCTACAATACACCTCAATTTTTTTAAACTCAATCAATTCTACCCCAACATTTTCGAAAGAGTAAATTCGCGTTTGGTCCCAATTTAAGTTTCTCTGACCTATTTCAGTCTCATTTTAAGTATTTGACCTATTTCGATCCCATTTTTAACTTTTCTGACCCATGTGTATCCTTTCCGTCGTTTGACTCCGTTTTAATTAACAGATCAGTGTGAAAAGACCAAAATACCCTTCAGTTTCTTTGATGTGGTGTAGGGGTTGGTGAGTTGCTGCGATTTCTTTGACACATGAATTTCTTCTCCCGCAAACTCCACTCCAGGTTCGTTGTTTCAAAACTCGATACCTCAGGAAAAAATCGACTCATTATTCTGTTCTCGCACGAAAACCCTAATCTTAAATTAACCGTTTGGTAGCATGAATCGAGTCGGAATTACATCATACGTCTTATGTTGAACAACGATTTCTCGTTTGTGTTAGGGATTTTTGGCCCTGACAGTAAGCAGACCTTGAAGACAGAGCTGTTATACTCGACGAAACAGAGGGATGAATTGCAGCGCAATTACTCAACATGATCTTCTCTTCTGCATTTATCAAGGTTAGTCAATTCTAAATCACAATTTAGTTAAGGTTTTTGTTAGTAGATGAGGGTTGTTAGGGTTTAGGGTTGTAGTTTTCGGTATTATGGCTAGTTTAGAGTTTTGGTCAATTTTATGTTGGTTTGATTGCAAATGGCTGCTATGTTTGTTTATACAGTCATTCATGGGGGGAGGTTTGTTTTGGAGCCAACTTTCCAATACAATAACTGTGAGGCAAAGGTGTTTGAAAGTAAAAGTTAGTTTCTTATTTCTCACCTCTGCTTGTCTCGTAATTTGGGGTATCTTGATGAAGATGTGAGGTGTATATATTACAAGTCTAGAGGCCAACCAATTGATGTACTGAAATCATTAACCGACCTTACCAATTTAATGGCCATGTTTGGTGTTGCAATTGAGGGTGAGGGGTTGGACTTGTATGTTGAACATTCTGTTGATTGGTATTTGAAACATAATATGGCAGTGAGTCAGTCTTTTGTAGTAGGGAGCATATGTTGTTCAAAACAAGTTTCCGAAGTTGGAGGAAGTGTGGACAGTGAGAGTGACAAGTTTGTGGATGCTGTGAATCTTAGTAATATAAAAACTGAATTAGAAGAAGGTGGTGAAGAAGATGGAGTAAGTTTGGCCACTCTTATGTGTGAAACTAGTGCTAGGAGAAGAGCTATTATTGATGTTGATAGTGATGAAGTATTTTCTAATGTGTACTCTAAAAATGATGCATCAATGCATGATGATAAAAGAGATAATAAGAATGGAAAAGAAGATGAGAAAAGTGAAGAAGAAGAAGAAGAAGAAGAAGAAGAAGATGATGATGATGATGATGATGATGATGATGATGATGATGATAGTGCTAGTTGTGATACTGAGTTTTATGAAAGTGATAATGACATTTTGGGTGAAGATGAAGCATTTAAAGTTGCTATGAAGGTAGATGGATCATTTAGGAGTAGTGTGGGTTTAAAAAAATGGAGATGGGCCTTTGATGATAAAGATAGGCCCAATTGCAGATGAAGAGAACGGGGAAATGGGCTTGAGCAATAGGGTTATGGGGGTAGCATTTGAATATCCACATTCTGAATATGAGGGTTCAGATGGAGACTTGAGAAGTTGCCATTCTTATGATAGTGGCGAAACAGTCAGGCACCATTTTCAACCCTACTTTAGATATGGCGCATCCAAAATTTAAACGAGGTAAAGATTTTTCTTCTATTGAAATGCTAAGGAAAGCTGTGAAGGTTTACTCGGTTCGTAACAAAGTGAACTTGATCACTAATATAAATGAACAGCTGAGGTTATGGATGGCGGTGGGTCGGATGATATCCGTCAACCGTGGATAATCTGCGACTTTATAACAGCTTATATCTGTGGTTATTATCCGCGCTTATTGGCTAATAGGTGGAATTTAGTAACCGTGAGGCTAACGGTTATGGTTACGAATATCTGCTATCCGAATCATGGATATCCGTAACCGTTAACCAACCCATCAATACGAGTAGGCCACTAGCCCATCTCAGCCCATTCCCATTTAAAAACTACCCTCAAACTGAGCCCAAATACGAGTAGTTCATATTTCTATTGCTATTTAGAACATGATTTTCCTACTTGTTTTGGTTTAAGATTTTCCTTCTAATATCTTACGTTCTTGATGATGTATTGCTGATGAAAGTGAAGATATGAATGATGGACAATCGAAAATGAAAATCTTTTGTTAGATGCAAACAAAAACTTTGTTGAACTTTGTTAACTTTTTCTTGAGCTTCTATCAAACTATCACTTACAGTGTCTACATTTATTATGTTTGCTATAACTTGAGGTTTGTATTGTTTTGTATTTTCAGGCGATCCGTGGATTAACCGCGGGTGGTGGATATCCGCAGATATTCATTAATAGATGCTAAGTATAAGCTGTATTGGCGGATATCCGTTAACTGCGGATAGTTATATATTCGCGATCGCGGTTACGGTTTAGGCATAACCGCTGATAATCCGTTCCGTTGTCATCTCTAGCTGAGGTATGTTGTTCACTCTAGTGCTGCTGACTGTCCATGAAAGTTGGTAGCAAGGAGGGTGAAGGATAGACCAAGGATGCAGATAAAGAGGCTGCATGATGAGCATATGTGTGCAAGATAGACTCGATTGGGTGCAGGCCAATATACGTGAATAGCTGAAGCATATGTTGATGTAGTTAGATCCCAGCCTAAGATTTCTCCAGTAGCACATGCTGATCATCTTAGGAGAGATCACCATTTGGAGGTGCACATATCGAAAGTGATCAGGGGACAAAGCTTGCCCTAGAATTGATAACGGGTGATGAGGCTGGCCAATATAAAAAATTGGCTGATTATGGGAGGGAGTTAGAAAGCAATGAAGGTTCAAAATTGTATCTAAGCATGGATAACTTGGTCTTTCAAAAAATGTTTGTGTGTTCAGGGGCTAGTAGAAACGAATTTCAAAGTGGTTGTAGGCCAATCATTAGTTTGGATGGTTGTTGGCTAAAGGGGTCTTTTGGTGGGAATCTTCTGACTGCAGTTGGAATTGATTCCAATGATTGCATTTGGCCAATAACAATGGCTGTGGTTGAAACCGTGACATAGATTCGTGGAAGTGATTCATAAGTATTCTATATGATGAGTTGAAGATTACAGACTCAAGCTTTTGGACAGTGATGACTGATAGATAAAAGGTACAGCTATGAAGATATTTGTTATTGTTCTAAAAGATTTATGGTACTATTACAGTCTTATTTCTAAGTTTTTTGACCCATTTTATTGTACATACATGGGCTGATTGGGGCAGTAGATAAAGAATTACCTCAAGCTGAACACGGGTTCTGTGTTACACACAACATGTACACCAACTTCAAGCAAAGGGTCCCTGGGGATGGATATAGAGACCTCTTATGGGCAGCTGCAAGGTCAACTCATCCAGCAAAGTTCATGAGGAACATGGATGCAATTAAGGTTATGAGCACTGATGCATGGGCTTACTTGAATGAGATAGGACATGAGTATTGGATAAGGTCACACTTTAGGGAATTCCCTAAATGTGATATACTTTTGAACAATATGTGCGAGTGCTTTAACAACACTATGACAAGAAAACGAGACTTACCGCGGCCTCCTCTGCGATAGCGTCGCGGTAACAACCGTGGGGAGGACCGCGGTAAATAAGCTTGTGGTAAGGAGGCTTACCGCACATGTGGCTGCGGTAAACTTTTTTTTAACTAAAAAATAAGTGGATGAATCTGGATGAAATTCATCCGGATTCATCCACAATCCCAAAAATATTCATCTACAGAAAAATTCATCTACAGAAATATTCATCCACAATCCCACAATCCGGCCGCGCAACGATCGATCAGAAGAAGAAGAAGAAGAAGAAAAGAAGAAGAAGAAGAAGGAAGAAGAGAAGTAAAAAAGCAGGGAGAGAAAAGATGATAAAGAAGAAGATGGTGGAGAAGGTGAATGAAGGAGAAGATGAAGTGTGGCGGGTGGTGAAAGAGGAGGAGAGGAACCTAAAATGAGCATTTACCGCGAGGGGAACCGCGTCGTTTATTGCGTTGGGTCACTTACAATGGCCTCGGCCGCGAACGCCACGGTAAAAGTGGCACTCTCTACGTAGTGCAAGTTTATATTGGAAGCCAGAGACAAACCCATTCTTACTATGATGGAGGTTATTAGATGCAAATTGATGGTTAGGATAGCCAAGAAAAGGGAAGTTCAAGAAAAATGGAATGAGTTATTGTTTCCTAAGATTACTACTAAACTCAATTATAGTATCAAGGCTGCGGATGAATGGTTCTGTATGCAGAGTGGAGGGGGAAGGTTCCAATTGACAAGGGTTGTTGATATTTTTGATGTAGACATTGCAACAAGGACTTACACCTGTAGGAAATGACAACTAACTGGTATTCCTTGTAGCCATGCTTGCAGTGCCTTGAGCCATAACAATTCTGTTTTTTAGGAGTATGTTGATAAGTGCTACTCGGTTGAATACCATAAGAAGATATATTCCAATATGATTAGACCCAATAATGGTATGGATATGTGGCAAGAAACCAATTTCCGCTCGGTTGAAGCCCCCACATGGAAGACTCAGAAAGAGAGGTAGGCCGAAGATGAAGCCCTCTGGAGAAGATGAAGTTCTTTGGCGGGGAAGAGGAAGAGGCCTACAAGTGGTTCAACTACTTGCTCAAACTGCAAGCAACTGGGCACAACAAGAAAACTTGGGCACAACAACGGTCAATCCAACAAGTAAAGCATCAACAACTCAACAAGAAACAAAAAATGGGACCTATACTATTAAGTCTTAGATATTTGTTCTCTGTTTTCATTGTGGACTTGTAACATATACTTCTTGAAACATGATAGTAGCTCTAACGCTCCTTCTAAACCAACCATTACATCAATAAATGACTGTCATTAGATCATCTCAAAAGGTGAGTTATTAGTGGTAATTTTTCTCTTGGCTATATCTTCACTGCTTTTGTCTTCGGTTGGAGCATAGAATTAAAAGAAAATTTTATTTTTTGTTTTTCTTTCATAGGAACTGGAACACCCTAACACATCTGCAACGGCTGAAGTGGCAACAACCAATGCATTCCTAGCAGGCAGGTCTGAAGAGGTTCCTGGGAAGGGAATGGGAGCAGATAGAAGAAATGGAAAAAAGGGTGAGGGGAAAAGTAGTGGGGGAGGAAGGGGGAAAGGAAAAATTGTGCCAGGTTCAAGAGTATGTTCTAGTACATTATAGTTATTATGGTGTATTTAACTGGTATGGTTATGGTTTGAACCTAATGATCCTATTGAAACTATGGTTATGTTGCCTAATGATCCTATTGAAACTATGGTTATGTTGCAAAACAGAAGTTGGAATGCCATTGAGTTAAAGGCCTACAAAAGGAGTGCTTATATTGAAAATACATGTTCATACCATATCCTAACATACAAAAATACATGTCCATAGCAGTTAGATGTCCAAATTACATACCACCATAACTAACCCTAACACCATAAGCAATCATCTTCTTCATATCACATGAAGATGCCAAAACAGGGCTGCACAAGTGACTACAATCCAAGCATTCTGCTCCCTGAACCTTGTCACAAGACCCTTCCCAAACTTGACTTCCTCCTCTAGTTTGGTGACTAAAGCCCTCTTTTCAACCAGCTCCATCCCAACATCCTTACAATGGCCTTCAAGATCAGTTAACTCGCATATCAAAGTATCCCTATCTTTAAGCACATTATGGTACCTTTGCTTGTACATCTCTTTCTCATAATGGTACTCAATCAGCAGATCCTTCAAATGGTCCGCAGTTGGACCATCAAGCCACATGAAGAACCCACAATTACCTGCTGGAAACTGTAGCAAACAAATTCAGAACAAAAGTACAAAACAAAACATTTTCCCAAACTCGATAATAACAGCAATTAGCCTATGTATTCAATTAACCTATGCTCATAGTTAAGGTTAACGAATTAACATAATTAACCAAGCTCATATTCCTAAATTCAAAAACCAGAGCAATTCAAGATCCACTACACTAACTCCACAACAACTATAACCTGAAATGTAGAACCCTAACTCGAATGATGTCCCAAGTAGGCAGCCAAGAGGGGGGTGAATTGGTTGGCCTCAAAAACTTTTCGGAATAACAAACCAAAAGAACCAACTTGATGTCAACCCGTTTAGAAACGCGAAACTTAGCAAGAATGAAAACGACACCAGGGTTTATAGAGGTTCGGTCTGAGACCTACGTCCTCTCCTCAAGTCAACAACTTGAGAGTACTTCTACTATACTTTAACAAGCTTACACCAAGAAAAAGTACAAATAGTTTTTCCCAAGGCTCAACTATAAACCTACCTATGGTTTTCCCAAGGCTCACCAAAAAACCTAACACACACCCAAAATAGTTTTCCCGAGGCTCACTAACAACCTAAAACAAATCCCTGTTTGGTTTTCCCAAGGCTCACCAAAACAAACCTAAAACACTTTGATTTTTTACGAAAATCTAAACCTGATGAGGTTTTATCGAAAACACACAAAACGTTTTTTTTAACACAATTTTCTCTCTCAAAATAACCCAGTAAGGCTACGAAGATGATGAAGCTAGTTCTTCTGAAGATTGATGCTGGAGAGCTTGACTAGACTTGCTTTGCTTCTGAAACGAAAACTAGATTGCGTGTCGATAGATGAAGTAGTGAGTTCTTCGAAGACTTGAAGTCTGTATTTAAAGACTCACTGGAGGAGCGTCTTGGAGCTTCTGCAACGTCTTTCTTCGTTTCGAAATCCAAAAAAAAACGCCTGGTTTTTCTCCATCAGAATCGGCTGGAAGCTGGAGAAGAAAACAAAAGAGAAGAGTCCTATACAAATTCAACAGCTTTCAAACTAGATTATGTACCACTGGGCTGAATTCGAAATTCAAACAAAAAGGCCCAATAAGTAAAACGAAGCCCACAAGCGCTTTATGAAATTAAAGACCAATTGTTCGTAACATACCCCTAACTTTTCTAAACTTTACATAAAATCCCAATCCTTTGTTATCATAAAAAACCTTAAAGCCAACAATCTCCCCTTTTTGATGATGACAAAACATTTTTGAGTTTTGAGAAAATGGTTGAAAATCTCCCCTAAGTAAAATACACTTTGCACGTCTTTGAAGAACAAGCTCCCCTTAGTAAAACACTTTTATCTCATAGACAAAAGCAAGAAGTAAGTAAGCATCATCTCAAGATATCAACACCATCATCTTAGCAGCTTTCTAAAACAAGAAACAGTTTCTAAAACAGCTCTCATCCTCTAAACTCATCTCTCCCCCTTTTTGTCATAATCAAAAACTAGATCAAATAGGACAAGTAATGCAACCAGGTTAAAGCATAGCAGGAATTCAGCAACATTTGTATGTACAGTCCCATAAAGTTTTAAAGTAAACAAGTACTGAATTGTTTATAACCAAAATACCGAAATAAAGCATAGAGAAAAAACATTTGGAAAAAGATTATCAGGTCAAGGTTGGGGACTGAGGTGGAGTATTCCAGGTTTCTGCTGGCTCATCTGGGGGGTTTTCTGGTTGGTGAGGGTTGTCTACAGGTGTGGTAGGGTCTTGTGCAGCTTCCTCAGCAGCTGGCTCAACAGGTGTAGACGCCTTCTCACTATTAATCCTTTCCCTGTTCTGTTGTCTAGCAACCCTAATCGCACTGTTTTGCCTCAGCTTGACCAAAGCCAGATCATGCTTGCTTTGAATCCTTACCCATGTACCATCTTCAGCTTGTTTAAAACCACTCTTCTTCACAGTTGTGGTAATGAGGTACGTGGAGGACTTCCATTTTTCCATTCTAGCCGTTGTACCAGGTATCTGATTTTGCTTGAGGAGTCCACTGATGAGTGTGGCGTATGGCATGTGCTCACCATGACTTCCCTCAACCGATAGTCCAAGAAGTTGAACTACCTTCTCCCAAAGTCTATTTGCATTCCGTGAATAATCTTGTACATTAGGCATAAATCACCCCAAGTGACAATTTGAGTCCCTTCCTTCGGAAACAGATTTGCTCCAATGACCCAATGCAGTACCCGATGACTGAGTTTAGTGAACAGCATAGCAGTGAATTGATAAGGCAGGGCATCAAGAGGAATCCCGAGATCACCAAAAAAATATGTGAAAGCAATGTTTCTTAGTTCTGGAGTGTCCGGTTCCTCATCCTCACAATCTAGGACCCCTAGAGCAGCAGAGAACTGATCACGTGTAATCTCAATAGTCCTTCTTTGAACTCTGGACACTATGCTTAGTTCATCCGCAGCTATTTTCAATTTTGATAGAAATTCCGAAACTAGAACTTTAAACCCCTTTGCTTCAGACGAAACGAATGGCAGTAGACCATAAAAATCTAGCCATTCTCTGACTTCAATGATTTTAAACGTCTCAATTGACTCTCTTGATATGTAGCAATGTCTGAGAAAAACTGAGAACTTAGGGTTTACCTCAACCGGTTGAAACCTTGCTGTTCGTGGAGTTTCTGATTTCTTTGTCTTCTTGGTGGTGGCGACCTTTGGTTTCTTTGAAGTAGGGGGACTGGAGATGATTGATCTCTTTCGTTTCCTAGAGGAGGAAGTGGAAGGAGAGGCCAAGGTAGACTTCCCTTTCGGTGAGGGTTTTGGCGCAACTCTTTGCAAACCAGCCCCTCTTTTATGGGTTCTGCTAGAGACTGGGGCAGTAGGCCTGCTTTTCTTTTTCTTTAACCCTGCCAGGAAGCTCGCCAGAGTTTCTTCAAACTCATCCTCCTCCTTCGAGGAGACGCTAACCACAGAAGAAGCGCTACGAACTGGACTCACCACGGGGCTGAACTCGTGCAACATGCGGCGATCCGAACAGTTTGACCGAGCCCAAGTCCTAGCCGAGCAAGATTCTCGCAACTGGGTCAAGAAATCCTGGTCTTCCAGAATTTATCTTTAGTTCCCGTGGATCGGCTTCATCGGTTGAGATCTTCAAGGGTTTCAACCAGCTTGCCTTTGCTCTTGCTCGAACTCGAAAATCACCGTCGCTACTGCATCGCTCGAACAATGTGGTTGATCTGCCGGTGAAGAATCAAAAACCGAGCAAGAGGATTCGATTTTGAGGCTGACGACATTCTGATGCGATTTGGGGGTTTAGGGTTAAGGGGTGGAGAAACAGTAAGGGAATTTGGCGAGGTCTGGAGACTGATGCCGAGAAATAGGTTTTTGTCAAAATAAAACCTTTTTGTTTACTGAGACTCCAAAACAAACCCTTTTTAAAGCCCTTTTAAAAACGAGAAAACGAAAAAACGCTTTGGCTTTCCAAGGCAGTTTGAAAATTCTGGGACATTCATGTACATATTTAATATAAAGGAATTTTTGTTTTGCAATTGTGACATTAATTACCACATTGCTCAACATTTGTCCTTTTGACTGACTCTCAACAGGTTTAGAGATACATACCTGATTTTCACATTGGATTGCTCATCCCCAATTCTCTTCTGATGAAGGTGAACCTCTCTTCACTCGGAGGTTTTGTGAAGATGTCCGCTAGCTGGTGATTTGTATCAACAAACTCAAGTAGAACATCTTCGTTAGCAACATGTTCTCTAATAAAATGATATCTTACCTCAATGTGCTTAGCTCTTGAATGATGAACCGGATTTTTGGCTAAACACGCTGCACTAGTATTGTCACATTTAATAGGAACTTTTCTAAAATTGAAACCAAAATCCTTCAATTGTTGTACCATCCACAAGATTTGAGCTACACAACTTCCTGCAGCTATGTACTCAGCTTCTGCGGTTGATAAAGCAACTGAGTTTTGTTTCTTTGAAAACCAAGAAACTAAGCAGCTTCCCAAAAATTGACAAGTTCCACTTGTGGATTTTCTATCCACTTTGCTTCCTGCAAAGTCTGCATCAGTAAAACCATGAAGTTCAAACAAGGTATCTTTTGAATACCATAAACCGAGAGTTGGAGTATCAACCAAATATCTAAAAATTCTTTTGATGCAGTGCAAGTGAGATTCTTTAGGATTAGATTGGAATCTTGCACAAAGACATACACTAAAGAGAATATCAGGTCTACTTGCAGTAAGATAGAGTAGAGATCCAATCATGCTTCTATAAAGCTTCTGTTCAACCTGTTTACCACTGGAATCTTCATCCAATTTTACCGTTGCACTCATAGGTATTGGGCTAGGCTTTGCTGTAGTGTAGCCAAATTTCTTCAAGATATCCTTTATGTACTTGGCTTGACTTATAAAAATCTCTTCCTTTGATTGCTTTATTTGTAATCCAAGGAAATAGCTTAGTTCGCCCATCATGCTCATCTCGAATTCTCCCTGCATTAACTCAGAAAACTCCTTGCACAAGGATTGATTAGTTGCACCAAATATTATATCATCAACATAGATTTGTACAAGCAACATATCCTTCTCGCAAGACTTAATGAAAAGAGTATTGTCAACTTTTCCTCTTGTAAAACCATGATCTACTAAGAAGGTGCTCAACCTTTCATACCAAGCTCTAGGAGCTTGCTCTAAACCATAAAGAGCCTTTTTTAATCTGTAAACATGATTCGGAAAGTGACGATCTTCAAAACCGGGAGGTTGTTCCACATAAACTTCCTCTTTTATAAACCCATTTAAAAAGCACTTTTACATCCATTTGAAAGAGTTGAATGTTCATGAAGCATGCAAATGCACAAAGCATCCTTATTGCTTCAAGTCTAGCCACAGGAGCGTAGGTTTCGTCATAATCAATCCCTTCCTCCCGTGAGTAGCCTTTGGCAACTAGCCTTGCCTTATTTCTAGTGACAATACCATTTTCATCAAGCTTGTTCCTAAAGACCCATTTAGCACCAACTATTGAGTGGTCTTTTGGTCTTTGTACTAAAGTCCATACCTCATTCCTTTTGAACTGATTCAGCTCTTCTTGCATGGCGTTTATCCAGTTTTCATCTTGTAGTGCCTCATCTATAGTTTTGGGTTCTACAAGAGAAACAAAAGCATTAAACGCACACAAATTCCTTAAGGCTGAACGAGTCATTACCCCTTGGGTTATATCACCCAGAATGTTCTCCTGAGGGTGGCTTGATTTATGCTTGAATTTCCATTCGTGAGGTAGGTCTTGAGATGTCTGAACTGCAACTGAATCTTGATCTGCTGGTTCCGTCTCAACGGGTTGAGACGTACTCTCCGCATTGTTTTCTTTCTGAGTTTCAGCTGGATCGTTATTCTGACCTTCAGGAATATCATCCTCTTCTCTGAAAACAGGGTTAGTCTCATCGAAGACAACATGTATAGATTCCTCTACCTTCAAGGTACGTTTATTGAAGACTCTAAAAGCTCTACTCTTTAAAGAATAACCAAGGAATATTGCCTCATCATTTTTTGAGTCAAATTTCCCTAGATGCTGTTTATCCAGGTTTAGAACAAAGCATTTATAGCCGAATGTATGAAAGTGAGATATATTCGGCTTCTTACCCTTCCATAGCTCATAAGGTGTCTTGTTTAGGATAGGCCTAATCAAGACTCTATTGAGTATGTAGCATGAGGTGCTTGCTGCTTCTGCCCAAAAGTATTTAGGAAGAGAGTAGTCATTGAGCATTGTTCTTACCATTTCCCCAATGGTTCGATTCTTCCTTTCCACCACACCGTTTTGTTCCGGTGTCCTTGCACAAGAGAGATTGTGAGATATACCAAGAGAAATACAAAATGATTCCATTTCAGAATTAATGATTCTCCACCATTGTCACTTCGTATAGCAACAATTTTCTTACCTTGCTCATTTTGAACTTTCTTGACAAAGTTGACAAAGTTCTCACAAGTCTCACTTTTCTTAGCAAGGAAGAATGTCCAGGTATATCTTGAATAATCATCAACAATAACTAGACAAGAATGTTTACCTCCAAGGCTTGTAGTTGAGATGGGGCGAAGAGATCCATGTGTAGAAGTTCCAGACTCTGTCGTCATCACAACCTGTTTAGACTTGAATGAGGCTCTTGTTTGTTTGCCTTTCAAGCAGGCTGCGCATTCTTTGTCCTTATCAAACTTGATTTTCGGCAGTCCTCTTACTAGATCCTTCTTCAGCAGCTTTGCAATCGTATACATACTTGCATGACCTAATCTTTTATGCCACAACCAACTTTCATCTTTGTTAGAAGCAATGAGGCATTTTACATTAAATGAATATAGGTCATCTAAGTCAAAAGTGTACACATTTCCACATCTCTTTCCAACGAATTTGGTGCTGTTGGACGATTTGTCCAAAACATGGCATTGATCGGATTTGAATATAACATGGTAACCACTATCACAAAGTTGACTAATACTCAACAAGTTGTGTTTTAGTCCTTCAACAAGTAAGACATTGTTTATAGCCGAAGAACCAACCTTACCAACCTTACCAATACCAAGTATTTGTCATTTGCTATTATCACCAAAGGATACCGTCCCTCCTTTCCTTGGGGTAAAGCTGAAAAACTTACTCTTATCCCGGTCATGTGTCTTGAGCAGCCGCTGTCCAAGTACCATGTGTGTTTCTTCAGGATCTAAACAGGTTGAACATTGCATCTGACTTTTGGTACCCACACTTTCTTGGGTCCACAAGGGTTAGTCACATTTTTAATAACCCAAACTTGCTTGACCCCATGCAAAATACGTCTATTTCTAAAGAGACATTCGAATCTGCTATGTCCCTTTTTACGACAGGTCTCACAAGTTATATAGGTGACATTTGCAAACCTTGTTTGAAAACTAGGTCTCTTTTGTTCATACCCTATTCCAGTCCTATCATGGTAAGACTTCTGATTTCCTAGCATGCTGTTCAGGTTCTTTTCACCATTAACGAAACCGGATAAAGTCTTTTCCAGCTTTTCATTTTTAACCTTCAGTTTTGCCACTTCTTCTAATAACCTTGCATTATCGGTTTTAAGCCTTTTAATAAAAGTATCGTAGTCTGACATACCTCAGCAAATTTTTCTAGCATTTGCTTCCTCTCATTTACATATGACGAACTTGAAGAACTAAAAGACTCAAGATCACTGCTACCTCAGATTCTCGCAGTAGCCATTAGGCATGTCTCAACGGGTTGAGATATCTGCAGCTTCGGTGTCAACAGGTTGACAGCTCATGAATGTGATGCTCTCTTCGCCTTCTGTCAGGCATAAGTGTGCTACTTCCTCCTCAATTGAGGTTGAATCATCTGAGTTCGAACAGCTATCACTCCAGGTGGCCATTCCCTTCAATCCAGGTTTCCTCTTTTTGAAGGTTCTCTTTTTGTCTGAATTTTCCTTCTGTTTCTTTGAGTTACCTTCATTTGCGGGGCAGTCGAACTGCATATGGCCTTTTCCACCTTGCAGGTTGTAGCAGATCGGAGGTTTGAAGGGGCTTCTCCTTTTGTCCTTCATTTGCTGGTACCTTCCTTTGTACTTGAGCAACTTTTTGATCTTTCTTGCTATCATGGCCGTTTCATCGCTGTCTCGTCCTCATCTGTAGAACTCTCTTGATTCTTTTGCCTTCGTGGCAATAGACTTATTTTTCCTGTTCATCTTTTCGTCTTCTCTATCCTTCATTTCATAAGTCATTAGTTTACCAAATAGTTCATCAACACTAATGGTTTTGATACTACCTCCTTCACTTATAGCTTCCACGGTACTTCTCCATGATGGCGGTAAGCTCCACAGAATTTTTCTTACCAATTCTTCACTCTTGTAGATCTTACCGTATTGTCTCAAGGGTGTGATTATCTCATTGAACCTTCTGTGCATGTCCGCAATGGTCTCCTTTGGATCCATGACAAACATTTCATAAGCTTTGACCAACATAAACATTTTGGTGTCCTTGACTTGGTCCGTTCCTTCGTAAGTCACCAGAAGCTTGTTCCATATCTCATGTGCACTGTCACAGGCAGAGACAATATTAAAAACATCAGTAGTTAAAGCACAAAGAATTACATTTACCGCTTTGGCGTTTAAGGTGCATAGTTTGTCATCGTCAGGAGTGTAGTCCTTGAGAGGTTTCGGCTCAACTAATCCATCATCCGTAACAACGGTTGGAATGTGAGGTCCTGCTTTAATGATCCTCCATAGATGGTGATCTTGCGCCTGAATGTGGTTTTGCATTCTTGTCTTCCACCAGTTGAAGTTTGCTGAATCAAACAGTGGTGGTCTAGATGGGTTGTACCCTTCAAGAATCATGCTCGGAACCGATGCCATTTGATCTTTGGATCTGAAACCGCGAGGTTTTATCACAGATCACCATGCGCTCTGATACCAATTGATGTCCCAAGTAGGCAGCCAAGAGGGGGGGTGAATTGGTTGGCCTCAAAAACTTTTCGGGATAACAAACCAAAAGAACCAACTTGATGTCAACCCGTTTAGAAACGCAAAACTTAGCAAGATTGAAAACGACACCAGGGTTTATAGAGGTTCGGTCTGAGACCTACGTCCTCTCCTCAAGTCAACAACTTGAGAGTTCTTCCACTATACTTTAACAAGGTTACACCAAGAAAAAGTACAAATAGTTTTTCCCAAGGCTCAACTACAAACCTAACTATGATTTTCCCAAGGCTCACCAAATAACCTAACACACACCCAAAATTGTTTTCCCGAGGCTCACTAACAACCTAAAACAAATCCTGTTTGGTTTTCCCGAGGCTCACCAAAACAAACCTAAAAACACTTTGATTTTTATGAAAATCTAAACTGTTGAGGTTTTATCGAAAACACACAAAACGATTTTTCAACACAATTTCTCTCTCTCAAAAATAACCCAAGAAGGCTACGAAGATGATGAAGCTAGTTCTTCAAGATTGATCTTTGGAGAGCTTGACTTGACTTGCTTTGCTTATGAAACGAAAACTTGAATGCTTGTAGATAGATGAAGTAGTCAGTTCTTCAAGACTTGAAGTCTGTATTTAAAGACTCACCGAGGAGCGTCTTGGAGCTTCTACAACGTCTTTCTTCGTTTGAAATCCGAAAAAACGCCTGGTTTTCTCCATCAGAATCGGCTGGAAGCTTGAGAAGAAAACAAAGGAGAAGAGTCCTATACGAACTCAACAACTTTCAAACTAGATTATGCGCCATCGGGCTGAATTCAAATTCAAACAGAGGCCCATTAAGCAAAACGAAGCCCACAAGCGCTTTATGAAATTAAAGACCAAATGTTTGAAATATACACCAACTTTTCTAAACTTTACATAAAATCCCAAACCTTTGTTATCATCAAAAACCTTAAAGCCAACATCGAAAACAACCCATCAATTCGAAAACCCTAACCTTATTCGTAATTAACCCCGCTCATCAATCCTCAATCCATAACAACAAAAACCTAAAATCTTAATCAATAATCGACCTCATAATTTCGACACCCATAAAATCGTCGACCAAAGTTGGCTTCCATCCGAGCAACCTTCGGAGGGGCGGCGACTAACCACAATTGGGCACGCAGCTAGCCGGAGACGGTCACATGGGAGCTGGGATAAAGGCGACGATGAAGATAGGAGGTGGGTGGCCTTAATTCGAACAATCAAGCCTCTAGATTTGGCATCGGGTCTATCGGTAGGCATGAAATGAATGGCTAATAGTCGCTGGAAAGGTCGGGGATCATTCTGTGGTAGTCGGTGAACAACTCTATTGCTCGGGGGTGGCTGATTAGGGACTAATTCGACAAAATTACATTGGACCAGTTTTTGCGGGTCACATCTGGACTTGCTCCAACTCAATGGGAAGAACGCTGAAATGGTTCGGTTGCTTCTCGGCATGGTGAGGATGCCAAGCTTAGGGATTGTGGTGGCCGGACGTAGGCTGTGTAAGCTGGATTAGGTGAGAGGTGAAGGTAGGTTGGTTGAAGAACAAGCATGCAATATGTAGGGATGATGGAGGGGAAGGTGATGGTAACGTTGTTCAATACTAGAAGTTTTTTACTTTATTGAACAAATAAAAATAATTAAGGGATTAATTAAATCTAACTAACGCTTTTTTAATGTCGGGTAAGTTCATGTGCCGAGTTAACAAATTTGAGGGCCTAAGACGCACTGATCTCATAGTACAAGAGATGAGTCTGGACGAGTCATAATTCAGCTTCTTCTATCACTGAATCATAATAGTTCAGGGTAGGGTAGTAACCTAGGAATCGCAGCCTAGGTTTCGGGATTCGAAGCCCTAGGCTACGGTTTTCGGCCAATCGGAGGTTAGGACGGCGGTTTGAGGCCATTTCCGGCATTTATCAGTAGTTTCCGGTGGATTTGGCGGCGGCGACTGGCGGCGGCGATGACTTCGGCGGCGGCAGTGGGCAGTGTCATGTTGGGGTATTTGAAACTTCAAGGTAGCTTTTTAAAGTTTGTAATTGTTGAGGGATGTGTATAAATGATTAAGTTTAAAACTTGGGTGTAAATAGATTTTTTTTTTAAAAAAACTTGAGTAGCTATAATTAGAGTTTATCCCCTAAATCCGTTAAAACAGAGTGTAGTGGTACATGAATTAAAGTTACAGGACTACGGGTGCAATTTACCCAATCTAAATATAAAAAATTACCAAATAAAGGAAGTGGTGCATTGCTTTTGAGATGTCCCAAAGAAGAAATAAAATGTCACAATACTTTTGGGATGAGGGAAGTACCAATTTCTTAATGTACACTTTGCATTATTCCATCCACTTAAACGGCAAAAATAGGAGGAAAAAACTCAATTAAGACAATAATTCAAATTTTAAGACCAAAAAGATTAAAGACTTAAAATATGATCAAAATAGGTAAACTATACAAAAAAAAACCACAGGCAGAATTTACTCTGGTATGTTAAATATAACGCATAACATTACTCGATGAGTTTGAAACCTTTGTTCCGTATCAATTTGTACAAGTGTTAAAAATGGGACCACTCATATCCAATTTTACAGAAACCAGAGAATGAAAACATGAAAACCAATCAGACTGATCCAAATATGAAAACGTTAATTACACAATCTTAATTAACACAATTAGTTGATTTCAGCCTTCCACTTCCTACGCCAACGAGCCAATCTTAGGGCAATGGTTACAGAAATGACGTCCATGGATTTGTCGAGAAACCCATGGAATTGGTGCCTCCATGACCTGTTGAGTGCTAAAGAGCCACAAACAGCCCAAAAAGCAACGACAACCCCAAATGCAATACCTATGTTGAACCACAGCATGTCAACATACTTCTCATCATCTTTTTCATTCTCACCACTACCTTGAGGATCCCTTATGCCTGTGTCACCATTTGAACAGCTTTTTAGCCATGGAGAGCCACAAAGATACAAGTTACCCTCATAAATGTAAGGGTCATGATCATTCAAAGTCAGGAACTGGTTGCCGGAAGGAATCTGTCCTGACAGATTGTTGTATGATAAGTTCAAATGACTCAGCCCTGTCATCTTGGTAAAGCTTGTAGGAATGGGACCTGATAAATGGTTGGAAGAGAGATCAAGAGTTTCTAATCTTGTGAGAGACCCAATCTTCTCTGGTAAGTTTCCAGTGAGTTGATTGTGAGACAAGTTGAGGGTACTTAACATGGAGAGATTCATTAGACCCTTTGGTATCTCGCCTTTGAGATTATTCCTTGAGATCAATGATATTTATGATTTCAACTTGGCGCATGGTATATCTTAGATTTCTTCCCTTGACACTCAACTCTATTTCTTCATAGATATAACCTGTAACATCTTTGTAATTCACTTTCAGAGTCATGCCTGTTAAATTGCTAACACATGAAGGGATGTTACCTGATAAGTTATTATGTCCAAGGTCTAAGATGTGCAGATAGGGAAGTCGACACAGGTTTTCAGGAATGAGACCGATGAAAGAGTTCCCTCGAAGACTCAATATGGACAAGTCCGGCATCATCTTCGCAATCCATCTCGGAATTTTTCCAGTAAAACCGTTCTCTCCAAGTCTAAGTGTCGCTAAGAAATTGCAATTCCTTAAGGATGCAATATCACCGAGAAAGATTGTTGTTGTTTAATATCAATTCTTCAAGTCCAGGGAGTGAACACAATGACTTTGGAATCTTTCCTGCTAATTGGTTCCCTGATAAGTCCAATCTAACCAAGGATTGCAGGCTCTTCAAATGAGGTATTTTTCCACTAAAATTCTTACTTGAAAGGGATAGCCAGCGCAAATTTGTTAATTTCCCAAGTGAAGCTGGGATAGTACCATTTAGAGAGTTTTCAGAGAGGACCAACTCTGACAAGTTTGGCATTTGGGAACCAATTGTTGCAGGGATTGGTCCTGAAAATGAATTGTTCCTCAAAAAGAGATAACTGACTTGAAGAAAAATAGGAAGTGAGCCTTCAAATAAGTTGAAACGTAGGTCTAAAACCGCTCCATAATCTGGGTCAAACTTTAGTTTTAGTACCTTGGGAAGCTTTCCACATAACTGGTTGCTGGCAAGGCTCAAATATATCAGTTGCAAACTACTTTTCGTCCAAAACCAAGAAGGTATTTCTCCTTTTAGCCCAAGTTCCTCAAGCCTGATAATAGAAAGTTTTGTCTGAGTTTTCAGCCAAAGAGGGAATTTGTCATTCATCTGGCAATTTCTTATATGAATGTTTGTGAGACTAAAACTCGGAACCCAATTTGGACTAACATCAAAGGCTAGAGACTTGTTCTTCGATGATAAGCTCGGCAACTTCAACTTCTTCAAATGAATCAAATCAAGATCAGATATGATGCCTACCCAATCATTGTCTATAAGATGTAATTCTACTAACTCTTCAAGTTGTCTAATATTGGTTTCATGGAGCGTACCATTAAACTCGTTATAAGCCAAGGACAACATATTCAAGTTCGAAAGGTTTCCGATAGATGATGGAACTGGGCCAGAAAGCTTATTACCAGACAAATCCATATACCTTAAGTTTTTGAGTTGTCCTAATGATTGTGGTAGTTGCCCATGCAAATTATTGTTCCATAAGTTCAGCTCTTCCATGCTAACATTGCTGCACTTGGAAAGACTGTCAATAAGACTGATCATTTCATCATTCATGCCATTATTTGACAGATCTAGGCTTTTCAAATTACAAAGATGCTTCCACGAAGTACTGTCTAAAAAGTTCCTCACTTTAGCATCTCCCAAGTTGAGGTGAGTAAGGGTAGTAATATTCAGCAACCAACTAGGAAGGATTGCATCAAAGTGATTTCCCATAAGATTAAGAACCGAAAGAGAAGTGAAATTTGAAATCAATGGAGACTTAAGAAGGTGATGAAGGTCACAATCAGGAAAATGCAATTCTTCTATAGAAGACAATTTGCTTACTGCCTGTGACCAACTTGTGGATGAAGAACTAAGATTCACAGATCCTAAGTTCAAATACTTCAACAAGGGCAACCCTGATAACCAATTAAGATCATCCACCCAACTACCTCCGAAATTTCGATAATTGTTAAGATCAAGGTACAACAAGTTTGAGAGGTTTCCAAGTTGAGGTGGAACCATCCCAGAAAAGGCTATAGAGGATAGGTTAAGGTATCTCAGACTTCTCATTGAACCAATGGAGCTTGGGATACTGCCCTCAAAATTGTTGCAACTCAAATCCAAGTAATGCAAGTATTTTAACTCAAAAAGTGAGGGATTTAGCTTACCCTCCAAGCTCTTATATCCATAGTTATCACTTGAGCCTCTGATATCAAGTCTAGTAATATGACTGGTTTGTTTGCTGCACCCAATGCCTGACCATTTGCAACAGTCTCTGCCATGCCATGATGAAAGCAAACCATAAGGATCATCAAGACCTTGTTTGAAATTGACAAGGATTTTTCTCTCCACTTCAATGCAACCTGCTACTATATGGCTGGAGTTGGAGTCTTCATGTATTTGTTTGCTGTGAATAAGGGTTTGAAAGACAGAGAAAATGATGAAGAATACAAGATGCAGAGACATTGGTTCTCACCATACTAATCAATCTCTCTAGTCTTTATAGAGAGGCAAAGAACATTTTTAAAGATAAATAAACAACTTGTGGCTTTTGACTTTAATTTGTTAAACGGTGGCAAGGCATGGCAACTCATGTGCAGCAAGAAATTAACAGCCACACATGCACCAGTACAACCTTGCCCATCCTTTTCAAATTTAAATTTTTTCTTCCAACTTTCAAAAATTAAGAAATACTTCCTCCATCCTTTAATACATTCTCATTTTTGAGAAATCCTAAATGTTTACAACGTTTCATTATTTAGTAATTCCTCCGTCCGCCAATAATTGAACCATTTAAATTCAAGTTTAAAGTTTCATTGTTTGCATAAAGTTTTAACAAAAATAATATTGGAAAAAAATCACAAAAAATATATTTAGAAAATGAATGTTACAAATTATGATATGAATTTAAATGATTTAACTATCTTTTTAACCATTTTTATTTTTATTTGTTTATTCTTTGATTTGACATCTCTAATTCCACTCAGCTAGCTATCCAACTCGTATCTTTATTTTTTTATAATGTAATTTGAAACCACTAACTCTACTCATTTGAGCCATAAAACTATCACTTTCTTAAGGGTGTTTTTGTCCACTTCTACAATTTTCTACTCATCTTAATCTTCATATCAAAACTAAATATTGCAAAAGAATAAGAAACGGAGGAAGTACTTTTAATAAACATGCCCATTTTCTGCCTCATAAGAATAAGGATTATGATGCAAATTTAAGGTCTAAATTTAACACTCAACTTAAATCATTACTTCTGCAGATTTACGTTCCTCTTTATTTAAATTACAATTTCCCCCTTATACATTTATTTTGCTGTAAATCTAATTTTTAAATGTGCCCCTGAATTGTTTGTGTTGCACTACGTGGGTGAAGCATTACTTACCGCGGCCTGTACCGCGCAAGAGGCCGCGGTAACTGGCAGCGCGCGCGGCCGGTTGGCTGCCAGTCGCCGCGCCGCGGCCAAACGCGCGGTGCAGGCCGCGGTAAGTTGTGTACCGCGGCCGCGTCCGCGGTGAAGGCCGCGGTAACTCCGCGTTGTTTACGAGGTCCTTTGACCGGTCCGTTACCGCGCCATTTACCGCGGCCGTGGCCGGGGTAAAAACTCCCTATATAAACGCTCGGGTTCACATTTTCGCCGAACACTTACATTTTCTTCCTCCAACTATTCTCCTTTCAATTTCTTGTTAATTGAAGAAAATATATAGCATCTCATTATTTCAGTTGGAGATCTACCGGCAGCTGTTATTGTGTCTCTTTCAGGTAATAAATATTATATTTTAGATTTGTTTATAGAAATTGTTATCATTTTTTTAATTTTTTATATGTATTTCATGAGTTGCCTAATTATGTAGTTAAATTAATTAAAGTAGTTCATGAGCCATAGTACCTGTCTATGAAAACTTGTAGTAATATATTATTTTACAGGTTATTTCAGAGTATTGAAATGACGGTGTAAAATTATATATTCTACAAGGTTTTCATGGATTGTCCCATTTGACAGCTTTGTAAAAGTATACTATCGGTTAATTCATCTTTTATGATTGTGTATGGAGAAATGATAAGAGTTACGTAAATTTCGGATGCAATATTTCGCCTTGTTCCTCTTTGTACCCGCTCTAGGCGTTACGCCGGAGAAATGGTACAACGAGGAACTAAGACGAAATGCCGCCAAATTTACGTAATAATATCAGTTTCTCCATACACAAGATAAAAGTTTGATTAACTAATAGTACTTTTATGAATAGGTTAGGACCCATGCACCTTGAATTAGGACACAAACCGGTAGTGTAAATTGTGGAATTAATTAAGTTCTGATCGCTGAATATATATATTTTATAATTGTTATGTTTTTTATTTATCATATTGTTTTATTGACACAAATGTTATAGGAACTATATAATGGCCGAAGATCGTGATTGGATGTATCAGCGTTTTGAGGAGGGGACTCGCGATATTAGTCAGAGATTTTGGAACGGGCTTGTGGAATTCTGAATTTTGCGTTTCGTGTTGCTCGGGAAAAGGGAGAACAATTTGTCAAATGTCCTTGTAGAAAATGTAAAAATAGATATTACCGTGATCGAGAAACTATTGGCAAGCATTTCTTGTTAGATGGATTTCAACTAAATTATCATGTGTGGGATTGTCATGGTGAACGACGCCAAATAAATCCATGTGTTTATCGAGGTTACCAATTTGATGTGGCATCGTCGTCATCATCATCATCGAATATTGCAAGTACGAATAATTTGTTTGAGGGTAATGTAGGAAGGAGTGATTACCGTGAAATGGTTCGCGAGGCTTTTGGGATTCGTGATAATGGAAATAATTTTGAGGGTGATGATATGGAGCATATGGATGAGGATGACGTCACACCCGAAATGCCAAATGCAAGGACTCAAAAGTTTTTGATTTATTACGCGATGCGTCGCAGCCTCTATATGAGGGATGTACCGATAAGCACACCAAGTTGGCTGTTATTTCTAAGTTCTTGAGCATGAAAAGTCAGCATAACGTATCGGACGCGTTTTTCTCGGAGTTGATTGAATTTATCAACGAAATACTGCCCGGAGAAGAGGCAACCTTGCCTACGAGCATGTGTAGTGCAAAAGCGATGATGAAAGAGTTGGGGTTACCGTACAGAAAGATTCATGCATGCGAAAACAACTGCATGTTGTTTGATGGTAGATATGAAAAGTTAAATAATTGTAGGGTATGTGGTGCGAACGCTCAAGAACGTGAGGCGAATCAAAACCCAAAGCTAAAAAGATTTTACGTTATCTACCACCATCGAGCGGCTCCAACGGCTTTACCAGTCCGCGAGAACCGCTAAATTTATGACGTATCATCTTAGAGCTAGTGAGAATTCGATGGGTATTATTGGACATCCATCCCAAGCCGAGGCATGGAAACATGTTGATAAGTGTTATCCTGATTTTGCATGTGAGTATAGAAATGTTCGATTGGGGTTATGTACAGATGGTTTCAACCCGTTGTCAGACTCAGGATAATCATATTCTATGTGGTCTGTATTCATCGTGGTTTACAACCTGCCTCCTGATTTATGCATGAAGGAGGCGTACACTTTCATGCCGTTGCTAATCCTCGCCCAAAGTCACCGGGCCGTAACATTGATGTGTTTTTACGTCCACGCTTGACGAGTTGAAACATCTATGGAATACAAAGCGTGGAACCTGGGATGCACATCGTAATCAGAACTTTAACATGCGGGCTTGTCTGCTGTGGACAATTAGTGATTTCCCAGCGTACGGAATGTTATCAGGGTGGAGCACGCATGGAAGACTTGCATGCCCGTACTGTATGGAGGATGTTCATAGTTTTCAGCTGACTAACGGGAAGAAAACGAGTTGGTTTGGTTGTCATAGAAGATTTTTACCGCAACGACATGCGCTCCGTAACAACAAGCAATCATGGAAACATACGATCGAAGGCCAAGATGTGAGTTCAAATCAGGCCACCAGATATTAAGCGAGGTCGAAAACATCGTGTTTCCACCATTCGGGACACCGTGGGATCACATGAGGGCAGACATGTTTGGGAAGCAACATAATTGGATTAAGAAATCGATTTTCTGGGAATTGCCATATTGGGCAGATCTGAAAGTTAGACATTGTCTCGATGTGATGCATATAAAAAAAATTGTTTCGACAATGTTTTCTACACAGTTGTCAATCAGAAAGGGAAAACTAAGGACAACGCAAATTCGAGACGTGATCTAGAAGATTTAGGACTTCGCCCTGAATTGCATTTGGTGACTGATCCTCATAGGAGAGAACCGTTCAAACCAAAGGCGACGTATACTTTAAATGCAGATCAGATTGCGAGTATTTGCTATTGGTTGAAGCATACCGTCAAACTTCCAGACGGTTATGCTTCTAACATTGGGAGGTGTGTTAATACGTCCGGTAACACGTTCTACAATATGAAAACCCATGATTGTCATGTCTTCATGCGAAGTTACTCCCAATCGCCATGGGGCTATCTCGATGACGGTATTTGGACTACAATATCTGAATTCAGTAAATTCTTCCGACTAATTTGTTCAAAGGATATTCCATTGGACGATGTCGAAAAGTTAGATGAATTTATCGTCGTTACACTTTGCAAACTGGAGAAAATATTCCCTCCATCGTTCTTTGACTCGATGGAACATCTCACGATGCATCTCCCTTGGCATCTTCGAACGTGTGGGTCTGTGTCATACTGGTGGATGTATAGTTTCGAAAGGAACATGAAAAGATTGAAAGCAAAAGCTGTGAACAAAAGATTCTTGGAGGGCTCCATCATTGAAAAGTTTCTTATCCAGGAGGTTGTGATTTTCTGCGAGCATTACATGGAAGATAATTATGGAACACGTGTGAACCCCAACATACGTAATCTAAATTGTTCCCATATCGTCAATCCGAGCGGACTATCAATATTTGATCATCCATCTAAACCAATGGGCAGAGCACACTTTCGGGAGTTGACGGTTGCGTAAAGGGAACATGTACAAACTTATATTCGCAAAACTGTCGGGAAGTTGACCCACTTATAGATCGATTCAACGAGTTGGCCCGACGGAATTTTCCAGACTTGGATGACGCTGGTATTGACAATCTCAGACTTGCACAATTCCCTAAATGGTTCAAGAACATGGTTAGTCGTGCACTTGATTGTTTATGGTTTTAAAGATAACCCCAATATGTATGTTGACTTTAAATCGACATTTTTAATGTGCAGGCCTCTCGCAAATGAGACAACTCTACCGCCAAAGATTGTACGCCTTGGCTGCGGACCGAAAGTGCGAGCTAAATCATTTCCTCGGTCTCGTATGTGAACGGGTACAAGTTTCACACAAAACAATACGGCCAGCACAAGATGTCTGCTAATTGGGGCGTCTGCGTCCTCGGAGATACAAATGCAGAAGACTATATGGATTTCTACGGTTGGATTGACGAAATCATTGTCCTTCAGTACAGGAGTAACCTGAGTATTACGGTCTTCAAGGGTACGTGGTTCTGTACGAATAAAGGCGTCCGTTACGATAAACTTTCGGGGATCATCGATGTTGACTGCACATCCAGATCGTATCCGTAAGATCCATTCATTCTTGCCACCAAGCGTAACAAGTGGTTTATCTCGAATACCCTTCAAAGAGGCAAAATCTGATAAACTCGTGGACAGTTTTCAAAACTAAACCGAGACGCTTTAAGGAAGATTTGATGCAAGAGCCGGAGATAGGTACGGCGAATCCATTGCAAGAGTCGACGACAGTTGGTGAAAGTATACGTCCAGGACCAGATGTGACCCCAATATTATTGGATCGTCAAGCACATCCCGAGCACATAGATCATTTGGACAACCAATCGGACGAAGATGACGATGACGATGATCCGGTCGGAATATAGTAAAATGTATGTCGTAATTCGACAATTTTAGATAAATGTATCTTTTGACGAACAACAATTTTAAATTTTGGATCATTGGAATTACAATTTCAGGATGAAATTGCAAGTTTTTAAAACATTTGGATCAAATTATAATTTTTACGCGCACCGGACCGCATTTAAATGGGCCCGTGGGGCCCACGAAATCTATGCACGTTTGAATTAAGGGAGGGAAATTAAAAATGTTCGAATTGGCATTTTCTGAGCGTACCGAGGCCGTGCCGCGGCCAGGGACGCGGCAAGCCAGTGGGCCTGGGCCTTACCGAGGCCTAGGACGCGGTAAGGCCGCGGTTGGCCGCGGCCATGACCGCGGTACGCCGCGGTACGCCTTTTTAAACCGGCTGCAACCCTTCTTCTTCCTCTTCCTTCCGTTTTCTTCGGCCTCCCTCTCCTCTCCAAGCTCCCCGGCGACCACCGCTCTCCCCTCCCTTCCACCGGCGTTTCCGGCCGATTTAGAGCCTCTTTGGGCCGTCGTACCGTCAAGATACATCGGTATGTGTTTATCTCAAGTTGTTTTTGATTTTTTCGGCCACCTCTCGCTTTTGTCAATTTTTTTTCTCTAACTTTCGGTTTTTTCGTTTTGCAGGTGCTCCACCATCCTCATTTGCATCTCCAACTCCATCCTCATCACCAAAACAGGAGGTAACTAATTTTCTCATTTTTTCCTATTTTTTTCGGATTTTTTTCTATTTTTTTCGGATTTGATTAAGTAATAGCATTTAATTTATTTAGTTTTTATTTGTTGGGTTGCATTTAGGTTGTTATTAGTTTTTCGGATTTGATTATGTAATTTAGGTTGTTATTAGTTTAAAAATGTTGTTATTAGTTTAAAAATGTTGTTATTAGTTTGTTGTTAGTTTAGTTTAAAAATGTTGTTATTAGTTTAAAAATATAATTAATAGTAAAAATGTTATTAGTTTGTTAGTAAAATGTTGTTAGTTTAAAAATACATTTTTACAAAATTAGTTTAAAAATGTAATTAGTTTCAAAATACAATTTTACAAAATTAGTTTAAAAATGTTGTTAGTTTAAAAATACAATTTTACAAAATTAGTTTAAAAATGTAATTAGTTTAAAAATACAATTTTACAAAATTAGTTTAAAAATGTTGTTAGTTTAAAAATACAATTTTACAAAATTAGTTTAAAAATGTTGTTAGTTTAAAAATATAATTTTACAAAATTAGTTTAAAAATGTAATTAGTTTAAAAATACAATTTTACAAAATTAGTTTAAAAATGTAATTAGTTTAAAAATACAATTTTACAAAATTAGTTTAAAAATGTTGTTAGTTTAAAAATACAATTTTACAAAATTAGTTTAAAAATGTTGTTAGTTTAAAAATACAATTTTACAAAATTAGTTTAAAAATGTAATTAGTTTAAAAATACAATTTTACAAAATTAGTTTAAAAATGTAATTAGTTTAAAAATACAATTTTACAAAATTAGTTTAAAAATGTTGTTAGTTTAAAAATACAATTTTACAAAATTAGTTTAAAAATGTTGTTAGTTTAAAAATATAATTTTACAAAATTAGTTTAAAAATGTAATTAGTTTAAAAATATAATTTTACAAAATTAGTTTTAAAATGTTGTTAGTTTAAAAATACAATTTTACAAAATTAGTTTAAAAATGTTGTTAGTTTAAAAATACAATTTTACAAAATTAGTTTAAAAATGTTGTTAGTTTAAAAATACAATTTTACAAAATTAGTTTAAAAATGTAATTAGTTTAAAAATATAATTTTACAAAATTAGTTTAAAAATGTTGTTAGTTTAAAAATACAATTTTACAAAATTAGTTTAAAAATGTTGTTAGTTTAAAAATACAATTTTACAAAATTAGTTTAAAAATGTTGTTAGTTTAAAAATACAATTTTACAAAATTAGTTTAAAAATGTTGTTAGTTTAAAAATACAATTTTACAAAATTAGTTTAAAAATGTAATTATGGAAAATACAATTTTACAAAATTAGTTTAAAAATGTTGTTAGTTTAAACATACAATTTTACAAAATTAGTTTAAAAATGTTGTTAGTTTAAAAATACAATTTTACAAAATTAGTTTAAAAATGTTGTTAGTTTAAAAATATAATTTTACGAAATTAGTTTAAAAATGTAATTAGTTTAAAAATATAATTTTACAAAATTAGTTTAAAAATGTTGTTAGTTTAAAAGTACATTTTTGAAAAATTAGTTAAAAAATGTTGTTACTTACAAAATACAATTTTTAAACTACACAAACTACACAAAAAATGTTGTTAGTTTAAAAATACAATTTCGAACTACATTGTACATTTTTAAACTCTTTCGGGTCAAATTGTAACTTCTGCAAAAGTTTGGGGGTTAACATATAATTTTACAAAATGAAACTTATGTTCGTTTTTAAATGTTTTTGAGATATGGCGTCCACTCCCGATGGTTCAGGCCGGGGGTCAGTTTCCCGGGGCCGGATATTCGACCGTAGTTCCCGTGGTCGATCATCGAGGTTATCCCGACCACGTACGACGGACTCTCCTGGGGGGTCCGGCGATTCGGTGCATCAGGATGCACCGAACGATGACGCTACACCTCCACTGCATGATGACGCTGCACCTCCACCGCAGCGGCCACGGATATTGTCGCAGCCCCCGCCACCATTACCTCCGCCGGTCGCAGCCCGACGGACGCCTTATAGTCCGCATCGCACAGTAAGTCTCTAACATAGAAGATTTTGCTATATCTTTTATTTACATGTTTCATTACCGATCACGGTTTCTGTTAATGTGCAGTTTGCATTCGGAGCAGATCACGCGCGCTTTCGAATGTCGTCGCGAACCACTTCTCCGGATTCCCTCCCAAATACTACCAGAGACGGCGGACGAGCTTGCCGCTTGGGCAAATAAGTTCGCGGTACTTTAACAATTATTAATATTTCATATATTACATTAATTAATACTAATACTTGTTATAAATTACTTAGGATAATGACGTTGTATTTTAAATTTCTTACAGGAACAACATGTGTGGGATGAGCCGGGCTTTCTGGAGAAGTTGCACTTCCGGTTTGCATGGAGTTCTACCGTAACACGCAGAACAACATTCGGAAGAAGTGCAAGCGATTGCATCCGCTGATCCGGACAATCTCGACTACTGGATTGGCTACCGCTCATCCCAGCTCGCCTCAACCTGCACAAGTGGAGGATGCCGCTCGAGTACTACAACAAAGAACGACTTCAAGGAAGAATCCTAAGAACAAAAGGAATGCGAGTAGCCTGAATCGTCCGAAGATTAAGTCGTTTGGCAACAAGTCCAAACAGAGAGTTTATGAGGACTTGGTAATATTCTTTACCCAGTTCATTTAAACATCTAATTTTAATTTATTTAATTTATGAAAAAATTAATTACTTTATAAATACTCCAAACAAGCTGGGCACCGGCTACGGTAGGAGGAGTTCGGGGAGGCATGGCTTGGGAAGGAATCGGCCGTTCTGGTATTATTCATTCGTTTTCCTCAATTCAAATTATCGTCTCTCGCGTCTCATTACCAAGTATGGGCCAAATGGACCGTTCCCAGCGATCGATGACGAGATCTACAAATCTGTTGTGGGTGGGCCCACTCGAGGACGCTGGATCGGTGTCCCGCCACAAATTGCCCATCCGGAGCAGTTCGAGGAACCTCTGCGATCTCAGGTAATTAAATTGTCGTTTAATTAATTTCTATAATTTGAGTTATTTTTTATGTAGTAGATTTTAATTTTTAAAACACGTTAACTTTCAGCGAGAATGAGCTTGAGGACCGTCATCGGCGGGATACGGATGCGATGCGTGACTTCGCCACCACTTGCCGCCGAATGCGAGGGTTGTTGATCTTGAGGCTTGGAAGACAGACGCATTGCGATCCTTTGATTCAGCCACAAGAACATCCGGTCGGCTATGCTCTGGGGTATATCCCGCCTAACGTGATGCCGCCAGATCCCTTATCAGCTGGATCTTCCTCTCGGCCTCCGCCTTCCAAAGAAGCAGCCGCCTCAAGACTTCCAAAGACTCCGTCGGCTCAATACTACCAAAGATCCGCCGCAATTCCAAAGAAGAGCCGCTGCCGCACCACTTCCGGCAGCGCCGCAAGCACCACATCCAGACCACGGCCGCCCCCAAAGAGCCCTTCCAAAGAGCTCTTCCAGCAAATGCAGCCTAATGTCAACCTGGGCCTGGGCTTCACACACCCCCACGGGGATTATCGGCCGGAGATGCCAGATCCACAACAAATCCCACACCAGCAGCAGCGGCGGCCATTCATGGACATTGGGGACGACGACTTTGTTGATTACTTCAACCCTACTGACCCAAACGCGGACCAGACCGACGGTTTTTAGGGTTTCTGTAAATAATATTTAGATTTTGCTGTAATAAACTATTTACTATATATATAATTATATTTTTGCATTGTTATTAAATTTTAAATACATTTTACTATATATATAAACTATTTACCATATATATAAACAATTTACTATATATATAAACAATTTACTATATATATAATTATATATATAAACAATATACCCGAAATAACGCTTACCGCGGCCTTGTGCGCATCCAGGCCGTATACGTGCCGCCGCCATCAAAGTCGACGATGCCGCCGCCGCCTCGGCCGCGGCCACCAAAGTCTTACCGCGGCGAATACCGCGCCTTTCCCACGGTGCGCGCGGCAAGGCCGCGTTGCGACGTAGTGTTATGACATCATATCTCTCATCGTCAACCAACATCGGATATGTGATTTATACCTCTGTAACAAGCCGCTGCCACCGAGGCAACCGTTTTTGAAATAGGGACGATTATTACGGTAGCGGTTGAATACCATGAAAAATTATCCAAAACGTTACGCCTTTCCCAAACGGGGCCATTGTGCCTACATCAAGTTTAAGAAAGCTCTAAATTTGTCACCGAAGTACATTTTGAAGCGAGAATGAACCCAACGTTTTATTTAGGTAAATTTACCATTAGACGGTATTGTCTCGTTGATAGTGAAATTGCTTTTAACGACGTAGTTAATGTTTTAATTTTACTTAAAACTTATAAAATTAACAATTCAACTTTAAAGTGTGACACTATGTGTACGTCACGAATTCAAGGGTAAAAATTTATGGTGATAAAATCACCCAATTGAAATTCATCATTGCATGTATTGACCTCATTATTAGGGTGTAAAGCTTTAAATATAGTTAGTATGTCATTAATGATGTTTCCATTCACAATTTATTACTCTTTATACCTAAAAAGTTCCTACAATTCCTTTTTTAATACTAGTAATTATTAAATTTTCATTTTCACATTAGAAAATCAAATTAATTTTGGCAGAGTAAGGAAACTTGAGAATGTTAGTAAAGCGATTGTTGACCAATAACAACATCTAAATATGCATACACATGCAAGACCATGTGCATGATCCAAAAAAATCTCAACTCCCTTTAAACTACTACTACAAATAGACACAGAATAAATTATTTCAGATGTTTAACTAAATCCAATAAAACAACAGATTATAAAAACATGAAAACATAAGAGTGATTTGTACTCCCTTAAAAGCACAGGAGTAGTGCATTGGATATGGAGATCACATGCCTTAGTAATTATTGCTTAAATTAGTTGGCTTCAGTATTCCATCTCCTATGCCAACGAGCCACACTTAGGGAAATGGCTACATAAATGTAGTCTGTAGATTTGTCAAGAAACCGACTGAACCGGTGCCACCATGACTTGTTGATTGCTAAAGAGCCACACAAAACCCAGAAACCAATGATGACCCCAGAGCTAAGACCAATGTTGAACCATAAAAGGTCAAAATACTTCTCATCATCATTTCCATTTTCATCACTGTCTTGAGGATCCCTCATAATGTCTGTGTCACCAGTGGAACAACTTTTTAGCCATGGAGTGCCACAAAGGTACAAGTTACCCTCATAAATGGAAGGGTTGTCATTCAACGTGAGGAACTGATTGGCCAAAGGAATTTCTCCTGATAGATTGTTGTATGACAAGTTCAAATGACTCAATGATGTCATGCCGGTAATTCTTGCAGGAATGGATCATGACAAACGGTTGGAAGATAGATCAAGAGTTTCTAATCTTGTGAGACTCTCAATCTTGTTTGGCAAGTTTCCAGTGAGTTGATTGTCGACAAGTTGAGGGTGCTTAACCTGGAAAGATTTATTAGGCCCTCCGGTATCTCTCCTTTCAGATTATTCCTTGACAGATAATTGACATTTACGATTTCCACTTGACGGATTGTATATGTCAGAGTTCTTCCCTTGACATTCAACTCTATTTCTTCACACATAATCCATAACTTCTTCATACATCGCATCCCGAGTCATGCATGTTAAATTGCCAACACATGATGGGATTGTCCCAGATAAATTATTATAATTGAGGTCTAAGATGTGTGATGAGGCCACTTTATACTTGAAATAAAGTGAATTATTTAATGGATTTGATTGAAGATGGAGTTATTTTCCTCATAAAGTTATTCAATTTAACAATTCAAGTCATTTTGGGCATAATGTATCAAAAGGAGATGTTAGAGGATCAAAAGGGCAAATTTCTTATTCAGATGATCATCGGGTGGTCATCTAGAATCCGATCGATCGCCCGGTGATCAGCAGTGTCCGGTGGTAGTTGAAGTGAGTTGATCGCCTGGTGATCATCAAGTTTAAGTGAGTTGATCGTCTGGTGATCATCAAGAATCCAGAGCTCAAGCCGTCCCGAAGTGGAATCGATCGATCGCCCGGTGATCAACAAGTCGGTAGCAGTGATCAACAAGTCGGTAGTTGCTTAAGTGAGTTGATCGCATGGTGGTCATCTAGAATCCAGGGAATGGAATTTCGAGATTCTAAAGTTGTTGATCACCCGGTGATGATCAATCAAGCGTCGAGAATTAATCTAGACCATTGATCTTTTTAATGATTCAATCTGGGCCATTGGTCTCAAAGAAGCCCTATATAAAAGAGGAGCCTCATTTCAGAAGAAAGGATCGTGACATTGGAGCAGAGGCAGACTTGAGGTTTTGGGAAAAAAGGAGGAGCTCTCATCGGAGCTTTCGGCCGAGTTCGCCGGAGTACGTGGCAGCCAAGGCCCGGACTTCCCTCTCCGGTCTTGAGCCAAACTTTCTGACGTGTTGGATGTGCTTTCCGATGAACTAGATGGAGGAGCTGCGACTGTGGAGCTTCTGCGAGGAATATTGAAGAAGATGATGATTTTTGGCTCAAGTCTTTTTCATGCCACCCAACAAGTTCCTTCTTTCACTTTATCCCTTAAGCTTATTTCAGCATCAGTTTCATTATTTAAGCATGTTAAGTAGCTAATTTAGATATTATCTCTTGGGAATTAGCAAAGCTTAGACTTGGGTTAATTGATTATTCTAGTTCTATGATTATTACTTCTTATTGTGTTTAGATTTCTCTGTGATTAATTGATTAAACACCTCGATGGAGGGTTATTGTGGTATGATTAGACTTAGACATAAGCTAATCGTACTAGACCATAGAGAAATGCATGCTAGATTTAATTATAGAGTGACGGTTCATAATTGATTCTAGGAGGAGAATAGATTACTAAAACAATGAATTAGGAAACGAGACATCGTTGCTAATTTATCTCTAAATTTACATCGAGAGATGGTTTAGACCTAATACATTGTCCTACATGAACTTAAGTAAGAGTTGTATGTAATTCTAGCTATTCACACCTAAAATCTAAGTGGAGCAATAATTCCTAAGAAATAATCTAGTTAATTGCATCATTTAATTACTCAAGTTCTTGTTCGGTTTAATTGTTCGTTGTTTTAGTCAATTTTAATTATTGTTCTTACATGTTAGTTTAATCCTCCCCAACCATCCAATCAATTTGTTAGCGTAGTTTATTCGTAATTCACATACAAAACACACGAAATACAAGTCCTCGTGATTCGACGCGGTACTCCCGGATTTTATTACTTACTACCACCGTACACTTGCGATGAGTCATCACAAGTGTTTGGCGCAAGTGTACGGTGGTCAAGCTTTAGTTTTACTACCTTGGGAAGCTTTCCACTCAGTTGGTTGTTGTAAAGGCTCAAATATATCAGCTACAAACTGGTTTGCTTCCAAAACCAAGAAGTACTTCTCCTCTTAGGCCAACATCCTCAAACCTTATACTTGTAAGTTGTGTCCGAGTTTTCAGCCAAACAGGAATTCATGGTTCATCGACAATTGCTTATATGAATGCCTGTGAGACTAAATAGGGGTGAGGGCTAGCCATTCTTTCCATCCCTTGGCAGCATTACCCCTCTCAAAGCCGAATTAGCTTGGCATTCTTTTAGAGTTTGTGGGTGAAACCACATTAGAGATTCTTTATCTCTAGTCCGCCTCCTTGGTGTGCCTCCAAGTCGGCCTCTTCCTTAGGAGAAAGAAGTCTCGCCTCAACTAGGAGCAAGAGCCTTCAAGGCCCTTAAGCTGTTACCTTGGTGAAAGGTATGCCTCTTATCTAGTACTATTATATATCATGTGATATGCTTGTGGTACATATAAGAAATGTTAACATTAAAGCATGTTAATGATGATCCTAAAATCAACATTTCGCCTGGCCAGGCGACCGCCTGACCTGAAGAAAGGGGTCACTGTGTTGGAATTCTTGCGCACCAAGATGACTGGGCTAGCTAAAGGTAGCTAAGCACGCTCAACTCAGCTCAATCTGAGTGTTTGAGATAGAGAGATGTGTATCTGCTCTTAGTGAGCTGTTATGAGCTCAAGGAGCTCAATGGATGATTTAATATGTCTTGGACTAGCTCTATGTGAGCTCGGTACAAATGTGTCTAGGCACCTTTTGGCGAAGAGACGTGTCTCTTGGCGGAAAGGTGCGTAAATTGGTGAAAAGGTGACGGAAAGGGCCAAGCACACCTTCGGCTTAGGCCGAAGGGTGCGTAGCACCCTTGGGTGCCGAAAGGGCACCCTAAGGGGGGCCTCACACCCATTCGGCCATAGGCAAGGGGTGTGAGTGCCCCTTCGCCCTAGGTGCCTCTAGGCAAGGGGGTGCACCCCATGCCTTGCACCATTCGGCCAAAGGGACATGTCTCATGTCCCATGGCCGAATGGACAAGGGGCATGGGTCACCTCCCTTGCCTCTTCACCATATTTTGGATAATTAATTAATTAGTTAATTAATTTCCTATTAGACACAATTATTTATTTATTCCTTTTCTAATTAATTAGTTAATTGAAAAGGCAAAAGGCATGAGACATGTCTCATGGACCAAGGGGCATTGGTTGCAGCCCTTGGTCCTAGGGACATGGTATTTCGCAAATGAAAGGGCATTGTGCCCTCTCATTGGCAGCCCATCCTCCTCTATCAAGAGAGGGTGGATGCGCCATTTCTTATCATCCCACAACCAGCATTGGTTCTCTCTTCTCTCCTCATACTTCCTCTTCCAAGCTAGAAGGCATTCTAGGAGCATTGTGAGTGGAACTCACTTTGGAGACAAATCCTCTCCAATCCGCCCTTAAGGTGTTCCCGAGCCGAGTCTTCTACATCAACAAGGAGCAAGAATCTCTAAGATTCTTAAGTGCGTCCGTAAGAAAGGTACACATCCTTAATCATTTCTTCAGTATTATAGAATGCGAACATGAGAAGCATGTTAAAGACGATCCTAAAATCAACAACTGGGGGCTTCGCTTGGGCGGCACCGCTGGTTTTTGGTTCGGGCCGCTGGTGAGTGGCCAGGCTGGCTAGGCTTCAGCGACCGACCGGTTCAGTGGTTTGGGCCGCTGGCTGGTCGCGTGGGCGATTGCCTGGTTGGGGAGCTGGGCCGCCTGGCTAGTTGCCTGGGCCATTTCCCTCACCATTCCTTGAACTTTTCCAGATCCTTCAATCTGGTCCTCGGCTTTCTCTTTATGGCCCTTGTATGTCCGAATTCACCCGTTTTGACCTCCAACACCAAACACCTACAAAAATGCTTGCGTCCACACTAAGTACTAACATAATTATTGATAAAACACGTGAAATGAGGGTAAATATGTATCGATAATGCACAGTTATCAAAAGTCAAAAAAATATATGCATACGAAACATAAAGATGTCTAGTTTAAAAGTTGTTTTTAAAGAATTTTTTTTTAAACATATATAAATTCAAAAATTGTATTAACTTTTCTAAAGCCGAGGAATACAACATTTTTATATAACTTGGGTCTTCAAGTTTGCCCCCACAATACTTTTTTCTGGTACCGCCACCGCTCATGTCTCATCAAGCATTACAGAGCGTGCATTTTCACTATGAAAATTGTGAATACCAGACTCGAACCAAGATGAACAATAATTTTCTTGCTATGAAATTTAGTTTAAAAGAATTGGTCGATAATTTTAGATATTATGGAATATCGTGTTATATTTTGATAACTTTTACTATATATTTTGAGTATTTTTGGTATACATATGAATACCGAGTAAAAGTATTTTTGATATGTATCTTCCAATATCCTGCAATTTATTTCTTGACTTCGTTCCTGATTGAATTGTAATGTAAGATTTTTGTATTGAGAATGAAGTACAAGGCTTCGATTTTTGTATTGAGAATGAAGAAGTACAAGGCTTCCGTCGTAGGGCTCAAATGAGTAGTTGATCTCAATTTATAGTGTGAGTTTCAGGGAGCCCACCCACTTGAGTGGATTCCGAGTACCTAGCCTATATATTTAGAAGCTTATGCACAATATTACTTAACCTAGAGTTTAAGGATAAATTTTATATATGCAGTGTTAATTGGAAAAACATTTTTTACTATCATTTTTATGGATATAAAGATTCATGAATTTATTATAAAAATATTATTAACAGGAAATAGTCTGCATAATTATTTCTTTAAATTTCCATTAATTAAAGGATGAAGGTGGGAAAGCTTTTCCACTGCCAGTACACATATAATTAGTCCATTCTCTAGACTTTTCTCAAACCAAAACTATCTCCTGCCAATTATTTAGATATTTTCTAAGATATTTCTAGACATGTTAACTGTTTTAGCTAGTATTTTGGAATATACTTAAAAGTTGCATCATAATTTAACAAGAAGCGTGATGGAGTGGACACCCAAATGTGTCCACTAGCTACCAGGGCCTGGCCCTGGCCCCTATATATATAATGATACTCTTCTTCTCAATCTCTACCGCCATATTTGTTAAGGAAGATCATAGTTGTTAGTATAATCAATGGTGGTGAGCAAGAGAGCGGTACTGGTGGTGGGCATGATGATGCTGTTCCTGGTGGCTGAGATGGGGAATGGACAGACGGTGTGCAACGTCCCCGTCTCCGGGCTGATGAGCTGCAGGGCCGCCGCAACTCCGCCGAACCCGCCGCCTCCGTCGAGAGCGTGCTGCTCTACCCTGGCTCACGCTGACTTGCAGTGCCTGTGCCGGTACAAGAACTCAAGCATCCTGCCCTCTGTCGGCATCGACCCCAACCTCGCCATGCGGCTCCCTGCCAAGTGCAGGATACCCGCTCCAAGGTCCTGCTAGCTAGCTATATAGTCGCCTACTGCTAGTCATTCCATCGTGTTGTTAAATAATTACTACCTCCTCCGTTCCAAATGTACTGTACACTTTGCTTTGCAAATTGTGGTTCCATGTGTTCTACTGACACCATCTGTGTAGCCTATATAAGTCTCATGAATGTATGTGCTTCTTTAATTATAAGGTGTTGTTCTTGGAGAGTAATGGAGTTCAGGCTCTTTTAGTTTACTGTTTTCTTTTCCTCCATATATACCAGTGGTATATATAGTTAAGGGAAATTATTAAAAAACCCTACGAGTTTGACATATTCTTCATTTTTACTTCGTATTTTCAGAATTCTAAAAAAAATCCCTCAGGTTTGGAGAAATATACAATTTCTCCCATGAACCTAACAACCCTTTAAAATTCTATTAAATTCTTAGGTTTAACTACAAACATTATATCTCTAGATTTTGAACCCTAACAATTATACTCTAGCCTTTTCACCCCTTACATTTTTACTATCTTCCACCACAACCGAATTTGTATCTCATTACAAATCTACAGATGGTTGTTGTTGGAGCCCAACACTGGTTGGACATTGATGATAGTCTAATAGGCAAGAGAGATTCTAATTGGAGGCGAGAGAGGGAGAGTTTTCTGAAGCAAGAAAAGGGGTATTGAGATCTGCAAGTGAGCGTGAGTTAGAAAAAACAGTTAAGGGTTAGCAGGGAGTGGCTAGGGTAAGGCCTTCACTACCGAGAGAAAATATCTTAAGTAGCCTTCTTCGTTAGTAGCCTTGTAGCGGTTTTTAATTAATAGCGTTGTTTTCACTATACACAAGACTCGAAAATAGATTTTACATAAGAAAAGATGAGTCATTTGTCACTCAACCCCAACAACTGTTGGTCGTCCTCATACTATATATATATATATACTCCATGATATATATATATATATATATATATATATATATATATATATATATATATATATATATATGTGTGTGTGTGTGTGTGTGTGTGTGTGTGTGTGTGTGTATTAATCATTTTCACAGATATCCCTTATTGATTTATTTGATGTATTTTGTCTACAATATACTCCTCCATCTCCATCTGTAAAAGATTGCCTCATTTGTTTTAAGAGTTTCACAAAGATTTAAACTATGATTTTTTTATGAATGTTTGATATTGAAAATCAAATAATTCATATGTGTATCATAATTCGAAATATAAATTTTCTAAATATAGTTTTATGAATTTTTACGAGTAAAGTGCTGAGGAGGTCATAACTTTAATTATTGTCCTATTGGGGTCCTATTTTAACTTTTTGTCCTCTTTAAGTCCTCTTTTTTAACTTTTTACTCATTCGTGGTCCTTCCGTCCATTTTTGCCGTTAAGTTTAACGGACCATTGGGAAAAATGATAATTTTAACTACTGAACTTTTCCTAAAAGCTCCATTTACACCCTAAGTTTTGAACATAATAATTAAATCACCCCCAAACAATTTTAAACCCAGCACCCTTCTACCCACATCCGGACAACCGCCGGATCGGCCACCCGGCGCCGGATCAGCCGCCCAGGCCGCCGGATCGGCAGCCCCGGCCGCCGGACCGCCACCTGTGCCGCCGGACCGGCAGCCAGCCGCCGGATCGCCGCCCGGCCGCCGGATCGGCAGCCCGCCACCGGATCGGCAGCCATAGACTCATATTTGAATCAAGAGCCAACTCCATGGTGTGCATCAATGGTAATCAAGCTTTCCCTCAAGAGGAAGAATTTAAATACAAGAAAATTAGTACGTCAAGTTGCCTTGTTGATATTTTCAGGGCATGTCTTCTTTGTTGCATTGTGGTACAATTTCAAGGAAATGTAACACAATACAACTAAAACGAATGTAATTCCACACAAAACTAAGCAAAAAGGACAAGGTATCGAGAGTGAACTCTCGACAAGTTTTGGAAGAATCCTCAAACTTCACAAAGAGAGTAGAGACAGCCAACTTACTGCACCAACAATCTTGAAATAATCAAATTTTACAGCCACCTTTGTTGCATTAAGTGGAGTTAAATCAGCGGTAACCTATTAAACACGGTCAAAATATAAGATTCGGAAGCAGGATAATTTGATATATGGACAGAAATGTAAAACAAGTATTTCAGAATGGAGAGCTGCAACGAGTAAACGCAAAAACTCGGGAGCATATACATCCTTCACTTTACTCATGATGAAGAAAACAGATATTATAGGTTATTTCGGCACAAACTCGAATTTGCTGATTTGGAGAACAGATCGCATTGAAAATAAGGAGTATATATGAAATGAAGTCTGTGGAGCAAATGCTCAATTGGGAAGTTCATGGAGGCAACAAGACATTGACAGCCATTATTATATTTAATCAAAATTCCGGTTGTCGGGTTAAGTATGAAGAAGGCATTCATTTATATGGAGATTCTACATCTAAATTGCAAACAGGCTACTCAAGAATTTCACATTTCATAAATGTGTGCGCAATATTGCTCAGAATTAGCTGGGAATCGACTAGGAAGTGAAGTGTTTTTCTTTTACCTTTTTGCTTCGAGTTTTCAAAGAATTTGTGAATGAGAGGTTGTTGAGATGGGATTACCTGGTTGAAAAAGGCCAAGATTCCATGTTTTGGGCACGAAGTGTATCCGCATTGATTCCTTAATAGTTTCTAGTTGATCTGAGGAACTTTGGTCTCTGTCAGAACATTGACTTCATGGTAAAAAAAATTTCAACTTCCATGAGTATTTAATCTAAGAGGACTGCCATTTAAATCATGGAGAAAACATTGCATAACATCAATAAGAACTTCATAACAATGCTGAAAGCATGAAACTCTTCAACTCAGAGCAACTGATATGATATGGCCTTTCATTGACTAATGATTAGTTCTTTGTACCCAAGACTCCAGGAAAGCAAATTAGAAACACGATGAACAACAGCCCACAACATGTAGAATTGGAATGAACATCTATAGAAACAAGATACTGAGAACAGACTGGAACATGCGATAACAACCCATGAATGTCATGTACAAGAGATGACATAGCTAAATTTCACCTGGGTTTGAAGTATAGATTTGAAGTTGTGTATAAAAGCTCCCATTTTCCATTCAAGATCAGACTTGAGAGGCGCCTTGGCGGGATTAAGCTGCTTCAAGTTTGCGAGCTATCTATACTGAGTAATTAATTACAAGACTTGAGGGCTGCCGTTCCGGCGGCCGGGCTGCCGTTCCGGCGCCTGGGCTGCCGATCCGGCGGCCTGGGCTGCCGTTCCGGCGGCCTGGGCTGCCGATCCGGCGGCTGGGGCGGCTGATCCGGCGCCGGGGTGGCCGATCCGGCGGTTGTCCGGATGTGGGTAGAAGGTGCTGGGTTTAAAATTGTTTGGGGGTGATTTAATTATTATGTTCAAAACTTAGGGTGTAAATGGAGCTTTTAGGAAAAGTTCAGTAGTTAAAATTATCATTTTCCCCAATGGTCCGTTAAACTTAACGGTAAAAATGGACGGAAGGACCACGAATGAGTAAAAAGTTAAAAAAGAGGACTTAAAGAGGACAAAAGTTAAAATGGGACTCCAATAGGACAATAATTAAAGTTATGGGACCTCTGGTGCACTTTACTCAATTTTTACACTATTTATCTTTGTTAAAATTCGAGTTAATTAAACATTGAAACTTAAAACAACAAAATCAAATGAGACAATTTTTGGCAGACGGAGTGAGTATACACACACACATATGTGTGTGTGTGTGTGTGTATAATGTAAAATTGACATATTATATTTCACAACATTATTTTCAGACTTGAAAATAATGTTATGCATAAAATATTCTACGTATCCACAAACATGAACTATCCTTCAACTCTAGATGATCAAATTTCTATATTTTGAACAAAAGTTTAAATAACTACAGTACCTACATTTATAACAAGACTGGAAATAAACAATAAATACCTAACTCAGTATATTTTTCTTTGTTGCTTCAGATACGACAGAGATCCACCGGAGAAACTGGAGGTGCCAAGAACTGAACCACATAAGAAGGTGACTGAATATCCGAAACTAGAGATCAATAGTTTGATCCAACATATAAATTAACTGAGTATTTCATAAATGGAGATGAATAGGCAACATGGAGAGAAATGAAGTAGGATGCAAAAATCTTCGTTTAAATTGGAAAACTAGCGATTAAATTGAGCATTTTAAATTAGAGGTATTTCAGTGGTCTAAGTGACTAGTTTTGAAGAAGTGGGTCATTAGAGATGAAATTGGAAAAATAGCGATTAAATTGAGCATTTTAAAAGTTATGGACCAAGTCAGCAATTTTCCCCTAAACGTGTTGGTTCTAGATTAGTCGTGGAGGAGCTTTCTCCAACAGTTGCAGCTCCACACATGCACACGATTGGAGGAGTTTAGAGCATCATGGAGAAGTGGAGAAGTTGATTTTTCTTGTCTATAAACGAATCAATCTGAAAACACAGCAAACGGGAGAAAAATATAAACAATTTTGTATCAACAAGAGAAAGAAAGTTGAGAGACGAAGAAGAAGCGGAGCTCAGAGTCTACTGCCATTCTTGCCTCTGCCGGTTCCATGCCTTTATCACCGGCCACGGTTCACTCCGATTCTGATGTCAAGATCACCGCCTGAGGTCAAGACCCGCTGGTCACTCTTCTTTTCCGTCGCTCTTCACCAGATCAAGATTGTTGCAGAAGCTCATTAAAATCGCGAACTGCATGTTTTTGGAGAAGCAAAGTGTCCTGCATTGGTACAATTATTCTTGATACCTGTTCTTTACCTATTGGTTTACTTAAGTAATAGATGTTAAATATGTTGCAGTTTCATCACTCCTTGTGTTAGAAAGTTGTTTGGTGCACATGCTAGATGTTTAAGCCATCGTCTTCTTATAATTTTTCTTTTCTCAAGGATTTCACTACTACTTCGTATTTGCATGTTGAATTTATAATTGTTATGCTTTCACTTTTGTCCCTCTTTCTTTCTTTTTTTCCTTTCCTTTCTTTTCTTTTCTTTATTCATTTGTTTACTTATCAACTCGTTTATTTCTTTGATTGATCATCTATGTTCCTCAGTTGCATTTTTAATAAGGGGCGTCTTGCTGTTAAATTAAATCAAGTGAATAAATAAAATTGACCCGTAGTACCAATTTTTGGGCGTAAAAATTAACCATGTTTGTACGTAATTGACTAACGGACTTGGAGCTTTTTGTAGACCATTTTAGGTTCCCAATCGACCTATCACAAAAAGATTGGTGGCAACTCCGTCGAAAACCCCGTCGCTATAGGAAGGAAGCTATTGGTGAGGAAGATGAAGGGCATGGTAGCAGGGGCGCTACCAACCCGCTACCACGGCCTCTAAAACATAAATTGAAACGTTTGAACAAGTGGAGGTGGGAAACGAAATTTTTTTATGCATGGCAATGGGTGGGGGCGTTACCTACCCGATACGGCCGCTTTAAATGTTTTTTTTTAATTCTAAATGAGTAAATATTAGGGTAACATGGGCGTTACTGGGCCCATTACCAGACTCCCTACATGTACGTAGTGTATTGACCAATGGATAAAAATGCGTATTTATAACTTTTCCACTAAGGTGAGTGCTATAAATATCAAGTGCATTTACTTCACTTGACACCACATTCATTAGGGGTTTCAAACTTATGAGGAGGGATTTCCATGAGGTGAGAAATTGAAGAATTCACCGTGGATTCTTGTGAGGTGAAAAAATATATATTAGGAGGTTTCAAACTTATGAGGTAGATGAGAAATTGAAGAATCACCGTGAATTCTCGTGAAGTGACAATAATAATATTTAAAAACTAGATGTTCATTTATTATTTGCATATAAATTATTAATTTTTAGTTATTAAAATATTGGAGAACAAAATCATAGATTAAATGTTGAATTCCATTTTTCACGGTGAAAACTGATTTTCATACCTCAAGTGATTTTTGGAGGAGTTAAAAACTTCCAAAATCACTATGAATTTTGGAAGTGAATCATTCCCCATCCTCACCTCCATAAAATGAAGTTTGAAGCCCCCTATTAGGGTTTCAAACATTGGGGAGAGGGAGAATGAGAATCACTGATTTTTGGCGAAAATCACCGACAGAAATTTATCACCCGGCCCTTCAAACAAGGCGGACGAAAAAAACGAAACCGATGCCCAGCTGCACCCGCACTCCTCTCCTCCTTAGGTGGCTGCTTGAGCAGCTTGGTTGGCTAGCAGCCAACCTAGGAGGAGGGGAGGGAGTGGGGGAGAGGAGGCCTGGTCGACGATCCTGTTCCGACGCCACCATCCTGATCTGACACCACTATCACAGAACATAGACCAAAATGCCATCCTGATCCGACACCACCATCCCTTGAGTCAACGCAACTATCACAGAACATAGACCAAAATGCCATTGTTACGTGGAAGCAATGGTTTCAATTTTTGGTAATTGGGTTATGTAAAGATTTCCAAATGCTCTCGAGCTAACAAATTTGAAGAAATTTCTAGGGAACTGTTGATTGTAGATATTCCTAATGAAAAATTGAAAAACGAAATGAAATGATTACAATGAAATGTTAAAATTTAGCTTAAATGTTTAAATTGGGTATTTAGGTTGGTTTTTTTTATCTGGTGTAGCCAAGGGAGTCCTTTGGACTATTGGTGTGTGGTTTAAATCTTATTTTTGGAGAGATGAATCATGATGTCTTTAGGAGGTTTATCCCAAATTAATCTTTTCCAAACTATGTGCATTTCTTTTCTGATTTTTTTAATAAAAAATCTTTTAGTTCTTTTCTAATAAAAGTTCTATATATCTATATATGTGATTTCCATGATTACATAATTGATATGCTGAAGTCACAAGTACTCTTTTGGTACCCAATTACTCATTTTCTTTTTAGGTTATACCTAAAAAATTCTACATTTTTTAAAAATGAAAACTTCTCTCTTCCAAAATTACCTAACTATCTCTACTTTATCTTAACTTTTTCTATTTTGTTTTTTTATCCATTCAAGAATAATTATATCAAATTATATAAAATCTTATATTCACCTTAATCTTTATGTCTGCACAAAATATAGAATTAACAAAATGTAGAATTAATTGGGCTAAATGTATAACTTTTTGGCTGGGGAGACGTGTAAAGCTACATCACATGATAAATGTGGTTGTGGTTGAAAGTTGAGAACCATGTCCTCTCAACTTTATGAGCCGTAGACCAAAGTTGACCTATGTGTGCAAACTGAATTGATAGATCATTCACATCTTATATGCACCTTTCGAAAATCACACATATCTACACATATCTAGTTAGATAAATTACATATTACTCCCTGAAACTATAAATTATAGTAATTCAGGTATTTTAGTTCTTTAATTATAATTTAATAGAACTCACTTCCTCAATCCTCAATTATCAACCAGTAAGCTCCTTAACTATGAGTTAGTTAGCCCTATAGAACATATCTACTAATAGTATCTTTCTAATCTTACTAATAGTACAGTTGCCGATGTGAAATCAGCTTAAATGGTGTCGTTTCTTGTCTAGTATGGATATGAAACCAGTGTACTGGCCGGCACGGTAAAATATTTATTATCGTGCTCTAAGCTACACCTCATCCTCTCTTTATTCACGAATTATGCTTTGTTCTCCGTTTTCAGGTCACGCTCGGGTTTCTCAGACGTTGGTAGTTGGATCCATTTTGGACTAGGTTATCAAGACTGAGGAAACACATCATGTACCATCGACAAAAAACATAATAAGTAAACAAACTCCAAAGGCATAGTAAAACTTGGTTGATGATTAAGTAGAATCGGCTTCGGTAAAATTCAAAACAAATAGTGGTGCATGTGGGTTGATATATTTAGTTTCTAAGATAGAGATTTAAGAGTACTTTCAACTATAATTTAGTATATGTGTAATATATTTTCTGTACTAATTATATACGGGGAAATTACATATATAGGGTTCATTTTTTTAAATATACATAGATACCCTATACATTGAGAAAGATTAATGGGCCAGAGTGGTACCGCCATTGGTGTCGGAGTCACAATGATTTATTTTTTTCATGCTGACCCGTTTTCACAATTTCTTCCATCCTCTACCTCAATTGATGTAATTGTATACCTTACAATTTAGGTGTTGCTATTGTTCATGAATAGTTATCATAAGTTTGTATTGGATGTTTTGGGTGTATGGTATGTGGTTTCTTTTTGTTGAAAGAGAGAATTATTTTACTTAGCTTTGATTACGTAAGTATAAACGCAACAACCCCTATATCTTCAACCTGTTTTTTCATTGAATTTTGGCGATTTTACAAATGGTATGTGAAGGACTTCTTATTGATGATTAGTAATTCTAACAACTTATCTACATTTTTCCTTTTTAGTTTTTAAACCGTGAACTTGAGTAGCTCGGCTCTCATTCCCGTGACACACAATTTCATAACTTCTTTTTCGCCAACCTATCTCCAGTCTGAGCACATCTTCACCCTCTTGGACTTTCTACTATATCATTCATCTTTTCTTCTTCTAAATCTGAAGTTTCTCTATTCTAGTGATCTAGCAAAACGAAGGGTAGTTGATGCGAGGAATGTGTCGAGGGACCATGGATGGTTCAATCTCTACCACCGTTTGATAGTTGATGTGAGGAATGTGTTGAGGGACTATAGATGTGGTTCAATCTCAACCACTGTTTGTTTCTTCATTTTAACAGTAAATCACTTTTAAGTTACTTTTCTTTCAAGCTTAAGTTGGTTTTTCAGATTCAAATTTTTTAAAGCTTTCTACACCTCTTCGCATAAGTTTTCTTCATCAGGTTCGGTGCCAATACGTCAACATTAAAGTTTGCTTGATCAGGTTCGGTAATTTGTAAGTAACAATTATGACAGATGCAGACATTTGGCGATGTCTTGAAGCCCGGGTAAAACACACCTTGTTTCGTACAAATGAGGCTATACAACATTAAATATTTCATGGTGACAAATGTTAACCTCACATACACCGAGTTACTCAGTTAGCGGATTAAAGTGCTAAAATTTACATAGTTTAGAGTTGAGTCACAAAAGTTATAATTTAAGGATTAAAATGTGCAAATCACTATATTTCAGGTCAGTAATTATATATCTATATATTTATGGAAATGCCCCGTTCATGAATAGTGTATTTTTCGTCCTTTCTTTTTTTTTAAACTAAAAAAAAATTGATTCAACTTATTAAATGGGTTAACTCTTTACTTACACCTAACTTTTTCATTTTCTCACATAGGTTCCTAAAGGGGTAAAGTGCACTCATGGTCCTGTAACTTTAATTATTGTATCACTAGGGTCCTGTTTTAATTTTTTGTACTAATAAAGTCACGTTTTCAAGTTTTTTATTCATCTATGGTCCTATTTGACATTTTTACCCTCAATTTTTAAAATATTGCCCTTTTAAACAAACTCTAACGTTTAACGAAATTTTCAATTTTACCCTCAATTTTTATAAACCCTAAAATTCTACCCTAACTTTTACAAATACTTACAATTCTACCCCAAAAATTTTGTCTCCACTTTATCTCATCACCCTCCTATCCACCACCACCGTAAATCTCGCCGGACTACCGACAGCCTTCGCCGGAATGCCCTCTAAGCTACGAATCCACTCCCAAGAGGTGGACCGTTCACCTTTAGTGGATCTAGCTTGTTGAAGATCACATAAAATAACGTAACCGGGTCGGCTCCTAACCCTCAATCCTCAAATGGAGAGCAATGGAAAGGTTAATTGCCTAGGAGTGAGGGATCTAACACCTCACTTCTCAAATAAAGAGCAACACTAGATGTCAAGCTTGAATCCACTTCAATGGAAATCAAGGGGATGATAGAGATACAAGGAAGAGTTCAAAAATGAACCAATACTCTCACAATGAGAGATAATTCTGAAATTCAAGTTATATTCAAGTTTCATTCTAAGTTACATTTTATATGAAAGGTAAGGGAAGATGGGTGAAAAGACTAGGAGACAATGTTCCTAAAATTAAGGTGGGTGAGGTGAAAGGAGAAGGTGGTGAATGACATTGTAGGCTACCTACTCCTGTCACAAGAATGGGAGGGAAAATCAAATTATGCGATCCCAATAGGTTGAAGAGCCGGTTATGATAGACTGCAACTCTTAGGGCTTTGCCTGAAGGCTTCGCACGGGGGCCTCGCCCGGAGGCTTCGCATAGGCGACTTTGCCTGCGCCTAGAGGCTTCGCATGGGGGCCTTGCCTGGAAGCTTCGCGCGGGGGCCTCGCTTGGAGGCTTCGCATGGACTGCTTCGTCTTCTCCTGGAGGCTTCGTACAAGGGCCTCGCTAGGGTGGGTTCACCTGGGGGCTTCGCCCGCACCTGGGCGGTTTCGCACAGGGCTTCGCTTTTGCCTGGGTAGTTTCGCACTGGAGCTTCGCCGCAACATGGGGGTTTCGCCTTTGCCTGGGCGGCTTCGCACAGGTGCTTCGCCGAATCTTGGGGTTTCGCCTTTGTCTGGGCAGCTTTGCTCAAGGCCCTTGAGATGGTATGTGGGCGCGCGATGGTGCTCTTAGCCACAATCGTGGTGACATTGAGTCCCTTCAAGGTGTTTGGCGCGTTTTCCTTCAGGTGAATGCCCATTTGATGAAGTTGTAAGATCCCTACTTGATCTCCATCTGCTCGGTGATGTCCTCATCACTAAGCGGTAGATCCGCAGCTTAGGGCTGCGAATAGCCGGCCAAGGGCGGCGAACTGCCGCCACAGGGCCGCGGATCGTGAGCCTAGGGCCACAAAGCGCGCCCAAGGCAGCGGATCGCGTGCCCAGGGCAGCGATCGGCGGCGAAGGCGCGAATCGCGGTCCCGTGGTTTTCAGTAGAGGCCCACGGCTTCCGGCAGAGTGGGTCGATCGTGGTTGAGATAGGTGAGTTGAAAAGTTTAAGGTAGATTGGAGGGTTTGTTTGTATAGTTTTAAAATTTGAGGGTGTATAAATGGTATAATAAGTAAAATTCAGTTTTTGTTTGTTATTGTACCATTCCTGTGAAAGAGTAAAATAGTAAAATAATCGTATGTAAAAGGACCATGGATGAAGAAAAAACTTGAAAACGGGACTTTATTAGTACAAAATATTAAAACATGACCATAGTGGTACAATAATTAAAGTTACAGGACTGTTGGTGAACTTTACCCATTCCTAAAGTTTCACTTATGATTTTACTATCCGCTTTTAGTGTGGTGCTCGATCTAAATGCACAAAAATTGTATTAGTAAGTTTATTATGACTATACAATAAAAAATTTTGTTTTAGAAGAATATTACTACAGTCCAAAGATTCAGTAACTACAACCTAATATAAAATTTTATTTATTTATAGAGAATAATTCTCTTTTTGACTTTTATTTCTTTGTCTTAAAATGTAAAATGTTCGGTCCAATTGTTTTTGTACTGCCTATTTTATTTTTATGTAATTATACAATTACGTATGACCGTTTATATCTATAACCATTACTGTATATGAACATTGAATTCTATTTTTTTATTCTTTTGTTTTACTTTATTTAATACTATAATTACCATATTTCAGTTTGTTACTTTTTCGAGAAAGGCCCAAAGTTTTCGATTCATATGTTTTTGTCATCTTTTCTTATCGTGGGTGGCCTAAATGTTGAGATATAATGTGTTAGCTAATTATAAAATGTTGAGATATAATGTGTTAGCTAATTATAACAATTTGTGCATTGTTCAGTGAAGTTTTAAAACGAATAGAATGTTTAGGAATAAAATTTTTTTTATACCTGTAATTGATTACTTTCTCATTTTTTCTATAACTAATTTTCTCTCTCCATATTTATGACATTATCAAATTCCTTTAAATTTTACAATCTACACTGCAAAGAAAAAATACATTCTAGCCGGTAATAAAACCGCAAAATTTTATTTTTCCATTATTTAATTAAGTACAGATGTAGCAGCACAAAATTCTGTAGATGAAAACTTGCTCACATGTGTCTACAATCAAAGTTCTATGAATCAAATCCAAACTTGGTCTACATTGGAGAAAGAACACTACGTAGTTTTCCCAACTTTTGTGACGGCAAAATGAGGGCCCAAGCCGTCATATCCGTAGTATGAAAAATTTATGACGGTTCTATGATGGCCATTTCCGTCATATACTATTTCCTAAAATGTTATTATGACGGCGTCATAAAGTATTTGACGGATACGGATAAAGCCGTCATAAAATATTTAAATGCGATATACGTATTTATGCATATGAATTATGACGGCTTTATAACCGCTTTGCCCGTCATTAAATTTTCGAAAAACACATTATGACGGCTGTATAACCGCTATGGCCGTCACAACTTTTTCGAAAAACGCACTCAAGATTCCTTCAGATTTATGACGGACTTATGACCAACCGGGCCCTCATAAATGTCAATATGACGGCTTAAGCGGTCATAAAGCCGTCATATTTTTACATGCATTAAATGCGACGTCTGTAAATACTCCTCCTTCGCCGATTCTTCGGTTCCCTTCCCCTTCCCCAATACGTTTCTGTTTCTTCTTCCCCTCCCTCCCTCTGTAACTCGTCTCCTCCCTCCCTCTGTAACTCGTCCCCTCCCTCCCTCCCTCTGTAACTCGTCCCGCAACAGCGACATCACAGGTAATTTCTTCCTCTATTTTGTTTTTGTTTAACTCTCTTCTCTTCGTCATCTCACCTTAGGGTTTCGTTTTTTTGCATCTGCTGTTCGCCGCCGCCGCCGTCGTACTCGTCGTTCGCTGCGGCCGTCGCCGTCGCCGTTCTCGTCCTTCACCGAGGCAACCGTTGCGAACAGGGAAGGTAAAACCTAAACCCTTGATATTTTCATTTTCATTTTGGGTTCATGATGCTTGAGTTCATCATGAGAAACAACTGCTGGAGTAATTTTCTGTCATTTTATTTCTAATTATTTTGGTAATTTTGTCTATATTTCATGTAATTTACGTTTCTGTTTTAAAAAATTATTGTCATTATTTATATTTTCTATTTTCTATATTTTTGTTTTCTGTATTAGTGTAATTTATTTCTATTTTCTGTAATTTTCGTTTTCAAATATTGTTTTATGTTATTATTTATATTTTTTGTAATTTAAGTGATTTTCGTTTTCAAATATTGTCTTACGTCATTTATTTCTATTTTTTGTAATTTAAGTAATTTTCGTTTTAAAATATTGTTTTATGTTATTATTTATATTTTTCATGTACTTTAATTAATTTTCGTTTTAAAGTATTGTTTTACGTCATTTATTTCTATTTTTTGTAATTTAAGTAATTTTCGTTTTAAAATATTGTTTTATGTTATTATTTATATTTTCCATGTACTTTAAGTAATTTTCGTTTTAAAGTATTGTTTTACGTCATTTATTTCTATTTTCTATAATTTAAGTAATTTTTGTTTTAAAATATTGTTTTATGTTATTATTTATATTTTTTGTAATTTAAGTAATTTTTGTTTTAAAATATTGTTTTATGTTATTATTTATATTTTCCATATACTTTAAGTAATTTTCGTTTTAAAGTATTGTTTTACGTCATTTATTTCTATTTTTTGTAATTTAAGTAATTTTCGTTTTAAAATATTGTTTTATGTTATTATTTATATTTTCCATGTACTTTAAGTAATTTTCGTTTTAAAGTATTATTTTACGTCATTTATTTCTATTTTCTGTAATTTAAGTAATTTTTGTGATACAGGTCGATGGCTCGACGGCGCGCGAGGCTCCGGTTGATTTGCGGGATGAGGAGAGCGACGAGGAGGAGGACGAGGAGGATGTCGACGAGTACATCAACACTCGGGCGGATGAGTAGTTTTATCTTTGTAAAAAATGTTATATTCGAAACTTTTAAATTATCAATTATGGATGTTAATATATTTTTATTATATTTAAATTGGTATTTTATTTAATTATTAATGTTTTTTTAAAAAATTTCGTATTCATTTAATTTTTGAATCCATAAAACAATACAAAAAGAATTAATTTTTTTTCATTATAAAAAACAGTTTATGAAGGCTCAATCCGTCATAAAGTTCGCCATAACTGTAATTCGCCCCCACTTACACGTGGACATGCATGACGGCCATGGTGGTCATAAAGCCGTCATAATTATGAGGGCTCTGGCCGTCATATTTCCGTCATAATCAACATCCGTTTACGCTACACGCGTATATTTTATGACGGCGTATTGGTACAAAGCCGCCACAAATATGACGGCCGAGGCCGCCATAACTAAATGTGACGCCTAAAATAATAACGAAACAAACAACGGCCTCACCGCCATAATTGTGACGGATAAATGACGGATACGACCGTCATAAACGATAAATCAACTACGCGGTGAGATATTTCATGTGTAACGCTGTCAAGAAACCCCTAACATCGCTGCCTCCATGAGTTGTTCATTGCTAAAGGGCCACATATAGCCCGTAACCCAGAACAACTCCCGGTGCAAGTCCGACAAAGAAGTAGAGCCTATTCTCATCATCATCATCATCATGACCATCATCATCACCATCATCTCTGTCATTAGAATCATCATTTGGGGTCGAACGGCAATTCCTTGGCAATGGAAAGCCGCAAAGGTACAAGTTACCCTCATAAATAGAGGGGGTCAAGGTCGAGGAACCGATTAGCTGAAGGAATCTGTCCCGACAAGTTGTTGTATGATAAGTTCAAATGGCCCAACGATGTTATGCTTGTCATGCTAGTAGGAATTAATCGAGAAAAATGGTTGGAAGAAAGATCAAGAGTTTCTAACAATGTGAGCTGCCCAATCTTGTTTGGCAAGTTTCGATCGATTGATTGTGAGCCAAGTTTAGGTTACCTAACCTTGTGAGATTTGTGAGACCTTCCGGTATCTCTCCTCTCAGATTGTTCCATGACAAATCGATGGTGTTCATGAGATCAACTTGAACTATGAAGTACGTACGAGTTTCTCCCTTGACACTTAAATCCATTTGTTCATATGCATACCAATCTCCTATTCCAGATTCGCCATTGGAAGGATAAGCTGTTGACAAAGTGTTAAGTTTCCAACACATGATGGGATTGTCCTGATAAATTATTATGACCAAGGTCTAACATGTGCAGAGATGGAAGTGGCAGAGATCTTCTCGGAATCGTTCCCGTGAAAGAGTTCCTCGAAGACTCAATTTGGACAACTCGCATCATCTCTCCAAACCATCTCGGAATGTTTCCAATAAAATTGTTGTATTCAAGTCGAAGTTCGATAGACCGGTGCAGTTCCTGAGGGATGCAATGTTACCAGAAAGATGGTTGTTGCCCAGTATCAGATTTTGTAGATGAGGGAGAGAACACAATGATTGTGAAATCCTTCCGACTAAACGGTTCTTTGATAGATCCAATGTATACAAGGATTCCAATCCTTTCAAATCAGGAAATTTTCCATCAAGATTGTTACTTGAGAGGGACAAAACTTTTAGATCTATTAACTTCCCAAGTGAAGAAGGCTGGGATATTACCGGATAGAAAGTTCTCGAGAGCTCCAACTCCCGCAATCCTGGCATTTGGGAACCAATTGTTGCAGAAATTGGTCCTGAAAATGAATTGTTTCTCGATTCAAAACCCGGACTTGAGGGAAAATGGGAAGTGTGCCTTCAAACAGATTATGACTTAGGTCCACCACAAAAGCATCTGGGGTAAAGTTTAGTACCTTGGGAAGCTTCTCGCCGAGTTGGTTGTTGGAGAGTGTCAAATGACTCATGTGGACTAATTAGCTTCCAAAACCAAGATGGTATTTCTCCACGAATGCCAACGTTGTCGAGGAAGACGCGTCTAAGGTGCGTTTGAGTTTTGAGCCAAAGAGGGAATTCGGGATCCATGAAAAGACTGATGTGATCACGGTCACGCTCCGAACCCAGCTGAAGTGGTTACAGAGGAGTGAACGGTCACGAGCTCGGATCTAGCTCGAAGGAGGCGGTTTCCAGCAAGAATGGAAACGAAACAGGGAAGAACATGGAAACAAAGTCGGCCAAGGGAACCTCCGCACTACGAGGTGAGGCAATGCCCTTGAAAATGCAGGAAAGGAAAATGGAACCTAGAACCTTCGATTACTAGATCAGACAATGCTAGGTATTATATTGGATCCTCTCGCATGGATCACTAAAGGATTGATGGAGCAAGATTTGAGACCCCAAGAAGAACAAACCGTGTTCTTACAATATATGAATTCTCTCAATATATGGGTTCTGCCGAATACTTAGGTTACAGCTTCCTTTTATAGAAGGAAAAGAAAGAAGGAAAGAATAAAGAATGATTTTACTAAGGGAACATCTTCCTCGAAATATGGTAGGCAAAGCGTGGGGTGGCAGGTGATTTGACATTGTAGGCTACCTGCTTTCGCGGCTCCCCAATTCCCCATGAACTGCTTTCGGCGGGAAAAGGGAAGAAGAGGGCCTCTGCACAAGTTGAAGGGTTCGCCGACTTGTGTATGGAGACCTCTTCGCTTGGCGAACACACAGGCCTCACTTGTCTTGGGAAGTTTGGTGCAGGTGTTCTTCAATAAGGCAGGGCTTTGCGGAGAGACCATGGGCTCACAAAAAGGACCTTGGGTTTGCCAATGGGATATGGCTTCGCCAAAGACCGAGGGTTCGCCTTAAGGGGCTTCGCGAGTATGGCCTTGCCTTGGCATTTGGTCTGAGCTTTGGGAAGGTGTTCAGGGTCCTCTCACGGAGATCCGGCAGTGTGACTTTGCCGTGGAGGCTCCTTTTGGTTGGCGAATACCGGGCTTCGCTTGCTTCGGAAATGAGGTGCGGGGCCTTCGTCAATGACCACGGGTCGGAAAGAGCCATGGATTCGCAAATGACCTTGAGTTCGTCCAAGAGGACCACGAGTTCGCCAGGGTCAATGGACTCGCCAGTGACCACGGACTCGCCGTTGGTGCATGGACTCGCCAAAGGCCAAGAGTCCGCCAAAGGGACATGGATGCACCACGCGCCTTGCGAGTACGGACTTGTCTTAGGGCCTCGCCGGTGCCACGAATGTGGCTTCCTCCTCTTCGAGCCTTCGCCAAGGGCCCTTTAGACCCTCCGGTGGAAAGGTTACGCCTTGTCACAAAAATGGGGCTGATGTCCACATCATACCCTCCTCTTGAAGAATCCGTCCTCGGATTCATATGAAAATTGTCCCTACAAATCTTAAGACACAACAACAAACTTGAAGAGGCATCAAGGGTTAGTGAACTAAAAGCGTTAGACATCAAAGTTCCCTAAAAATAGATCAAGGAATGAGATGGACAATCCGCCCTTTCTCTTCGCTTCACTTTTATACTTAGCCTTAAGACAAACCCACATAGTTATTCCGGGATCAAATATAAGCCTCGGCCATTCATGGGCATGGCCCCAATGTACCGGGCCTAAGTCATGTCCCATACAGACATGGGATCGCCAACTATGTCACCCAAATCATGCTTAATGTTAAGAGATGAGAGATTAGAAGCACAGTTACCCATGTTCGCTTTCTCCCTCTTGCTCTTTTCTTCCTTTCCGAGAGGGGGTGACACTTCCTGCCCGGGGTGTTGAAGGCTTCCTTCAGCCTTCCTTTCCACAGCGACCTGCACATTCAAAGAAGATAAACAAGGGGGTTGCAAGACAGAAATTAGTGGAAAAGTTGGGTCGGTTGAAGGTATGTTTCCCGCACTTCCACTATTTCGGATCATGTAGATTCCCTCTTGTTTTCTCTCCGCTTCCTTCTCATTCTCTTCTCTCGGATCGCTCTCTTTCTCGCTCAAGGTCTCTTGGACCGCCTTACTTTTCTCCCTTTCTTCTCTTTCTTTTTCCCTCATACTTTCTCCTTTCCTCTCGGTCGTTTTCCTCTCAACCTTTCCACCGATGGCAGCTTCCTCCATGTGTCCGTGTAACATCTGGTCCTGGACCATAAGTACAAGTTGTTTTATCTCATCAATGATGGTGGAGGGGCTGGGTCTTTGAAGCACTTCTGGTGTTGCTTCGCCCTGTTGATCAGAGGGTGTTTGTCGTAACGAAGCAAACTTGTGAGTGGGGGTCCTCGCTGGCTTCCTGTTGGTGGATGGAAAACCGCGAATGAGAGGGGGCTCCAAGTGGGCGTCGTACAGCTAGGATACGACGGTATGGGTGAATAATAGGAGTAGGAGGGTAGCGATAATGAGAGGAGTCATCTTGGCGATGGCATGGGTTCGCCACCAATTGTTCGGTGGTCTAGGCACGAGTGATGCTCATATGCAGCAGGGTATGGAGGGTCGCATTCAGAGGATGGGGTCGGTTCGGGCCAGGTTTCTTGGCCAAGGGGGTACTCTGAATAGTTCCCGAAGTATGTATGGTCAAGGGTTTCCTCCGCCCAGAAGTCAGATTCTTGATAACAAGGATCCGATTCCGGGTAGTAGTCCTCTTCCACATACTCCATGAAACTCAAATCCCGCACATGCGGATAGTATTGGGAAGCCTCGCCACTCTCCCTTAGTGTTTACACTCCTTTCTCGTGTTTAGAACACAACGGTTCTTTCAGACCTCAAAACTTACCACCAATCTCGATTAAGATCAAATGCAAACACACAAGGAGTTTCCAATAAAATCTTAGCAATATCCCAAATAAGCAACGCACAAAGCTCTAGTTACTCGAACTAGGATTTGGGGTTGGTTGGTGGTTGAAAGAAGTTGGAAATGATATAGAAAAGGCTTTTCACACATGTAAACACAAGAAGTTCAGGTTTCGAAATTATTTTCGATCTGTGAGCACCGTTCACTTGAGTTTCGTGATGAACTCTTCAAGAACACTTAGAACTTTTCCCAGAAATTATGAACTGGTTTGAATATTTCTTTTTTCGTAAACTCTTGTTCTTTTGCACACGGGAAACTCTTTTTCTTTTCAATCCGAAATAACTCACAGATTTATGAACCTTTAAGAACTTTTCAACAAGGGTAACAAATATTCGGCTTCTCTCAAGAGATCATTAACCGATAACTTTTCTTCAAGTTTTCGAAAAGAACAGCAAAGGTTTTATCTTGAAGAAAGTAAACAACTGATACGGTAAGATACCTCCGACAAGCGCTTTGGCTCTGATACCAACTGATGTGATCACGGTCACGCTCCGAACCCAGCTGAAGTGGTTACAGAGGAGTGAACGGTCACGAGCTCGGATCTAGCTCGAAGGAGGCGGTTTCCAGCAAGAATGGAAACGAAGAACAGAGGAAGAACAAGGGAACAAAGTCGGCCAAGGGAACCTCCGCACTACGAGGTGAGGCAATGCCCTTGAAAATGCAGGAAAGGAAAATGGAACCTAGAACCTTCGATTACTAGATCAGACAATGCTAGGTATTATATTGGATCCTCTCGCATGGATCACTAAAGGATTGATGGAGCAAGATTTGAGACCCCAAGAAGAACAAACCGTGTTCTTACAATATATGAATTCTCTCAATATATGGGTTCTGCCGAATACTTAGGTTACTGACTTCCTTTTATAGAAGGAAAAGAAAGAAGGAAAGAATAAAGAATGATTTTACTAAGGGAACATCTTCCTCGAAATATGGTAGGCAAAGCGTGGGGTGGCAGGTGATTTGACATTGTAGGCTAACTGCTTTTGCGGCTTCCCAATTCCCCAGGAACTGCTTTCGGCGGGAAAAGGGAAGAAGAGGGCCTCTGCACAAGTTGAAGGGTTCGCCTGACTTGTGTATGGAGACCTCTTCTGCTTGACGAACACCTGGGCCTCACTTGTACTGGGAGGTTTGGTGCAGGGTGTTCTTCAATAAGGCAGGGCTTTGCGGAGAGACCATGGGCTCACAAAAAGGACCTTGGGTTTGCCAATGGGATATGGCTTCGCCAAAGACCGAGGGTTCGCCTTAAGGGGCTTCGCGAGTATGGCCTTGCCTTGGCATTTGGTCTGAGCTTTGGGAAGGTGTTCAGGGTCCTCTCCTGGAGATCCGGCAGGTGTGACTTTGCCGTGGAGGCTCCTTTTGGTTGGCGAATACCTGGGCTTCGCTTGCTTCTGGAAATGAGGTGCAGGGCCTTCGTCAATGACCACGGGGTCGGAAAGAGCCATGGATTCGCAAATGACCTTGAGTTCGTCCAAGAGGACCACGAGTTCGCCAGGGTCAATGGACTCGCCAGTGACCACGGACTCGCCGTTGGTGCATGGACTCGCCAAAGGCCAAGAGTCCGCCAAAGGGACATGGATGCACCACGCGCCTTGCGAGTACGGACTTGTCTTAGGGCCTCGCCGGTGCCACGAATGTGGCTTCCTCCTCTTCTGAGCCTTCGCCAAGGGCCCTTTAGACCCTCCAGTGGAAAGGTTACGCCTTGTCACAAAAATGGGGCTGATGTCCACATCAAAATTTGAAACCGAGGAAGGTTGGGGAAGGTCATGAAGATAACAGTAAGGAAAGTGCAGTTCTTCAATAGAAGACAGTTTTGTTGCTGCCTGCAGCCAACTGTTGGATACTAAACTAAGATTTATGAATCCTAAATTCAAAAACTTCAAGGAAGGCAACCCGGATAACCAATTCAGATCAACAGCTGAATTGACTCCATAATACGCATCATTGTTAAGATCAAGGTATAACAAGTTTGAGAGGTTTCCAAGATGATATGGAAACATCCTAGAGAAGACTGTAGAAGAGAGGTTAAGGTATCTCAGCATCTTCATAGAACCAATGGAGCTTGGGATTATGGTGCCCTCAAAATTGTTGCAGCTCAAATCCAAATAATGCAAGTATTTCAGCTCAAAAAGTGAGGGGTTTAGCTTACCCTTCAAGCCCAAACTCTGAATTGAAGACTCATCATCACATGTGCCTCTGAGATCAAGCTTAGTGATATGACCTCTTCTGTTGTTGCAGCCAACACCTGACCATTTGCAGCAGTCTTTTCCATGCCATGAGGAAAGCATGCCAGTAGGATCTTCAACACTTTGTTTGATATTCAAAAGGATTTGTCTCTCCACTTCAATGCATTCTGCTGCTATATGGGTGGAGTTGGAGTCATTACTATCTGTTTGCTGTGGATTAGGGTGGGAAAGACACTCAAAAGGTAGATGAAAAAAACAATAAGCAGAGACATTGATTCTTGCCCAAGAGATCAACTTTCTTCTACTCCACAAATTGAGCTAGAGATTGCTCTTAATTTATAGAAAGCCCAACAACATATTACTCATTTACATTTTCCTTAAACGAAAACTTATCTCATTCAAAATTACCAAAGTATCCTTGTTTTATTTTTATTTTTTCTATCTTATTTTTTTGTCCAATCTCTATTCAAAGACAATTATGTAAAAATACATAAAATCTTAAATTTATCTTAATCAATATATCCAATCAAACTGCTAAATTTGTTACGGATGGATATATTACAAGGTTTCCAACGTATATGTATATACTCCAACCTCAGGAAATTATGTTTAATTATACGACAATTCAATTTTTGAATTTATGTTTCAAATTTTCACCTATTTAGAATTTATTAAAAATAAATTCTTTAAAATTATATTTAGAAGTTAAACGAGACATGTTTATATTCTAAATAAAATTTCAGCAAATTATTCATTGCAATTTTTTTTGTTAAACACAAATTAAAAAGTTAAATTGTACTATCTCCATCCTTTTTTTCATTACAACGTATGATTTTCCAACTTTTAATTTATGATTTTATTTCTCTAGAATTTTAAATATAAATTTCCAAATTTTAGCAAACAACAAAAAATTAATGTGTCTAATTTCAAATTAACATAGATAAATCAAAACTAAATAGACATGAAAAGTCAAATTGTTACAATAATAAAGAGACAGATGCATGCGGTATCAATTTTTCTGTGACTAAGAAGATTATAGGATAAATATTCTTTACACCAAAATCACCAAAAAAACAATTTCCACTATTACTTATTTATGGATAAAAAGAGTCTTAAATTTATTACTAAATATGAATAGTAGATTTGGAAAATTTCTTTCACCGTTTCGCAAGTACTCCGTACATGGGATAGGTGATGACCACGAGACTAAGTCTTCCACCCTTCGGCTTTTGTGGGCTATATTCATGTACCGTAGCATACTAAGGTTCCCCTTCCTGAACGACATGCGCCTGATATTGAACCATCAGCCCTTCCCACCAGGTGTCAAAATCCTAAAGGGGTCCCTAAAGTAAAGACCACCATAAAGACCAACCATGCTCACATCAACAGTACCTCTTTTGGCATCATCCTTAACCCTTACCTCATCCGCTGACTTCACGCAACCTTGCGTCAGCCACACAGATTTGAGTGTTGGACTCCTTCCCTTATTTTTTTGTTAAAACGTAAATTCCATCAATAGTCCCGTTTTTTAAGTTTTGATTTATTTTGGTTTCATTTTAAATTTTTGACATAATTGAATTCCAAAGATAAAGGAGGCGAACATATCGGACATAATCGCGCAGCCTTCCGGACTTCGGGAACCTAGTGCGAAAGAATCAAGCAACGCGAAGGACCATCTATGGCAAAGTTTCATTTTTGATAGACATTCTGCCGAAGATGAAGCTGGGGTGGGACCTGAGCACCGGATTCGAGTGATACATGATCGCGTGGAACGGTGTCGACGACCCATCAACTGATGATTACTCTTTCAAGGTCAGATTCCATGGGTCTCCTCCGTCGCCTTCATCTCTGGCTAGATCTTAGCCAGATTCAGCAATCCTCTGCCCTTGTTGTTGTGAACCACTGCTTCTGGGTTCACAACTCCCAAGATCTTTCAATAATCAAATTGAAAAGTTTGTAAACAAAATGCTTTATCTTTCATGTCCTCTGATTCTTCACCTAGCAGTCCTCTGCTCCTGCCCTTGACCATAACCAGGTTCCCTCAAGCAAAACAATTATGGAGTAAGTAGCAAGTTCAAGAAGATAAACAATTAAATAACTTGTAAAAGAAGTAGGAAGGGATGCAAGATACTTACAAGGGTGTGGAGAGCACCCCCGCCAGGAAAGAGAGTCTTCTCCCAGAGGTGACCTCTAGTAAAAGGAAACTCTTCCTAACTTGGCAAGTTTGTCTATCTTCTATTTCAGCTTCTGAAGCAGCTTTTCAAGATTCGCGATTTGTTTCAAGGTCGGATCATTGGAGTCGCCGGAGAATTTCTGGGAGGTAGGGAGAGTTGATTTTAACGTCGAAGTGCCACATTTGAAGCTAATCCGCCTTGTTTGAAACAGGTTAATTTTTTTTTTGTTGGAAGCGATACGCTGATTTGCATCATTACTAGCGAGAGTGATAACTCATCGGAGCTAGATGTGGGCCTTGAGCTGCAAGTTTGTAGGTTGATGAAATGGCACCGAATCTAGGGTAGAATTGATCAAGATAAATAAATATTGAGTGTATTGTAGTAATTAATTAAGGATAAAATTGACTTTTCACATTTTACCATCCAATTAAACAATACAAATAGACGAAAAAGACTCAAATAGGAAACAATTTCTAAATTTAGGATCTAAATATGTCAAAAACTTAAAATGAGACCGGAATATGGCAAAACTTAAAAAATAGGACTAGCAAAATTTAAATTTTATGTTAATCGTGACATTAACATTAGTGTTGTCTGTGAGAAACCTTTAACATATCCAAAGGATTCCATGCAAGCAAAGAACACTGTTCCCTCCTGGGCACCGGACAATCCTGCTTTGGTAAGACCGAGCAACCCAAAGGGAACCTCACGAACGCTCAACAACAATACATGAGCTTGGCTTTTCCTTTGTGGATCTTTCCGACCCGACCACCGCTATGATTTCTGGGGTCGCTCCCTATAGAGATGATATTTTTTACAGTGTTGCCACCAATCTTTTTTCTAGGTTGATTCGAAACCTAAAAATAACTGGTCTACACGAGTTTTAGATCTGTTAGTCAATTACAAAAGAAAATAAAAGTTCTTGAATGCCCAAAAATCGGCACCACAAGTCATTTATTTATTTATTTTTCGTTTTTCTTGGTTTTTTTGGAATAAAAAAATGATAAGAATGATTAAGCGAAAAGAAAAGAAGAGAAAAATAATTAAGAAATCAACAATCAGAAAAAAGTTATAATGCGATTGAGAGGTTTGGTTTGCAGAGGGATGAAGTCTGGATAGTGTTCAAGAAGCAACCTCTGATCATGTGTTTTAAGGAAGAGAAGATGATGAAAGTGATGGACTTTCTTCTAAACCAAATGCGTCAGAAGACATTCGTTTCTGAGTTCGTTTTTTGTTCTGGGCCCATTTTTTACCCTTGTAACCTGCTAAACCAACCCCTATTCATCTTCTCTTGAAGCATCCCATGACCTGGTTCATGGCTTCAAGCTAGATTCACATCTTCGCTTGAAGCATCCCATATGACTTGGTTCAAGCCATGTGCTGGTACCGCACCTCGGCTTTGTGGAAAGTTAGGAATAAGCTTATGGGAGTTAAGTGAACTTGTTGATCATAATACTTTGCTAGAGAATTTCTCCTCAGGAACTTGAGGCCGATAGGAATGGAAATTTGATGCTCATGAAGGGGTGTTCTCAGTCAGAAAAGCTCCACAAGGTGATACTTGGAAAACAAAACTTGAAATTTTTCCCAAAACTAAACAAGTTCTTTGTTTTCTAAACTTTGGAGAACTACACAATAGGAGTATTTCTATTTTAACGCATGGGCATTTGCTCGTATAAAAATCTATTTATGTCTTCACTCTTTTATGCAAGGCTTGGAAAAGATCTTGTTCAAGAGTGAAGATGTTCTTTGGCTATTAGATTTTGGTCTACGTGTATAATTGGAATTACGGTGGTTCGATAAGACTCGCGGACTGGCTGGTGGCGTTTGAGCTCAGCTCGTTTAGGAACTCGATTCAAAATTTGGGTTCGAGCTCGAGTTCATTGCTCGTGACGTTCGGCTCATTTGGCGTGATTCAAGATCAAGATCGAGCTCGCTTGCGAGCAACTCGATTCACTTTACACCCCTTTCACAACACATGTATTAGAAGAAGGAGCACTTTATATACAATACAATATGAAGCTAAAATTATGACTGAAAACGAGTCGAGCCGAGGCGAGTACTAGAATGTTCATGTTAGACTTGAAAATTATATCGAACCTGAAATTATTCAAGTTTGGCTTGGCAATAATACAAGCTCAAACGAGCTTGAAATTAATCAAGCTCGAGTCGAGCTCGAGCTGTTCATGAATATCAATGGAAAACGTTAGGATAAAATCGAGTCGAGTAGAGTACTAAGCTGTTCATGTTAGGCTTGATAAATATATCGAGCTTAGAATTTTATTCAATCATGGCTTGAAAATAATATGAACGAGCTCAAACGAATTTTAAATCGAGCCGAACCCGATCCGCTGTTAACTGACCACTTATGGCGGTTTTAATCGTGGTCAAAACCACGCGTTAGCGGTCGTGGTTTTTAATAACCGCTAGCTTAACGGTTGTGGTTGGTGGTATGAGGGTAACCGGATCACGGATAACAGATATCCGCGGTTTAGCGGGTGACCGCCAATCCATCTCTTAATGCCTAACCCAACACGACCCATCTCTCAGCCCTCAGGCCTTCTCTAGTTAATGTCCTCATCACTCATCAGACATTCAAACTCACTCTTAAGTCTCTAACTCTGTCGACACATACAGAGACCGACAACCCTTCGACACAGACCAGAAGAAGGCACTTACCTCAGTCCTCTCTTCTCTGTCAAAGTTCGACCTCATAGCCTCACCTCTGTTGATCTCGCCACCCGCTAGTCTAGCACCCTTCTAGTCCAGTGTAGCGAGTTGGGGGAAGGGTCGACAGACACGACACAACAAAATGAAGATGAAAATCTTGCACGTTTGGATGTTTGGATTAGTATATATTTGGACAACCATGAATATTTTTGTTGACTTTAGTGATTAAAATGTTGTGTGGATATTTATGTTGAATTTATGGAGATTAGGATATTTAGATAATCTTTAATTTCGCATCTAAATAACTACGAATGAACCACTAACAACGGATATCGCGGTTAGCTGTTGTGAATATAAATCTATAACCATGAAGCGTAAAACCATATACTGCAGATACAAAAACAAAACCGCAGTTGGTGGTTATTGTTTTAGCGACGAGGTTTTCGGCAGAGTCGCCACAAATCATTTTCCTAGGTCGATTGAAAATTAACGAAAATTGGTCCATGAGAGGTCCGAGCTCGTTAGTCAATTACATACAAAAATATAAATTTTTCGAGTATCCAAAAATTAGTACCATATGTTCGTCTTACCTCTTTGCTTGATTTTCAATATTAATGAAAATAAAAAATTAAGAGAAATCCAAATAAAATAAAGTAAAATAAGCGAACAAAATTTAAAGACATTGGCACTTAAGACTTAAGTACAAAATGACAAAGAGAATAAAAGAAGAAAAAGAAATAAGTAAAAGGTAAGCTAACTAATTTATTTGAACAATTACGATAAGCATCAATAAATAAAAAGATAAAAAATTAACAAAGAAAATTAACAATCATATAAATAGAAAGGAATTAATAAAGAAAAGAAAAGAATAAAAAAATGAAACAGTTTAGACTAGTACCCAAACTGTTAGTTTTCAAACCTGTTAAGTGACACATGATAACTGCAAGATGTTAGTGACAAAATAATAGAAACTAAAATAGACGGGGAGCAAACTGGGTAGCGACCAACCCGCTCCAACGGGGCTGTATGATGGCTAGGACATCGGGAGATGGCCTTTGGCAGCAAGGAACGGACTTCGTGACGTCCGACCTACAATTTCCAGCAACGAAAAGTGACTATTAGCTACGCAAATCTCCACTGACGTGAAAGAAGATGGCAGCGACGGCGAGGGGAGTTCCGGTGATGAAAAAAGTGACTCGGGCAACGGGCCTCGGCCAAAGGATGAGTGGTGATAAGAAAAGAAAAATACCTTCTTCCTACATTGTTAGACTCGGCACTTCCTACAGGCAAAATGGTGCCAAAGAGCATTATGTCCTCATTGATCTGTAGAGGTTGCTTCAATCATAATGCAAACTTATCATATCCACTTGCAACATCCGAAATCAGCCTCTTCATTTAGAAGTTTTAAATTCAGATAAAAGAATGTATCAAAATTTTAAATTCAGCCTCTTCATTTAGAAGTCACGGTAAACGCTGTGGTAAAGACGGTCACAGTATCATATCCACATATGTGTATCCTCGCTAACCCTCTAAACACAAAAGGACAATTAGACAAACGCTTGATTGAAATAATCTTTTTTTATCTCTCAAGAAAATTCGTAAAATAGACGGACAGATGCCAATTACCGAAGATCCGATACTGTGAAAAAATTAAGATACTAAACTCAACAAAAGCAAGGCAAGATATATTAGTAGCATAGAACATGGAAGCCGTCATTTAATAATGTAAGAAAGAAAGGAGTTGAAAGTGACGTGTCAAAGATTCAAAATGTTATGAGGTAGTAGGTTGGGCTCAGGCTTAATAATGTAAGGTTAATGTATATACAAACAACTACTATCTTTCAACAAAAGAGTCCCATCTTTTAAAATATCTTTCAATAAAAGTTTAGCATCATTTAAAATATCTTTCAATGAAAAAAATCCATCTTTTGACTATTTTGCCAAATGCATAAATGTAGGCTTTAGCTAGCTCTAAATTTGCAGCCTCCAAGTAAATAAACTATTGCAATACACCTAAATTACAACTGAGAGATATAAATTCATAAGTTGTTTCAGTTGGGGCCAACTGATACCATAAGCTTTAATGCTAAATGAGTATCACTAATACTATAGTTTATGGAATAAAGTGTAGTACTGAAATATGCTCCAACGTAACATCAATTTTTGGTTTACAATCTCAAGTCCTTTAGCACTATTTTTTCTTGTTTTGCAGGTGGCGATTGATACTGCATGCAGGTCTGCAGCTCCTATTGATGAAGCTGGTCCTGGTCCTGGCCCTGGCTCCTGTTTGGCTAGAACAAATGACAACAATGCTAAATATCATATACAAAATCAACATTCAAGAAAGCAAAAATAAGTAACTGAAAATCCCAATTTCTCCAACCATTTTCTTTTGCAAAGATCACAAACACATGAAAACAGCATGTAATCCTTAGAGAGTGTTTGATTCAAGGATTGTAATAATCCATAGATTGTGAGAATCCGAATATGTAAAGATGGAAAATAGGAATCCGTAATGGAAGAATGTCATGTTTGGTTCAATCCTTTTCAAGAATAATTATTTTACTAATCCTATGTTTGGTTGGTGAATTAAAATGATTATTGTTATTACACTACGTACTTAATCTTTATTTTGTAACAGCATTGATACGGTCGTTACAAGCCCAATAATGGCCGCTCACTAATTATTGATTCCCGAACAAGACCGTTTCTATTACTTTTCCTATTTTTCTTCTCAATATTTCTTCCATTTCATCGAGTCTCCACTCATCAGCTTTTTTTGTTTTTTAACTCTCTCTCTCTCTCTCTCTCTCTCTCTCTCTCTCTCTCTCTCTCTCTCTCTCTTCACCTTTAATTCATCTCATTTCCATTCTTTTTAACCGATCTCTCTTCTTCCTTCACTTTTTTCCTACTCTCTCTGTTTATCTCTTTCTCTCTCTATTCTCTTTCTCTCAATTAAGCTCTCTGCTAGAAAGCTCTCTTTCTCTCCTCTCATTTTATTATTCTCTCGTTTTCTCCACCTCAGCCTTCTCTCCGCAACGCCGTTTAAGTTACTGTTTAAGTTGTGTGCTTATCTATAGCTACAAATAAATTAAAAGTGCAAGTTTTAACATAAAGCAATCTGACATATCCATCTTCCGATCCTTATGCTCTCTCCAGTAAAAGATGTAGCTAGGTTCCCTCAAAGCATGCAAAGAAGATGGTAAGCATCATGTAAACTATATACATATTAAAAGAAGCTCAATAATGAAATCAGAGTGAGTCAGAGGACTTACAGGGTTGTGGAGTGCACCCCCTCCTGGAAAAGCATGTGCTTATTCTCTCTGTCTCGGCTATTCACGCTTTATCTCCATCTCCAGCAGTTAATAATTCTTAATCATGTTTCTCAATGGTAAAGATCAAGGGAACATGCCCTAACTATACTTTCCTAACAAGACTTCTTTTGTTGAAGTGAGGGATGAAGTAGTAAGCTCTTAAATCGAATGTGTGCAGTATTTAAGAGCTTTTGTGTTTCTTTCTTGTATAATTAATTGTCATGTTTGCTATTGTTTTTATTGATGAATGATCATAGGAAAGACCATAAATGGGCGAAGAACGTGATTGGATGTATCAGCGCTTTGAGGATGAGACTTTCTATATAAGTGAAAGATTTTGGACTGGGGTTCAGGAATTCTTGGATTATGGTTTTTTTGTTGCTAAATTAAATGGAGAAGGACTAGTGAAATGCCCGTGTGAAAAGTGTAAAAATAGATACTATTATGATCGAATTACAATTGACAATCATTTACTATTAGATGGATTTAAACCCAATTATCATGTGTAGGATTGTCATGGTGAGCGACTTGAGATGATCGAATAATGGACGATGAGGGCGTTTACGCGCTCGAAGTGCCAAGCGAAAGGGCACAACACGCAGCGGGTTTCGGTAGTACTGTTTCCGCGCTCTCCGCCGTAGCTTCCGCTTCCGACGTCGCGGGCGGCCCCGCCTCCACAACCAACCGCGGGCGCTCGTGACAGAGTATATATAGAAGAATCTACTGCCGTCTGCTCCGCAGTACGCGGCCGCATTGAGGATGGTGGTAGGTAGGACACGTGGCCCACGAGGACTTACTGCAGCCTAACTGTGGTTTAGGCCGCGATAAATATTACTGCCACCGCCACGCGATCCGTTTTCTGCGACCTTAATCGCAGTTATGGCCGCAGTGAAAAATGTCCTCCCCATGTAGTGTATACTATTTGCACCATAAACTTAGATATATGACCTTTTCATCATACACTTTTTCCATATACTTTTTCCCCTCCTCCTCCCACCACTATCGCCGGAACGCGAGCCGGGGGCCTCAATCAGAGCACAGGGCGGCCAATCGCGAGTCCGGGGCCTCCGATCGCGAGCCGGGACAGCCGATCGCGAGCCCGGCCTCCGATCACGAGCCCGGTGCGCCGATCGCGAGCCGGGGCCGTCGAGCGGGAGCTCGGGGCCTCGATTGTGGGCCCCGGGCCACCGATCGCAAGCACAGTGCTGCCGAATGCGAGCCAGGGCCATTGATTGCGAGCCCGGCGCCGCTGAACGCGAGCCCGGGGCCTCTGATCGAGAGCCCGGGGCCGCCGATCGTGAGCCCAGGCCGGTCGATCTCGAGCCCAGGGCTGTTGACGGCGCTGGTGTCGTTCCGACGGTGGTCGACCGACGAATGTTGGGCGGTGGTGGTGGGAGGAGGGGAAAAGGTATAGGATGAAAAAGTCATATATCTAAGTTTAGGGTGCAAATAGTATAAAAGAAAAAGTGCATGTGTCTAAAAAATCATTTTTCCAGGAAATCCGTTAACTTTAACACCGAGTTAACGGTAAAGGACTTGAATAGGGCAAAAATATGAAGATAAGTGACTTTAATAGGACAAATTCTTAAAATGGGACCGAAATAGGACAATAAGCAAAGTTAAGGGACTAACCGTGCACTTTATCCGTAATATATATTAATAGTAGATTCTTTTATTCCTTGTTTTCTCTCTTTTAGTCCCTTAGGTTTCCCCTTTACATCACTTAGGTCCCCAAAAGCTCTATCATGGTCATCTAAGTTACTCATATTTAGAGTATATTACACCAGATATACCTGAATTATACCTTTCGCTGCAAATTTATAACTAAGTAAAAATTTGTTGCAAAAGTGGCTCTAAAGTATGAGCACGTTGCAAATCTATATTTGTGACTTAACATCCGTTAAAACTTAACGGAATTTGCGGGAAACATGCTCAAATTGACACTACGTATCAAATGGGTGCCTGGTAGTGCCCTACCAGCTACTAGGCCGTTACTACTGGTAACGGGTCTGGTAGAGGGTTAGAGCGTTACAAATTAGGCCGTCTCATTCTCTGAACCCTTTACCAGGCCGCTACCAGTTGGTAACGGGCTAGTAACACATCGGCCCGTTACCAATTTATTTTATAAAATAAAAAAACCACAAATCTGGAAATGGATTCCAGATGCGGGTTTACAAACACGAGGCTGATGACAAAGCGAATTCCAGATCTGATGATGAACGCAAAGATCACTTGATCATTGCTCTCCAACATGATCAGAGTGGCCGCTATAAGTAGTCTGTCTTCTTCTCCGATGAAGAAAGAGTGGGTCAACTTGTACCAATTTCTGGTGGGAGAACACATGAGCACAAGATGAACAATAATCAGAACACATGAACAGATGAACAATTATTTCCCTAAAATCAAAGCAAACCGAGAAAACTTACTTAATCAAGTGCTACCACCGGAGGGAGATGAAGAGCCGCAATGACGAAGGTGGAGAAATTGGCTACCCGAAAAGAATCACAAAAAATATCAAAAATTGTTTAATAACTTGAAATTCAAGAAAAAAGATCAAAAAATGAAGGAGATGCCTACCTAAACAACGATGAAAGATCCCCCGGTCGTTAGGGCGACGAATCGGCGACGACGGAGGGTTAAGATGCGCTGGTGGTGAGGGAGGAGGTGAGGGAGATGAGGGACGATATGGAGAGAAGAAATGGGAAAGGGGAGGCAGCTGTGAGCAATTCAGCTTGCTAGTAGTGGGTCTAGCCATTACTAGCCCGTTACAAGCATCATTGAATTTGAAATTCAATTTTCAACAATTGCCCCAAAATTTTCGATTCCCGGTTGTTTCATTGACTACCTTGTTAGATCGACATAACTACTTGATAGATCAACATTGACAATAGATCAACATGATAAGTTGTTTAGATCATCATCGTCAGATCCACATGACTGTCTTGTTAGATCGACATAACTACTTGATAGGTCAGCATTGATAATAGATCAGCATGATAAGTAGGTTAGATCATCATCGTCACATCCACATGACTACCTTATTAGATCGACATAAAAAATTGATTGATCAGCATAAAATGGTGATCAACATAATGAGTTGTTTAGATCGACATCACTAAATTGTTAGATCGACATGACTACCTAGTTAGATCGACATCACTACCATGTCAGATCCAAATGACTACCTTGTTAGATTGACATAACTACTTGATAGGTCAGCATTGATAATAGATCAGCATGATAACTAGTTTAGATCATCATCGTCACATCCACATGACTACCTTATTAGATCGACATAACAACTTGATTGATCAGCAAAAATGGTGATCAACATGATGAGTTGTTTAAATCGACATGACTACCTAGTAAGATCGACATGACTACCTAGTAAGATCGACATCACTACCTTGTCAGATCCACATGACTGCCTTGTTAGATCCACATAACTACTTGATAGGTCTGTTTTGATATTTGTTCAGCATGATAAATAGTTTAGATCATCATCGTCACATCCACAAGACTACCTTATTAAATTGACATAACAACTTGAGTGATCAGCATAAAATGGTGATCATCATGATGAGTTCTTTAGATCGACATCACTATCTTGTTAGATCGACATGACCACCTAGTTAGATCGACATCACTACCTTGTCAGATCCACATGACTACCACTACGTGGTGGATGCAATTTTTATTGCGGTTATTATTGCGGCTTAAACCGCACTTTGAACTAGCCGCACTTAAAAGCGCAATTTTAGGTGTAATTTTTTGTTAATGCGGCTTTGGCCGCAATAGAGGCCGCAATAGTGGGGCTTATTGCGCACCTTAGTGCGTAATAGGCTGCATTACCATTATTTAAAATGCCCATACTCCATCTATCTTCTTCATTTGTTCGCTCAAAACTACTGAGATCTCATCTTCCTTTCTTCTTCTCGCCTTCCACTCTTCATCTTTTCTTGTCTTTCTTCATCTTTCCATAGATCTGAGTTCTTTGGAGCAGTTGTTCTTGTTTCCATTAAGAGTTTCCGGAGATCCGGGAGGTGCATAGGAAATCAATGGAGGTGGAGAGAATGCATTGCTTCTGATTATTTCTTTGGAGATGAAGATGATTTCCGTCAGTGGTTCAAATATTCGAATGACATTTTCAGATCTATGATGATTTTTGTACCTCAGTTGATTTGTGTAATGACTTGAATTTGTAATTGTTAATACACTTTAAATTTATGATTTCTATGATTTGTGATTTGTGTGAGTGAGTGAATATAAGAAAGACATTGATGGTATAAATAGAAAATTTTGATGAATGAGAATATGAGAGCAGAAGAGGCATGAGATGAGAAAACAATGCAGGATTGGTTTGAATTTTGGGATGAAGATGATAAAATTCATCCGGATATTCATCCGGATGAATTAATTTTTTTTTAATAATATTTGGTAATGCGGCCTTATGTGCAATTGGCCGCATTACGTATTGCGCAATTAACCCCAATAGATATGCTAGTGCGGGCTAAAATATTGCAGCTTCTAGTGCGGCCAATACCACGCTAAATAATGCGGACCAATTGCGGTATGGCCGCACTATACGTTGTTTTAACGACGTAGTGTACCTTGTCAGATCCACATGATTACCTTGTCAGATCCACATCACTATCTTGTTAGATCATCATCGTTTTCCCAGATTTCTCAAGTCAGAAAAATTTCAATTTTTCATTGTTTGTAAGTTTGGTGGTTTTGGAGTTTTATAGCCGACAAATTCTGGAGTTTCATAGCCGATGGAGGAACTCGTCGGAGGGCAATAATTTGGAATATTAATAAAAAGCATAATTTCAAATAAAAACCATAAACTTGGGTATAATTTCAAATATTTCTCAAATACAAAAAAACATTGTAATATTAATCTTGAAAATATATTATTTGGAGAATTTGGATAACTTCCAAAACTGTTCGAATCTCCAAAAATAACAACCAATAACTTGGCCTAGTACACAACTAAACCAAGTACTTCAAATATGAAGACAATATGTATGAGTTAAGGAAAATGAGTCGGGAGCAAAAATTTCGTTTGCTCCCGAATTTGATCTGTAAATGGTTGGAGGAAGGAGAAGGAAGATGATGTGGACGTACATTTCAGGTTGGTAGCAGGCTTAAAGGGGGCCCGACCATTACTAGTCTGGTAGCGCTCCAACCACTTACTAGGCCGTTACTGGCAGCACGCCAGTATCACCCTGGCCCGCTACCATGGTCAACTGGACGTCTGACCACCCTGGCAACGAGCCTGGCGTTACCAGGCCCGCAACCAGGGTCAGGTCAGCTACGTAGTGTGACCCTTTTGGTTTCTAAAATGTGTTGTACAAGCCCTCTAACTACAATAATTTCATTTTGAGTAATTACTCTTTATCACATTTGTATTTTATAAATAATCTTTCCAAATTATTCATATTAATTTTAAACTGAGTCTAGAATATCTAAAAAATTGTCAAATACGAAAAGAAATGTTTTAAAACAATATCAATAATAATCTCTGTACAAAAATCTACCTTTTATTCAAAAACTACTTCCTTCGTACCTCATTAATTGATCCATTTGCTTTGGCTGTTTCAAGGTTCCATGTTTGACTCAAATTTTCATAAAGATAAATAGTGAAAAAAATTATAAAAAAATCTATTTAGAAACATTGTATTTCAAATTTTGATATGTATGTAAATTATTTAACTTTACATATATATATTCCTAAATAATATCATTGATTAAATACTATGAAACAACCAAAATAAATGGATCAATTAATGGGGTACGGAGGGAGTAGTAATTATCAAAGTAAAATGCAAGAATGAATGATAACTTTCTAGAAACGTCCAACACTTGTATTAAAATATCTAGATAATATACGAAATCTTCAAATAAGGATATTAAAACACCGAACCGATACAAATTTTTAAATAAATTTAAGTATATTTTAATAGCTTACAACTTAAACTAAAAATTTTCATATCAAAAAATTTTCCTATTTTATTTTTCATAATTTTGAAAATGCTAATATCCATTTTTTCATTTATTTCCATATTTTTATTTTTTAAAATTTTTCCAAATATAATCATAAAATTATTTGAAATTATACGTTCTCTTCATTTTATACGGTCCAAAACACAAAGTACACATGAATAAATAAGATTTATTAGGACTAATGATATGTGATTCTACATAAGTAACATGTCGATCGATGTTTTCTGTCATGTTGTCATCCTACTCTTTTGTATACTCCCTCCGTAGTTTAAAGATTGTACAATTTTTTAGTTGTTTTACAGTATTTAATGTATGCATTTTTTCCTGCATGCTGTCATCCTACTCTTTTTTATACTCCCTCCGTAGTTTAAAGATTGTACCATTTTTTAGTTGTTTTAGAGTATTTAATGTATGCATTTTTTCCTAAATGTTTAAACATCTAAAGTCAAATATAATTTTACGTGTATCATAATTTGCAATATATCTTATCTAAATGTATTTTTTGGATTTTTTTGCACTATTTATCTTTGTAAATATTTGAGTCAAATATTGAACTTTGAAACATGAAAGTCAAATGGTGCAATTATTTGAGTACGGGGGAGTATTGCATTTTAGTACTCTATGTGTCTCTCACTTTGATTCGTTACTTAAACTTCAAATTATTTGTTGAAATTAAATTAGTTTTATGAAGATTATGTTATGGACTCTTGAAAAAAATATAATTTTAGAAACTTCAAAGATTAATTAACTTATGCATGTAAATCACATGAAATTTTATATAAAAATGTTGAAGAAAAATTCATAAATTAGACGCTAAACAAAATGTAAAATTTCAAATAAGTTTAATGTCATTGTTGAAGATCTTTTACATTACCTAAATAATTTAATATAGGTATTGATGATTTTTTTAATCAATATTAATTCTTAAATTTGATTTTGATATTTATTTTTTCTCTAAAAGTAAATTTAGGTACAGATATTATCTATTTTATATTTTTGTATGTTTCATATTTGATCATTTATTTTTGATATTTTAGACTCAATCTATAATTAATATTAATAATTTGGAAGGAATACATGAAAATAACACATGTGATAATGAATAATAACTCAAAAGAGAAATTATAGTTAGAGGACTCTTCAGCACATTTTACAAACCATAAGGGTATATTTGAGCATTTTTACTATAAATTCTATTAAATTTTAACGGATGTTAAGTCACGGGTATAGATTTGCAACATACTCATACTTTAGAGCCATATTTGCAATAAACTTTTATTCGGGTATCTGATTTGTAATGAAGTGTATAGTTCAGGTACATGTGGTGCAATTTACTATTTTATTTAGCATCTAAATAATGATAGTTTGGGCAATAGCCTAAGCTATTTTATCCTTTGATTCCTTTTTAATTCTTTTCTTCCATCTCTTTTTATGATTATTTCAATTCATATTCTCTTAATTTTTTTAATTCATTTATTTATTGGTTGTGTAACTGATTGTTTTTATCTTTTTGTTTATTGGTGCATGTCATAATTGTCTTGAATCAATTAGTATTGTGTGCTCATATCTATAAATTCATTTTTTTGTGTTTTATTTTATTTGGGATGTTCTTATGGTTATTTTCATTATTTATTATTTACTTTGAAAATCAAGAAAATATGAAATAAACCCTCTAGTACCAATTTTTGGGCGTTCGAGAATTTTAATTTTCGTTTGTAATTGACTAAAGGACCTAAACATCTCGTAGACCATTTTTTTTCCAGGTTTCCAATTGACTTGACATAAAATGATTGGTGGCGATTGCTGTCAAATATTTCGTCGCTACAGGGGTCAATATGAACGTAGTTGAATCATGGGAACCAGTGCTTGAAAAGATCAAAAGCAGATTATCCTCTTGGCATACGAGAAGTTTTTGAATCGGCGGTTGACTTATTCTTTTGAAATCTATTTTGGGAAGCCTAGTACTTTTCGGTGTTTCATGCCCCTAGTAGTTTTGCCAAAACACTTGAGAGCTTGAGAAGTAATTTTTTTGGGGTGGAAGCGGGGGGAGGGGGGGGGGAATGTGATTCCATTAGGTGGCATGGGATATGGTCATGGACAACCTTGAGAAGGGTGGATTAGGCGTCTGTAGTATTAAAGAAAAAATTTAGGCTCTTTTAGGAAAGTGGTGGTGGCGGTATAGGGTGGAAAAAGATGCCCTTTTGGTGATAGTCATTTGAAACATTCATGGATGGATGGAAGGGGAGATTAAAGAGTCTATAATGGGTGTTTGGGAGGGGGAGCATGAGATTTTAAAAGCAGACAAGCAGATGGATGATAGGTTGGAATTCTTAAAAATCATTTAGGAGGGTAGGTGGGATAATTGGGAGAGTCTTTCGACTTTGGAGTGATACCTGCGCTCAAAATATTTGCTTATCGAGTTTTATATCGTAGACAGTTATCATTGGAGATTGACAAAGAGTCAAGAATTTCAGATGGAGAGGAATGAGTGGATGGTGTGTTGAGATGAAAATGGCGTTAGAGGAGGCAGTTGATGGGTAGGGCGTTAGGTGATTTTATGAAATTTACGAATCTTTTACAAACTATTACACTGAAAATTTCCAAAGAAGATTCTTGGTTCTGGTTCCTTGGCGCTAATGGCTCTTATTCAGTCGTCACCCTCTCCATCAAAATAGACAAGCAGACCTTGACTCGTCACCCAAACCAAGAACCTACCTAGTGGAACTCCTAGCTGCCCAAGAAGATAAACGTCTTTGTTTGGAGAGACATATCTAGGATCCTCTCCCTGCTTTCAGCTCATCTTGCGTGGCGAAAATTGGGAAAAGGTAGGTTGCTACCACTGTCCCCCGCATAATGGAAACAATTGATAACTTTTTGGTTAGCTGCCCGGAACTACTACTTGCTGGAATTTGATCTTCTCCTGTTGTAATCGGCTCCTTTTCTATGGACTTTGTTGTTGGAATCTTCATGGAAGATGCAACTCAGTCAAGACTCAACAAAAGTCAACTTCAAGCATGGGATGCTATAAAGAAAGTGGCAGCATGGAACATCTGGAGGTGCTGAAATGATGCTATTTTTTCAGATAAACTCTCGATAACGGTTTGTGGTTTTTGTCAATTCAAATGCTTTTGATAAGTGCAAATTAGTATATATATTTTACCATCAATTTTGCATATAAACTCAATTAATTGATATGTTCTCATTAGTTTAAACAAGGATTTTTCAGGATTCTACTTTGGGAGGCATTTGAGCAAAATTGAGGAATTTATGACTAAATCAACAAGAAATGAGAAATTGGAGGCAATATGGATAATAGGTTAAAGTTAATGATCAAATTGATAAAAAGGAGAAGTTTTGGGATCAAGGTGAACAACTTAAAGAACTTGGAGGCCATGATGGGAGGTTGACCCAATATTCTTTACACCTAGTCCAATTTGGACTAGGTTTTGACGTAAGTTGGACTAGGTTTTGACGTAAAAAAAGAAAGAAGTTTGGCACAAACAGCCGCACAACAGGAAGGAGAGAAGCAGGAACAGTTCGTGACTTTGGAGAGAAACAACACAAGCTAAACAAAATTGGAGAAATTGATTACCGTTCATCAATATTTTTCATCCTAAAAATCCGGATTTCATTATTTTATTATTTCTTACCATTGAACATGTTTAGTAGCTAATTTTTTAATTTCTTTCTAGGATTACTTTGTGAAGTTTGACTGTAGGATCTAGCACTTTAATTCTAAATATTATTACTCGGGATCTTGTTTAATTACTTGAAACATTGATGTATTATTCTCTTGATCACAGAATATTTGTGGTGTGTTTTTGCTCAATAGAGAAAAATATTACTAGACCACAGGGTAATTAGGCTAGATACCGTTATAAAGCGATGACTTGCCACAGGTTCTAGGAAGAAGATAGATAACCAAAATAATTAGAGTGGAGCGATGGCTGTGCTTTAATCACCTAGGTAGAACGCTCGATAGAGGATATCTTGAATTGATAAATCTTCTTACATGTTGAGAGTAGTAATTGCAGTAAAATTAGAATGTCAAACCCGAAGGTCAAGTGGATTATAAATCCTAAAAAGCAGTTTTAATTCCTGAATTTTCTCATCACTGCAACTTAGTTTTGTTAATTAATTTTCACAAACAATCCATCAATAATCTTTTTATTTCTATAATTCATACACAACTTGATAGAATCATAAGTCCACGTGGATATGACCCGGTACTCACCGGTTTACTACTTGTTTGACAGTCGTACACTTGCGGTGTTGCGACCAGCTTTCATTCATTTGGATCTTGAATCATTGGAAAGGTTTCTCAGTTTCTTGGATCAATTGACTTCTAAATCCGCTTGAGGCAGTAAGGTGCCGATGATTATGTTAATGTCTCAATGTATTTCTCCTTTGTAAGTTGCTCTTGCTGTACTCTCTACTAGTGTATAATCTTACTCTTAGTAAGTTTGTGCCTTCATTCCTCTTTTAGTTAAAATTTGACGTTACATTTAAAAAAAAAATATAAGGACCTGATTTAGAGCAGACCTGAGTTTGACTCATTTGTTTATCGAGCTATCGAGGAATATATATTAATATGTTAGATAGGATGGTTCAAATATAAGTATAAAAGTTGTGAACTTATTTTATTAAACTGATACTTCCTCCGTTTGCCATTAATTGGTCCATTTGATTTTCACGTTTCAAGATTCAATGTTTGACTCAAATTTTAACAAAGATAAATATTGAAAACAATTCAGAAAAAAATATATACTCAGGAAAAGGGATATTTTAAATTATGATATGCATATAAATTATTTAACTTAAAATGTCCAAACATTGAAGAAAAATTATAGATGAAATAAGGTGAAATGACCAAATCAAATCGATCAATTATTGGCGATGGAGGGAGCATACTTTAAGGACTAACTTGTTATATATAAAACCCTAATCTAACCCAAACTTTTGAGTTTTCGAGTAGCTTCGAGATGAACTCGAGAGTTAGTTTGGATCCAATAGAAAGGTCTACGAATAGCTCGCGAGATATCGAATCGAACTTGAGCGTTGCATCGAGTCAAGTTAGAGCATTTATAATGAAAGCTCGTCGAGCTATAGAGCCAAGTTTGAGTTCAATTAGAAACATTCGAGTCAAATTTGAGCATAGCATAGTTTGAGGTTGAATCAGCTCATTAACAAAGCCTAGCGGCCATAGCCACATTTAGAGGTGCATTTACCGTTTCATTGCTATGATCTGTAATGCAGTCGCTGCATTTTAATACGAAAATACGTTTAATGTGCCTTAGCCCCATCAAAGTGGCATTAAAAACTTGAATATTGCTAGTCAATATTGCTAGTCAATGATGTTGTGTCCCCAAATCTTTGATAGCCAAATAGCTGGATTTGAAATCATAACTCCCAAGATCTTTGTTGTAAAAATAGGTTTGAGTTTTGGGAGAGACAAAAGGAACTTTAATTAAAATACCAAAATAAATGTTCAAAGTCCTTTAGTATTGTTTTCCAAAGGTTTAAAGTAAATGTGCTTAAAAGAAAATAAAGAAGCAAAGAAAAGCAAAAATAAACATGCATTTTCAAAACCTAGCAGTGTTTAGCTAGCTGTCTTCAAGTCTCTTCTCAACTCCATCTTTTAGACTTTGAGCATTCCTCCACGATCTTTCTTCCAGCCTTGGTTAAAACGAAGTTCCCTTCAAGTTATTTTAAGGGGAATGAATAATAAATACAACATTTTATAAAATAAATAACTTATGAAGGAATTGGAGTGGATGAATAATAAATAACTTATAAAATAAATACAACATTTTATAATAAATACAACATTTTAAGTGGATATCTAGAATTGATTACCGTTCATCATTATTTTTCATCCTAAAAATCCGGGTTTCATTATTTTATTATTTCTTGTCATTGAACATGTTTAGTGGCTAATTTTTTAATTTCTTTCTAGGATTACTTTGTGAAGTTTGACTGTAGGATCTAGCACTTTAATTCTACATATTATTACTCTGGGATACTGTTTAATTACTTGAAACATTGATGTATTATTCTCTTGATCACAGAATATTTGTGGTGTGTTTTTGCTGGATAGAGAAAAATATTACTAGAACTTTTTTTCATCATCGTGAATACAAGTTAAAAGCACTAATTTCAAGCTTCACCGTGGGGCTATAAAATCTGCAAGGGAAAATGGGTAAAATGTCATTAATCTTTCCTAAAGTTCTATATTTGCCACTAATCTTCATTTTCGAGCTATAGTGCTATCCAAGTTTTGAAAAAAGTGTTAAAAATGATATTGTCGTTAAAAGCCGTTGAAAAAATATGTTAACTCTTTGGTTTAATTACAAAAAGTAGTACTTCAAGTTTTTATACCTTTACAATTTAATCCTAACTCTTTGATCGCCACCTTTGTCGAGCCTCCACCTCTAGCCTACGTCATCAGCCTTCTGCCATCACCAGCATCTCCATCTCCTTACCGGACAAGTCGACTACCACAACAGCCCACCACCATCCCAAGACCACTGACGACCTTCTCCTAGCCTTCACGACCCCCATCCACCGTCGGAAATACCAAATCGCTACGAATCGTTGGCGGGACTCACGGAGCCCGACGCAAACTCTGCGACTCCATCCGGCCTAAAGTCCGCCTCAACTAGCCGCTGCAGCGCTGCTAGGGAGCTCCCCTACTATCGACGCTCCTCCCCGGAACGACTCCGCCACAAAGCGCCGCCGCCAACCACAGATTCTAGCAGACTTGCAGCTCTGGAACTAGACCCAGCCTGCTTCGGTTCGGCCTCCCAGGGGGTTGTCCAGCAGCACCAAAGCCTTTGGCATGCTCTCCCGCCAGCGAACCTGTTCCCGTTAAAAGCCGATCTGTCTTTGTTTTGCAAACAGAGGGCTCGATCGATCGTACCAGCATCGCCTCCCCGTGCTATTCCAACCTGATCCACCGCCCAAAGTCGCCGAGACGGTGGTGACTCTCCTCAGGTTACGAATCAAAGAGTTAGGATCCAAATATAAAGGGTTAACAAATTTAAGTACTACTTTTTGTAATTAAACCAAGTAGTTAAAATATTTTTTAACTGCTTTTAATGGAAGTGACATTTTTAACCCAGTTTCAAAACTTGGATGACACTCTAACTCGCAAATGAAGATCGGTGGCAAATATAGAACTTTATGAAAGATTAGTGAATTTTACCCATTTTCCCAATCTGCAAACTTCGCCGATATGCTTAAATCAATCGACATTCTTGCTCCAACTCTAAGTTTCACTGCAATCTCAGAATTGAAGCCAATGGGAAACCCTAAACTTCTGATTTCCCTCAATTCCTTGAACCCCGTTCAACACAACGATTATAATCGTTGTTTTGCCAAATAATCAACCAGCTTTGCGCTAATAAAAGTATATTCCAAGAATATTCCATTCATCTAACAAAGTGAAGGGGCTGATCTCTTACCGTTTTAAGATTTAGAGGGCTTTATCAGCCCATTGAAGAGATCGATGGCCAAAACGAGACACTTTAAATCAATGTTGTTAAAAGCGCGCTAAGTGTCGAGCTTCAAGCCTCCGACGCTTTTCATGGCCGAAACGTTGTGGTTTCACTTAAGCGCATGTTAAGCGGCTGAAGCGAGGAATTTAGCTCAAGCGTGAAGCGTGCGCTTTCACCAAGAGAGTTGATATGGGAGAAGAAGAGTAGCAAAACGACGTCTCGTCGCTGCCGGCGGCGGCCCGGGTGTGAGGCACGACACGGCGGGTTTGCCGGTAGCAAGGAAGGCAGCCGGTCTCTTCTTTTACTAATTTCCATCATTGGGTAACTCGATGGAGCTTGAGTATCTAGCTCCAGCGATTTGATGGTGTCAGTTTCTTGTAGTTGTGATTCCGGTAGGAACTACGACGGAGGCAAAGCATTGAAGGATGTTGTTGTAAGCTTGAAATAGCGTGAGGCCCAAGCTAAGTATATTTAGGAGTTATCTAAATATACATAACTAAGATTTAGGAGTTATCTAATCCGTTTAGGAGTTATCTACCTTTGTTTATTATATAAGGAGATACCTAGCTGTGGTATATGTTGGAATTCTTACGCACCAAGATGACCTGGGCTAGCTAAAGTAGCTAAGCACAGCTCAACTCAGCTCAATCTGAGTGTTTGAGCTAGAGAGATGTATATCTGCTCTTAGTGAGCTGATATGAGCTCAAGGAGCTCAATGGATGATTTAATATGTCTTGGAATAGCTCTATGTGAGCTTGGTACAAATGTGTCTAGGCACCTTTTGGCGAAGAGACGTGTCTCTTGGCGGAAAGGTGCGTAAATTGGTGAAAAGGTGTCGGGGAGGGCCAAGCACACCTTCGGCTTAGGCCGAAGGGTGCCGAAAGGGCACCCTAAGGTGGCCTTACACCCATTCGGCCATGGGCCTAGGGGTGTGAGTGCCCCTTCGCCCTTTGTGCCTCTAGGCAAGGGGGTGCACCCCATGCCTTGCACCATTCGGCCAAAGGGACATGTCTCATGTCCCATGGCCGAATGGGCAAGGGGCATGGGTCACCTCCTTTGCCTCTTCACCATATTTGGATAATTAATTAATTAGTTAATTAATTTCCTATTAGACACAATTATTTATTTATTCCTTTTCTTATTAATTACTTAATTGAAAAGGCAAAAGGCATGAGACATGTCTCATGGACCAAGGGGCATTGGTTGCAGCCCTTGGTCCTAGGGACATGTTACTTCACAAATGAAAGGGCATTGTGCCCTCTCATTGGCAGCTCATCCTCCTCTATAAATAGAGGGAGAATGCGTCATTTCTATCATCCCACAACCAGCATTGGTTCTCTCTTCTCTCCTCATACTTCCTCTTCCAAACTAGAAGGCATTCTAGGAGCATTGTGAGTGGAACTCACCTTGGAGACAAATCATCTTCAAGCCGCCCTTAAGGTGTTCCCGAGCCGAGTCTTCTTCATCAACAAGGAGCAAGAATCTCTAAGATTCTTAAGCTGCGTCCAGAAGAAAGGTACATACTCTTAATCCTTTCTTCGGTATTGATGAATGCGAACATGAGAAGCATGTTAAAGACGATCCTAAAATCAACAGTATAACATATGAGATTGAAAACTTGAGGTTTTGAGTTATTTTCCTTGAGTTAATAAGAGAGTTATTCTTATTAAACGTTTGTGTCCTCAATATCTAGATTTTATATTTGGTATCAGAGCCAGAGAAGTGTATGATCACAATAGGTTACGGTGAAGAAACGTTGGTGAAAAAACCCTAGAAGGACAGGAAGCCACCATGGGTGACAAAAAGGAGGAAGGTACTGAGATAAGATCCAAGGAGATTGGACCCTCCTCTATTAAATGTCCGATGTTAAATTCTTCTAACTACACCGTCTGGTCTATGCGAATGAAAATTGCTCTCAAGGTAAAAAAAGTGTGGGAAACTATAGAACCTGGAATTGAGGACGAAGATAAGAACAACATGGCAATCGCTTTGTTGTTTCAATCCATACCAAAAGCTTTGATCCTACAAGTTGGAGACCTTGACACATTGAAAGCAGTTTGGGATGCAATAAAGGCAAGACATGTTGGAGCTGAGAGAGTAAAGGAGGCTAGGCTACAAACCCTAATGGCGGAATTCGATAGAATCAAGATGAAAGAAACCGATACAATCGATGTCTTTGTGGGAAAACTCTCAGAAATTTCATCCAAATCAGCATCTCTTGGAGAAACCATTGAAGAATCAAGGCTCGTAAAGAAATTTCTGAAAAGTTTGCCACGGAAAAGATACATTCATATCATAGAAGCTCTTGAACAAGTTCTTGACCTAAAAACAACTAGCTTTGAGGATACTGTTGGAAGGCTAAAGGCATACGAAGAAAGGATTGGTGAAGAAGAAGAAGAACAACAGGAAGATCAAGGCAAATTGATGTACGCCAACATGGACTCGCAAGTACTCTATCATGAAAGCTACGGTGGTAGCAGAGGAAGAGGACGAGGTGGTCGTTTCAATTGGAGAGGAAGAGGCCGCGGATGCTTAGTAATCAACAAAGCGGATCATACATACAGGGACGAGACAAGGAGAGAGATTCGATGATAACATGTTACCGGTGCGATAAGCTAGGTCACTATGCATCCAACTGTCCTGATAGACTGCTTAAACTTCAAGACGCTGTTGAGAAAAGGGACGATGAAACACAAGAAGCCAATGAATTGATGGTTCACGAGGTGGTGTATCTCAACAAGCAAAGGTGAAACCAAACATCTTTGAAACTGATCTAGACACAAAGAACGTGTGGTATCTTGATAATGGTGCGAGTAATCATATGAGTGGAAATCGAACTCTTTTCTTAGACCTTGATGAAACAGTTACGGGAAAGGTGAGATTTGGAGATGATTCCCGTATCGATATAAAAGGTAAAGGCTCAATCCGATTTGTGTTTAAAGATGGTGACAAGAAGGTCTTAAACAACGTGTACTACATACCGGATTTAAAGAGCAACATCGTATGTCTTGGTCAGGCCACAGAAGCTGGATGTGAAGTACGAATGAAAGAAGATCTATTGATGCTCTATGATCGATTAAGTCAATTGTTGGTGAGAACAACCAGGTCTAAAAATCGTTTACACAAGGTCAACTTGGAAGTTGAAAACATCAAGTGCTTACAGTTAACATCATCAACCGAGTCAACCAAGTGGCATGCACGATTAGGCCACATTAACTTGGAAACAATGAAGATGATGATCAACAAGGAGTTAGTGACTGGTATACCAAATATCACAGTAAAGAAAGAAACGTGTGTATCATGCCTACTTGGAAAACAGATAATGAGCCCTTCCCACAGTGCAACCTCATACCGAGCCACCCAAACTCTCGAGCTCATCCATGGAGATCTTTGTGGGCCTATCACACCTCCCACACCAACTCATAAGAGGTGCATATTTGTAATCATTGATGACTACTCACGCTACATGTGGACAATTCTGTTGAAGGAGAAGAGTGAAGCACTTGATAAGTTCAAGAAATTCAAGTTACTTGCTGAACAAGAAATGAGAGATATGATCAAGACATTCCGTACAAATAGAGGTGGAGAGTTTGCATCTCATGAGTTTCAAACTTTCTGCGAACATAATGGAATCAAGAGACACTTAACTGCACTCTATTATCCTCAGCAAAATGGAGTAGTCGAAAGACGTAATAGAACGCTTTTGGAGATGACTAGGAGTATCTTGAAGCACATGAGTATACCAAATTATCTATGGGGAGTGGCTGTGAGGCATGCTACCTACCTAATCAATAGGATTACAACGAGATAGCTACTTAAAAACCCCATACGAAGTGCTCAAAGGAAGAAACCAAATCTTGCACATCTTAGAGTATTTGGTTGTATCGGTTATGCAAGAACGAAAGCTGGAAGAAAGAAGCTAGATGATAGATAAAGAATTTTGGTACACCTAGGAACAGAGCCTGGTTCGAAAGCTTATCGTCTACTTGATCCTACAACGAAGAAAATAATAGTAAGCCGAGACGTGATATTCGATGAAAGTAAAGGTTGGAGCTGGAACAATTTGGAAGGAGAAACTGGTAGAGACTCTGGAACGTTTATTATTGGCTTGGGAGAGTTTGGTAACAAAGGCATAAGGGGGATCGAAAATTCATCAGCAACGGAGGAAAACACTCACACCATTCGAGCTATGAGTGAGGACGTGATGAACAAGGAAATAGATAGAGTGGAAGAAGAGAACGATGGCGTTGGAGATGAAGAAGATGAGGACGATGGTGATGTGGAACAGTCACAACCACAATTAAGGAGATCAACGAGACAAAGTGTGAAGCCAACATATCTAAACGATTACATTCTGTTCGCAGAAACAGAGTGTGAACGGCTCCTGATGGTAATAAATGAGGAACCATGGGATTTTAACGAAGCAAGAGAGTCGAAAGTCTGGATAGAGGCGTGTAAAGATGAGCTTTCATCGATAGAGAAGAATAAAACATGGAATCTGGTTCATCTTCCCATTGGAGTCAAGCCAATCGAGTTGAATGGGTGTTTAAAACAAAACGCAATTCTGATGGAAGTATCAACAAGTACAAAGCACGACTAGTGGCGAAAGGGTATGTTCAAAGACATGGCATTGATTATGATGAGGTATATGCTCCGGTGGCGCGCATTGAAACAATTCGTTTCATCATTGCTCTAGCGACTTCAAATGGTTGGGAAATACATCATCTTGATGTACAAACCGTGTTTCTCCATGGTGAGTTGAAGGAGGAAGTTTATGTCACTCAGCCGGAAGGATTTGTAACCTTAGGAAGTGAAGACAAGGTTTATAAGTTGAAGAATGCTCTCTATGGTTTAAGACAAGCACCTAGAGCATGGAATGCCAAGCTAAACAAAATTCTCAGAGAATTGAAGTTTCATAGGTGCTCAAAGGAACCATCATTATATCAAAAGAAAGAGAAGGAGCATCTCCTTATTGTGGCTGTGTACGTGGATGATTTACTTGTTATGGGATCATCTTTGAAATCGATACTTGAGTTTAAAAGAGAGATGGCAACCCAGTTTGAGATGAGTGATCTTGGAAAACTGACATATTATCTTGGGATTGAAGTGCAACAGCATGAAGGAGGCATCATTTTAAGGCAAGAGAGATATGCACAAAAGATATTAGGAGAAACTGGAATGGAAGGTTGCAATTTATCTCATGTACCAATGGACTTGAACTTAAAACTGTCCAAATCTCAAGAGGAGAAAGGTATCGATGAAAGGGAATATAGAAGAAGCATAGGATGTCTTCGATATTTGCTTCACACACGTCCGAATCTGTCTTACAGTGTTGGGGTATTAAGCAGATACATGCAAGAGCCTAAGGAATCCCATGGAGCAGCATTGAAGCAAGTTTTGAGGTATTTACGTGGAACGCTCTCTCTTGGTCTCTTGTTTAAACGCACAGACAAGATAAACTTGGTAGGCTACAGTGATAGTTCACATAACGTTGATATAGACGATGGTAAAAGCACAACAGGCCATATATTTATCTTGATGATTGTCCAATTACTTGGTGTTCACAAAAGCAAGAAACAGTGGCGTTGTCTTCGTGCGAAGCTGAGTTCATGGCAGCTATAGAGGCAGCTAAACAAGCAATCTGGCTTCAAGAGCTTCTAGGTGAGGTCGTTGGAAAGGCTTGTGAGAAAGTGACAATACGAGTCGGCAATAAATCTGCGATCGCACTTACCAAGAACCCAGTATTCCATGGACGAAGCAAACACATACACACTAGATATCATTTCATAAGGGAGTGTGTTGAGAATGGACAAGAGGAGGTGGAACATGTTCCTGGCAATGAACAAAAGGCGGATATCCTAACAAAAGCGCTTGGAAGGGTCAAGTTTAAAGAAATGAGAAGTCTTATTGGAGTTCAAGATGTAGGAGACGATAACTTCAAGCTTAAGGGGGAGAATGTTGTTGTAAGCTTGAAATAGCTTGAGACCCAAGCTAAGTATATTTAGGAGTTATCTAAATATACATAACTAAGATTTAGGAGTTATCTAATCCGTTTAGGAGTTATCTACCTTTGTTATTATATAAGGAGATACCTAGCTGTGGTATAACATATGAGATTGAAAACTTGAGGTTTTGAGTTATTTTCCTTGAGTTAATAAGAGAGTTATTCTTATTAAACGTTTGTGTCCTCAATATCTAGATTTTATAAAGGAGAGAGTGATGCCTTGACGGAGATGATGATGCGTGATAACAATAATTGAGTTTGAGAAAAAGAAAAAGAAAAACAATGAAAATGGAAATGGGTGGGACCACTGAATCAGATGATAAGTCAAAGTGTCAAACATTGTTACATCCTCAAATTGTTGCATCATGTTCATTTGGGTCCCTATATCTATTTGTGTTGCAACTTAGTCCCTTAGCTGACAAGTTAGTCCCTAAGTTTTCATTAAGCTTCTCTGTCCACCAGTCATATACGATTAAGACGCACATTTCTTATTTATAACCATACAATCCACTTAATTTTAGGTCTTGATTGAGGTTTTTTAGCTACTTCATCTTCTATCTATTAGTTTAATATATCGCGAGCTTTACTTCAAGTTTTAAGAACATTCAAGTTAAGAAGTAAATAATGATCCAATCGATGCAGGCTTTAATTCACAAGTATCCATGCATATATATTTAAGATAGAAAACGGCTTTTAATTTCAAGGGTTGAAACAAAGAACCTTACCGAGTCCCATTAATACAACCAAGAAATGACAGTAGTGAATAGTTTATCAGTTCAATAATCTACTAGTTTACAGTAGTGAAATCAGGAGAGAAGAGGCAAGAGTGATATTCGAGGAAATGCCTCCTTCTCTTCCTTCTTCAAATCGAGGAAACCAGCCCAAGAATGGTCTACTTGTTACCTTCGTCCCTGTCTTTTATTTCTTCCCCAATTTCCATTCTTCTATCGTGTCTTCCTCTTCGAGCATCAGGTATACCAGGTATAGTCTTGTTTAGTTAAATTAATTATTTAATCCTCTATCTTAGTAATTGCGAGCAAATGAACAATTCTTCATATATTAGGGATTTAACAATCTTTTAGATCAGTCTTTAAGATATCTGTAATTAGTACACAAGATTAATTATAGCCAACTTTATAGGGACAAAAGACATAATAAAGATTCAAACTTCTTATAAATATACCCACGTATCTAACTTATAGTAATTGCAGTTTGGTCGCAGTTGCCCCCACTGCTCCCGCCCTAGGTCCGTCCGATCTTCGAGTTCCATCCTTTTCAGGAAAATTTACTCAACTTTCTAGCATCGACTCCAAGCTCTGCCAATCATAATTGATTAAGCCTACATCGATATTCAATCAATCAAAAAAATGTCTTTAAGAACTGATGAGATCTAATGAAATCTGAAAATGAATATAGAAACACCTAACCTTTTATTCGCGATTAAGGTTTGGTGATCTGAAATCAGCTCAAAAAATCCGGGCCTTTGATATTCGTTCACTAGCTTTATCAAGAAACTGGTAGAATCGGTGCCTCCATGACTTGCTGATTGCTAAAGAACCAAAAAAAGCCCAGAAGCCCAATACAATCCCACATGCAAATCCTACGTCCAGCCAAAGCATGTCAAGAGAATTCTCGTCTTCTTCGTTTCCTTCACCGCCTTGAGGATTCTTCTTGTCCATGTGAGTTGTTGAACAACTTTTCAATGGAGAGCCACAGAGGTACATGTTACCTTCATAAATTGAGGGGTCATCAGTAAAGGTCAGAAACTGGTTGGCTGTTGGAATTGGACCACTGAGGTTGTTGTATGATAAGTCTAAATGGCTCAAAAATGTCAAGTTCGTAATGCTTGTAGGAATCGATCCAGACAGATGGTTAGATGAAAGATCCAGAGTTTCTAACCGTGCGAAACGCCCAATCTTCTCTCGGTAAGTTTCAAAGTGAGTTGATTGTGAGACAAGTTGAGGTACCCAATCTGGTAAGATTTGTTAGGCCTTCTGGTATCTCTCCTTTTAGATTATTCCTTGAAAAATCAATGAAACACATGAGAAGAACTTGCAATTTGGTGTAAGTAAGCGTTCTTCCCTTAGCATTGAAGTCCATTTCGAGATAAAACCACCTTCATAATTGCCATCCCGAGTGAGTGCTGTTAAGTTGCCAATACATGTTGGGATTGTCCCTGATAAATTATTATCACCGAGGTCTAAGATGTGCAAAAGTGGAAGCTGACATAGATTTGCAGGAATTGTTCCCTTGAAAGAGTTCCCTCGAAGACTCAATATGGATAAGTCTGGCATCATCTCTCCAATCCATCTTGGAATGTTTCCATTGAAATGATTGTGTCCGAGTCTAAGTTCGACTAAGCTAGAGCAATTCCTTAAGACTGCAAGATTCTCAGAAAGATTGTTGTTGTTCAATATCAGAAATTGTAGTCGAGGGAGTGAGCACAAAGATTGTGGAATCTTTCCAATCAAATGGTTCTTTGATAGATCCAATTCAGACAAAGATTGCAAGCCCTTCAATGAAGGAATTTTCCCACTCAAATTGTTACTTGAAAGCGACAACGACCTTAAATTTCTTAATTTCCCAAGTGAACTTGGGATGTTACCAATTAGAGAATTCTTAGATAAGTACAAACCCGATAATCTTGGCATTTGGGAACCAATTGTAGCAAGGATTGGTCCTGAAAATGAATTGTTCCTCAAGGCAAGATAATTGACATGAAGAAAAGTGGGAAGTGAGCCTTCAAACAAGTTGTAACTCAAGTCTACGGTGACATAACTATTTGGGGAAAAGATCAGTGAGTTAGGAAGCTTTCCACTTAGCTGGTTGTTGGAGAGGCTCAAAGATGTCAGTTGCGGACTAATTAGCTTCCAAAACCAAGGAGGAATTTCTCCAGAAATGCCTACGTTCTGAAGGGAGAGACTACTTAGCTCTGTCTGAGATTTTATCCAAAAAGGGAAGTACTTGGGATCCATTTGACAATTCCTCATGTCAATCTCCGTGAGACTAAAATTGGGTACCCAATTTGGACTGACATGAAAGGCTAGAGACTTGTTGCTGGATGATATGGCAAAGTACTTCAAATTTTTCAAATGAAGAAAATGAATTTCGGATATGATCAAGTCCGCCCAGTTGTTCCATGAAAGATCCAATTTCACTAACTCTTCAAGTTGTCCGATGGATGATGGAAGAGGACCTGAAATCATATTGACTCCCAGATCCAAATATCGTAAGTTTCTAAGCTGGCCTAATGATTCAGGTAGATGTCCTTGCAAATTTGATTTCCCTGAACTTCAGCTCTTCCATGCTAGCGTTATTGCACTTGCCAAGACTATGAATAAATCCAGTTATTTCACCAGTGATGTAAAAATTATATGATATGTCCAGGCTTTTCAAATTACAGAGATGCTCCCATGCAATATTGTCTAGTGAACCCTTTATTCCAGTAAACTGCAATCTGAGGTGACTAAGGGTGGTAATATTCGACAACCACCTTGGGAGGGTAGAATTGAAGTTATTTCCTTCAAGGTTGAGAACCGAAAGAGAAGTGAAATTTGAAACCGAGGCAGACTGGGGTAGGTCATGAAGATTGCATCGAGGAAAATGCAATTCCTTAATAGAAGACAATGCATTGGTCGCCTTTAGCCAACCGTTGGATGCTGAGCTAAGATTTACGAATCCGAAATTCAAATACCTCAACAGAGATAGCCTAGTTAACCAATTCAAATCCGCCACCCAAATGTTTGAACTAGTGCTCGAACTTAATATTATATCTTCCGAAGTATGGAATGCTCGAAGATCAAGGTACACCAATTTTGAGAGATTACCAAGATGAGGTGGTACCATCCCAGAAAAGTTTGAAACAGAGAGGTTAAGATATCTCATCCTTCCCATTGAACCTATGGAGCTTGGGAGTCTACTACCCTCAAAATCGTTGCAGCTCAAATCCAAGTAATGCAAGTATTTCAAGTCGAAAAGTGAAGGGTTCAGATTACCTTTCAAGCTCTGATTATTACCCGCAAACCAATAATAATCATCATCATCACGATCACATGTGCCTCTGAGATCAAGCTTAATGATATGGCCAGTTCGCTTGCTGCAGCTGATACCTGACCATGTGCAGCAGTCTCTTCCATGCCATGAAGAAAGCAAGTCAGCAGGATCTTCAAGTCCTTGTTTGAAACTGACAAGGATTTGTCTCTCTGCTTCAATGCAATTTGCTAAGATGTGGCTGGAGTTTGAGTTCTCATCATGTATTTGTTTGGTGTGGATTAAGGTAGGGAAGACAGAGAGAAGGATCATGAAACATACAACAAGTGGAGACATATTGATATCTCGCGCACAATATTTGAGATCAATATCTAATTTCTTGATGTTTCTCCACAAAGCATAGCTAGCTAGAGACTGGTTTTACTCAATTTATAGACAGTCGAACAACTTTGTACGTATATGTACGCATATTTTCCAATGGACTAATTCCACCGTTACCAAGGAAAGTATAGGAAATTCTAAACCTTGCAAAATTCATTTATGAAGATAAAAAACCCAAAACAGAGTTTTTATTCTAAATCTTTCAATTGGCGGTGGTCATCAACTCAACTGGTGGCTTAGCTTCAAAGCTCTCCATGTTCCTTATCATAATCATATATAGTTGTCTCCATATCAAAGATTCATTTCTCTACGTGATTTTGTTTTTATATCAAAAAAATATAAGTTATCTCTTTCCTTTCTAGCCTTCCCCGTCAACAAATTTGGGTTCGAAAAAAAAAAAAAACTTGATTGGAGAATGATTAAAATTGATATTCTTTATACTTTCCTATAGCATTTTTATGATCAGTGGGAAAATTTGCTCCCAAAGTGAAACATTGATGGTAAAAATCTCCCTGACAATAGGTTAGGTAGGGTCAGGTTGCTACGGGTTCAGATTTAGATCAGGTTCTGGTCGGGTCCATCCTGGTTTGGGTTGGGCCGTTGCGTGACTATACGACCACTATTGACCGGACTAGCCATCACGCTCGAACGAATGACCATCTTAAGGGCCCGCACGCAACCACATCAACTTCTCTACCCTTGAACCGTAAGTTGTAGCTTGACATTGATAACTAGAAGCATATCTACTTAAGGAGCATGATCACGCATCAAAGATGAAGCCCACATAACGGCATCGGCTTATCTACCTTTGTACTCCAAGCTCCAGCTCTAGCTTAACGTCGACGGAGAGTTGACGACGCTCTCTGATCTCTTCTACGTAGTAGTCCGTCAATATCGTCTATTCACAAAGGTTTACCTTGTTGCATATGAGTTGGATTTTAATCAAATGGAACAGTGTTGAGCTTTTGATATTCAAACCTCATCTCTTCAATTATTTTTATGCTTAGGTTCGGATTGCTTTGGGTTGAGCTGATTTCCGATCTGACCGAGTTCAAGTTGCTTTGAGTTGAGCTTATTTCGGGCCAGGTCGGGTTTGGGTTCAGGTCATTCGGATTTTGGGTTCAGGTCATTCGGATTTTGGGTTGCTTCGGGTCACGTTGATTTCAACTGGGTCATTTGAGTTTCGGGTCGCTGACTTTCTTGGTCAGTTCGGGTTAGGGCTGGTCGAGTCCAGATGGGTTGCTCGGGTCAGATCGGGCTTATTGATATTCCTAGTTACATCGCAATCATGGTTTTAAAACCTAAATACGACGTCATATTGTTCGGGATAGTGGTTCAAGGTTCAATCGTATTTTTGTTCAAGCAATAATAGTAAATACTACTCCTTTATCTTACAAAGGTATCATAAAATAAATGTATAGTACAACATAAGAAAGTATATTTCTACACATAAGAGGGGTGAAAGTAATAATTATATAGAATGTAAAGATAATTTGTATGATAATCGACACTTTGATGACTAATTTGTAGAATAGTAAATGAATGTTTGATGACTAATCTATACAATAAGGGAAACTTTAGTGGTTATTTTGTTATTATTGAATAAAACCTTAAAATTATACTCTACATAATACCAATCATCAATAGCTCTCTACTAGTTCAATTCCTTTCCACATGTTCCATTTCTCTCTAGCTCTCTTTTGTTTTTCTTCATATTTGTTTCTTTATTTTTATGAAATTGTGCAATCACTAGTTTCTAATACCCCATTCTAATTATCTTCTCAGTTCATGTAACAGCTTTGATTGTGAAGATCTCGGCTCAATCATTTTCCGGCTAAATACCTCGATTATTATTTACAGACCCACGGAATTTTGTAGCACGTTTTCGTCGTACAAATAACTAGATTTAGATTGTGCAAATTTCCACTCCAATGAATAATTAATTTGAGAATTTCCAGATATTATTGAAAACAATTCATGGCCACTAGAGAACTCACCAATATCATTCTTTCCTTTAATTGACTTTTCTGCCCGATTAAAATTGGAGTTACATTTGTTCGAAAAGTTCAGCAACTTGGACAAGTCTAAGATGCTTAACCCCTTCAGTGGGTAAGAAAAGAGACGAAAGAAACAATACGTAGAAATTAGAGAAGTATCCTAGCACAAGTGTCAAAGTGTCGACCCGACCCGACTGAGAGTTGATTGAAAAAGTCAACGACCCTAAACCCGACTCCGACCCGAACCCGACCTGACCCGTAAATAGCTCGGCCCGAATGAACCCGTAACCCGAATGATCCGAACCCGAACCTGACCTGACCTGAAATCAGCTCAACCCGAAATGACCTGAAACCGGAATGACCCGAACTCGATGAACCCGTGACCCGAACCCGACCTGACCCGAATCTCAAACCTGATTAACCCGAATCCGAACCCGACCTGACCCGAATCCCGAACCCGATTAACCCGAATCCGAACCCTAAGGAACTCTAAATAAACTTTCATCATAACAAAACATAATAATCTAATGCATTATAGAGTTACTATCATCATAACAAAATAAACTATTATCATTCATTGTCTAAACTCCGAAGCAAGAAAATAGTAGTAAATAATGTCAATTGTGCACTAATGACCAACAACAATTGTAACATTTAAAATGTAATCATCCAACGCATCAAATACACAATTCTAAAATATAATCATCCATGCATCAAATATAAAACCGAAATAATGATTATGCTGTTATTCATGTAATCCGCAAATTTGGCCTCCATCTAACAAGGTATTGATGTCGACAAGGTATTGATGTCGATCTAACAAGGTATTGATGTCGATCTAACAAGGTATTGATACTCGATCTAAAAAATTATTTGAGAAATATTTAATTTTCAATTTTGTTGGAATAATGTCTAATTTCTCTTCAATTTTTTTAGAACAACCCCGCGAAATAGATTTATTTTAAACTCCAAGGAAAAGGGGAGAGGAAATTGTGTGAATAATTTTCTTAGTATATCATTGTTGTATATATTATATATGTGTGAATATAAAATACGTAGTATTATTTATAAAGAATAAAAGTTTAGTTTGAAAATTCAGCTACACGAACTTAGATCGACGAAACTCGAATTTGAACCCGTAGAAACCCGAACTTGGACTGGAAGAAACCTGAACTCGGACCCGAAGAAACCCGAAATTTGGCCCGAAGAAACCCGACTGACTCACCAACCCGGACTGAAACAACTCGAAACCCGAATGACCCGAACCCAACTTGACCGAAGTAAACTCAACCCGATGGTGACCGAACCCGAATAACCCGAACTCAACCTCGACCAAAGCACCAACCCGAAATGACCCGAACTCCGAATGACCCGAACCCGAACCCGACTGACCCAAAACACCCAACCCGAAACCCGAATGACCCGACCCGACCCGCCCAATTGACACCCCTAAGTACAAGGCGCACATGAATTAGACTGCTCATACAAACACATAGAAATTAGACAAGTCTCCTGGCACAAGGCTCACATGAATTAGACTGCTCATACAAACACAGCCTCATACTATCTGTCCCAAAAAATTGGTGCATTTTATTTTTAGCATTTAGTCTATAATTTTATTTCTTTAATACTTTAATATGTAAAATTAAATATTTTAAATGAAGATTATAGATTAACATGAGAAATTTATTTTTTTCAAAAAATTTTAACGCACCAATTTTTTAGAGACGGAGTGAGTAACAACTCTAACGGCTTTTCAATTTTTTTCGATGTTGTGGCATATTGAAATTATGACTAGAATGAATTCATTCCAAAAATTTGGGGAAAAATTTATATATAGAAACTACAAATATTATTTTTAATTTAGATTTAAATTATTTGACTTTGTATATTAAAATGTTAGAGAAATAAAATCATAGAATAAATATTGAAAAAAGAAACACACTAATCTTTTATGACGGAAGTAGTATTTTTTTGTTCTTTTCTCTTCTACGACACATGTACTAGAGGTAGGAGCACTTTATCAATATACAACACTATATGAAGACAAAATAGAGCCAAGAATTTAGCAGTGTAGATGATCAAACATTAGTTACAAGTTATGGTACCAATTTGTGTCATTGCCTATTGGATATCGTACTCAATCTTAAAAGAGAGAAACTAATATTTCTAATTAAAAAACATCCAATTAAACTCCAAATATCCAATGTAGAATGATCAAACATTAGTTACAAGTTCATAATTACCATAATTCATTTATGAAGATAAAAACCAAAAACAAAGTTTTTATTCTAACAAATGAGTTTTCCAAAATTTAGATTACAAGAATTTGAATTTGCATAAAACAAGCTGTTATTCAACCATTTTTCAATGAAAAGTATTTGGAAAAGAAAACTAAGTAGAAATCTTCTACATTCTTGAAAAGAACATATAACTACCCTAACCAGTCAATTAAATTGTGCTGAATGAAATTTATAGAAAGTGGAACAACTATGTATGTATCATGTATGTAAGCATGCATGTACGCTTGAAAATGATGGAGTAATTCCACCGTTACCGAGGCAAGTATATGAAATTCTAAACCTTGCAAAATTCATGTATACGAAGATGGAAAACCCAAAACAAAGATTTCCAACACTACGTGGGAAGCTTATTCTCATCGCGCCTTAATCGCGGTTAAGGCCGCAGTGAGCAGCTCCTCGCAAAGGAACGAATCGCGCCGTTGTGGCGGCCAGGTTATCGCGGCCTTAACTGATTCGGCGCAGATGTGCCTCGTGTTCCACGAGCCTCACCTACCACCCACCCTATCAAGGCCATAATCTGCGGAAGAGGCCGCAGAGGGAAGTCTATAAATACCCCTCCATTTCCTTTCCCTTCATTTCACCCACAGAACAAATTCCTCGTCTCTCAATTCTCTGAAGTGAAGTTCTGGTGGAAGTTGCGGTACCGTCGATTTCAGGTGTATTATTGAGGTAATAAATATTGTATTTATTTATTTATTTATGCCTATAGAGTTTTTAATTCAATTTAAGTTATGTATGTAATTTTAGTTTATTTTTAAGTAATTTAATTAAATTAGCTGAGCCGTAGTTCCTGTCTATGAAAACTTGTAAGAATATATCTTTATTTCAATACGTTGGAATAACGGTGTGAAATAATATATTGTACAGAGTTTTCATGGATTGTCCAAGTTGGACAGTTTGTAAAAGTTTACTATCGGTGTATTAAACTTTTATGGTTGTGTATGTAAAACTGGGCGGATTACATAAGTTTCGGTCGCATTTTCGTCTTGTTCCACGTTATACCTGTTCTGGGAGTAATATTCCGGAGAAATGGTATAGTGTGGAACTAAGGCGAAATCTATGTAATTACAGTTTTACGTACGCAACGATAAAAGTTTATTCACTAATAGTACTTTTATGAACAGGATAGGACCCATGCACCCCTGCATCCGGATTAGGCGAAAATGGTATGTGAATATCAATTGTGCATGTTTATTGTTTTTATTGATGAATGAACGATCATATATAGGAAAGACCGTAAATGGGCGAAGAACGTGGTTGGATGTATCTGCGCTTTGAGGAAGGGACTCGCTATATAAGTGAAAGATTTTTCACCGGACTTCAGGAATTCTTGGATTACGCTTTTGTTGTTGCTAAATCGAATGGAGAAGAACTGGTGAAATGCCCGTGTACAATTTGTAAAAATAGATACTATTATGATCGAATTACAATTGGCAATCATTTACTGTTAGACGGATTTACACCCAATTATCATGTGTGGGATTGCCATGGTGAACGACCTGAGATTAATCCATGTGTCTATCGAGGTTATCGCTTTGACGAAGTAGCGTCGACATCATCAAATCGCGCAAGTACAAGTACTGGAATACATAATTCTTCTGATGGTAGCCAAGAACGGCCGACTTACGAAGAAATGGTTCGTGACGCTTTTGGGTTTCATGAGCACTCTAATAATTTTGAAAATGATCAGAGTAATGACGATGAGGACGTTTCAGCTCCCCAAGTGCCAAACGAAAGGGCGCAACGGTTTTTTGAACTGGTGGAGCATGCATCAAAACCTCTATATGAAGGTTGTGGTGATAAGTACACCAAATTATCGGTTGTAGCGAAGTTGTTGAGTATGAAAAGTCAACACAACGTATCGATGCCTTTTTCTCCGAGATGATCAGATATATCAATGAACTATTACCCGGAGGAAATTGCCAACAAGCATGTTTAGTACGAATGCTATGTTGTATGAGCTGTGGTTACAGTATAAAATAATTCACGCTTGAGAGAATAATTGTTTGTTGTTCTACGGTTTCTTCAGCTAGTTTCTGAATTGTAGGGTGTGTGGAGCAGTTAGGTATCAAGTGTGTGCCCCGGTAAGAAACCGAAACCGAAAAAGGTTTTGCGATATTTACCAATCATCGAGCGGCTACAACGGCTTTACCAAATGCCTAAAACCGCAGAGTTCATGACGTATCATATTAGAGCGAGAGGAAATGTATCTCGCACTCGCTGACATCCATCTCAAGGTGAGGCTTGGAAACACGTCGACGAAATGTATCCGGATTTCGCACAGAGTACCGAAGCGCACGATTGGGGTTAAGTACTGATGGCTTTAACCCGTTGTCCGAAACAGACAATCGTATTCGATGTGGCGGTATTCATCGTTGTTTACAATCTGCCGCCCGATTTGTGCATGAAGGAGCCGTACACTTTCATGCCTCTGCTAATTCCAGTCCCCGGTCTCCGGCCGTAACATTGACGTGTTTCTACGTCCACCGATTGAGGAGCTACAAGTTTTATGGAATACGGGAGTGGAAACTTGGGACGCGCACCGTAATCGTAACTTTGTTATGCGAGCATGTTTGCTTTGGACGATAAGTGATTTTCCGCGTACGGAATGCTATCGGGCTGAGTACGCATGGAAGACTTGCATGCCCATACCGCATGGGTGATGTTAATAGCTTTCGGTTGAAGCATGGACGGAAAACCAGTTGGTGGGGCTGTCATAGGAGATTTCTACCACGCCGGCATGCTCTCGCGTAACAATACCGAATCGTGGGGACAAACTGACCGTAGTCATCCGTGTGCGTATAAGTCAGGTCATGAGATCTTAAGAGATCTTAATAGGATTGTATTCCCGGCATTCGGAACACCGTGGGACAAAATGAGGGCTGACAAGTTTGGCGTTGAGCACAATTGGGTTAAGAAATCAATTTTTCGGGAGTTGCCGTATTGGGCAGACTTGAGAGTACGCCACTGTCTGGATGTAATGCACATTGAGAAAACTGCTTTGATAACATCTTCTACGCTTCAACGTGAAAGGGAAAACAAAGGATAATGCACAGTCGAGACGCGATTTGCAGGAGTTAAATATCCGTGATGAACTGCATTTGAGCATTGGCCGGAACGGGAAACCATTTCAACCGAAGGCGTTATACACGTTAAACGATGATCAGATTGCGATGATTTGCAATTGGTTGAAGCATATCGTTAAACTTCCCGATGGGTATGCCTCTAACATTGGCAGATGTGTCAATACGGCAAACAACACTTTTACAAGATGAAAACCCATGATTGTCATGTGTTCATGCAAGCACGCCTGCTACATTACGTGGTTTCATCCTCACGGCATTTGGATGGTAATTGCAGAATTTTGCAAATTCTTTAGACTACTATGTTCTAATTGCAGAATTTTGCAAATTTTGGATGGTTTCATCCTCGACTTGAGAAACTGGTGACAGTTTTCAAAACGAAATCCCGCCGATTTAAAGACGAAAGTGTTGATATCGCAAGTGCCATTGTAATCGATGCGACCTGCATTTGAGATTGGTACGGAACATCCTTTACAAGAATCGACAACACTTGGTGAAACCATACGACCGGCCCCTGATGAAAGCATGTCATTACTAGATCATCGTGCCCATGCCGATATACTTGAAGTGGATAACGATGTGGAAAATGACCAGCGTATGACGATGACGATGACGCCTCGTGGATTTGTAGTAGCATATCTCCTATTTGAATTTGTACTCTCGGACGATATTTGTACTAAATTCGTAATTCTAAACAATATCCAAATGCATAATTAATTTGGGGGTGAAACTGTAAGTTCCAAAGATGTTTGGGCTAAATTGTAAGTTTTTGCCGAATTTGCGTGGGCCCCACAATATCCAAATGCATAATTAATTTGGGGGGAACGAAAAGTTCGAAATTGGCTGTTTGTGGGCTTCACTGCGGCCTCACCACGGCCCAACCGCAGTGAGCCAAATGGGCTGGGCCTCACTGCGGCCACGTGCGCAGTGAGACCGCAGTGAGGCCCAGCCCATTTACGTCACTGCGGCAGTTGCCGCAGTGAGGCCGCAGTGACTGATATTAAAAAGCTGAAACGTCTTCTTCTTCGCATTTCACTCTCGGTTCGTCTCCTCTCCTCCCAAAAACCACCGCCCCTCACCGCCGTCCGGCCGCCGGCTTGCCGCCACCGCTCGGGCTCGTCACCACCGCACCGCCGCAGCCTCCCCTTGCCCTGTGAGTTTTATTTTCGAATTCCACGGTTAGTTTTTGAGTTTTTTGAATTTGTTTCATTGATTTGTGTTTTTGAAATTTTGAGTGGAAATTAGTTTAAATCAATTGGAATTAGTTGAGATTAGTTGGAGTTTTGTGGAATAGGTTAGTTTGTGAGTTTTGTGGATTTATGAATTTTGTGGAATTATTTGAGATTTTGTGAATAGGATTTTGTGAATAGGTTAGTTTAATTATTTGTTGAGATTTTGTGAATAGGATTTTGTGAATAGGTTAGGATTTTGTGAATTTTGTTTAATTATTTGTTGAGATTGTTGGGTTGGTTGAGATTATTTGAGATTAGTTGGAATTTTGTGAATTTTGTGGAATTAGTGAAATTAGTAAATTAGTGAATTATTTGTGAATTCTGTGGAATTTTGTGAATTTCTCAGCCCGAGCTGTTCGAGCAACCTCGGCCGTCGCAGTAATAGAATTGAACTTTTACCACTTCCATACCTTTACAGACATTCATTATAAGTATAACATTTTCAAAACGTAATTTTGATTTCAGCGAGATCGACTCCGGAGGAGCAGATCGGAGGGACATGGATGAGATCAGCGACTGAGATGCGTGTGGTCGCCACTCGAGGACAACGCCGCTCGTGCGCGGACAGACGTTGCAGCCGAGGTGGCAGCCAGTGGCAGCCTGTGGAAGCCCGGGCGTACGAGATGACGCGCTCGACCGGGCGGCGATCAGCAAAGATCTGGTCGGCGCCACGCAGGGGGCGACATGTCCGACTCTCCGACGTGCCGAGTCTTTGTCGCCGGATCATCCCGGCCTCCTCCACGTCACGAGCATCCTCCGAGGCCGCCTTCTCCGAATCCCGACCTCACCCTCCACTCCGCCCAAGATGAATATCACCCGAGCCGCCATGACATCGGAGAACCCCGATCAACTTTTTTAGCAACTTCCTCAATATGGAAGATCAGGATTTTGACGATTTTCTAAATCAGCGTCCTCCGAACAATTAGAATTAGAATTATCAGTAAATATTTTTAGGATGTAACCGGATAATTATAGTCCAGGTACGTACCAATGTATCTTTATGTCAATTAATAATTACTTTCTTCATTAATTAACATTATTATTATATGTTAATTTACTAATTTAACTAATAGTTACTAAATATTTATAACAATTAATTTTTTTTCACGAAAAATTCTTTGTACTGCGGCCAAAGACGCAGCTCGCCGCATGAGAGATTGGCGGCGCCGCCAAAATGGTTGGCCGTCAGCTTATCGCGGCAATCACCGCAGTGAGGCCGCAAGATACTGCACGGCCTCGGCCGCAGTGAGATCAAAATCGCCGACATTTCAATCGGCGGCGTTTCATCGCGCGCCGCCGCAGCTTGGTACCACGGCCAATCGCGCTTGGCCGCAGATGAGGCCATACTGACGTAGTGCAATTTGCATAAAACAAGCTATTATTCAACCATTTATCAATGAAAAATATTGGGAAAAGGAGATTTTATCACTAAATTAAGGTTTGATAAAAATAAATTTTATCACTAAACTGTTTTTATGATAGATTTTGCCAATTTTACCACCTACCATGTAAATACTAACGGTAAGCATTATTACAATAGGCTTCACTTGAATATTTCCAAAATTTAGATTACAATTAGTTTTCAACTCCCATAAAATAAGCTATGCATCCAACCATTTATCAAAAAAGAAATTTAAAATAAAACTTGGAGAATTCTTCCACATTCTTCCTAGAAAAAACATAGTCCTATCGGACAATTAAGATGTGATCAATTAAGTGTGTTCTGTCCAATTGTAATCGGAGATATAGATTTGTTTGAAAAGCACAGCTACGTGGACAAGTCTAAGATTCTTAACCCCTTCTCTGGGTAAGAAAAGAGACGAAAGAAACAAAATGTAGAAAGACATGTCTCATGGCACAAGGCTCCACATGAACTAGACTGCTCTAGCTCTATCCTCACTTTCATTGTACAATCTAGAAAATATCTTAGAAATTAGTGCATTTCTTTTTCAAGTTATTACTCCCTGTTTTAAAAAGATTGTAACTCTTGTTTTCATTGTTCCACGATATTTAATCTTTGATTTATTTTTATGAATTTTTGATACGCAAAATTAAATGATTCATTCGTTTCGTAATTTGAAATCTAAACTTTCTACATATGATTTGTTTTTGAATGTTTTTCATTGATTATCTTAGTAAAAGTTTGAGTTAAACACCCCAACTTGAAATGCCAAAGTAATACAAAACAATCTTTGTTGGATGGAGGAGAACTAGAATGAATTCATTAATTTTTTTGGAAAATGTATATAGAAAATATAAACATTAATCTACAATCATGATGACATCAGTGATCGTTTCCAGCCTTCCTTTTTATGGTCTTCCTTCTCTTCAGCCCACCCCCGCCCCGCGATGCAGTCCCTCTATCCCTACACGCTCCTCCTCGTCACACGATTGGCCTAGTTCATTTTGCGGCATCTTCACGCGATCGTTCCCTCCCGCCTCAACTCGTAGCGGCTATCCAACGTTGTCGTTTTTGCACCCTTGCTCGCCGCTCCACCGACCGGTCCCGGTGCGTGTGTGTGGCTCTATTGTTGCCGCTGCTTCAATCTCCTCCCGGTGCAGATCTGCTGATCTGCGCCGGCATGCCGCCTGTTTAGGTTTCGGTGGTGGGCGGTTTGGCTCTCCATGGTCTTCGGCGGGGTTGAGGGTTGCCTCACCCTGCCTAGAGATATGATCGTATGATTCTGGGATTTGTTGGCTATGAGGGCTAATCAGCAAATCTGAGTTTTTTTGTTTATTTGGTCCTTCAGTTTAGGTTCTTTTGTTTCGTTTAGACTTCATTTACTTTTTTTTTGTTTAGTTTATTATCATGTAGGTGGGTTGCTTTGGTTACCACTATTTCGCGATTAGTTCTTTCATTAACCCACTATGGTGCTGGTACTATTTAACCTTTGGGAGTGCAGGGTATCGAGATCCGGATTCAAGATCTTTTTCCGCCATAGTGGTTATGACCATCGTCATGAGACAATGAGAGCTTAATCGTAGTGGTACCGGTCTTCTTAACTAATTCCATTTATGTGTAATATCCCCCATAGGAACAAAGGAAGTGGAAGAGTGATAAACAAGCTGAGTCTTGTTCGGGGATAAGATGAGTCCTTCATAGCCAATTTTGGCTTTGATCAAGCATCTGTGTGCAACATCTCTCACGTAATACACGACCCCATCCTCCTCTACCAAACTATTAAAGATTTGGACCCTGCATAAACACCTGGAAGAAACCACCTAGCCATGGAACCAGTCCCGAAACAAGATATCAAGCATCCACTCCATTGATACACCTGAGCCAATTTAATAAAACAGATAATGAGGGGAGACTCTAGACCCACACTACCTGCTACCCAGTGGCCTCATTGCTCAAGGCAGACGAGCCTTCATTGCTCGTCCTGCTGCTTCAATCACCCGTGCCTTTGACTCCTCAATAACCAGTGCTGTTAGGGTTTGGAAGCGTGAACAAACACAAACAATATATTTTTCACCGTGACTATTCCACGGCTTTTCTTCACTATCAATCTCAAATCAACAATTACAATCATCAATTCTCTCACTCAACCTCACAAGCACTCCACCTAGATTAGCAACCACCGGCTAATCACATAAAAGCACTTAGCACACAATAATTGCGGCTTCACTTAAAACATCAAAATTATCAACATACTTATCGCTCTCTCTCTCTCTCTCACACCACTTGCTCGCTGCATGTCGCTCTCTGCCTCTACCCTAAACTACACGCACACACACAGCACCTATTTATATAAATACACAAAACCAAATCCTAAACTAATTTGGTGCACCAATCCTAGTCAAACTAGGATTTCCAAAACAACATGGCTTCTTTAAAGCCATAATATAAACGGACCCAGTAAGACCCATTCAAACTTCAACTTGTAATAACTACAAGCTTAGTCCTCCAACCTTTCTAATTAAATAATATGAGTCACAAACCAACAATCTGCACCTTGACTCAAATTATTTTTTCAATTTCACTTTTTTATCAAATGTGCAAACCCGACCTTCTTGCTTGTAGGAACCTTCACATCCGAGGGCTCACTCTTGAACTCTCCTTTTACAACGATGCTTCCAACTAACTCATACAAATTTTATGAATTCTTCACTCCTTTAATAACAGCTAACACATTCTTTGAAATCCTCAAACCTCCACCTTGAACAGAAAATCCATATCCCAAATTATCCAATTTATCAAGCGAAATTAAATTCCTCTTGAATTTTGGAACATACCTCACTTCACCAAACGTCTTCATACTTCCATCATGCAACTTGATCTTCACGTTGCCAATTCCTTCAATTCTTTCTTCTTCACCATTAGCCAAATAAATTGGCTTGTCACATGGTTCAAATTTTGTGAACCATTCTTTCTTGTAACAAATAAACGTGTTTCGAGCAAGTGAATCAATCACCCAAACATCATCTGAAACTTTCTCCTTGATCTCTTGGACCATTAGCAATTCATCATCACTTGTATAATCTTCCACCAAGCCAACATCATCTTTTTCTTCTAGTTTTTTTCTTTTCCTTTCTTCTTTGTCTTCAAAAAATCTTTCATGTCTTCTTTCAATTTTGGGCAATAAAATTTAATATGCCCCAAGTCTTGACAATACCAACATTCTGTTTTGCTCCAATCCTTCCTCGGTCTTGAACTCGATCTTTCTCTAGAATCGCCTCTTCCTCTAGAATCACCTCGACCTCTCCAGCTATTTTTCTCTCCCTCCATCACAGCTACATCACTACATTCTTTTTCTTCAAACTTTCGAATGCGGTCATGCTCCAAAAGCACTGTAGTCACATCTTCTAACTTCAAAGTTTCTCTTCCAACCATCAACGGAGTCACAACCGGCTCATAAAATTTTGATAAAGAATTAATCAAAATTATAGCTCTATCTTCTTCCTTGATTTTCTCACCAGTGCTTTCAAGTTGTGTAACCAACCTGTTAAACTCATTCAAGGGTGCAACCAAACCTGGTACCATCTTTCATCTTCAAACCATATAATTGCTTCTTTAAACACAACTTTTTAGTAATTGATTTTGACATATACATACCTTCAAGCTTCGCCATCAAACTCGTTGGGAGGTCTCGTTCAACACATCATACTTCAGTTGTGGTGCAAGAGCCATCACTACGTGGTTGAAACACAACATAGTGCGGCCAAGCCGCATTACTATCGCAGTAATTAGCGTGGCAATGGACGCAATAAACACCGCATTATTTAAGCTCGAAATAGAGAGGCTATTGCGGTTGAGCTCGCAATACGTAATGCGGCTTATTGCGACAAAAGCCGCATTACACAACAATTTTAATAAAAAAAAATTGAATGAATTCGGATGAACATTCATCCGAATATTTATCTGAATTCACCCCAAAACTCAGAATTGTTCATGATCAAACCCTAAATTTAAATCAAGAAAACACAAATTTAAAAAGAAGAACAATGTACATAATTTTTCTTCCATTCCTTCAATTTCGTCCATCTACAACTGAAATCAAATTGTAAAATGGAAAAAAGCCTAGATCTAATTCTCCTCAACTCTAAAAAAAATATAGATCTTGAAACAAACTTTTCTTCAGTACTGTCCACCACTGTTTCCTCGTCACCACCGCTACCATGGTCATCTCCGGCCGTCTCTTACATGGTGGATTTGGAGAAATCAACAACCTATTGGTTGTTTTGTTTGTGATTTGCCACCATAGAAGAAGAAGAATCGGAGATTAAAATAAGAAGAAAGAAGAAGAGGAAAAGCTTACCTACTAAGGCGACAGAACGAAGAGGACATGAGTTCGATTGCAGGAGATCAAGGAGAGGGTGAGGGTTGTTTAAGTTTCGGGTGCAGAAATGAAAATGAAGGGAGGAGAAGGGGAGCTGTGGTTTTGAAAAAGGGTATTGCGGCTTATTGCGCACAAAGCTGCAATATGAGTCTTATTGCGGCTCTTATTGCGGCCTAAGCCGCAATAAGCTAAAATTGCGCACATAATTGTGTTTTATAGTGCGGCTAGTGTTAAATTCGGCTAAAGCCGCATTACTAGCCGCACTAATATTGGACTCCACCACGTAGTGTTCAAAATTATCGACACACTTGTTGCTCTCTCTCCCACACCACTTGCTCGCTGCATGCGGCTCTTTGTCTCTACCCTAAACTACACGCACACACACAGCCCCTATTTATATAAATACACAAAACCAAATCCTAAACTAATTTGGTGCACCAATCCTAGTCAAACTAGGATTTAAAACAACTTGGCTTCTTTAAAGCCATAATCTCAACGGACCCAGTAAGACCCTTTCAAACATCAACTTGTAATAACTACAAGTTTAGTCCTCCAACCTTTCTAATTAAATAATATGAGTCACAAACCAACAGGCCTACCCTCGTTCATTTCCTACCCGACGCAGGTTTTACCACCCCACTTCCTTACGGTGGTCGTCCTCTTCCCCACCCACCGCACTCCCACCTCTTGTTCGGATGGAAGAAGAAGGAACAAGCGAACACCACTACCAAAAGTTAAGGTAAGCGGCAGCTCGGGTGATGGTTAAGGCTGATCTTACAGGAGGCAAATCGAAACCACAAGAGCTCGTTGCTTGGCCATCGTAATTTCCACATCCGGCACATCTACGGGGACCAATTCAAACCCCGTAGGCACCACAGGGGGGCTAGCCGTGCCTCCCGTATGATTGGGACCACGCTAGCTGATGCATTAGGAGCAACCTGGCGGTGGCCTAGGTGCAACCGACGATGCTACCGGGTAAGGGGTTCCCGACCCGACCATCTCGATCCTCAGTTAGTACATGCATGTAAACCAGGTCCAAACAAATTTTCATGCGTAGCCATGCAAACCTTCTCCACGTGTGTTAAAATTCCACACTGTAACAAAATTCTGCAACCGCACTTCAAGAACAACTTAGTGTTATCCATAATCTGTTTGAATACCACTACGTAAGGGTTTGGTAATATCCAAAGCTACCCGAATCTTCAGTGTCGTGCCATCAACAATCACTGTTTTCAGAACACCCAAATATTTACCCAAAGCTTCACCCATAGATTGTGAAGCCCATCCAAACGGTAAATCCAGCACATGAACCCAGAAGTCCACAAAATGAAATTACATAGTAGACAATTGATCTCCAGGTTTAAGCATATTCAACACAATGATTCGATTATCAAAACCCACGGAGACAACCGAAGAACTCCTTCTAAGTGTTTTTCTTCTCAAATTCAAAGGTACAGATTGGCTTTGGGTTACCTATTCCTTGGCGAACCTTAAAAGTAACATGTCCCCGCTAAGCCGCTTTGAAAGCCTGCTCCAAGTGCTCAGGCCGAGCATTGCAGCTAGAGAGAACCCACGTAGCAAGGGACAACGGCATCACCGGCGCCAAAACAAGGCCATCCACATTGATAGCCGCCTGTCCACCCTCCTACGAAATTGCAATTGCAGTCATTCCCTCAGCCAAAGCCTTCAACACCATGAATTTCGACAAGAGGAGGGAAAGAGGAGAAAAAGGAAAGGAGAAGAGAAAGAAAACCAGATTGGAGAAGGAGAAGAGATCGAATGGAGAAGGGAAGTGTTTCGTAGAGAAGAAGAAAAGTAGCCTCCAAGACTCTACCAAACCCTAGCAGAGCAAGGAGAGAAGTCCCGGTTCTAAGATATTAATTCTATTCTGGGTGTTTTAGTTCGTCAACTACGACTTATTTTGTAATGATTTATCATTAATAAAATAGATCTTTCTTTTTTAAAAAAGCGCATAAGAGTAAGGAAAAGTAAGTTCCCTTCAGCCTCATCCTACGCCTCCAAAGTCGTTGATTAAAATCGTTCTCTTTATTATAAATAATGTTCTTGAAGCAGTTGTATGTCCCTAGTATGCATCTAGGGTTTTTTTGTCTCTGCTAGGGTTTCACGCCAAACTCACGTAGAGTTGTTTTTGTGGTGTCCTTTGTGACCCCTGTTTATGTTTGTCCGTTTTCCGTTGGTGTTCCATTCGTCAACACAAAAGCAAAGATTGGTGGTCTCACTAATTAAACGATACAATGGATGAATTGGTGGACGCATGGAATACTTTTGGGCTAACTGATGCTGAGAAATTGATTATTCATGATGAACCAGAACCGCATCATAGTGATCAGGAAACACACAAATTCTTCTTGCTAGGCTCTTTATGGTCGATTAGACCGTACAATAATTTGGCTCTTGTAACCAAGATGGAAGCGTTATGGAGGCCGGTGGAGGGATTTGCTTATGATGTGGTGGGGGACAATAAAATACTGTTTACGTTCTATTGTCACGGTGATATTGAAAAGGTCCTAGATGGTCGGCCAAGGACCTTCGACAATCACATCCTCCTTCTCTAAGAGATATCTGGAAGTGATCAACCAAGTCAGATTAATCTGTCTATGACACTTTTTTGGATTCGACTATATGACTTACTAGTGGCTGCATACCGAGAAAGCACTGTAACCAAATTAGCTGGTCAGGCGGGACAAGTAATTCAGATAGGCCAGAGGAAAGACCGAGATATAGGTGGACGATACGTTCGAGTGCAAGTTTCCTTGGATGTCAGGAGGCCGTTAACTAGAATAGCAATGCTATGTCGAAAGATGCTAAACCTATTGGCTTTAAGGATTTTGATGATAACAAAGTTTTGGGATATTTTGTAAAGTTTAGAAAAGTATGTGTATGTTTAGACATTTAGTCTTTTAATTATAATACACTTGTGGGCTTCGTTTTAATGGTGATGGGCCTCTAGTTTAAGATTTGAATTCAGCACATTAGCGCATAAACAGATTTTGAATGTTGTTGAGTTCGAATAGAACTCTATCACTTGTGGTTTCGGTTCAAACTTCAGCAGGATGTCATGGATTCATCTCTGGCGGATTTCGTGGTGTTCATAACCGAAGAAGACGTTGCGAAGCTCAAGGACGCTCCTCGTTTCGAGTCTTTAAATGCGGACCTCGAACTCACGAAGAAAACACTTCTTCTCTTGACAAGCATTCAAGTTTTCGTTTCATAAGCAAAGCAAGTCAAGTCAAGCTCTCCAAAGATCAATCTTCGTAAGAACTAGCTTCATCTTCATTGTAGCTTTTAAGGTTATTTCGAGAGAGAGAAAATCGTTTTGAAAAACCGTTTTGTGTGTTTTCGATAAAACCTCAACAGGTTTAGATTTTCGTAAAAGTCAAAGTGTTTTTAGGTTTGTTTTGGTGAGCCTCGGGAAAACCAAACGGGATTTGTTTTAGGTTATTAGTGAGCCTCGGGAAAACTATTTTGGGTGTGTGTTAGGTTTTTTGGTGAGCCTTGGGAAAACCATAGTTAGGTTTATAGTTGAGCCTTGGGAAAAACTATTTGTACTTTTTCTTGGTGTAACCTTGTTAAAGTATAGTGGAAGAACTCTCAAGTTGTTGACTTGAGGAGAGGACGTAGGTCTCAGACCGAACCTCTATAAACCCTGGTGTCGTTTTCATTCTTGCTAAAATTCGCGTTTCTAAACGGGTTGACATCGAGTTGGTTCTTTCGGTTTGTTATTTCGAAAAGTTTTTGAGACCAACCAATTCACCCCCCTCTTGGCTGCCTACTTGGGACAACAATTGGTATCAGAGCTTAGTGATCTGTGATAAAACCTCGCGGTTTCAGATCCAAAGATCAAATGGCATCGGTTCCAAGCATGATCCTTGAAGGATACAATCCATCTAGACCACCACTATTTGATTCAGCAAACTTCAACTGGTGGAAGACAAGAATGCAAAACCACATTCAGGCGCAAGATCATCATCTTTGGAGAATCATTAAAGCAGGACCTCACATTCCAACTCACATCGCGATGATGGATTAGTTGAGCCCAAACCTCTCAAGGACTACACTCCAGACGATGACAAACTGTGTACCTTGAACGCCAAAGCGGTAAATGTAATACTTTGTGCTTTAACTCCTGTGTTTTTAATATTGTCTCTGCATGTGACAGTGCACATGAGATATGGAACAAGCTACTGGTGACCTATGAAGGAACGGATCAAGTCAAGGACACAAAGATGTTCATGTTGGTCAAAGCTTATGAGATGTTTGCCATGGATCCAAAGGAAACCATTGCGGACATGCACAGAAGGTTCAATGAAATCATCACACCCTTGCGACAATATGGTAAGATCTATAAGAGTGAAGAATTGGTAAGAAAAATTTTGTGGAGTTTACCACCATCATGGAGAAGTACCGTGGAGGCTATAAGTGAAGGAGGTAGTATCAAAACCATTAGTGTTGATGAATTATTTGGAAAACTAATGACTTATGAAATGAAGGATAGAGAAGATGAAAAGATGAACAGGAAAAACAAATCTATTGCCACTGAAGGCAAAAGAATCGAAGAGAGTTCCCGGATGAGGAGGACACAAGTGATGAAACGCCATGATAGCAAGAAAAATTAAGAAGTTGCTCAAATACAAAGGAAGGTATCAACAAATGAAAGACGAAGGAATAGCCCCTTCAAATCACCAATCTGCTACAAGCTGTAGTGGAAGAGGACACATGCAGTTCGACTGTCCAGCAAACGAAAGCAGCTCAAAGAAACAAAAGAGCGGTTCGGACAAAAAGAGGACTTTCAAGAAAAGAAAGCCTGGATTAAAGGGAATGGCCGCTTGGAGTGATAGCTGCTCAAACACATATGATTCAACCTCAAATGAGGAGGAAGAAGCACACCTGTGCCTAACAGAAGGTGAAGAAAGCATCACATTCATGAGCTGTCAACCTGTTGAGTCGTGCCTAATGGCTACTGCGGAATCTGAGGTAACAAGTGATGCTGAATCTTTTAACTCTTCCAGTTCATCCTATGTTGATGATAGAACACAAATGCTTAAAGAATTTGCTGAGGTATGTCAGGACTATGATATTCTCATTAAGAAGTTTAAAACCGAAAATACGAAACTGCTAGAAGAAGTGGCTAAGTTAAAAATTAAAAATGAAAAACTGGAAAAGACTTTATCTGGTTTCGTAAATGGTGAGAAGAATCTGAACAGCATGCTAGGAAGTCAGAAGTCTTATTATGATAGGACCGGGATAGGTTATGAACAAAATAAACCTAGTTTTCAAACAAGGTTTGCAAATGTGACCTATATTACTTGTGAGACTTGCCATAAAAAGGGACATAGTAAATTTGAATGTCTTTTCAGAAATAAACAAATTGTGCATGGAGTCAAACAAGTGTGGGTTATTAAAAATGTGACTAACCTTTATGGACCCAAGAAAGTGTGGGTACCAAAAGTCAGATGCAATGTTCAACCTGTTTAGGTCCTGAAGAAGCATACATGGTACTTGGATAGCGGATGCTCAAGACATATGACAGGGGATAAGAGTAAGTTTTTCAGTTTTACCCCAAGGAAAGGAGGAACGGTATCCTTTGGTGACAATAGCAAAGGACAAATACTCGGTATTGGTAAGGTTGGTAAGGTTGGTTCTTCGGCAATAAACAATGTCTTACTTGTTGAAGGACTAAAACACAACTTATTAAGTATTAGTCAACTTTGTGATAGTGGTTACCATGTCATATTCAAATCCGATCAATGCCATGTAATAGAGAAATCCTCCAACAACACTAAGTTCGTTGGAAAAAGATGTGGAAATGTGTACACCTTCGATTTAGATGATTTATACTCATTTAATATAAAATGCCTCATTGCTTCTAACAAAGATGAAAGTTGGTTATGGCATAAAAGATTAGGTCATGCAAGTATGTACACAATAGCAAAGCTGCTGAAGAAAGAACTAGTAAGGGGACTACCGAAGATCAAGTTTGACAAAGACAAAGAATGTGCAGCCTGTTTGCAAGGTAAACAAACAAGAGCATCATTCAGGTCTAAACAGGTTGTAACAACAGCAGGAATACTAGAACTACTGCATATGGATCTTTTCGGTCCCATCTCCACAACAAGTCTTGGAGGTAAACGATACTGCCTGGTAATAATTGATGATTATTCAAGGTATACCTGGACATTCTTTCTTGCTAAGAAAAGTGAGACTTATGAGAATTTTGTCAACTTTGTTAAGAAAGTACAAAATGAGCAAAACAAGAAAATTGTTGCTATACGCAGTGATAATGGTGGAGAATTTGTTAATTCTGAAATGGAATCATTTTGTATCTCTCTTGGTATATCTCACAATCTATCCTGTGCAAGAACACCGGAACAAAACGGTGTGGTGGAAAGGAAGAATCGAACTATTGAGGAAATGGTGAGAACAATGCTCAATGATTACTCTCTTCCGAAATATTTCGGGCGTATGAAGCACTTCTTGTTACATACTCAATAGAGTCTTGATTAGGTCTATTCTAAACAAGACCCCTTATGAGCTATGGAAAGGTAAGAAGCCTAATATCTCTCATTTTCATACCTTTGGTTGTAAATGCTTTGTTCTGAATCTGGATAAACAGCAACTAGAAAAATTTGATTCAAAAAATGATGAAGCAATTTTTCTCGGTTATTCTCTAAAGAGTAAAGCTTTTAGAATCTTCAATAAACGTACCTTGAAGGTAGAAGAATCTATACATGTTGTTTTCGATGAGACTAACACTGCAGTCAGAAAAGAGGATGACGTTCCTGAATATCAGAATGACGATCCAGCAGCAAACCAGGAGGAAATCAATTCAGAAACTACTCCTCAACCTGTTGAGATGGAACCAGCAGATCAAGAATCAGTCGCCGTTTAGACATCTCAAGATCTACCACACGAATGGAAATTCAAGCATAAATCGAGCCACCCTCAGGAGAACATTCTGGGTGATATAACCCAAGGGGTAATGACTAGTTCAGCTTTAAAGAATTTTTGTGCGTTTAATGCTTTTGTTTCTCTTGTAGAACCCAAAACCATAGATGAGGGACTACAAGATGAAAACTGGATAAACGCCATGCAAGAAGAGCTGAATCAGTTCAAAAGGAATGAGGTATGGACTTTAGTACAAAGACCAAAAGACCACTCAATAGTTGGTGCTAAATGGGTCTTTAGAAACAAGCTTGATGAAAATGGTATTGTCACTAGAAATAAGGCAAGGCTAGTTGCCAAAGGCTACTCACGGGAGGAAGGGATTGATTATGACGAAACTTACGCTCCTGTGGCTAGACTTGAAGCAATAAGGATGCTTTGTGCATTTGCATGCTTCATGAACATTCAACTTTTTCAAATGGATGTAAAAAGTGCTTTCCTAAACGGGTTTATAAAAGAGGAAGTTTATGTAGAACAACCTCCCGGTTTTGAAGATCCTCATTTTCCAAATCATGTTTACAGATTAAAAAAGGCTCTTTATGGTTTAAAGCAAGCTCCTAGAGCTTGGTATGAAAGGTTGAGCACTTTCTTAGTTGATCATGGTTTTTCAAGAGGAAAAGTTGACAATACTCTTTTCATTAAGTCTTGCGAGAAGGATATGTTGCTTGTACAAATCTATGTTGATGATATAATATTTGGTGCAACTAATCAATCCTTGTGTAAGGAATTCTCTAAGTTAATGCAGGAGAATTCGAAATGAGCATGATGGGTGAACTAAGCTACTTTCTTGGATTACAAATAAAGCAATCAAAGGAATGAATTTTTATAAGCCAAGCCAAGTACATAAAGGATATCTTGAAGAAATTTGGATACACTACAGCAAAGCCTAGCTCAATACCTATGAGTGCAACGGTAAAATTGGATGAAGACTCCAATGGTAAACAGGTTGAGCAGAAGCTTTATAGAAGCATGATTGGCTCTCTACTCTATCTTACTGCAAGTAAACCTGATATTCTCTTTAGTGTATGTCTTTGTGCAAGATTCCAATCTAATCCCAAAGAATCTCACTTGCACTGCATCAAAAGAATTTTCAGATATTTGGTTGACACTCCAACTCTCGGTTTATGGTACTCAAAAGATACCTTGTTTGAGCTTCATGGTTTTACTGATGCAGACTTTGCAGGAAGCAAAGTGGATAGAAAATCCACAAGTGGAACCTGTCAATTCTTGGGAAGCTGCTTGGTTTCTTGGTTTTCAAAGAAACAAAACTCAATTGCTTTATCAACCGCAGGTGAGTACATAGCTGCAGGAAGTTGTGTAGCTCAAATCTTGTGGATGGTACAACAATTGAAGGATTTTGGTTTCAATTTTAGAAAAGTTCCTATTAAATGTGATAATACAAGTGCAGTGTGCTTAGCCAAAAATCCGGTTCATCATTCAAGAGCTAAGCACATCGAGGTAAAATATCATTTTATTAGAGAACATGTTGCTAACGAAAATGTTCTACTTGAGTTTGTTGATACAAATCACCAGCTAGCGGACATCTTCACAAAACCTCTGAATGAAGAGAGGTTCACCTTCATCAGAAGAGAATTGGGTATGAGCAATCCAAGGTAAAAATCAAGTATGTGACTCTAAACCCGTTGAGAGTCTGTCGAAAGGAAAAATGTTAAGCAATGTGAAAATTAATGTCACAATTGCAAAACAAAAATTCCTTTATATTAAATATGTACATGAATGTCCCGAATTTTCAATTTGTTTTGGAAAGCCAAACGTTGTTTTTATCCAAACGTTTTCTCGCTTCAAAGGGCTTTAAAAGAGGTGTTTTGAGTTTTAGAAGAAGGAAAAGGTTTATATTTGCAAAAATCTATTTCTTTTGCGGCCTAAACCTTCAGACCTTGTCAAAACCCTTCATGTTCCTATTCACCGTAACCCTAAACCCCCAAATCACATCAGAATGTCTTCAGCCTCAAAATCGAATCCTACCGCTCATTTTTCTGATTCTTCACCGGCGGATCAACCACATTATTCGAGCAGCACGAGTAGCGACGGCGATTTTCGAGTTCAGGCAAGAGCAAAGGCGATCGTTTCAAAAACCCTTGTCGATCTCAACCTGATGAAATCAGTCATCAAACTAAAGATAACTCCTTGGAAGATCAGGATTTCTTGACTCAAGTTGTTGAGAACCTAGCACGGCTAGGACTTGGGCTCGGCAAAACCCTCCCAGCACCACCGCCTGTCGCGCCAGAATTTAGTCCAGTAGCAACTCCGGTTTGCAGCGCCTCATCCTCCTCTGTGGTCAGTGTCTCCTCGAAAGAGGATGACGAGTTTGAGGTCACCTTGGCAAGCTTTCTGGCAAGTCTGAAGAAGCGAAAGAAACAGTTTACAGGACCGATTTGAGCGAACCCGTAGACAAGGACCCGGCTTGCGAAGAGTTGCAGCGAAACCCTCTCCAAAGGGGAAGCCTGCTTCAGCCTCTCCTTCCGTTTCCTCCACTAGGAAACGCAACCAAGCAGGCCCCTCTAGTCCTGCTCCTGCAAAGAAGCAGAAGGTCGCCATCCCTACCACCAAGGTCTGAAAGCCAAAGAAATCGAGGCTAAACAATCAGCATCATTTCAACTGTTGAGGTAAACCCCAAATTCTCCAAGTTCTCAAGGCATTCTTTCATTACTAGGGAACTACTTGCAGCTTTTGGTGTGGAACAAGTAGGAGTCTGGCTTGACCACCATGGGTTGATGCCATTCTTGTTCACACTGCAAAGGGTTATACGAAATTAGCATCGAGTTTTACTCCACCCCGAAAGTATCCTCGGATGGACTGACCATCAAGGCAAGAGTGCAAGGTAAAACAATAACTGCTGGGCACAAAGATTTCTACCGCACTTGGGGTATTAGATTCGTGGAAGAAGTAGATGATACTCGAGTTGAAAGAAGAGGCATCGGTTATTTCTTCGGTGATTTAGGTATCCCTCTTGATTCCTTACCTTACCAATTTACAAGCATGATGTTTTCTGAACTAAGTCATAGAGTATTACACTGGATCATCGCTGCTATTCTCTTCCCTAAAGAAGGTACTCAGCTTGTTACTTGAGGAGATCTTTGCCTAATGTTCAAAATGGTCCGTGGGATGGACGTTGACTTTGGAAGGCGTGTGATTGAGCTCTTAGGTCTATCAGTTGCGGGGAGGCATAAAGAACGTATGCCATACGCTGTTCTTGTTAGTGACCTGCTTGAAAAACATGGAGTTCTTTGGAACCGACACGAAGATGGAAGGCTGGGAAAGCTCAACTTACCTAGTTCAGGCTACTGAAAGAAGAGTGGCTTCAAGAAGGAAGAAAGTGGTAGATGGGTGAGGATTCAGAGCAAGCATGCTCGCTCTGGAAAAGCTAAGGGAGAGCAGCGCGATCGAGTTGCAAGGCAACGAACAGGAGAGGATTAACAGAGAGAAGGCATCAAACTGGTCGAGCAAGCTACTGAGGAAACAGCTCAACCCATTGAGACAACATCTGCTGTACCTTCAAGAGCCTGTTCACCACGAAAACCTCCCGAAGAGCCAGCAGAAACCTGGAATACTCCACCTCAATCCCCAACCTTAGTCCGATAACCCTTTTTCATTTGCTTTTCTCTATGTTTTATTTCGGTGTTTTGGTTATAAACAATTCAGTATTTGATCACTTTAAAACTTTCTGGGATTGTACATACAACTGTTGCTGAATTCCTGCTATACTTTAACCTGGTTGCATTACTTGTTCAGGTTGTTTCTTTTTGATTATGACAAAAAGGAGAGAGATGAGATGAGTTTAGAAGTTTGAGTTAGGAGTTGTTTTAGAAAATGCTACTAAGATGATGTTGATATTTGAGATGATGCTTACTTCTTGCTTTTGTCTATGAGATAAAACTGTTTTACTAAGGGGAGTTTTTTTGTTCAAAGAAATTAATTTTTTTCAAGACTTTCAAAGTGTGTTTTACTAAGGGGGAGATTTTCAATCCATTCTCAAAACCTCTAAAAAGTTTTTGTCATTATCAAAAAGGGGGAGATTGTTGGCTTTAAGGATTTTGATGATAACAAAGTTTTGGGACATTTTGTAAAGTTTAGAAAAGTATGTGTATGTTTCGGACTTTTAGTCTTTTAATTCATAATACACTTGTGGGCTTCGTTTTAATGGTGATGGGCCTCTAGTTTAAGATTTGAATTCAGCCCATTAGCGCATAAACAGATTTTGAATGTTGTTGAGTTCGAATAGAACTCTATCACTTGTGGTTTCGGTTCAAACTTCAGCAGGATGTTACGGATTCATCTCTGGCGGATTTTGTGGTGTTCATAACCGAAGAAGGCGTTGCGAAGCTCAAGGACGCTCCTCGTTTATGAGTCTTTAAATGCGGACCTCGAACTCACGAAGAAAACACTTCTTCTCTTGACAAGCATTTAAGTTTTCGTTTCATAAGCAAAGCAAGTCAAGTCAAGCTCTCCAACATCAATCTTCAGAAGAACTAGCTTCATCTTCTTTGTAGCTTTTCTGGGTTATTTCGAGAGAGAGAAAAGTCGTTTTGAAAAATTTTTTTGTGTGTTTTCGATAAAACCTCAACAGGTTTAGATTTTCGTAAAAATCAAAGTGTTTTTAGGTTTGTTTTGGTGAGCCTCGGGAAAACCAAACAGGATTTGTTTTAGGTTATTAGTGAGCCTCGGAAAACTATTTTGGGTGTGTGTTAGGTTTTTTGGTGAGCCTTGGGAAAACCATAGTTAGGTTTATAGTTGAGCCTTGGGAAAAACTATTTGTACTTTTTCTTGGTGTAACCTTGTTAAAGTATAGTGGAAGAACTCTCAAGTTGTTGACTTGAGGAGAGGACGTAGGTCTCGCATCGAACCTCTATAAACCACAGTGTCGTTTTCGTTCTTGCTAAAATTCGCGTTTCTAAACGGGTTGACATCGAGTTGGTTCTTTCGGTTTGTTATTTTGAAAAGTTTTTGTGGCCAACTGTCACCGTCGTCACCCGAGCCCGGTTGCGGAGGCTGGGCGCCGCGACGTCGGAAGCGGAAGCCGGAATGAATACAAAATGGCAGGTCCATCGAGACCTGCCGCGCGTAGCGGACCCGAAAAGCGAAGCGATTGTGGAAGCAACCTGAAATTTTCATACATATAACTAAAATAAAACCCATGGTGAGTCTCGCCCCTCGAAAACGGACGAGCACATCACCATCACCATACATACAGTTCATGCATTAACAACAAAGTAAGTACCGCCCTCCGAGGACGAGTACTTACGCATATAACATAGAACATACAGAGTTCTCCGAACCTAGGGTATCTAGCAAGCGCCAAGCGCTCAGAACATGCAATGTAATGTAATATATACATACATATACAATCATCACAATAATCCAGAAAGTATGCACATGCAACTACAGAGCCAACCCTAGGCCTAAACAACAAATACCTCGCGCGGGATTCAGACCAAGTAGACAAAATCCCGGCCCGCAAGGTGCAGCTGCTGCTCAACCCAACCAAGGCAGAAGCCTCACGGAAACCTACTCCGCTGGCTGCTTACCAGGTCTACCTGAAACCCAAAAATAGAACCCAAAAAGGGTGAGTCCTAAAAAGGACCCGTAAGGGATTTGGGGTAAGGTAAGTATATGTAACCCTACAAAACAGAAAGATAGCAATATACAGAATATATGCAACAGAATACATAATATCGTGCATGTAAAGATAACAGATCAGAATCCGGAAGGATGTGCGATTCTAAATCGCCATAAACCCTTATAACAAATCGGAACGACAGCCTCCCTTTAAGGAGTCAAGCCGGCTATTACGAAGCATGGTGCACCACTGGGTAGCGAACCCACAACTGCCGTAGGGTTAATGCAGCAGTATGTCACAAGGCATACACCTACAAATTACGTAACGTACCTTAAAGCGAAATTTCCGAAATACCTGCAAAAGTAGTGCAACAACACAAACACCTGCAGACTACAGAATATGCCCTAGGCATATAATACCGAAATACTTGCAGAACAGAAAGTGAAACTAAACATACACCTATCTTACCAAAAATAGCAGAACCAAACCCTTACCTCACAAATCCAGAGTATTTGACCGATTCTGGACGATTTCCAAACCACGACCCGAAACTCAGAAACCCCTCTTTTCTAACTTCCGGATCTCAGAATCTGTCAATTCAAGCTAAATTAGCAACCTTACCAACCACACTACCACACTACACCCCCGACCCCAACACCGAAAATCCGGCTGAATTTGGTAAAATTCCATATTCCCGTAGAAACATCAATTGAACCAACTTAGACAATGCAAAATTATACATTGAAAAACACAATTCAACAAACAGAACTGATCAAATCCAACCTTTAAACCCTTCATCCCCGACATTTTCCGATAAACCCGCATATTGGTAACTTTTCCATTCCATGCCCGAAATCAATGTTTCAAACACCAAACCACACCTAAATCCAACCCCAATACCACTTTAGCATCCAATTCAACCAACATCAAACCCCAACATGGAAAAAGAATCATTCCAATAATTCGGTTCTTAACCAACATTTTACCCAACTTCCAATTCAATCCATTCAAGCTTCCAATTAATCATACTAACCACCAATTACACTTCTAAACCAAGAATGCTAACCAATTGCATCCAAAACAACCAAATTCAACATTGAACACCAACATTCAAAATAGTCAATTTGGGGTTTTCTTACCCAACATGTTCTCCATCAAATTGAATCCATACACAAGCTTAGAATCATGCTAGGATCAACATACTTGAAGCATGATTCAAGAAAACCAACACACATCATTTTGGAAAATTCCCAAAAATTCGCCACTTTAGGTTTCTAGCATCCAAGGAGTTTTTCCAAAATCTAACACTTGATTATCACTCCCCTACAACCCAAGAACAACATACTAAAAGATGGGAGGAAGAGAATCATCCTAGCATGTAGCTAAGAACAAACCCATAATTCTAAAATACTCTCTTTATCCATCCAAACTTGATTCCAAGAAGAAAAGAGAGCTTAGGAAGGAAACTTACCCAAGATTGAAGCTAAACCCTTGATGATTCTAGCCAAGATTTGAAGATCACAAAGCTTGGAAGTGAGCTCCCATGGTGGCGGATAGAGGAAGAAGAAGAAGAAGAAGAAGAAGAAGAAGAAGAAGAAGAAGAAGAAGAAGAAGAAGAAGAAGAAGAAGAAGAAGAAGAAATGATGAAAATAATAATAAACCATATTATGAAATGTATATATCCCAAATATATTTCCTTCTCTTTTTCATCATAAATAGGAATAAGCCAAGTGTCCTCTATCTCTCTCCCATTCCAGCCGAAAATCAGATGCTGCCCATACCCAATTATTTTTGTTTTGTGGCCAAATAAAAATTAACCTCCCAACTTTTCCAAAAGTTCCAATTTTTGGCCCAAAAATAACTACCGAACTCCAAATTAAACGAAACTTGGACACAATCCTCAGAATATTATAACATTCGTAAAACATGTTCCAAAAGTTTATTTACAAATCCAGAGTGTCCTACCGAGCTCGCTGAACCCGAACAAATCCCGACATGCGAGCGTGTCCAACAGAACCAAAATCCCATCACACCAAAATTCCACAAAAATACTCATAAATCCAACTTGAATTATAACATGACTTACCCCAAAGCCGTCAGAAGATTTCCATCCCGAGTCCCGGGATTCCCGTCCCGAGCCCCGGGAGTCGCCCGGAACCGAACGTCCCGCCCCAAATATTATTCTCCATAGAAACCTCCGGGACGTTCCCACGACTCCAAAACTGCAAATGGCATCTCAATCTGAGGTCTCGGGAGTGCTACCGAGCCCGCTGTACGTCCCGAAACGACCCCGACAACCCCCCGGCGCCGGAAAAATATTTTCGGCGGAAACGTCCGGGGGACCCACACGACCTCAAATACGAAAGGGTTCGCCAAAATGATACTCGGATAGGGCTCGGGAGCCGCCTGAACGCCGAAAAACGTGACCCGCAGGCCAAAACCGGAGCCCCGGGTCACCCGGGCGCAACCCGCTCGGGTGACCGTAACACAACCAATTCACCCCCTCTTGGCTGCCTACTTGGGACAACAAAACCAACTCCTATTCGATGAAATACGAGAGGCTTCAAAGACTTTTGCTTTCGATGTGGTAAACTAGGACACACGGATCGTTCGTAGTCTACCTCCTTTCAAGGATAACAAAAATCCCTATGGAAATTACATGAAAGCGTCGCGGCGGACATCCTGGGGAAAAAATTCTCCGGAGAAAAGAGTGGGGAGTGGAGATCTCGTTCCATGAATTCGGAGGGAGGGGAAGCTGCAGAGAAGACAGAACACTCCGTCAAGGGAGGGAACCTGAATGAGGGGTGTAAAGTGGTGATGAGAATTGTTAAGAAAGCAAAAGTGGGAGGTGTTCGAGGGCGGTCTTGGAAGAGGCGTGTTAAAGAACACAAACTCAGTGGGAGCAAAGTAAATGGTACAACTGCGGGAAAGAAACGAAACGAGCCCGAAGATATGCAGCTTGATGAGTATGAGAAACGAACAAAGTTGACCGAGATTCTTAGACAGACTTTTTCTGACATTATACCAGCGGCGGACCTTGCCAAGCAGGGCTGCCGAGACCAATGAGTCCCGTATTTTTGAACTGCCGGGGATTGGGAGATACCCGGAAAGTTCGTATGCTTAATAATCTCCTACAAAGAGAGGAGGCGACAATGGCTTTTCTTTGCGAAACCAAGCTGTCAACTAGAGAGATGGAATCGGTCAAGGTTCGATGTGGCTTTAAACATATGTTTTCAGTGGATTGCATAGGGCGCTCAAGTGGAATTGCTCTACTTTGGAAGGAGGATTTGAACATTCAGCTGCTCAGCTACACTAAACACCACATTTATGTAGAGGTTGGAGGGGAGAAACACTGGAGATTAACAAGGGTTTATGGAGAGCCGGATCAGAGTAAAAGGGAAGAGTTTTAGGCAGTGCTCCGCCAGTTAAAAACGTAAAGTAACTTGCCGTGGGTTTGTGGTGGGGACTACAATGAAATACTATGGTTGAATGAGAAGAAGGGTGGAGGGATGCGTGATCAGAGGCTCATGCACAATTTCCGTGGTTGTTTGGATTTCTGTGGCCTAATCGACCTGGATTATATTGGGGCAGATTTTACTTGGAGTGGTTGATCATGTTCCCGGAGAGTCGAGTTCTTCACCGCACTGCTGCCTTCTCGGATCATTTGGCTCTTACTCTTCAACTGAAGCCAAATAGAGGTCGAACTAGGAAAGGGCGCAATTTTCGTTTCGAGTTTATGTGGACACGAGATAATGCTTGCTATGACGTAGTGGCCAAGTCCTGGAATATTGAAAATGTTGAGAAGGGTGATGTCACCAGCAGGATCAATTCAGTCCGATCTCACTTCACACGGTGGAATAAGGAGGAATTTGGCCACGTGGACACTAAAATCAAAGCTTTAGAGAAGGAGCTTGATCATCTCACCACTCTTCCCGCCAGTAATGAGGTCCATCAGAGAATTGAAGATACTAAGAAATTGGTTATTGAGTGGCGTCACAGAGAAGAAATGCTTTGGAAACAACGGTCTAGAATCTCATGGCTAGCAGAAGGCGACAAGAATTCCAAATTTTTCCATTCGCATGCGTCCGAGAGAATAAGGAATAATAGAATTGATAAAATCAGAGATGAAGAGGGTTGAGTGTACGAAAATGAAGAACAGATTGCTAAGGTGGCGGTGGAGTATTTTTCGTCGCTTTTTACAGATCAAGTGCCGCCAGCAGAAAATCTTCTACATGCAGTCCAGCCGCGAGTTGTTCCACCAGCAGCACGCGAGTCCCTTGCCATGCGTTATACAGAAAAGGAAATTATGTCAGCACTTAAAGAAATGCATCCGAATAAGGCCCCTGGACCTGACGGACTACCAGTAGGCTTCTATCTACACTTTTGGAGCCAAGTAAGTGAAGATGTAATTTCCTTTTGTCTGAAGGTTCTGAATGACGGAGTTCTGTGCAGGAAGTTAATCTTACGAAGATAGTGCTTATTCCAAAAATCAAGAAACCAGAGACAATGAAGCAATATCGGCCCATTAGTCTCTGCAATGTCATTTACAAGCTTGTTTCAAAAACCATATCATTACGGCTCAGGACTGTTATGAATTCGATAATTTCTGAGGAGCAAAGCGCATTCATCAAAGGGAGACTTATCACAGATAATATTGTTGTGGCGTATGAACTGTTACACAAGCTCAGAGGCCAAAGATCGGGTAAGACAGGAAAGTGTGCTCTGAAGCTGGATATGTCAAAATCTTACGATTGGGTGAGTTGGCGGTTTATACGAGTTATGCTGGAGAAGATGGATTTTCCTGGACAGATGGTGAGAACTATTATAGATTGCATCTCCACAATTCGCTACTCAGTACTTATTAATCACAACAAATATGGGGAGATTATACCTCAGCGAGGTCTTTGACAGGGTGATCCACTGTCACCATACCTCTTCTTAATTTGCTCAGAGGGCTTATCTGCTCTGGTTCATAATGCTCATCAGATGCACCAATTAGCTGGTGTGAAGGCGAGTCAGAGGGGACCAGCTATTAGTCATCTCCTTTTGCGGATGATAGTTTACTTTTTTGTAAAGCAACAGGGAGGGAAGCAGTAAAGATACGAAGCATCCTGAATCAATATGAAGCGATATCTGGAAAAAGCATTAACTTTGAAAAATCCGGTATTTTTTTCAGTCCAAATACCCCCATAGCGACCGCGAGCAATTCATGAGTACCTTTGAAGTCAATGAATGTCAGAATGTGGAGAAATATTTGGGATTACCCACCAGCATTGGACGAAACCGAAAGGGTGCATTCGACTATATTAAAGATCGCTTATCACAACATACAAAAACTTGGTTTGCCAAATCATTATCTCGGGCAGGAAAGGAGGTGATGATCAAATCGGTTGGGCAAGCCATTCCAATTTATGTGATGAGCGTGTTCCATATTCCAAAGAAGCTGTTCAAGGAAATGGAGGTCGTCTTGAATAAATTCTTTTGGAATAATGGGAACAATGGAAGAGGAATAAATTGGATGAGATGGAGTCGGATGGTACCTACAAAGAAAAATGGTGGCTTGGACTTTCGGGAATTCTCCGGTTTTAATTTGGCAATGTTAGCCAAACAAGGGTGGAGGCTGCTTAACAATCCAAACTCTTTATGTTCCCGAGTGATCCAAGCTAAATATTATCCAGAGTCCAATTTCTTTGATGCTAATGAGAAGCGGCCTAATTCATCTTACATATGGCAAAGCTTAATAAAAGGAAGGAAAATTTTGAAGATGGGGATTAGATGGAGAATTGGTGATGGTCGATCGATACGAGTTTGGCAGGATGCGTGGTTGCCGGGAGGTGAGGCGTCAAAACCAACAACGCAGATCCGGTTTCTCTCGCCTGATACGACGGTCAATGAGCTTTTTATCCCGGGCCGTAAGGAATGGAATTTGACGCTGCTTCAGCATATCTTTGACAGCCTGGATGTCTAGCGGATTTGCAACATTCCGTTAGGAAATGATAATGGTAACGACAAGCGAATTTGGCATTATACAGGTGATGGTATATATACAGTCAGGAGTGGCTATGGGATTCACATGGGCTACAAATGGAGCTTGAATAATAACGGTGGGACGGAGGACACATGCTGGAAGGATATTTGGGAATCCAAAGTGCTCAACAAACACAGGAACTTTATGTGGCGAGCAGTCCATAATTGTCTGCCTACATGCTCTAATCTGAGGTATAGAAATATCATCGACTATGATACTTGTCCCTTGTGTGAGCAAGAGACAGAGACTACTTTGCATATTTTCCGAGATTGTTCCTTTGCGCGAGGGATTTGGGCAGCAAGTGATCAGACTACAGCGATTCAAGGAGAAGCCGAGACGGTGAAGACGTGGGTGAAGCATGTTCATGCGAATAGTTCAGTGGATGGTTGGGGTAAGTTTATTTTAACTTGTTATTTAATCTGGAGAAGCAGGAATGACACCACACACGGGGGGGAGCGCTGGACAGAGGCAAGATTCCTGTGGATTTTAGCACGACAACTTATGGAAGCCAAATGCCTTTCTCTGACATGTCCATCCTCACGTCAAATGTCATGCTGGAACTTACCTCCAAGTGGTTGGCTTAAAGCCAACACAGATGCGGCCGTTGGTCCCAATGGCTGGGTGGGCATTGGCATCGTTATAAGGGACGATGGGGGACGCATAGTTGCAGCCCGGATGGCCAAATATAGAGGTCTTCCAGATGCATTTTTTGGTGAAGGACTGGCCATCCGTGAATGCTTGCTCTTGATTCAACATATACAACCAGCACAAGTTATCATTGAATCGGATGCGCGAGCAGTTATCAATTCCATTTTAGCGTCAAGACGAGGTGAATCAGAAGCAGCCTTGATTATCAGAAACATCCAGGATTTCCTCCAAGGCCTGAGTTGGTGGCAATTACAACACACCTTTCGGGAGGCAAATCAATTCGCCCACTCTCTTGCACGTCAAGCGCTTCGAGAGGCGGATTGCTCTACATGGGTTGAGTCCATACCTTTGTTCTTTAAGAACTTGATTACCTTGGATGTAAGCTGCAACTAATATTTCTCGCTGCGAGTTTTTTTTCCTTCTCTTTTTAGGACCTCAGGGATTTTCTTCCTGGTTCTTTTGCCCCGTTGTATTTCACCTTTAGTGAACCAGGCCTAGGTTAGTTTTAGGCTAGATACTCGCAGTGTGGATTTTCTTTTGGGGGTACCACTCTGGTACCTCCCTACCCCCATCAAAATTGGAGAATTAAAATAAATAAGAAAATGTTTGAATTAAAGTTTCTAAGCAATTAACCGAAATAAAAGGTTGGGGAGTTTTGTTGAATTAAATGCTAAAAGTAATCAGCTACAAATTTAATCAAATTAATCAAATTCTAAAAACGCTCAGCCTAGCCTAGGGTTGATTATCTACTCCAAACAGATGATTGATCATCGAAACAAATATTCTTTAACTTAAGCAAATAAATCGGATTCCACCTAAAGCTAGAAAGAATCCAAATAATTCAATGATAAATTAATCAGAACAAACGACTAATTAATTCCCTAATTCCAAGCAACTAGATATTGAGAAGCAATTTCCAATCAACCTAGAACTAGCATGAAGAACAATGATGGAATTGTTTATTCCAAGCAACCACCTAGAGAAGCTAGTATGATTTAACTTACCCTATTTCGTCTATATGAATTAACAAAAGTTTACGAAATTTCAATTAATCCACTTACTTCTATTGAATCCTTTCACACAAGTGGCTAAAAGAATTCAAGCACAATCACAATTTCGTAACCAATTCAACAAGCGAGAATTAGAAAATCAATTGCAATAATTAAGAATTAAGAAGAAATAGATACTGGAAATCAAAGAAAATTATAGCTCAAAATCAATTCTCACAACCAAGAGTTTGGAGATAGAAATCTATCTTAGACCAAACTAAGAAATTACTCAAACATGTTTAGTGTAAAACATAGAGAAAAAAACGAAATTGAAAGCTAGAGGTTAAAGCTCACGGTTGTGTTCATTGCTCAATTTATAGTGTTGTAGCATCCGTCTCCAACTAGTACTAGAAATCATGAAATTGAGGTTGAATTGTAATTCCTTCTCCCAGTAGTATTAGGACTCCAATGACTTTGTTTATGGCCACCGGTTGTATCCTTCCCAAGCCCTCTTAGACATTTCATCAAACATGTTGTAGGCACCTAAGTCTTGAAAAGATATTCATCACCCTTGAACAATTAATCATCACCTTTGAACCATGTTCCACCAACTAAGCATCAAGAAGTAACAATCTCAGCTTTGAGCAAAGAGGAGTGAAGATTTGGCAGACCTTGCATCGAGTTTCAATTCAAAAATAATCCAAAAGGAACAAATAGAAGCAAATCATCTGGTGTTGGGCTTTCACTACTGGCTGAATCATAATTATAATGGGGCTTTGATTTGCCACAAATTGAAACACACAATCAGTATTTGACCATGGCTAAACGCGAAGGACGCGGACATTCTTTAACCGAGAATAGCTCAACTTTCTTTCAGATGCCCAGAACGCAAGTTCACTCAAGTCTGAGAAGAAAATGAACTTCAGCTCGAAATTCATCTTTGGCCCTCAACTTTACACCATGTAATCAATTAAGTCCCCATCTTTTAATTTGGACCGTTTTCATCCACCAACAGCAGCAGTGCGTCACTTTGGAGCTAGTTTAGACCACCATAACTTATGAACTGGGTTTTGAGTCCTGCATATGAAACTTAGCTCCTGATGTCAGCTTTCAAATGCATTTTGAATCATCTCATTCGGATCTCTGTAGCTCAAGCTATACATTTTCTACCAAGATAACAACAATCTGCCAAAAATCCGAAAATTATACAACCATAAATATTTGCAAAATTAACAATTAAATCTCCTTTTAATCAATTATGTCCAAATAAGCTCTAATATATAAAACATACTCAAAATGGAACTTTAAAGCTCAAGACTCATGAAAATAGCTTAAGCATGGGAGAAATAAATATAACAAAAATCAACTTATCAAGAAGTGATGATCGCATATTTTTCATTAATGGTCGATTAAAAATTGATGTAATCATTTAAAAAATATGATTTTTTTAATTTTTATTATCAACTAGTTTCTATACCCGGCTCTGCTACACATAATATCTTTATATAAAAATATCCATATCACCGAAATGGAGAGGAAGAACACGGCTGGGGAGACCATGAGAGAGAAAGTTAGAGAAAGAGACCATCCGGGGCGGTCGCGCGAGCAGAGACTGTGGAACAGGGGCAAATCTTCTTCGACTGGGTTCATCAACTTAATCGACAAGAAGGGAGTTAGTCTGTTCTTCACGAATTTTCCGACGGAATGGACTCGAGAAAGTATGTGGAAGCATTTTTTGTTGTTTGGGAAGGTTATTGATATTTTCGTACCATCCAAAAGATCAAAACAGGGGAAGAAGTTTGGATTCGTCAGATATCAAGATGTTAAGAATGTGGATGTTTTAATTTTAAAGATTCAGAAGGTAGCGGTGGGGGCGGAACCTCTGGTCGTCAATGTGGCCAAGTTCGGACGTTTCAGGTGGGGAGAAAAGAGCGGTTTCCAGAGACAGGCGCATTAGTAAGGTAGAGGTGGTGAGATCAACAGGGGATCGGGCAGCAGTCTCCGGGATAACATCAGGTCTTTTAAAGATGTTGTTAATGGGGCAAAGGGGACAGATCAAGGTGGAAAGCCTGGGAACTCTTTGGCACACAACGTGCAGGTTGAGACCAGGGAGGAAGACTTGCTTTGGCTGTAGAGGTGCGCGGTGGCAGAGGTTAAGCATGCTCACCTCCTCGCCAAACTCCCTGAGCTCCTAGAGGGGGAAGGATTCTTGCAATGTCTGGTGAAGTACCTGGGAGGGTTGAGGGTCCTGTTGGAGTGTGGCTCTAGGGAGGCACTCCAAAAGCTTCTGGTGGGTGATAATGAGACGTTGTCTGAGTGGTTCACCGAGATTGCGCCATGGAACGCGACGGCGGAGGAAAGAAGGCCGGGAAGAATCGTCTGGATTAATGTCATCGGAGTCCCAGTCCACGCGTGGAACACGGGCACGTTCGTGAAGGTGGCTGGTCTATGGGGTTCAGTAGTAGAAGTGGAAGAGCTTACAGCGCAAAAAACCCAATTACACATTGGCAGGGTGTGCGTGCTAACCTACCAGATGGAGACGATTGATTCATTGGTAGGTTTGGTGGTGGGTGGATCTGAGTTCTCAGTGAAAGTGGTGGAGGATGTAACGGATACTGTAGACTTCGGACAGAGGTACGTAAAACCGGCAGTGTTCTTAGATTCGGAGACAGAGGAAGAGGAGGAGGAAGGTGAGTGGATACCGGAGTTGGAGTCCGACGCCGACGGCGAATCGGAGTCAGACTCAGTTTCAGATTGTGAGCCAGTGAGTCGTGTTCCAAACTCGGTCTCGGGAGGTGGGGAGGACTGGGTGGCTAATAGTACTGGTTGTGTCAGAGCGTCAGGCGGCAGAAGCGCCGGTTCTCCGGCTGAAAAGAAGGCTGGAAAAGGTGCGCGGTCTGATGAAGGGCAGGGTGGTGTGGGTGGGAGTCCCAAGACAAGCTGCTTGCGGCTTGAAGAAGAAGTGGGCAAAAGGCAGAATGTAGGCGGCCTGGTGGGCCGGGAGGGGTTAAGGCCCACGCACGATGCAGCCTCTATGCTGGCTTTGTCTGGGCCAGGTGTGAAAGACCCGGGCCCGTCAAAATTTGGTGGGTACACCAATGATCTGGAGCTCAATATGGGCTTAAGTGGGGGGTCTGTGAATAAGAAGCAGGCCCAGGCTGGGTCAGCGTTTAAGGAAAGGAATGATGGTGGTTTCTCCACGAACATCGCGGCGACAGCAGCAGAGCTTCAAACCAGAAGGCCGTCGACACCGTCGGTGAAATCGTCAGAGGCTGTTCCGATTGAGGTGCGTGGTCGTCCGTCGAGATGCAGGAAGGGCCACCGGAAGATCTCGAGGTCGGCCCACTGGATCGAGACGCAGCAACGGACGGGCGGCGTGTGCGCGAGGGTGTCGTTGAGAGAGATGAAGAGAGCTTCCAGGATGAAAGGGGAGAGGAAGGCTAAGGGTCTCAGGTGCTTGTCGACGGGCGTGGGTTCTATGGTGCAGCAAGACTCGGACTCTTCATGGCGCATGAAGGTGGCTGTTTCATCCGAAGCGCTAGAGGTGGATCAGGTAAGAGTCGATGCTGATTCTGCGTCTGTCTCCTCTGTTAGTAGAATTCAGAATCTGGGTAGATCAGTGGGCTTCGTTTTCCGGAAGTCATCAGAGCTGGGTTGTGTTGTGGGTGAGGAAGAGTTGATTAAATGAAGATGCTAACGCTTAATGTCAGGGGGTTGGGGAGTGGAGATAAGCTGAGGGAGCTTAGAAAGCTAATTCTTAAGGAGAAGTTGGATGTGTTAGCGGTCCAAGAGACGCTCCTTAGTCAGGAGGTTGGCGTCCCTATCACCCAGCTATGGACGCACAGTGAGTTGGGGTATGCTCAACAATTGGCGGAGGGTAGGTCTGGTGGGTTGTTGTTCTTCTGGAACAAGGAGGTGTGGACAACGGAGGAGGTTATTTCAGGGGCTGGTTATTTGGGTCTTGTTGGTAGGTGGAAGGATAAGCAGGAGAAATTCCTTTTGCTGAATATTTATGGTCCGCAGTTGGCAAGTCAAAAGAGAATTTTGTGGGCAGAGCTTGGTCCGCTTATCAGGGGCGGTGGTGAAGCAGTCTGCCTTATGGGGGATTTCAACGTTGTCAGAAGAGCAGAAGAGAGAAGAGGTTGCCGTTTTAAACCTATTAGAGCTGCGGATTTCAATTCGTTCATTCGCGAGAATGATCTTCAGCAAGTTAAACAAGGGGGCAGGCGGTTCACCTGGGTGAGTAGTGATGGTTCCAAAATGAGCAAGCTGGATCGGTTTCTGGTCAATAGGTCTTTCCTGGGAATCTGGCCGGATATGGCGGCGGTGGTCGGTGATAGAGTTTTCGCAGACCACTGCCCTGTTCTGCTGAAGGCGGGATCCAGGGATTTTGGGCCCCCTCCTTTCCGATTTTTTGATCATTGGCTGGCTTCGGAGGGTTTCGGTGACTTGGTGAAATCGGTTTGGACGGAGCCTACGGCGGGCAGAGAAGCGGATTTTGTGTTGAAAGAGAAATTCAAAGCTCTGAAACGTTGCATAAAAGCTTGGAGCAAGAGCTCCGCCTCGGGGTCAGCAGGGAGGGTGGAAGCGTTAAAAAGGGATTTTCTTCTTCTGGAGAGGAAAGCGGAGGAGCAACAGCTCAGCTCTGAAGAGTGGAGGGCTTGGCAGAAGGCCAAGGTGGGTTTCTTCAAGGAGCAGAGGATCTTATCTAAAGATCTAAAGCAAAAAGGCAGATTGAAATGGGCGGTTGAAGGGGACGAGAATAGCAGATTCTTCCATTCAGTGGTGAAGGGGAGGAGATCCAGGAATACTTTACAGGGGTTGTTGATTAACGGCAGCTGGTCTGAAGACCCGGTGGTAATCAAGGAAGCAGTTTTCAACTACTTCTCTGATTATTTCAAAGAACCAGAAAGAGAAAGGCCGTTGTTCTTCAGCCAGAGGTTCCGGAAGCTTAGTGAAGCTCAGATTTTGGGTTTGGAGGCTCCTTTCACGGAGGAGGAGATCAAGAAGGCGGTGTGGTTGTGCGGGGGTGGGAAAGCTCCTGGTCCGGACGGTTTCAACTTCAACTTCATTAAAGCCAATTGGGAGGTAATAAAGAAAGAGGTGGTGGCAGCAGTCCTCAAGTTTGAATCTTCCAGAAAATTTTCGGCAGGTTGCAACTCTTCGTTTGTAGCTCGATTCGAAAATAAAAGACCCTCTCCTCATTTCTGATTTTAGGCCTATTAGCCTCATTGGGTGCTATTACAAAATTGTTGCTAAGCTGCTGGCGGAAAGGTTGAAATCAGTGATTGCAGGTCTAGTTGGGGAAGCTCAGTCAGCTTTTATCCAAGGAAGACAAATCACGGATGGCATCCTTGTTGTGAATGAGGCAGTTTCTTGGGCGAAAAGAGCTAAGAGTCAGTTGCTGCTCCTGAAGGTGGATTTCGCGAAAGCCTACGACTGCATTAACTGGAAGTTCCTGGACTCCGTTCTCCAACAGATGAATTTTGGGGGTAAATGGAGGCACTGGATAGCAGGGTGCCTGGAGTCAGCGAATGTGTCGTTTCTGGTTAATAGAAGTCCCACTAAGGAATGCCAGATGGAAAGAGGCCTTCGCCAAGGGGACCCCCTATCACCCTTCCTCTTTATCTTAGCCACAGAAGCCCTTAATTGTATGATGGAGGAGGCGGTAGCCAACAATGTCTTCCGCCCTTTCCGGGTGGGAAGAGATGAAGTGGTGCTTTCCCATTTGCAGTTTGCGGATGACACGATATTCTGTGGAGAGTGGTCGGCTGCCAACGCGCAATCACTCATGGGTTTGCTGCACTGTTTTGAGCTGGCGTCAGGTCTGAAAATCAATTTAGGGAAGAGTCGGGTGTTTGGAGTAGGAGTTGATATGGAGGTGGTCTCCTCTCTAGCGACGTCCCTTGGGTGTACGGCGGACGCTCTTCCGTTCTATTATCTGGGTTTGCCAGTGGGCCTTAAAATGAGTCGGATAAAGAACTGGGATCCGGTAGTCAACAAAGTGAAGAACAGGTTGTCGAGCTGGAAGGCGAGGTCCCTGTCTATTGGTGGTCGGCTAACGTTGTTAAACTCAGTTCTGGGAAGTATGCCCCTTTACCACTTGTCGGTGTTTCGCGCGCCTCTCGGAGTAGTTAAGAAAATTGAATCTCTCCGTAACAAATTTTTCTGGGGGGACACTGGGGAGGGGAAAAAAATGATTTGGGCTAGGATTGAAAGGTTGTTTGGCGATAGTGAAGTTGGGGGCTGAGAGTGGGTAGTTTAAGGGCAAAAAACTTAGCTTTGCTAGCTAAGTGGAGGTGGCGGTGGTTGATGGAGGCGGGTAGTCTATGGGTGAGGGTGGTGGCTAGCTGTAACAGGGGTGTGCCAGGGGCCTCGAAGTATGGAGGGATGGAGTGCTTGGAGAGATATCATTAAGGCGGCGGGGGAAGTTGAGAGTTTGGGTAGTAGTTTCGCAAACCTAACAAAGAGAAAGACTGGCATGGGGAATGCTACGTTGTTTTGGGAGGATGAGTGGATAGAGGGTGGGGCTCTTAAGGATAGGTTTAATAGACTGTATGGCTTGGCGATGGATAAGGAGTGTCTAGTGGTGGAGAAGGGTAGGTGGGAGAGTGGAGTGTGGAGTTGGAAGTGGGATTGGAGGAGGAGGTTGAGAGGAAGGGCGGAAGGGGATTTCCTTCGTCTGTTAAATGCTTTGCAGGTGTTTCAACCAAGTCACGACACTAAAGACAGTTGGTCCTGGGAGCTGGCTTCAGATGGAGTTTTCACCGTTCGTTGTCTGGCCCAGAGGATTGGCGACCACCTTGCGGAGGGCCACGATATTCCGATGCGGTGGTGCAATAAAGTCCCCAGGAAGATCAACGTGTTCATTTGGAGAGCTTCAAGGAGATATCTTCCAGTTCGGGCGCAGCTGCTGCAACGTGGCATCGAGGTAGAATCTATATCTTGCCCGCTATGTTTGGATGCATCTGAAACTACGGATCATGTGCTTGTTCGTTGTCCGGTTTCTTCTGCGGTTTGGCAAGCAGTGGGCTCGTGGTGCAATTTGAGTCTTGATGGTTTCATGGATTTCATAGACATTCTGGATGATGGTTTTTCCTCTCAAGTTCCGACCAAAGCGGCTCCAGTTTGGCAAGCAATTGCCTTCGTTACGGCTTGGTCAATCTGGAAAGCTCGTAACGGGGTGGTCATGCAAAACATCCCATGGCAAGCTTCCCGGATCTTTGCAGACATTCAAGTGTTGTCCTACTTATGGATATTGGGTAGTAGTCAGAAACTGAACCTCTCGTGGACGGATTGGCTTCTTGCTCCAATCCTGAAGGCAGCGGAGAGTGTAGGTTAATTGTGGCCGCTAGGTGTTTGCTGTTCTTGTTTTCTTTTGGCCCCTTGTAGGCCTGGCAGATGGTTGCTTGCTTAGGGGTGATCTTCTGTCGGTGGCGTTTGGTCGGTTTTGTTTGTGTCTCTTTTGTTTCTTGCCCTTGCCAGGTCCCTTCTCTCATGGTACCTCGCTAGGGTCTTTCTTTGTTGATTGGTTCCTCCTCTTTTAATGATATGCAGTGCCGTTCAAAAAAAAAACTGAATTATGCCATAAAAATCCAGTGTATTGAGCTGACATTGTTGTCCTACGGTTTGTTCATATATTTTCCATGTATGTAATGCCTACATTCCTTGTATAAAAATCTTCTAGTATCGATGATTCCGCGTTGTATCGGATCGCCGTAGTGGTTGGTCTACAATGCATAAATGTCGTTTTAGTCGCAAACTGCGTTGTACACAAAGATACTTGGGGAAAATTGATTCTTACCGGTTTTCCTCTGGGGAAGGTTTTTATGCTTCAGGTCAAGCCTATTAAAAACTTTCGCAATTAATTACATTCGTTGTCCTATATAAAACATTTAAAACATATACACCCCCTAAAGTATCCTGCTTAAGTATATATAATAGGATTGCTTAAATATTGATGCTCACGCATGTGCAAGTGGTGTTCATGCACCTTTTCAATACTGATGGATAAAAAAATGATGTATTCACTTTGAAATATGGCCCTTTAACTAGTTGTGTAATTTAATCTATGAATTGTTTTCTTTAATATGTTGTTATACAATGTCAAATAATTTATATACAAAAGATAAATCAAAGAGTCTAGTGGTATATCGGGCCCAATTCGTTGACTAGGCCCCGTGTCAAGGCCCAACAATGTCACTCAATACACTGGATGCACGAAGATTTCGCTAAGGAACGACCAACCACGAGGGGCTCACCCGCGACACCGCCTCGCCCCATTCAACCGCGGGGTCTTCCCTGTCGTTTCACCAAATTTCCACCTCATCTTGACTAAAACATAGGGCCTTCGCCCGCAACACCTCGCCCCGCGCAAGGCCTCGTCACTTAGCAACTTGGGGCTCTTCCCGAAGACTCCTCACACGATCCCACCAGATCGGCCACGATCTCATCTCGTGGAGCATCCTCCCATAAACCTGTTCCCACAATCCCAGAGCGTCTCCACCTTCCATATTCGTCCCCAACAGTCACACCCATGATCAACGGCACTAAGGAACCAACCGTCTTCTCCACCTCTCTTTCTGCTCCCGAGTATTTCATCTCCCTAACAGATTACTCTCTCCACAACAAAGCACTCCTCCAAGCATCCGAGAGCTCACCTCTTTACGAACGAGACTATCATCTAGTTTTTAAAAATGTTTTTTCCAATTGTTGTAACAATCTCTTCTTAGTTAAAAATTAAGTCGATAAAGTATTAAAAGTCAAACGTCTCAATTAAAAAGGAACGAATGTAGTATTTTTGTATTGATTAATTGCGTAATTTTGATGATCACGCTTGTAAGTGATGATCACATATTTTTCATTGGTGAATTTTCATTCTCCACTATAAATATGGTGAATTTTCGTTCTCCACTGAAAATTACTTTTATCTTATACATTTTTACTTCATTATCCCTAAGTTTTCAATATTCATTAATTCTTATGTTCAATCAAATGATTTTAAAAAGTGCAAAAAAATTGAAAAGTGAAAACGAAAATGTTACCATAGCTGCCACGTGTTAAATCCTAAAGTGGACTCCTAAACTAGAGTCCGGAGAGAAGCATTCCCGCGAGTTGAAGCAAAATTCGTTAATGGCTCGTTTGGTTGTAGGGATAAAAAATAGTGAGATTGGATGATTAAAATGAGATTGGATAAGATTATGTAGGATCCTAGTGATATATATGGGCCAGCCCCTACGGCTGTATTGTCAAATGCAAAAGCCATATGGGCCGCGTCCACCACAACGGACCTCGTCATTACGGAGAGCCTCTCTTACCAGTAAGGGCGCCCCGTATAAAGCCGTTGGTCACGAAACGTTTACTGCCTCCCTCAAACTAACCGTTACACTACTTATGGCATTAAGCCAAAGGAGAGGGAGTAATTCCCTAATAACTCCGCTGTTATTACACCATTAATACGCCGTCATTCCAATTATGGGTACATTTATGGAGATTCTCCAGCGTTTAAGGCCCGTAACGGGACCTAGCACCACCCTATATATTGGGTGGTGCCCGCCTCAAATAAGGTGATTACTACACACCCACACTTTCCTCCTTTGTCTGCACCTGAAAGTGTCTTTTGTCTTGTCCTTCAGGTATCGGAGCCACCTGTCCTAGTCGTCGGAAGATCTTTGGCAGCCGGAGATCATACTTTGGCTATCAATTTGGCGCCGTCTGTGGGAAAGAAAAGCAAGCCGTTTTTCCTTTTCTACTCAACTTTTTCCTCCTCTAACCATTCTCATGGCGAAAACAAGAAGAACTCACAACAGTGTACATGTTGAGGATGCTGCTTCCAGCTCCTCCGATGTACCTCCACCACTCCCTACTGGTGGGGCAACGGGGACGCAACAGCCCCACAACTCCCAGTTGGTGGCAACCCCGCCACTCCCTGCTGCTGACACCCCAGGGGTGCAGCAGCCCCCACAACCGCAAGCAGCTACTATGACATACCTCGCTGGGACCTCGACGACCCCCCAGCAGGTCATCGTCGATCCCGCTCAGATGGCACTGCTCCAGGCGAGCATGCTCAATGAAATGAAGGCCTTCATGGTACAAACCATCAAGGCGGAAATGCAGGCTGCTCGCCTCCCGCCTCCCAACGACCGGGATGAACAATCCCAGAATCAAAACCCGTCTGCTGCGAACCTGGATGTCGACGATCTTCTTAGAAGAATCAACGTGGTCGAGGAACAGGTTAAGACGCTAAACCTGGTCCTCGACGACATCGAGGTTCTCCTCACTCAACCCTTCACAGAGGACGTTATTGCCGTCAAGGCCCCTGCCAGCTTTCGAATGCCAGTCATCGAAAGCTACGATGCGACGACGGACCCCGTTGACCATTTGCGACGTTACATCTCCCAAATGGAGATGGCTCGCGCCTCCGACCCCATACTCTGCAAAGCTTTCAGCTCCACTTTGAAAGGGGCTGCTTCAACATGGTTTGGAACGTTACGAGGCCAGCATTTCAAATGCTTTAAGGACCTCGCCTCGTCGTTCCTGCGCCACTTCATGGGAGCTCGACCTCCCCCCAAGACTGTCCAACACTTGTTAAGAGTGAAACAGCAAAGGGAGGAACCACTCCGTGATTACATCCGGCGGTTTCAGGCAGAAGCCGTCCAAGTCCAGGGTCTCTCCTCGGACATGCAGCTCCTGGCCGTGACTCAAGGCCTTCAACGCGAGTCCAGGCTCGCGTACAATATTAATGAAAACCCCGTCACAACGATGGGTGAGTTCATCGATCGGGCAACCCGGTTCATGAACTCCGAGGAGATGAATAAGCCTTACAACAGGCCCCCCACAAACGACCGCAACAAGAAATTTGACAAGGGGCCGCTTCATCGAGGTACCGGTCCTCGAACACCGGTCCGAGGGACCCCGACCACCACCCCGCCCTTCGTGACACCCGCACGAACATTCTTCTCATGTTGGAGAAGCGAATAAGGTCCCCAAGTGGCCTCGGCCGATCCAACATAAGAACACGAGGGGGTTTGACAAGTACTGCCTTTACCACAAGGACCGTGGCCACGACACGGAGGCGTGCTTTCAGCTCAGAAATCTCATTTCTGAGATGATTGAGCAGGGTAAGCTCAAGGAATTCCTGTCCGACTCCTCTTCCCCCTGCAAGGAATTCCCCAAAAGCCGCAAGAGGGATGATGACAGCGACGACCGCGACAAAACGCGCCGTCGACACAACAGCCCTCGGAGGCAAAACTTACCACCACCACCACCCGCGGGCGTCATTCACATGCTCACGAAGTCGGAAGGCGCCTCCTCCAGGAAACGGTATGCAAGAGAAATTTTGCAGATCGACCACCTCGAGGAGAACGTCATTTACCGACCCAATGGGTCAAAGGTCGTCGTTCCACACTCCGATCCACTGCTTATCACAGCAAGGATCGCCGGTTACGACACCAACCGGGTCTACATCGACACTGGTGCAAACACCAGTGTCATTTTCAAGGACATGCTCGATAAACTCGGGGTACACATGTCCGCTATACGAAGGAGCTCCGGCCCTACCTTTGGCATCGGCGGGGACATTGTGCCAACAATAGGGTCGCCAACCCGCCCTCATGCTGATTGGGGACACGCAGTTTGGCACGGTTGACTGCCATTCCATTATGACGGAGTTCTTGGTCCTCGAAGTCCCTTCCACATACAACGCCATCGTTGGTCGACCCAGCCAGGTCGAATTCCACATGAGGTGTGACATCCGTTCTCTCACGGTCACATTTGCGACGCCTCGTGGAGATGCAAGCATCTACATTGACCAGCGAACGGCGAGGACGAACTACGTGGCTTCTTTGAGTTCTGCGGTGGATCCACGGGCCTCGAAGACGGTCGAGGAGCCCGCAGAACCCGACGACAGGCCACGCCTCGATGACGTGACAGAGGAGATCGACGTCGTTCCAGGCAAGAAGTTTAAGGTTGGCAAAAACCTTGAGCAAAAGGAGAAGATGGCGCTCATCCACCTCCTCGAGGCAAACCTTGACGTCTTCGCCTGGAGCTTGAAGGATCTGCCGGGTGTCGACCCTAGCGTCATCACCCACAAACTTAATGTATTCCCGGACTCAAAGCCGGTTAAGCAAAAGAAAAGGGGTATGGCCCCTTCCAAGAAGAAGTTTGTAAAGAGGAGGTTTCTAAACTCCTCGAAGCTGGAATAATAAAAGAAATTCAGTACTCTGAGTGGCTCGCTAACATAGTTTTAGCTGACAAAACAAATGGTGAACTTCGTATGTGCGTTGATTTCACGGGCGTCAATAGGCATTGTCCAAAGGACCCCTACCCGTTACCTGTCATCGACCAACTCGTGGACGCAACTTCCAAATATAAATACTTGTCGTTCATGGACGCTAAGAGTGGTTACCACCAAATCTACATGGATCCCGAAGACGCCTTCAAAACGGCGTTCACAACGGGTGATGACGTCTATTACTACGTTCGAATGCCTTTTGGGCTCAAAAACGCTGGAGCCACCTACCAGCGTCTAATGAACAAGGTCTTTGCCCACCAGATGGGCCGTAACCTTGAAGCGTACGTCGACGATGTCATTGTCAAAAGCATGACATTCGAAGACCACCTTCAAGATCTGGCCGAGACCTTCAAATCATTCCGGCGGTATAACATGAGGCTTAATCCAGCCAAGTGTTCTTTCTTTGTTGGAGCCGGGAAATTCTTGGGCTATATGATCTCCGAAAGGGGGATCGACGCCAACCTTAAGAAAATATCAGCCATCACAGAAATGGCGCCACCAAGGAACATTAAGGAAATCCAGCAACTTACAGGAAGAATTGTTGCCTTGGGGCGATTCATTTCCAAGTTGGGGACAAGTGTAAGCCGTTCTTGAACAGCTTCGCATGAAAAAGGCGTTCACTTGGACACCGGAATGCCAGGAAGCCTTCGAGCAAATCAAGAAACACCTCTCTGATTTGCCAACATTGAAATGTCCGCAACCGGGGGATGAACTCGTCATCTACCTCTCCACTTCGAACAGCACTGTATCCGCAGTGCTCGTTGAGGAAGGCCCACAACAGTGGCCCGTCTATTACATAAGCCACACGCTACGAGGGGCTGAGGTTAATTACCCTCCCCTCCAAAAAACGATCTACGCTTTGATCGTGGCTGCCAGGAAATTACGAGCATACTTCCAAGCCCACACAATCATTGTCAGAACGGACCTACCAATCCGGGACATTCTAAACAGACCGGAACATAGTGGTCGTTTAGCCCGTTTTTGCATCGAACTCGGGGAGTATGACATCAAGTTTGAGCCTCGACGAGCAATAAAGGCACAAGCTTTGGCGGATTTCATGGCCGAGCTTTCCATTTATCCCCTCGAACATGGTCCTTCGAGGGAACCACCACCGGAGTTGGAGCCTCCCGAGTGGGACATGTTCGTGGATGGTTCATCCAGTGCCGATCGTCCAGGAGGAGGCATTCATATCAGGGGCCCACACGGCATGGAGGCTAGCTTACGAGTAGCTTTCCAGTTCCCCGTCACAAACAATGTGGCCGAATACGAGGCACTCGTAGCAGTCTCAAGACTGCCTGAAAGCTGGTTTGCGACGTCTAACTGTACAAAGTGACTCTCTACTCGTCGTAAGCCAGGTTACGGGGAACAATGACTGCAAGGATCCAGTACTCTCGAGGTACTTGCGCCTTGTCAAAAACTTACAAGGGCAGTTCGAGCAGCTAAATATTAATAAGATCCCAAGGGATAAAAACACTGTGGCTGACAGGTTGTCTAAGGGGCGGGCGGATGCATTCCTCGAAACCTTAGCACAACCTTCGATAAATACAATTCATGCAATCGACGCCAACGCAGCAGCTGATTGGAGGGACCCAATCCTCCAGTATCTCCAAACTGGCGCAATCGAGGGCCCACCAGCGTTGCAAAAGAAAATAAGGACGCAGTCAGCCCGCCATGTCATCATAGATGGCACATTATGGCGTAAAGGATATTCTACTCCTTTGCAGCGATGTATTGGCCCCGACGATTCCAAACTCATCCTGAACGAAGTCCACTCAGGAGTTTGCGGAGCACACATTGGCTCCGATGCGCTAGCACACAAATGCTTGCGCCTCGGTTATTATTGGCCAACTTTGAGGAAAGACGCGCATGATTTGGTACGAACGTGCCATAAATGCCAACTCAACTCTCGCATCCAGCGACAGCCGGCAAACGAAGTGGTTACGGAGACATACCCTATACCCTTCGCGCTGTGGGGCCTCGATTTAATCGGCCCAATGCCTACGGCCAAGGGGCAGTTCAAATTTTGTATAGTGGCTGTCGATTACTTCACTAAGTGGGTCGAGGTCCAGCCACTCGAGAACATAACAACCGCCAAGGTCATACACTTCCTCTGGCACGACCTCGTGGCACGGTACGGGGCACCAAGAGCCATAATCACAGACAATGGGACTCAATTCGCGAGCAAAAAGCTTAAGGATTGGGCCACTAAGATGAACATACAAATGCTCTACGCTCCTGTGGCACACCCGCGATCAAATGGCCAGGTAGAAGTAACAAATCGCACGATCAAAGAGGGCTTAAAAAGCGCCTCGAGGACAAAAAGGGAAGTGGGTCGAGGCCCTACCCGGCGTCCTCTGGGACTATCGAACAACTACACGGGGACCCACGGAGAAACTCCTTTCTCCTTGGTTTACGGCGTCGATGCCTTACTACCAATCGAAGTCTCAATACCCACAATCCGAACGCTATATTACGACGCCCCTCACAATGAGAGCGGTCTTCGAGCGCGTTTGGACCTCGTCGAGGAACTCCGCGAGGGTGCTAGACTTAGGCTTATGGCCTTACGACAAAGGGCAAACCTCGATCACAACGCCAAAGTTCGGGCAAAACAGATCCACGTGGGTGGTATGGTCTTGCTAAGGGCGGAGTTGTCAGGTCGTAATCCTGGCCATGGTGCACTTCGTTCCAGATGGGCAGGGCCTTATGTGGTACACAGTAAAGAAAGAGAAGGTGTATACAAGTTAAAGGACCATCAAGGCAAAAAGCTCAAAAATGACTACCACGTCAACGACTTGAGGCCTTATTACGTTTAAGTTGTACGCTTTCAAAGTCTTTGCGTTGTACAAAATACTGTTCATACATCAAAGGAAAGGCAATATTCCAAGTCTTTGCATTGTGCAAGCTATGTTCACATAAAATCGCTCTACGAAGAGTGTCCCCACTTTATACAGTAAGTTTAAAAATTGATTGCAAGGTCACTGCTCGACCAGTGCACATCGAATAAAATAACTTTACGAAGAGTTACGCAAATTCATTTGCACAAATTTACCCAGCACAAGTACAAACACTTCGCATTATGCAAATAATACTCGTATAACAACTACAAAGGCAACAAGTGCTGAAACGTTGTCTATTTTATCAAAAATGAGCAAAAATTTAATTACAAGTCCACAAACTACTTGGGGGCATCATCGTTTGGAGGTACAACAGGGGCATCCTCTACATGCCCGGGCAGAATATCATAAGGATATTCTACTCCTAATTTCTTCTCTGCCCTACCCCACTCGAACAAAATCGCCTGAGGAGGGTCTTCGACCTTCATAGCGTTAAGGGGTTCCAACTCGGACTTCTCAACGATGGCCTCCACTTGGTGGCGGCATCGTAGGAAGCCCTCAGCATAGCGGACACCCTCCATGGCTTGTGCGTTCGCGGTCTTCTCGATCAGCACCTCGACAGCCCTGCGCACTCGACCAGCCCTTTCAGCAATGGGCTTTACAAAAACAGGGGGTTGAACACTTTCACCATCGTACAACTTAAAACCAATTTGGTTTTCTAGTTGTACGAAGGCTAAATGATCAGCCACCGCAGAACCCGTCACCTCATTAAGGGTCTGGGTGCAGTCTTCGATCTGGACTGCAGCCTTCGACGCCAGATCCTCAGCCTGGGCAACCCTCAAGGACAACTCCTCCGCGAGTTTGCCCTTCGCCTCAGCTTGGGCCTCCATTCTTTGATACTCCCCGAGCACTTGCTCCATTTCAGCTTCAAGCTCTTTCTTCGCATGATGCTCGGCGAGGAAGAGGGCCTCGTGCTTCTTTCCATCGGCCATGGAAGCCTTCAGCTGGTTGCCCATGACACCCAGGGCTCTAAGAAGGTTAGCCTCCTCATTCCTCGAGGACCCCAACTCGGCCTCTTTTTCAGCCAACTTGGCATCCTTGTCAGCCAAGGCCTTTTTTAGGCTCTCCACCTCCTCGGAGTCCTTTGCCTTGGCCTCAAGACTCTTCACGAGGGATTCAAGGTCCTCGATCTTGGCCACCAGCCCCTGGGCCAGCACAGTTTTCTGCAAGTTACAAACGCAAAAGCATATAAACAAATTATGCCGATAAAAAAGATAAGTAACAAAGGGGGAGTCGAGATTTGTGACTTACTCGAGTGAGGCCCTGGCAGATGTCCTTCGCCATGTCTAGGGCCCCCGAGGACGTGTGCTTCAAAAAATGCCTGTCGCGGGGAAGTGCGAGACCCTCTGCAACCTTTAGTCTCACCTCCCCTTCCCCGAGGAGTATTGACTCGTCACGAGTCACCCTCATGACGGGGTCCTGTGCCTCCACAAGGGCCAGACCCTTGCGTTTGAAGGATTTCTCCGCAGCTCCCGCCGATAGTCCTCGAGCAATTGAGGCTCGAAAACGGGATCTATGCCCTTCAGGGTCTTAGGGATCCTCGAAGGCCTTCTTGTGTATACTCGAGGGGCCACAACAGCCCTCCGAGCATCTGCCAATAGGCCGACGGGTTCCCCAGCGCCCCGAACGGGGCTACTGGAAGACTCCTCGAGGGCTGGTCTTTTCCCTTTATCTTTGGCAGGGCTGGGACTGCTGTCCGAGGACACAGCCAAGCCCTCTGCCGCTACAAGGTTAAATGGGAATCAGAACACAATGTAAAGGAAAGTTCACCAAAGAGCCAAGGGAAACAAGAATAGTACCTGCAAGTCGGGGGCGCTTCCGTCGAAGGATCTCCTCCTCGGAGTCCTCGGACAGCTCCTCGACGATGACGGGACCAGCCATGTTGACTGGTTGAGCCACCGTCACCAAGGCCTCCACACCTCGGGCCTCTCCGCCTTTCGAGGTCCCTGCAACTGACCCCTCGATAGCCCTTTGAGCAGGCTCTGCAGGGACCTCCTCCTCCATCTTTGCCTTAAGAGCCTCCAGCAAATCCTGCTTCTTGGCAAAAAGGGTGCTGGGGTGCAACATCTTGGCTGCAGCAAAACGCAAAGTCAGGTTATAATAGCACTTAAAAGGTGCAAGCACAAAAACACAAAAACAAAAAGGAATGCAAAACAGACAGTGGGGGTTGCTGAAGGCGCCTTCGAAGCGCTCGATGAGGTCCCCATCCAACCCATCCACCCAGTTTTTTAAGGCATCCACATGGCTCGGAAGACGGTGGGCCCTGCTAACCCCTACCCTCCTTAGGACCACTTCGTCCAGGCTGGACAGAGTGAAGGGAAACCTACCCTTACACTCCTCGAGCCTCTCAACACCGCGGACCCATTCACATAGGGCGTCGAGGGCCCTCTTCCCCTCGCTACCCAGCCACAAGGAGGGCCTCACCGACACCCTTGCGTCTTTCTCCTTGATGAAATACGCAGAAACCCCAGCTATCCTCCTTCAAGATGAAGAAGAAATTGCTCTTCCAACTCCCCCACGAGCTGGTGGTCTCAGCGAAGACTCCGATCTTCACCATTTTATTCCCCACCTTCACCTCCTCGGGGGTCAGTTGATAGAAGGGGTGTCCGACCGGCCTCTTCAGCGTATAGAACTGCAAGAAGGTCTCCGGTAACACCGCCGTCTTCGCCAAGTGGCAGGCCACCACAAATGCGTTTACGGTGGTAAACACATTCGGGGCCGATTGCCTGTGGCAAACGCCCCATCCTCACATAGCTGCAGCAGCAGGGAACAAAGGGGGAGCCTCAATCCGGCTTTGAGTTGGGCTTCGTAGACCACCATGGTCTGTTCCCTCATGGCCTCGTCGCTCAACTCCATCCCCGCTTTCCTCAACACATCCGCCGGAGAAAGCCCACAAACCACCCCGGTATACACATGATGGTTCTGGCAGATATCTGCCATTTTCTTCCCCGACAGACCTGTTCGGGGCCACACCTTCTCGACATCGGGGCCGACGCCGGGCTTGCTTGGATTCTTGGGAGCCATCTACAAAAATAAACCGCAAATTTCAAAAACTAAACCCTAGACCCAAGAACCCAGGCAGTGGCGCGGCGACGCCTCACTCGCGACACTGTCGCGACGAGAAAACGAAAATTAAAAGGGATACCACTTACTGATTCGTACGATGGAGACGAAAACGAAAGATTCAACGGCTGGGTTCTTCGAATCTCGCCGGGAAATTCTTCGGTAATTGCCGAAAATGGAAACTAGATTGCAAAGGAAGCTGAAGCGCAAAAGCAAGGAAAGCAAGATTTCGGGAAACTGACTCCCCACTTGGGTTGACGTATAAGAGGAGCGTGATGGGAAGTGAAACGACTTCCCCCATAATTACAAACGGCGCAAAAAGCGCAAATTTTGAAAAGTGCTTTTGCCAACCGCCACAATTGATATTGGGCCAAAGTTTTGGGCCAACATTGGGGACAGCTCTTGGGCCTCCCTAATCAGGCTCCAAAACACCACAATACCACGTGGGCTCAATGTCTATAGGCATACTTCCTTCCAAACCGGAGCACAGGGACCCAACCCATCCTCCGCTGTGGGGGGAGGGCATACTGATATATATGGGCCAGCCCATACGGCTGTATTGTCAAATGCAAAAGCCATATGGGCCGCGTCCACCACAGCAGATCTCGTCATTACGGAGAGCCTCTCTTACCGGTAAGGGCGCCCCGTATAAAGCCGTTGGTCACGAAACGTTCACTGCCTCCCTCAAACTAACCGTTACACTACTTATGGCATTAAGCCAAAGGAGAGGGAGTAATTCCCTAATAACTCCGCTGTTATTACACCATTAATACGCCGTCATTCCAATTATGGGTACATTTATGGAGATTCTCCAGCGTTTAAGGCCCGTAACGGGACCTAGCACCACCCTATATATTGGGTGGTGCCCGCCTCAAATAAGGTGATTACTACACACCCACACTTTCCTCCTTTGTCTGCACCTGAAAGTGTCTTTTGTCTTGTCCTTCAGGTATCGGAGCCACCTGTCCTAGTCGTCGGAAGAATCTTTGACAGCCAGAGATCACCCTTTGGCTATCAATAAAAAATGCCCAAAATTCTCTAAAAATGAAAGTCTGTTGGAGATGCTTTTAGCATATTAAAATGGAGTCTCTGTTTGTATGGATGTGTCTCCGTTTGTATAGAAAGCGATGAGAGGGACAGAGAGAGAGGCGCAGGAATGAGAGAAACCACCATAGCTGGATACATGGACGAGTTCAAGAATGTTATTGATCGGGTAAGCCAAGTTTGTTTTTCACAAATTTTCCGGAGGATTGGACGAGAGAGAGTATGTGGAAAAATTAAGTTGTTTGGCAACGTCCTAGACATCTTCATACCACTCAAACAATCTAAACAAGGGAAGAAATTTGGTTTCGTAAAATGCAAAGATGTCAAAGATGTGGAAGGCTTGGTCGCGAAGGTCCAGTCTGTGGCGGTTGGGCGGAGCCTCGCGAGAAATGAAGCAAAGTTTGGACGTGGAGAAAAAATGAGCAAAGCTGAAATAGGAGGGTGGCATCGAAGAGATATGGGAGTGGTGAGGGCAACAGTAGGCTCGGGAAGCAGCGGCAGGCTATCAACAGTAACCTTCACACAAATTCCGAAAGGGTCGCAAGAGACTAATCCATTAGACGAGGAGGTGTTACCAAAACCGTTCACCATGACTACTAGCTAGTCTTAGGGAAGAAGAAGCGCAATGGCTAAAACAGTGTGTTATGGGTGAGATGAAGCATGCTTCCCTATTAGCAAAAGTTTCTTATCTTCTCCAAAACGTTGGTGTAGCAACGAGATTTTCGACAGTGTTGCCACCAACTGCTTCTATGTCGATTGGAAACCTAAAACTGATCTACAAGATATCTAGATCCGTTAGTCAATTGCAAACAAAAATTAAAATTCTCTAATGCCCAAAATTGGTACCACAAGGCTTATTTCATATTTTTGCTTGATTTTTATTTATTTTTATTTTCGATTTTTTGGATTTTTATTAAATGATACACAAAAATAATTGATCTTAATGAAACTAGAACTAATGACAATAACTAATAAAAGAAAGAGAAAATAGAATAACATCACATATGTATCATAATGCATCATAACTAAATTAACACCATTTACATGAAAGAATTTGCAAAAAAGGAATTAAAAAGAAACAAGAAGATGCTTGAATATGGTGGAGGGTGACCGGGCGGCGCGACAACGACATGGATCAACTAGGCGGCGCGGGCGAGGCTGGAAGTGGTCGTGGAAGCGCGAACGGCTCCTGGATCGCTAGATTCGTCCGGTCTATCGCAGATCGGATTGCGGGTTGAGGCCAAATCTCCCGATTCCGGTGGCTTCAGCGAAACGACGACGGTTGAGTTCCTGGCGGCGTGACGAATCTGATGGACTAGGATTCTAAGGATGAGAGGCAGGATTGTGAGATTGAAGTTGATGGGGTTTAGAGCTTCGATTGTGGACGCAAGCATTTTTTCGTGTTTGGTGTCGGAGGTCAAAACGGATGAATTCGGACGTAAAAGGGCCATAAAGAGAAAGCCGAGGACCGAATCGCAAAATCTAAAAAGTTCAAGGCAAAGCCTGGGGCGAAACTCCGCCAGCGAAGCCCCTGTGCTTCGCCGTGCGAAACCCCGGCGAAGCCCCTAGGCGAAGTCCCCGCCAAGCCTGGTTGGGCGCCGAACCACCAAAATAATTCTAGTCTCACTAACAACTCAGAATAAACCAATTTGTGTATAGTGGTGAAAACCAGGTCGAATCCCAAGGAAAATCTTTGAATTAAAGTTTCTAAGTAATTAACTGAAATAAAAGATTGGGGGTTTTTGTCAAAATGAATGCTAAAAGTAATCAAATTTAAACAAATTAATCAAATACTAAAAACGTTCAGCCTAGGGTTGATTATCTACTCCAAACATATGGTTGATCATCGAAGCAAATATTTCTTTAATTCAAGCAAATAAACTGGATTCCTCCTAAAGCTAGAAATAACAAAAATAATTCATTGATAAATTAACTAGAACAAACGACAAATTAATTCATTAATTCAAAGCAACTAGATATTAAGAAACAATTTCTAATCAACCTATGATCAAATTGTTTATTCCAAGCAACCACCTAGAGAAGCTAGTATGATTTAACTTGTCCTATTTCTTCTATTTGAGTTAATAAGAAATTTACGAAATTTCAATTAATATACTTGCTTCTAATGAATCCTTTCACACAAGTAGCTAAAAAGATTCAAGCATAATCACAATTTCAGAACCAATCTTACAAGCTAGAATTAGAAATCAATTGCAAGAATTAAGAACTAAGAAGTAATAGATACTTGAAAATCAAAGAAAGTTATAGCTCAAAATCAATTTTCACAACCAAGAGTTTGCAGATAGAAATATAACCCTAGGCTAAACTAAGAAACTACTCTCACATGTTGTTTTAGAATGCAAATAAATTTTTTAATGAAAATTAGATTGTAACTCCCGGCCTTGGTTGCCTCTTTTATAGAGCTACATATAGTCCTAATCCTAATGTAGTAAAGAATCCTAAAGTCGCTTGAAAACTGCTATGTTGAAGTCTGTTTAGGCTTAGACGAGCTCCTTGAAGCTTTAGGATTTGTCAGGAGTCCACAAACTGTTTTCCGAATATTCCTAATTAATCAAACAGCTGGTGGGCATAACTTTGTTGCTGAGCGAACAGCCACTCAGTGTCTTCCAATCACCCAGCCTTCTGAAACTAACACCCGGGCTTTATCCTAACTACTACAAGCTTCAAGTTGTTTCTACCTAATTCTTTTAAATTGAACATGGTGAGAGCGTGTGGCCCTTGTGAACCGAGACCAACCCCAATCAGGATATCAACCGAGATAGAAATATTTCTTGCCATAGAACTGCAATTCTTGTAATTTCCTTGAACTATTAGCTAGCTTGACATTTGCACCACACCATATAAGGCAAGGATCCATAAGCAAAATAGAACTTTGCTTCTCTTTGTCCGAAACAGAGCTCCTAAATCGTGGCTGAGTAAACTTCAGCTGTTTATGATTCACCTCAATCCGAGCTCAGGCCTCCAATAATCTTAGCTTTGTCAATTTAGCCCAAACGTTTAATTTGAACCGAAGCCCTTGGCAATAGCATCCAGATTGCTGATTGGAAGAAGTTGAAAGCTCGATCCAAGGGTTGCTCATAAATGGTAGCTGGATAGAGGATCCGAAGGCAATCAAAGGAACTGCTCGGACTATTTCAGGAATCTTTTCAAAGAGCCCGACACGAATAGACCGATCTTCACCAATCAAAGATTTAGGAAGCTGAACGAAGCGTATATTATTAACATGGAAGCACCTTTTTGAAGAAGAAATCAAGAAGACGGGTGTGACTTTGTGGTGGGGGAAAGGCCCCAGGACTGTGCGATTTCAACTTCAACTTCTTCAAAGCTAATTAAGAGGTCCATAAAGAGGACGTGATAGTGGTCGTGAAGAAGTTTGAATCAATCGGCAGTGTGAGTGGGTTGCAACTCCTCATTTATTGCTTTGATCCCAAAAGTGTCGATCCTCTTTTCATTTCTGATTTTCGCCCTATTTGTCTTGTCGGGTGTTTCTACGAGAATAGTGGCAAAGTTTCTTGCAGAGATATTAAAGGGGGTGATGGTGGGTTTGATCGGGAAGTGCAATAAGCATTCATTCAAGGAAGGCAGATCACCGGTGGGGTTTTGATGATTAATGAGGCGATTTCTTGGGCTAAAAGAGAGGAACGACAAATGCTTCTCTTGAAGGTGGACTTTGCTAAAGCATATTACAGTATCACTGGAAGTTCTTGGATTCTATCCTTTAGCAATTGATCTTTGGGCCCGGGGCTGGATTACAGGTTGTCTAGAGTTTGCAAGAGTGTTTATCCTCACAAACCGGAGTCCAAGCTGCGGAGTTTATAATGGAGAGGGCCTTGATAGGGGATCCACTATCCCGTTCCTCTTTATTCGGCTATTGAGGCTCTTAATTTGATGATGGAGGAGGCGGTGACTCAAGATGTGTTCAGACTTGTAAAAGTGGGCGGAGGGGTGTGGCCTGTCCCATCTCCGGTTTGCGAGATGAGGCGATCTTTTGTTTTGCTTTTCTAAGTTGACATAAATTTTCCATGTCTATGTATAGTGTTTTTTTATAGTGTCAAGAATTTTAAAATCACAAACATTAATTGAAGATATCATGACAATTTCAAACTTTTATTACATACTTTTGCTCATATCTATATTCATTGGCAAATATTTTACATTTTGAAACTATATAATAAAAATATTTTAGTATTTTATTTCAGTTTAAATATATGGTACTACCCGAACTATAGTGACCGGGTGAGTTAGGTTACGAACTTTAAAGTGTGCAGAATGGTACCTTGTACTATTGGAATAGTGCGAATAAGTGGTCTCGGCTCACTGACTCAAAGACGTGGTATCACATGCCGTCACATCTGTTTGCACTTGACAGCCTCGATTAACGATACTGTTTAAGAGTGACCTATATGTACGTCTGCAAAGACCAGGCCTAACCCCAAATTGTAAAAGCGGATGAATTAAAACCTCGAATGTGAGCAATTTCGCTCCAAAAGGGCCAGAACCAAGGGTTCAAGACCAGAGCTTTTGTCGTCATCCTTCATCTCCGATCTCATTCATCGTTGATCTTGTGTTCCTTTGTTGTTTCGATCGATTTTCATCCTCAAAGAATCTGTTTTAGTGTAGAGATTGTCTCGTGAGCGGTTCAAGATGGATTACAATAATAGCTACTTCTCTGATGGGGAGAAGGTCGCCCTAGGTCCCACTGAGTGCAAATTGATAGTACACTGCTACTGCACTTGCAAATGTGGAAGAAACTCAAAATGTTTCAACAGTGCAGGCTTTCGAAGAACTACGGTCGGAGGTTCCTGAAATGTCCAAATTATGTTGTGAGTTTCGAATGCTTTCTCTACTCCAAATGTTTTCTCTTGTCTATGAGTTGTTCCTTTTTGTTTATGTATTTGAAAAAAATGTGTGAACAACTTCCTGTTGGTCCAGATGGGATTCCAATGCTCCCTTTCATGACTGACTGGAGTGTCTTACCATGGGTAAGTGTTGATGATGAACTATGTTCTGAGTGGATTGATGTTGAATGTGCTCCCTAACCCGACTTGATGATGAATGTGCTCCCTTACCCGACAGTTGTATGTTCTATTTTAGGGACCAAAAAGGTGCCACTTTGAGTGGATTGATGACTCTTACCCCGAGGCTGCACAAGATTGCATTGGCTGAAGTAGAGAACATCTTATTTAAAGAAGAATTGTTGTTAGGTAGAATCCATAAAGACCATGAATTGTCTCCTACTCGCTACGGAATGCATCATTACCCTGAATGAAAAGTTGCAAAAGGTTGAGGCTGAGTTGGTTTTAGTTAAGGAATAACTCATCGTTAGGCCCAACCAATGGAGAAGATCTGAAGTCATTAATGAGCTCATCCAAACTGAAACATTAATCAAAATCAAAATCATTAATGGAGAAGATATAAAGTTAATGCATATAAAAAATCATTAAAAATATAGATATAAAGTCAGAATTACATATATCAACAGTAATCAAAATCTAACTCGACATTTATTCAAGTCTCTAAAATCGTCAATAAGCTCATCCAAACTGAAACATTCTACAACATCCTTCTCAATATACAAAACAAGACTATCAAAGAATAAACTCGTTGCTCAACTTGAACTTGAAAGTTGAAATTAAACCGGTGGCTTGTCGCGAGGCAAGGCAAGTCGGCAGCAATAGAGGAGCACTGTCGAGGATAGGGGTGTAAATCAGGTCAGGTTTACACTGCTCGACCCAAACCCGAAATTCTAAAATAACTATGTTATTGACTGAACTCAACCCTAACTCCATTTCGGATCGTGTCAACCCGAATCCGAATTTTTCGTGTTCATGTCTGGTTGACCCTAATAACCCGAAATTCCAACTTCCATAACTAAAAACTTCATTTATATGTTCTTGTACAACGTGAAAGAGAATGAAGAATGTTGTTAAGCCAAGGCCTAAGGTCAATCCATTTGGTGATGCTACGTCTAGGGAGGTGTTCTTTGGAGGAACGAGGCAAGGATTGGAGAAAGATTGGGTTTTAGGTGTGAGTGGTGACTGCTGGTGTGTGTGCATGTGAGGGATGGAATTAGGTTTTAGGTGTAATTTTGGTGAATTGGGTTTATTTGGTGGGCTTACTAAATAGGTTCGGGTTCTACTTTAGTGTAAGGTTAGGATTTTAACGAGTTGGGTTTCGAGTTGGGTTTCGGGCTGGGTTGAGTAGTTGGGCTAGGATTTGAAAGCTAATAGGAGGAAATGTTGGGTTGGATCAGAATCGGCGGATTTTCGGGCGGATGTCGGGTTTTCGGGTTAGCCCGACAAGAACCCGTTAAATCCAAAACCTGCAAATTCGAGTTTGGGTTCGGGTCATGGGTAAAACTTACACCCATAGTCGATTGGGTTGGGCAGGCAGTGGCAATTAAAAGTGATTTGGAAATTGGAATTGGGATTTGGGAGTTGAGTGAGGCAAAAGAAATTTTAATTAGCTTTCACGTGGGGTGGGGTGGTGGGATGGGCTGATGGGCTTCTAGTTAAAAATGGTTTGGGTTTGGGTTTGGTTTATTGTTTTTAAGTTTGGTCCATTATCGATATAAATTTTTGTGTATAAATTCACATAATGTATATAATTTATAGATAAAATTAAAATTAACCTCTTAATTTATAAAAATGTACATTATATACCCTATCTTTTACAAAATAATGGGGTGACAGATGTGATGGTCACCCCTGTCATAACACACCTTCGCCACGCCTCCTGTCATCCCAAAATCCTCCATAACAGCACCAATAGAGAACATAATTAGCTTAGAAGTCTCTAACCTTGTCTTGTGACGTTTGAAACTATGTAGTGCACATATGGATCTCTTTTCAGCACACCCCCATAATGTATATTGTAATACACGTACCCCTTACTCATTTGCACCATTATCATTTAAAAAATCGGATTCATGATGAGTTCAATCTATAAATAATCACTAATCACCAGCTCAGAACCCTAGAACTAAAACAATACACTAACCTTAGAAAGCACAATCTCTACACCGAAAAAGCTTCTCTGAGGACGAAAATCGATCGGAACAACAAAGGAACACGAGATCAACGATGAATGAGATCAGAGATGAAGGACGACGACAATGAGAGATCTAGTTTTCGAACTCATGGCTCAAGTCATTCAGGAGCGAAATTGCTCACATTCGAGGTTTTAATTCATCCGTTTTTATAATTGGGGATTAGGCCGAATCTTTGCAAACGTACATGTCTAGATATTCATAAATAAAATCATAGATTATATACTACGAAATAACCAAAAATAAATGGATCAATTGATGAAGGACAAAGGGAGTATAAGTATGCTCGAATTTTTTTGTCACCTATCCAAGTTTCTATCTTCCTTATTGATTTATTTCTTCTAGATGCTGAAATGAAAGTTTTTGTGCCTTTCGATATATGTGGAGTTTTTTTATAGGACAGTAGAGAACATGCATTTGCACTAGAAATACAAGGAATTGAGTTTTTGATTTTACATCGAAACACTAAATAATGCATTATTTTAGGTACTTACTAATGCTAGAGATGAATGATGGTGAAGAAACATGAACAATTACTTTTTTTGAAGCAACAAGTTCTTTCAGACATTGTCCAATCTTGACAATTGCATTGAATCTTTAACGGTAAATTTCTACTTTAACTAATTTATATTATTTTAACATATGTTTACATGTATCACAAATGTTCTTTTAACAACTAAATAGAATTGTACAATGATTACTTCTAGGGAAATTATCAAAAACCTCCCCGAGGTTTGCCATAATGATCACTCCCCCCTCCCGCATTTTCGTTATTCTCAACCCCCCTGAGGTTTGCTATATTATACAAACACCCTCCTGGTAGTCACCTCCCGTCAAGGTCCTCGTTAGATGTGTGGGACCCACGATTTAATTATCTTTGAAACCCCAAAATGCCCCCATCTTCTACATTTCACTGAACTAGCCTTCGCGAGCATGAAGGAGGGAGAGAGACCATCTCGGGTTGCTGCTCTTGGGTTGCGTCAGCGGCGGTGAGCGGCGGCAATTTTTGAGGCGGTGAGCGGCAACAATCACACAATCACGGGCTTTCAAAAACAAAACAAAAGCTGCTAAAAGCTTCTCTATTTCACTCATTTATGATTGCTCAATTCCTCATCTTTTAAGAAATTGGGCTAAAAGTCTTGTCTTTTATCCTAATGGTCAGAGCTTGAAGCTTTCCAGAAATTTATGGTTCTGAGAAGCCAACAAACAAAAAGGAATCAAGAAATAAACTTACAAGTAGAGCATAATCCAAGAAATAAGCCATGGACGAGAATGAGTTTTTTAAAATCCAAAAATGTTGAGTCGATAATCAGGGACGACCTCGCGAGATTGAGACTCTTTCTTAATAGTGTTGCACAAGCCATGGCCGAGAACTATGCGCTGCGACCGAGAGCCACCGTCGAGATGATCAAGAACTTCGATGACTATTCAAACAAGATGACGGCGACACCGGTTGTGAACGCAAGAAAGCACGGAGCCACACCGATGATATATCTGGAACCTAGTTGCTTCTTCGTCAACAGATCTAGGTTGGGGATGGTTTCAATCGCTCGAATCAAATCAAAATCGGAGGGAGAGATCGGAGAGGGTTGGAAGATTGGATCCGCACGATTCAGCCCTCCACCACCTCGATGAGAACACACAACTTGCTGTCATCGTCCTCTCCGGCGCCGGCGACCAATTCTACGCCCTCCACCTCCTCGACTGATCTCACCGCTCACCGCCTCGAAGATTGTCGCCGCTCGCCGCCGCCGCAGCCCAGAAGCAGCAACCCGAGCTGGTCTCTCTCCCTCCTTCACGCTCGGGAATGATAGTTCAGTGAAATGTAGGAGATTGGGGCATTTTGGGGTTTCAAAGATAATTAAATCATGGGTCCCACACATCTAACGGGGACCTTGATGAGAGGAGACTGTCAGGGGGGTGTTTGTATAATATCGCAAACCTCACGGGGGTTTTTTGAGACTAACGAAAATGCGGGGGGAAAGTGATCATTATGGAAAACCTCAGGGGGTGTTTTTAAAAATTTATCTTACTTTTACAAAAATCTGATATTGTTTGGGAATGAGGAGTTTGAATTTTTGTTTTCAACATTGATATAACTACTTTGGAAAAACCGAACATGAGGGAAGAAGAATAATTGCAATAGAGCTTTTAAGCTTCATACAGAATCTACTTGGACAAATACACATATCAAGGAATTTTTTATAAAAAAAAACAGAAAAACTTCACGTACTGCATCAGAAAAAAATAAAAAAAATGACAAATGATGTTGATGATAATGAACTAGTCATCAATATGCGTAGGAAAAAACAAAACAAAAATAACATAATTTAATTTTTACCAAATTAGTTACTTTTTCCATTTTAGTTTTCTTATACTACCTCTGGCCCTGAATAATTGTCCCGTTAGATTTTGTTGTTTCAATATTCATTGTTTGACTCAAATTGTAACAAAGATAAACAATTTCAAAAAACAATATTTGGAAAATTTAGATTGAAAATATGAGCACCATTTTCGAGGTCAAAACATTTATGGAAAAAAATCATAGATTAAATACTGTGAAACTGTCAAAACAAATGAGACAGCTTTTGAGGGACGGAAGGAGTATTTCTTTACTTCTTAATTAAACATTCTTGAGTACTATTATAAGTACTTTTATGCTTCAAGTCGCTTACAACCTCATTTATATCCACGTACTAATATAAATATATATATATATATATATATATATATTATAAAATACAAGTTGATAACCATAATTACTTAGTTGACTTGGTTCTTCGACATGTCCCTAGCTACGCTAACCAACGAGCCAATTTCACGGCAATTGCTACATACATTCGGTCTCCAGCTTTGTCAAGAAACTGATAGACTTGGTGTCTCCATGACTTGTTGATTGCCAAAGAGCCAAACACAATCCAGAAGCCCACAGCGACCCCAGAGGTAACTCCTATGTCGAACCATAGCATGTCAAGAACCTTGTCCTCTTCTTCGGTTTCATCACTGCCTTGAGGATCCTTCCTATCTGTGCCAGTACTACTAGTTGAACATTTTCTTGGCAATGGAGTGCCACAGAGATACAAGTTGCCCTCATAAATGGAGGGGTCATCATTCAAGGTTAGGAACTGGTTCGCCGAAGGGATCTGTCCTGACAAGTTGTTGTATGATAAGTTCAAATGACTCAACGATGTCAAGTTCGTAATGCTTGTTGGAATCGGTCCTGACAGATTGTTGGAAGAAAAGTCAAGAGTTTCTAACAGTGTTAGATGCCCTATCTTCTCTGGTAATGTTCCAGTGAGTTGATTCTGGGACAAGTTGAGAGTGCCTAATCTGGTGAGGGTTGTTAGGCCTTTCGGTATCTCTCCTTCTAGATGATTTCTTGACAGGTCAATGATGTTTACTAGAACAACTGCCCAGGTATATGTAAGAATTCTTCCCTTCATGTTCAAATCTATCATATGTTCTGTATTTGAATACCTAGCAAATGCTGGATCACCAACGAATCTCAGACCTTCTAAATTACCAACACATGGTGGTATTACCCCTGATAAATTATTATGACCAAGGTCTAAGATGTGCAGATACGGAAGCTGACATAGAGTTTCAGGGATGATTCCCGTGAAAGAGTTCCCTCGAACACTCAATATGGACAAGCGTGGCATCGTCTCTCCAATCCATCTTGGAATGTTTCCAGTGAAATGATTGTCTGCAAGTCTAAGTTCATACAAGGAAGTGCAATTCCTCAAGATTGCAATATTGCCAGAGAGATTGTTGTTGTTCAATATCAATTGTTGAAGTCGAGGGAGTGAACATAGTAGTTCTGGAATTTTCCCAACCAAATGGTTATTTGATAGATCCAATGTAGACAATGTTTGGAGGCCCTCCAACTGAGGAATTTCCCCAGTTAGATTGTTACTTGAGAGGGACAAGGAGATCAAATTTGTCAGTTTCCCAAGTGATGTTGGGATATCACCTGTTAGGTAGTTCTCTGAGAGGACCAAATTCGATAATCCTGACATTTGGGAACCAATTGTTGTAGGTATCGGTCCCGAAAATGAATTGTTTCTTACATTGAGATTCTTGACATGAAGAAAAGTGGGAGTAAGCCTTCAAACATGTTGCAACTCAGGTCCACCATGGTAGCATTTGGGGCAAACATCGGTGACTTGGGAAGCTTTCCACTTAGATGGTTGTTGGAAAGAATCAAATATGTCAACCGCGGACTGATTAGCTCCCAAAACCAAGAAGGTATTTCTCCGATGATGCCGATGTTTTCAAAGGAGACACGACTAAGTTGTGTCTGAGTTTTCAGCCAAAAAGGGAAGTACTTGGGATCCATTTGACAATCAGTCACCTTGCAATTCGTTGTTAGCCATGCTTAACAGGGTCAAGTGTGAAAGGTTTCCCATGGAAGCTGGAACAAAACCTGAGATCATATTGACTGACAGATCCAAATATCGCAAGTTTCTGAGTAGGCCTAATGATTCTGGTAGTTGCCCTTGCAACTTGTTGCCCCATATCCTCAGCTATTTTATGCTAACATTTCTGCACTTGGAGAGACTGTCAACAAATCTGACTATATCACCACTCATACCATTATTTGAGAGGTCTAAACTGTGCAAAGTACAGAGATGCTTGGATGTAGTAATATTGTCAAAGGAATCCTTTATTCCAGCACCTTGTAATCTGAGTTGAGCAAGGGTAGTAATATTTAACAACCAGCTTGGGAGGCTAGCGTTGAAGTAATTTTTCGCGAGATTCAGAACCGAAAGAGAAGTGAAATTTGAAACCGATGAGGACTGAGGAAGGTCATGAAGTTTGCACCGGGTAAATGCAGTTCTTCGATGGAAGACAGCGTGGCAACTGCTTGCAGCCAACGGTTTGATGCTAAACTAAGATTAACAGATCCTAAATTCAAATACTTTAACAAAGACAACCCGGATAACCAACTCAAATCAGCCACCCGCGGAATGCTTGGACCGATCAAGAACGAGATTATACCACCATTATCATATGATCCGTGGAGATCAAGGTACAACAATTTTGAGAGATTTCAAGATGAGGTGGAACCATCCCAGAAAAGTTTATCAAAGAGAGATTGAGGTATCTCAGCCTCCTTAATGAACCTATGGAGCTTGGGATTGTACTACTCTCAAAATCATTGCAACTCAAATCCAAGTAATGCAGATACTTCAACTCAAAAAGTGAAGGGTTTAGCTTACCCTTCAAGCCAAGGACTGAAAATGCCAATGCATCCCATGAGCCTCTGAGATCAAGCTTAGTGATATGACCCGTTCGTTTGCTGCAACCAACACCTGACCATTTGCAACAATCTCTTCCACTCCATGATGAAAGCTTGCCTGTGGGATCTTCAAGACCTTGTTTGAAACTGATAAGGATTTGTCTCTCCACTTCAATGCAATTTGCTATGATTTGGCTGGAGTTGGAGTTCTCAGGTATTTGTTTAGTGTGAATTAGCGTAGGAAAGAGAAAGAGAAGGATGAAACATACGACAAGTGGAGACATATCGGTTTCGCACAATATTTGAGATCAATCTTTATGTTTCTCCACAAATCTAGCTAGTTAGAGACTGCTCTTTATCAATTTATAGAAAGTCGAACAACTATGTATGTATGTATGGTTGAAATTAATGGAGTAATTCAACCGTTAGTACCGAGGCAAGTATGAGAAATTCTAAACCTTGCAAAATTCATTTATGAAGATAGAAAACCGAAAACAAAGATTTTTATTATAACAAATGAGTTTTCCAATATATTATTACAAGATTTTCCATTTGCATAAAACAAGCTACTCCCTCCGTTTCCAAAAAATTGGTGCGTTTTTTTTTTTTTTTTGATGTTGTGGGAGATTTAAATTATTACTACAACAAATTCATTAAAAAAATTTGAAAAAAAAATATTTTGAAAACCAGACACATTAATAATCTTCATTTAAAATATTTTATTCTACGTATTAAAATGTTAAAGAAATAAAATCATAGATTAAATGCTAAAAACGAAACGCACCAATTTTTCGAGGACGGAGATAGTATTATTCAACCATTTTTCAATGAAAAATATTTTGAAAAGAAGACTAACTAGAAATCTTCTATATTCTTGACAAAAACATTTTTTTTTTAAAGATGACTTTTTTTTAATTTTACTTCAATCGAGTTTTATTGGGATAGTTCTTCTAGCGGTGTTTTCTCTATACATAAGATTCCAATGAAACTAAATTTTGATGAATGAAATTGGAGTTTGTCAAGAATTTTTAGAAAAGTAAATGATACTTGAACAAGTCTAAGATGCATAACCCCTTTATTGGGTAAGAAAATTAACTGGAAAATAGACTAAAGAAAAAAAACTTAGAAAGACAAGCCACATCGCTATCACGGTTTTAAAACCAAATCGGACATCAAACTGTTTAGATAGTGTTCAAGTTTCAATTAATACAACCAATTAAGCTAGTGATTGGATCGTATTTTTCTTTAACCAATAATAGTAAATAATTACCTTTTTTTATAAAATTCTTCAGCTTCTTCTTCTTTATTTATTGTTGGATAAAGTTCTATGCACTCGTGGTGTAAGTGTTTTTTTTTCCACCACCATCTTTTTATGGATAGAAAGAAAAACAGATTTATTATAAAAATATTATTGAAGCTCACAAAATTGTTTTCATTCATATTCATGATAAAGTAATTCATGTTAACCTTGGTTAGACCTAGCAGCGCGATGACTATCAACGTTGCTGCTTTAGCTTGTCGCATCGTCGCTGTCAAGGTTGGCTGATTCCCTGCCGGTCGAGGGTCCGGCCTCTCCTCCCGCCAATGTTGTCTTCCATCTCCTCATCGACGCTGTCACACGCTTGCTATGGTGTTCGATCACAACCTCTCATCCCTCGGTTATGGCGTCGCTGCTCGGGTTCTCGGGTCTCGCAGTTGTGTGCGTCTCTTTCTCATGCTTCCATCTGCAGCTCCACGTTCTCTGTCGCCCGGCTCCATGGTGCCTAGGTCCGTTCTTTTTTCCCTCTTCCTAATGTTGACGGTGGGCGCTCCATGCTGGTTCTGTAGGTCGCCATCATCTTCTCGTTGGAGCAACAAAGGAGTTATCTTAGGACCGGATTTTTCCTATTCCAGCAAGACTCAATCAGCTATTTGCTTGTTTCTATGGATCCGTCTTGCTGGAGGCGAGGGGTATGAAGAAGGGTTGGTGTAACATACCGTGTACAGTGTCAATATATTATCCGCTTTGGGCCTCAGCCTGCACGGATCTGATTCTACATGAGTCCACATATAAAACGCGTCTTGTGAGGTTAAGGAGCAACCACCCTTATAAGGCATATGCATTACTCCCTTAGCCCCTCCATGTGGAATGAACATCATCATCCACCCCCCTCCAAGTGAGTCCAGCGTCCCCGCTGCACATGGACACCGTACAACTAACCTCGAATATCATCTGTAACAAACCGTGTACAATGCTAAGATATTGTCCGTTTTAGGCCCCAGGCGAGCATAGATTTGCTTCTACCTCAATCCACAGGTAAAACGCATATTGTGGGGTTAAGGAGCAACCACCTTTATAAGGTATGCATATGCATTACTCCCTTAACTCCTCCATGTGTTCTGGTACCGGCAGGACTGAGCAAAGCCTTGTCCTGCCTGGCATCATGATCCACTATTCTCCCTGGACATTTTAGGCATTGTTGAATTTGACCCATTGGTGTTGTCAAGGACTTGGACCTTCCAAGACAACTCGAGCCCATTCAATGGGACATGGATTGGTCTCAGTGATGATCGGTCTTGTCTAGAGCAGGTCGCGTACCCAATCCAGCGTACCAGTTGGCCTCAGGTGTGTAGGTCTTTTGGTATTCGTCAGATGGATCTCGTCACTGATGGGGTGGGCAATCTCAGGGCTCATCTCTCACACCATCACTTCGACATCTCAGACTCTTAGCACCAGTCGTTTAGATGTTTACAACACTCTGATTATCTTTTAGTTTTCTGTTACTTTTGCTTCGTCGTCTCCGTTAGTTCTTTTCAATTATTGTTAATCCTCTTGTGCGAGGTTGTTTTGTTTTTGTTTTTCTACTTTGCTACTCTATAAGGTTTGTATTATGATTCATTGAATTAATAATATAAACATTTGTTGTTCAAAAAAAATCTATATAGTGATATAACTAGCTTTTAAAAGGTAAACGGTTGTACCGGTGGTCCAAACAGTTAAACCAGTTGAACTATAAACCGGTACCGGGTAATTCGGTTTTTAACACACTGTTTAACAATTCGACCATTTCAGAAATATTATAATAAATCTTGGAGAATTCTTCCATATTCTTCCTAGAAAAAACATATGTAGCTCTATCGGACAATTAAGATATGATCAATTAAGGGTCTTTTGTCCGTTTGTAATTGGAGTCAAATTTGATTGAAAAGTACCGCTTACTTGGACAAGTTTAAGATGCTTGACCCCTTCACTTGATAATGAAAAATGGGTGCCTATTTACCACATATATGAAAAAATACACACCATAAAAATTTTAAGTTTACCCTCTTAATAAATCTCTATGAATGGTGTTTTAGTCTTTTAATTTATTAGATTAGTTAGTTAAATTAATTAATTAATAGTATATTTAGGTATGTATTTTGTGTAAATAAACGATATCAAAAAGAGACTAAAGAAACAAAACGTAGAAATTAGACAAGTCTCCTCACATAAGGCTCCACATGAATTAGAGACTGCTCACACAAACACAACCTAATAACAGCTCCGACTGCTCTGAATGCTTCCTCACTTCCATTGTACAATCTAGAACAGATCTTACTACTCGCCTTAAAACTTAGTGCATTTTTATAATATTATGATAAATTTAAATTATTACAAGAATGAATTCATTAAAAAATTGAAAAAAATAATATAGAAACTACAAACATTAATCTATAATTTGTATTTAAATTATTTTATTTTACATATTAAAGTGTTAGAGAAATTGTTGAAAAGGAAACGAATTAAAATTTCAGTGGTGGGTGTAGAATTTTTTTGTTCTTTTATCTTCTATGACACATCTTTATGAACATACAACACGATATGAAAATTCTATTAGCAATGTTATGGTACCAGTTCGTACTCAATCTTAAAAGAAAAAAACTACTAATATTTCTAATTAAAAATCTTACAATTAAACTCCAATTATCCAATGTAGAATGATCTAACATTAGTTACAAGTTCATAATTACCATAATTAGTTGGTTTCAACCTTCCATTGCCTATGGCAGAGAGCAATGGCTACATAAATTTTGTCTATAGCTTTGTCAAGAAACCGATAGAATCGGTGCCTCCTAATTTGTTGATTGCTAAAGAGCCACACACAACCCGAAACCCACGACAATCCCAAAGGCAAGCCCTATGCCAAACCATAGCATGTCGAGATACTTCTCTTCTTTTTCAATTTCATCACTACCTTTAGGATCCTTCTTGTCTATGTCAGCAATTGAGCAACCTTTCAGCCATGGAGAGCCACAAAGGTACAAGTTACCCTCATAAATGGCGGGATCATCATTCAAGCTAAGGAACTGGTTGGCTGAAGGAATCTGTCACGACAAATTATTGTGTGATAACTTCAAATGACTCAGTGCAGTCATGCTGATAATGCTTGCAGGAATGGGTCCTGACAAATGGTTGGAAGAGAGATCAAGAGTTTCTAACAGTCCGAGACGCCCGATCTTCTCTCGGCAAGTTACCTATGAGTTGATTATGAGACAAGTTGAGAGTCCCTAACCTGGAGAGATTTGTTAAGCCCTCTGGTATCACTCCTTTCAGATTATTCCTTGACAGATCAATGATGTTTACGACTTCAACTTGGCGCATAACTCTGTATCTTCATAGATATAATCCATAACTCTTCCATAATCTACTTCTTTAGTCATACATGTCAGATTTCCGACACATGATGGGATTTTCCCTAATAAATTATTATGACCGAGGTCTAAGATGTGCAAATATGGAAGTCGACAAAGATTTTTAGGAATGATTCTGTGAGAGAGTTCCTCGAAGACTCAATACGGTCAAGTATGACATCTTCTCTCCAATCCATCTTGGAATTTTTCCAGTGAATTGGTTCTCTCCAATTATAAGTGTAGATAAGGAAGTACAATTCCTTAAGGCTGCAATATCACCATAAAGATTGTTATTGTTCAATCTCAATTCTTCAAGTCTAGGGAGTGAACACAATGACTGTGGAATCCTTCCAACTAATTGGTTCTCTGATAAATCCAATAAAACCAAGGATTGCAAGCTTTCCAACTGAGGAATATTTCCACTGAGATTGTTACTTGAAAGTGACAACCTTCGTAAATTTGTTAATTTCCCAAGAGAAGTTGGGATATTACCACTCAAAGAGTTCTCGAGAGGACCAACACCGACAATCCTGGCATTTGGGAACCAATTGTTGTCGAGATTGATCCTGAAAATGAATTGTTCCTCAGATAAAGATTATCAACATGAAGAAAAGTGGGAGTGAGCCTTCAAACAAATTAAAGCTCAGATCTAAAATCACTTCATAAACTGGATCAAACTTAAGCTTAAGTACTTTGGGAAGCTTTCCACTTAACTGCCTCCATAGTGGACAATGCATTGGTTGCCTGCAGCCAAGAATTGGATGCTGAACTAAGATTCACAAATCCTAAATTCAAATATTTCAATGAAGGCATCCCAGATAACCAGTTTAGATCAACCACCCAACTGCCTCCATAGTTCCCAAAATTGTTAAGATCAAGGTACAACAAGTTTGAGATGTTTCCAAGATGATGTGGAACCATTCCAGAAAAGTTTATCAAAGAGGGGTTAAGGTATCTCAGCCTACTCATTGAACCTATGGAGCTTGGGATTGTACTGCCATAAAAATCATTGCAACTTAAATCCAAGTAGGTCAAGTAATTTAACTCAAAAATCCGGGGATGTAGCTTACCCATCAAGCTCTGATCTGAAGGTCCATATTCATCACATCTGCCTCTGAGATCAAGTTTAGTGATGTATCCGGTTCGGTTGCCGCAGCCAACACCTGACCATTCGCAGCAGTCTCTGCCATGCCATGAAGAAAGCATGCCGTTAGGATCTTCAACACTTTGTTTGAAACTGACAAGGATTTGTCTCTCTTTCTGTGCAACCTGCTACTATGTGGCTGGAGTTGGAGCTATGATGTATTCGATTGCTGTGAACTAAGGACAGAAAGACAGAAGAAAGGATGAAAAAGACACTATGTAGAGACATGTTGTTGTCTGTTTCTGCATCTCCACAAAGCCAGAGACTGCTCTTAGTTTATAGTCTTGGAAATTTTGATTATGGAACTACGTATTTCATTAGTTTATTTAGTGAACATGCTATGTACATTCTCAATTAATTGTGGCTGCTAACTTTTATTTGTCAACTGGAGCATTGCCAACTCATGTCCAGCAGGAAACAGATCCAACATTTTCACCGCTGGGCAATTTTAAACCAGTAATTTTAACTGAAATCTCTTGAGAGCATAGGCTTTGCCCATTCTTTTCAGATTTTTAAATTTTGCTCTTTCAAATCAAGAAACATTTCTGAAATTTAGTTCTCGAAATTAAGGTTGTACTCTTTTTTTAAACTATTTTGGGAACTAATTCTAGCTTTTTTGAAGTGAAGCAAAAAAGATTGTGAGAAAATAAGAATGAAAATAGCTGGATGCTTTTTAACTCATAGTACCATATTACTCAACTTCCATACTTTCTTTACATAACATTTTCTCATTTTTCTTATGTTCTTAAATTTCCGTCTCATTTTCTCTTACAACTTCCTTTCCTTTTTCAAAAGCTTCCACGTTTTTTCCAACTTTTCTTCTAAAGAAGTTTGTGAGAGGAATTTGGATTTAAAAAATGAATTTTTGAAAACTGAAAGAAAATTTGTGAGGAACAAAAAATAACATAAGTTTGAGGCTGAACTTGACAACATGTGTTGTGTTTGGCAATAGCTTTTTCAAAGTAGCTGTTGCATTTTAGAAAAACTATCAACGATAGTTTTTTGTGTTTAGTTGTTAGCTTTAGGCCGTTCAAAAATATGGTGAGTACGTACGTAGTTTGCAATGAAGGCATATTCTTGGTGGCTATTTTGCAGTGTGAATTTGTTGTTTCACTTTTACATGTCTCTTTCCTCTCCTCCATTATAGGAGTAATAGACTAATAGGGTTAATTAATCTGTTAAATTTTTAAATAAATTTTTAACTGAAAGTCTAATTAATTGTATTGGGGGATATGTAGGGATAGGGGAAATTGGGACAACGGATCGCTATTTTGTTCGACGCGCCCCACACTTCCTATGTGGATGGGATTTACTTTTTCGCCCTTCATAACACATGCATTAGACGAAGGAACACAATTGTCATGATAGTGATTGGTGCAACCACTATTTATTATGTGGTTTGTCACTATTAATTACGAGACTACCACAATTAATTACAGAGCTACCACTAATAACATAACAGATGTGGAGAAAGAGTGACTTTCCTCCTAACCGGGGAGGAAAACTTTGTCTATAAATTACTACAACACAACGTTTTCCTGAACAGTAACAAAAAAACATTTTTACTAGAAGGATAATGAACGTGACACCTTATCTAAAAGAGAATTTTTAAAGTAATCCCCTCAAAAAAATTCACCACTTCATAATGGCATGGAGATGAATCATACACTTAAATCCTATGATGCGCTCCCGTTCACCCTACCACAAAATAATAATACAGCACCCAAAAAAAAATCAACACCCTTAAGACACCTCAAAATCAAAGTGAAAATATAGAATAAAAAGAAAACCTTTAAGTCCGTATTTCCCCTAAAAAAGACCACAAAAATGATCTTCATTTCATTAATTACAGCACATCTTGAACCCTAAGCGGTGAAATTAAGTAAATCAACGGTCAACGAAAAATTCATAGATAAATGTAAATTTGTCTTTTCAGCTCTTTTTTTTGATAATTTTTTGATCCATTTTCTCTCTATAAGTTGATTGTCTTTAGGGTTTAATTGAGGGATCTATTTATAGAGAATGAGTTTGAGTTAGAATTAGAGAAGGTTTAGAGAGTTGGGATTAAACTAAAACTCCTAATTTTAAAAGATGTAGATTAAATTAGATTATTATAATCATATTATTATATTATTTTCAGATTATTATATTATTTTTGGATTGTTATATTATTATGATAATTATATTTTTTTATTTTCTCACTTTCTTTTCTCTTTTTTTTATAGATTTCTCCCCTAAAATCATTAAACATTCAATTAGGTCCTTTTACTTTTCTAATTGCTCAAATCAAACCCCAAGTTAATTAGTCTAGGTCAAAACAGTTGTTAATTAAAATTCCGGACAAAAATCGGGTGTCAACAGGTAGCCTCGTGTGCAAATGTCTATGCTGCGGAAAGATTCCTGTTTGAAGCCCATTGGCATTTCGAATAAAGCTGTGATTGGAGGCTTTACGAGGTAAATTACAAAAACCCCTTGAGGTTTGGTAAAATCTTGATTTGCCCCTCTATTTTCAAAATCATCATATATCCCCGAGGTTTAGTGAAATCTTCAGTTACCCCCCTTGACTGTATATGGTGTTAGTTGAACATTAAGAATTTTAGGGTTAACTGCTCTTATTGTCACCAATATTTTTTACCTTAATACTTCAACCCAAACATTTTGTTTCTCTCTTTTATCCCTCTCAAACCAGGCACCTTACCTGGTCATCGTTGTTGTCTGGTCACTGTCATGATGCAATGAGCCCGTGCTAGAAAAACGCAGCGAGCCCATACTACTACAACCCATGTGAGTACGGGTTGCCCCTTAATCTGCTTGTTTGAGTATAGTTAGTGTAGTTAGTACTAAAATCCTTAAGAGTCAACTAACACCATATACAGTCAAGGGAATAATCAAGATTTCACTAAACCTCGGGGTAATCTGTTGTTTTTTTAAATAGAGGGGGCAAACCGAAGATTTCACCAAACGTCGTGTGAAGGCAGAAGTAAATTGGAATCATCTCTCTCCCTCTCTTTATTGTGTACCTGTTCAGGCAGGGAATCAATTTGCCCTGCTATCTTCTGAAGTTGCTATCTATGCTGCTAAGGAATGAGTGAAACGGAACCAGTTGCTGCTGCCCAAGGTAAAGTTAAATGCAGCTTTTGCTTTGTTTTCATCTAATTTAGTTCCAGCTTTTGCATTGTGTTTATATGATTTTAATTGCAGTTTTTACATTGTGTTTATATGATTTTAGTTGCAGATTTTGGATTTTGTTTATCTAATTTTAGTTGCAACGTTTACAGTGTTTTTGGCTGATTTTCGTTCCAGTTTTTTACAATGTTTTTGTATGATTTTGGTTGCAATTTTTGTAGTGTTTTTATCTGACCTCAGGATAGCAACCATTATTTGGATTTTTTTTTTTTTTTGCAGAATAAATTTACCCCACAAGGAAATTATGGTTCTATATTTTTGTTAAAACAGTTAGATGCACCTAGTTGCTAGGCAATGTACTCTGTTTTTGGTTATAATGTAAGTGTTCATCTCATTTGTATGTCACGTTGTTAATGCAATGCTATTAATCCAGTTGTGTCAAGCTGTTGCTATTGCAATGTAAAAATCCAGAAACTTAGTTAGTGCACTGTTAGTTGCAGCTGAGTTATAATTGCACAAGTCCTCTAGCAAAGTTAGTTCGTACTTTATATAGACATAAATTTTGGTCATAGGAAGTTTTGAGTTGTTCCGACGGCAAATTTTATTCATCATCGTGAATACAAGCCAAACGCACTAATTTCAAGCTTCACCGTGGGGCTGTAAAATCTGCAAGAGAAAATGAGTAAAAATGTCATTAATATTTCCTAAAGTTCTATATTTGCCATTAATCTTTATAGCTCGATCCAAGTTTTGAAAACAGTGTTATAAATGTTATTGTCGTTAAAAGCCGTTAAAAAATCTGTTAACTCTTTGGTTTAATTACAAAAAGTAGTACTTAAAGTTTTTATACCTTTACAATTTGATCCTAACTCTTTGATCCGCACCTCTGTCGAGCCTCCACCTCTAGCCTACGTCATCAGCCTCCTGCCATCACCAGCATCTCCATCTCCTTACCGGACTAGTCGACTACCATAGTAGCCCACCACCATCCCAAGACCATGGCGACCTTCTCCAAGCCTTCACGACCCCATCCACCGCCGGAAATACCAAATCACTATGAATCGTTGGCGGGACTCGCGGAGCCCGACGCTAACTGTGTGACGCCATCCGTCCTGAAGTCCGCCTCAACTAGCCGTTGCAGCGCTGCTAGTGAGCTCCCCTACTGTCGACGCTCCTCCTCGGAACGACTCCGCCACGAAGCGCCGCCGCCAACCACAGATTCCAGCAGACGTGCAGTTCTGGATCTAGACCCAACCTGCTTCGATTCGGCCTCCCAGGGGGCTGTCCAGCCATACCAAAGCCTTTGGCATGCTCTCCCGCCGGTGAACCTGTTCCCGTTAGAAGCCAATTCGTCTTTGTTTCGCAAACGGAGGGCTCGATCGATCGTACCGGCACCGACATCGCCTCTCCCGACCACCGACGAGCCTCCCTGTGCTATTCCAGCCCGATCCACCACCCAAAGTCGCCGGAGCAGTGGTGACTCACCTCAGGCTTACGAATCAAAGAGTTAGGATCCAATTATAAAGGGTTAAAAACCTTAAGTGTTACTTTTTGTAATTAATCCAAGGAGGCTTTTAACGGAAGTTTCATTTTTAACCCAGTTTGAAATCTTGGATGGCACTCTAACTCGAAAATGTAGATCAATGACAAATATAGAACTTTATGAAAGATTAGTGACATTAATTTTACCCCTTTTCCCAATCTGCAAACTTCGCCGATATGCTTTTCATGGCCGAGGCATTGCGGTTTCACTTAAGCGCAACATGCGGCTAAAGTGAGGAATTTAGCTCAAGCGTGAAGCGTGCGCTTTCACCAAGAGAGTTGATCTGGGAGAAGAAGAGTGGTCGAACGATGGCTCACGCGCTGCCGGCGGCCCGGGCATGGGCTTCTTCTTGCCGGAGTTGATATGATTCAGCCACTCTTTCTTCTCAATCTCTCTCGGCTCCCTCTCTTTCGCTCTGCCTAAGGTGACCGAGTCTGTAGCAGAGATTGAGTTGAAGTCTTGGATGACATCCAATATGAATTCGAGGCACGGGTTTGCCGATAGCTAGGAAGGCAGCCGATCTCTTCTGTAACTAATTTCCATCATCGAGTAACTCGATGGAGTCACCAGCAATTTGAGGGTGTCAATTTCGTGTAGTTGTGATTCCGGTACGAACTACAACGGAGGCACAATGTTGAAGGAGAGAGTGATGACTTGACGGAGATGATGATGCGTGATAACAATAGAGGGGTTCAAACCTTAATAGAGGGAGTAAATTTTTTCGGTGACTTTTACAATTTTTCACGGTGAGAAACGGAACAAATTTCCTGCTAACCCATCAACCCTCTCAAACCAAAAAACCTCTCCTTGGCTGCCTGCTTCTAGCCTCCTCCTCGACTGCCTGCTTCCGGCAACCGCCTTTTTGGAAAACGGCCACCCAAGCCTTCAACCCAAAAACCAAAAAGCAGCCTCCTCCTCGGCTGCCTACTTCAGGCAGCCGCCTTTCGAAAAGCAGCCACCCAGGCGGTCAACCCAAACCAAAAAATCAGCACATCGACCCCGCATGCCTCCTCCTTGGTTGCCTGCTTTCGGGCGGAGGCAGTCGAGTGGGGGTAGGCGCTGTTTGTAGGGAGATGAGTTCTTTGGGGAAGGGCTATGCGTTGCTGAAAATTCACTGTGATTTTCGTCAAATTCACTTTCGGCGTGAATCATGGGACGTCCGAAAAAGTTGAAAAATCATGGTGAATTGGGGAGGTGAGAATTTGTGGTGATTCACCACAAATTTATCAACTTTGAAATCCCCTAATGATTGAATTTGACAAAAAGAAAAAAAACTATGAAAATGAAATTGGGTGGGTCCACTGAATCAGGTGATAAGTCAAAGTGTCAAACATTGTTACATCCTCAAATTGTTCCATCATGTTCATTTGGGTCCCTATATCTGTTTTGTGTTGCAACTTACTCCCTCAGCTGACATGTTAGTCCCTAAGTTTTCATTAAGCTTCTCTGTCCACTACTCATATACAATTAAGGTGCACATTTCTTATTTATAACCACACAATCCACTTAATTTTAGGTCTTGTTTGAGGTTTTTTAGCTACTTCATCTTCTATCTATTAGTTTAATATATCGCGAGCTTTACTTCAAGTTTTAAGAAAATTCAAGTTAAGAAACAAATAATGATCCAATCGATGCAGACTTTAATTCACAAGTATCCATGCATATTTAAGACAGAAAACAGCTTTTAATTCCAAGGGTTGAAACAAAGAACCTTACCAAGTCCCATTAATACAACAAAGAGATGACAGTAGTGAATAGTTTATCAGTTCAAGAATCAACTAGTTTATCAGTAGTGAAATCAGGAGAGAAGAGGCAAGAGTGATATTGGAGGAAATGCCTCCTTCTCTTCCTTCTTCAAATCGAGGAAACCAACCCAAGAATGATCTGCTCGTTACCTTCGTCCCTATCTTTTATTTCTTCCCTAATTTCCATTCTTATATCGTGTCTTCTTCTTGGAGCATCAGGTATACCGGGTATAGTCATGTTTAGTTAAATTAATTATTTAATCCTCTATCTTAGTAGTTGCGAGCAAATGAACATTTCTTCATATATTAGGGATTTAACAATCTTTTAGATCATACTCTATAAGATATCTGTAATTAGTGTACAAGATTAATTATAGCCAACTTTATTGGGGCAAATGACATAATAAAGATTCAAACTTCGATCTATACTTATAGTGATTGCTATGGGGCCCCCCACAGCTCCCGCCCTAGGTCCGTCCGGTCTACGAGTCTCATCGTCTTTCGACAAATTTACTCAACTTTCTAGCATTGACTCCATGCTCTGCCAATCATAATTGATTAAGCCTACACCAAAATTCAATCAATTAAAAAATGTTTTTAAGAACTGATGAGATCTAATGAAATCTGAAAATGAATATAGAAATATCTAACCTTTTATTCGCGATTAAGGTTTGGTGATCTGAAATCAGCTCAAAAATTTAGGCCTTTGATATTCGTTCGTAGCTTTATCAAGAAAGCTGGTAGAATCGGTGCCTCCATGACTTGCTGATTGCTAAAGAACCAAAAAGCCCGAAGCCCAATACAATCCCACATGCAAATCCTACGTCCAGCCATAACATGTCAAGAGAATTCTCGTCTTCTTTGTTTCCTTCACTGCCCTGAGGATTCTTCTTGTCCATGTGAGTTGTTGAACAACTTTTCAACCATGGAGAGCCACAGAGGTACATGTTACCTTCATAAATTGAGGGGTCATCAGTAAAGGTCAGAAACTGGTTGGCTGTTGGAATTGGACCACTGAGGTTGTTGTATGATAAGTTCAAATGGCTCAAAAATGTCAATTTCGTAATGCTTGTAGGAATCGATCCAGACAGATGGTTAGATGAAAGATCCAGAGTTTCTAACCAGGCCAAACACCCAATCTTCTCTGGTATGTTCCCAGTGAGTTGGTTGTGAGACAAGTTGAGGGTATCCAATCTGGTAAGATTTGTTAGGCCTTCTGGTATCTCTCCTTTTAGATTATTCCTTGAAAAATCAATGAAATACATGAGACGAACTTGATTTGTGGTATATGTAAGCATTCTTCCCTTGGCACTCAAGTCCATTTTATCAAAGATAACTGAAGCTCTTTCAACATTGGTATTCTGAGTCAGAGCTGTTAAATTGCCAACACATGATGGGATTGTCCCCGATAAATTATTATCACCGAGGTCTAAGATGTGCAAAAGTGGAAGCTGACATAGATTTGCAGGAATTGTTCCATTGAAAGAGTTCCCTCGAAGACTCAATCTGGATAAGTCTGACATCATCTCTCCAATCCATCTTGGAATGTTTCCATTGAAATGATTGTGTCCGAGTCTAAGTTCGACTAAGCTAGAGCAATTCCTTAAGACTGCAAGATTCCCATAAAGATTGTTGTTGTTCAATATCAGCACTCCTAGTTGGAGTGAGCACAAAGATTGTGGAATCTTTCCAATCAAATGGTTCTTTGATAGATCCAAATCAGACAAAGATTGCAAGCCCTTCAATGAAGGAATTTTCCCACTGAAATTGTTACTTGAAAGCGACAACGACATTAAATTTCTTAATTTCCCAAGTGAACTTGGGATGTTACCCGTGAGAGAATTCTCTGAGAGGTCTAACTCTGATAATCTTGGCATTTGGGAACCAATTGTAGCAGGGATTGATCCTGAAAATGAATTGTTCCTCAGGTCAAGATTAGTGGCATGAAGAAAAGTGGGAAGTGAGCCTTCAAACAAGTTGTAACTCAAGTCTACGGTGAAAGCATTTGGGGAAAACATTAATGACTTAGGAAGCTTTCCACTTAGCTGGTTGTTGGAGAGGCTCAAAATGTCAGTTGCGGACTAATTAGGTTCCAAAACCAAGAAGGAATTTCTCCAGAAATGCCTACGTTCTGAAGGGAGAGACTACTTAGCTCTGTCTGAGATTTTATCCAAAAAGGGAAGTACTTGGGATCCATTTGACAATTCCTCATGTCAATCTCCGTGAGACTAAAATTGGGTACCCAATTTGGACTGACATGAAAGGCTAGAGACTTGTTGTTGGATGATATGCCAAAGTACTTCAAATTTTTCAAATGAAGAAAATGAATTTCGGATATGATCAAGTCCGCCCAGTTGTTCCATAAAAGATCCAATTTGACTAACTCTTCGAGTTGTCCGATGGATGATGGAAGCATACCATTCAATTCATTATCAGACATGTCCAACATAGTCAAGTGTGAAAGGTTTCCGATGGATGATGGAAGAGGACCTGAAATCATATTGAATCCCAGATCCAAATATCGTAAGTTTCGAAGCTTGCCTAATGATTCAGGTAGATGCCCTTGCAAATTTAATTCCCAGAACTTCAGCTCTTCCATGCTAGCGTTATTGCACTTGCCAAGACTATGAATAAATCCAGTTATTTCACCAGTGATGTAAAAATTATATGATATGTCCAGGCTTTTCAAATTACAGAGATGCTCCCATGCAATATTGTCTAGTGAACCCTTTATTCCAGCATACTGCAATATGAGGTGACTAAGGGTAGTAATATTCGACAACCACCTTGGGAGGGTAGAATTGAAGTTATTTCCTTCAAGGTTGAGAACCGAAAGAGAAGTGAAATTTGAAACCGAGGCAGACTGGGGTAGGTCATGAAGATTGCATTGACGAAAATGCAATTCCTTAATAGAAGACAATGCATTGGTCGCCTTTAGCCAACCGTTGGATGCTGAGCTAAGATTTACGAATCCTAAATTCAAATACCTCAACAGAGATAGCCTAGTTAACCAATTCAAATCCGCCACCCAAATGTTTGAACTAGTGCTCTTGATTATCATATCTTCCGAAGTATGGAATGCTCGAAGATCAAGGTACACCAATTTTGAGAGATTACCAAGATGAGGTGGAACCATCCCAGAAAAGTTTGAAAGAGAGAGGTTAAGATATCTCAGACTTCCCATTGAACCTATGGAGCTTGGGAGTCTACTACCCTCAAAATCGTTGCAGCTCAAATCCAAGTAATCCAAGTATTTCAAGTCGAAAAGTGAAGGGTTCAGATTACCTTTCAAGCTCTTACTATCACATGTGCCTCTGTGATCAAGCTTAATGATATGGCCAGTGCGCTTGCTGCAGCTGATACCCGACCATGTGCAGCAGTCTCTTCCATGCCATGAAGAAAGCAAGTCAGCAGGATCTTCAAGACCTTGTTTGAAACTAACAAGGATTCGTCTCTCTGCTTCAATGCAATTTGGTGAGATATGGCTGGAGTTTGAGTTCTCATCATGTATTTGTTTGGTGTGGATTAAGGTAGGGAAGACAGAGAGAAGGATCATGAAACATACAACAAGTGGAGACATATTGATATCTCGCGCACAATATTTGAGATCAATATCTAATTTCTTGATGTTTCTCCACAAAGCATAGCTAGCTAGAGACTGGTTTTACTCAATTTATAGACAGTCGAACAACTTTGTACGTATATGTACGCATATTTTCCAATGGACTAATTCCACCGTTACCAAGGAAAGTATAGGAAATTCTAAACCTTGCAAAATTCATTTATGAAGATAAAAAACCCAAAACAGAGTTTTTATTCTAAATCTTTCAATTGGCGGTGGTCATCAACTCAACTGGTGGCTTAGCTTCAAAGCTCTCCATGTTCCTTATCATAATCATATATAGTTGTCTCCATATCAAAGATTCATTTCTCTACGTGATTTTGTTTTTATATCAAAAAAATATAAGTTATCTCTTTCCTTTCTAGCCTTCCCCGTCAACAAATTTGGGTTCGAAAAAAAAAAAAAAAACTTGATTGGAGAATGATTAAAATTGATATTCTTTATACTTTCCTATAGCATTTTTATGATCAGTGGGAAAATTTGCTCCCAAAGTGAAACATTGATGGTAAAAATCTCACGACAATAGGTTAGGTAGGGTCAGGTTGCTACGGGTTGATTTAGATCGAGGTTAAGTCGGGTCCATCCTGGTTTGGGTTGGGCCGTTGCGTGACTATACGACCACTATTGACCAGACTAGCCATCACGTTCGAACGAATGACCATCTTAAGGGCCCGCACGCAACCACATCAACTTCTCTACCCTTGAACTGTAAGTTGTAGCTTGACATTGATAACTAGAAGCATATCTACTTAAGGAGCATGATCACAGACCAGTATGAAGCCCACATAACCGCATCGGCTTATCTACCTTTGTACTCCAAGCTCCAGCTCTAGCTTAACGTCGACGGAGAGTTGACGACGCTCTCTGATCTCTTCTACGTAGTAGTCCGTCAATATCGTCTATTCACAAAGGTTTACCTTGTTGCATATGAGTTGGATTTTAATCAAATGGAGCAGTGTTGAGCTTTTGATATTCAAACCTCATCTCTTCAATTATTTTTATGCTTAGGTTCGGATTGCTTTGGGTTGGTGATTTCCGATCTGACCGAGTTCAAGTTGCTTTGAGTTGAGCTTATTTCGGGCCAGGTCGGGTTTGGGTTCAGGTCATTCGGATTTTGGGTTCAGGTCATTCGGATTTTGGGTTGCTTCGGGTCACGTTGATTTCAACTGGGTCATTTGAGTTTCGGGTCGCTGACTTTCTTGGTCAGTTCGGGTTAGGGCTGGTCGAGTCCAGATGGGTTGCTCGGGTCAGATCAGTTATTGATATTCCTAGTTACATCGCAATCATGGTTTTAAAACCTAAATACGACGTCATATTGTTCAGATAGTGGTTCAAGGTTCAATCGTATTTTTGTTCAAGCAATAATAGTAAATACTACTCCTTTATCTTACAAAGGTATCATAAAATAAATGTATAGTACAACATAAGAAAGTATATTTCTACACATAAGAGGGGTGAAAGTAATAATTATATAGAATGTAAAGATAATTTGTATGATAATCGACACTTTGATGACTAATTTGTAGAATAGTAAATGAATGTTTGATGACTAATCTATACAATAAGGGAAACTTTAGTGGTTATTTTGTTATTATTGAATAAAACCTTAAAATTATACTCTACATAATACCAATCATCAATAGCTCTCTACTAGTTCAATTCCTTTCCACATGTTCCATTTCTCTCTAGCTCTCTTTTGTTTTTCTTCATATTTGTTTCTTTATTTTTATGAAATTGTGCAATCACTAGTTTCTAATACCCCATTCTAATTATCTTCTCAGTTCATGTAACAGCTTTGATTGTGAAGATCTCGGCTCAATCATTTTCCGGCTAAATACCTCGATTATTATTTACAGACCCACGGAATTTTGTAGCACGTTTTCGTCGTACAAATAACTAGATTTAGATTGTGCAAATTTCCACTCCAATGAATAATTAATTTGAGAATTTCCAGATATTATTGAAAACAATTCATGGCCACTAGAGAACTCACCAATATCATTCTTTCCTTTAATTGACTTTTCTGCCCGATTAAAATTGGAGTTACATTTGTTCGAAAAGTTCAGCAACTTGGACAAGTCTAAGATGCTTAACCCCTTCAGTGGGTAAGAAAAGAGACGAAAGAAACAATACGTAGAAATTAGAGAAGTATCCTAGCACAAGTGTCAAAACACAAGTGTCAAAAGTCGACCCGACCCGATTAACCCGCCGAACCCGACCACCCGACTGAGTTGATTGAAAAAGTCAACGACCCTAAACTCGACTCCGACTCGAACCCGACGACCAGTAAATAGCTCGGCTCGAATGAACCCGTAACCCGAATGAACCGAACCCGAACCTACCCTGAAACCAGCTAAACCCAAAATGACCGAAACCCGAATGACCCGAACTCGATGAACCCGTGACCCGAACCCGACCTGACCCGAATCTCAAACCCGATTAACCCGAATCCGAACCCGACCTGACCCGAATCCCGAACCCGATTAACCCGAATCCGAACCCTAAGGAACTCTAAATAAACTTTCATCATAACATAATAATCTAATGCATTATAGAGTTACTATCATCATAAAATGTAATCATCCAACGCATCAAATACACAATTCTAAAATATAATCATCCATGTATCAAATACAAAACCGAAATAATGATTATGCAATTCTTCAAGTAATCCGCAAATTTGGACTCCATCTAACAAGGTATTGATGCCGACAAGGTATTGATGTCGATCTAACAAGGTATTGATGTCGATCTAACAAGGTATTGATCGATCTAAAAAATTATTTGAGAAATATTTAATTTTCAATTTTGTTGGAATAATGTCTAATTTCTCTTCAATTTTTTAGAACAACCCATGAAATAGATTTATTTTAAACTCCAAGGAAAAGGGGAGAGGAAATTGTGTGAATAATTTTCTTAGTATATCATTGTTGTATATATTATATATGTGTGAATATAAAATACGTAGTATTATTTATAAAGAATAAAAGTTTAGTTTGAAAATTCAGCTACACGAACTTAGATCGACGAAACTCGAATTTGAACCCGTAGAAACCCGAACTTGACTGGAAGAAACCTGAACTCGGACCAAGAAACCCGAAATTTGGCCCGAAGAAACCCGACTGACCCGGCTGAACCCGGATGAAACAACTCAAACCCGAATGACCCGAACCCAACTTGACCAAGTAAACTCAACCCGATGGTGACTCGAACCCGAATAACCCGAACTCAACTCGACCAAAGCGGCTCAACCCGAAATGACCGAACTCGAATGACCCGAACCCGAACCCGAACCCGACTGACCCGAAAACACCCAACCTGAAACCCGAATGACCCGCCCAATTGACACCCCTAAGTACAAGGCGCACATGAATTAGACTGCTCATACAAACACATAGAAATTAGACAAGTCTCCTGGCACAAGGCTCACATGAATTAGACTGCTCATACAAACACAGCCTCATACTATCTGTCCCAAAAAATTGGTGCATTTTATTTTTAGCATTTAATCTATAATTTTATTTCTTTAATACTTTAATATGTAAAATTAAATATTTTAAATGAAGATTATAGATTAACATGAGAAATTAATTTTTTCAAAAAAATTTAACGCACCAATTTTTGGAGACGTAGTGAGTAACAACTCTAACGGCTTTTCAATTTTTTTCGATGTTGTGGCATATTGAAATTATGACTAGAATGAATTCATTCCAAAATTTGGGGAAAAATTTATATATAGAAACTACAAATATTATTTTTTAATTTAGATTTAAATTATTTGACTTTGTATATTAAAATGTTAGAGAAATAAAATCATAGAATAAATATTGAAAAAAGAAACACACTAATCTTTTATGACGGAAGTAGTATTTTTTTGTTCTTTTCTCTTCTACGACACATGTACTAGAGGTAGGAGCACTTTATCAATATACAACACTATATGAAGACAAAATAGAGCCAAGAATTTAGCAGTGTAGATGATCAAACATTAGTTACAAGTTATGGTACCAATTTGTGTCATTGCCTATTGGATATCGTACTCAATCTTAAAAGAGAGAAACTAATATTTCTAATTAAAAAAACATCCAATTAAACTCCAAATATCCAATGTAGAATGATCAAACATTAGTTACAAGTTCATAATTACCATAATTCATTTATGAAGATAAAAAACCAAAAACAAAGTTTTTATTCTAACAAATGAGTTTTCCAAAATTTAGATTACAAGAATTTGAATTTGCATAAAACAAGCTGTTATTCAACCATTTTTCAATGAAAAGTATTTGGAAAAGAAAACTAAGTAGAAATCTTCTACATTCTTGAAAAGAACATATAACTACCCTAACCAGTCAATTAAATTGTGCTGAATGAAATTTATAGAAAGTGGAACAACTATGTATGTATCATGTATGTAAGCATGCATGTACGCTTGAAAATGATGGAGTAATTCCACCGTTACCGAGGCAAGTATATGAAATTCTAAACCTTGCAAAATTCATGTATACGAAGATGGAAACCCCAAAACAAAGATTTCCAACACTACGTGGGAAGCTTATTCTCACTGCGCCTTAATCTGCGGTTAAGGCGCGATGAGCTTCTCCTCGCAGTGAACGAACTGCGCCGTTGTGGCAGTTCGTGTTACGGCGGCCTTAACCGAAGTTCGGCCGCAGTATGTGCCTCGTGTTCCACGAGCCTCACCTACCACCCACCCTACTGCGGCCATAACTGCGGAAGAGGCCGCAGTAGGGAAGTCTATAAATACCCCTCCATTTCCTTTCCCTTCATTTCACCCGCAGAACAAATTCCTCGTCTCTCAATTCTCTGAAGTGAAGTTCTGGTGGAAGTTGCGGTACCGTCGATTTCAGGTGTATTATTGAGGTAATAAATATTGTATTTATTTATTTATTTATGCCTATAGAGTTTTTAATTCAATTTAAGTTATGTATGTAATTTTAGTTTATTTTTAAGTAATTTAATTAAATTAGCTGAGCCGTAGTTCCTGTCTATGAAAACTTGTAAGAATATATTTTTTACACTTTATTTCAATACGTTGGAATAACGGTGTGAAATAATATATTGTCTGAAGTTTTCATGGATTGTCCAAGTTGACGGTTTGTAAAAGTTTACTATCGGTGTATTAAACTTTTATGGTTGTGTATGTAAATCGAGCGGATTACATAAGTTTGGTCGCATTTTCGTCTTGTTCCACGTTATACATTGGGGAGTAATATTCGGAGAAATGGTATAGTGTGGAACTAAGGCGAAATCTTTGCCAAATTTATGTAATTACGCTTTACGTACGCAACGATAAAAGTTTATTCACTAATAGTACTTTTATGAACAGGATAGGACCCATGCACCTGCATCTGGATTAGGCGAAAATGGTATGTGAATATCAATTGTGCATGTTTATTGTTTTTATTGATGAATGAACGATCATATATAGGAAAGACCGTAAATGGGCGAAGAACGTGGTTGGATGTATCAGCGCTTTGAGGAAGGGACTCGCTATATAAGTGAAAGATTTTTCACCGGACTTCAGGAATTCTTGGATTACGCTTTTGTTGTTGCTAAATCGAATGGAGAAGAACCTGGTGAAATGCCCGTGTACAATTTGTAAAAATAGATACTATTATGATCGAATTACAATTGGCAATCATTTCTTGTTAGACGGATTTACACCCAATTATCATGTGTGGGATTGCCATGGTGAACGACCGAGATTAATCCATGTGTCTATCGAGGTTATCGCTTTGACGAAGTAGCGTCGACATCATCAAATCGCGCAAGTACAAGTCTTGGAATACATAATTCTTCCGATGGTAGCCAAGAACGGCCGACTTACGAAGAAATGGTTCGTGACGCTTTTGGGTTTCATGAGCACTCTAATAATTTTGAAAATGATCGAGTAATGACGATGAGGACGTTTCAGCTCCCAAGTGCCATACGAAAGGGCGCAACGGTTTTTGAGCTGGTGGAGCATGCATCAAAACCTCTATATGAAGGTTGTGGTGATAAGTACACCAAATTATCGGTTGTAGCGAAGTTGTTGAGTATGAAAAGTCAACACAACGTATCAGATGCCTTTTTCTCTGAGATGATCGGATATATCAATGAACTATTACCCGGAGGAAATTCGTTGCCAACAAGCATGTTTAGTACGAAAGCTATGTTGAAGGAGTCAAGTTACAGTATAAAATAATTCACGCTTGCGAGAATAATTGTATGTTGTTCTACGGTAGCTTTAGCAAGTTCTTGAATTGTAGGGTGTGTGGAGCGGATAGGTATCAAGTGTGTGCCCCGGGTAAGAAACCGAAACCGAAAAGGTTTTGCGATATTTACCAATCATCGAGCGGCTACAACGGCTTTACCACTGCCTAAAACCGCAGAGTTCATGACGTATCATATTAGAGCGAGAGGAAATGTATCTGGCACTGTTGGACATCCATCTCAAGGTGAGGCTTGGAAACACGTCGACGAAATGTATCCGGATTTCGCACAGGAGTACCGAAGCGTACGATTGGGGTTAAGTACTGATGTTTTTAACCCGTTGTCCAAACAGGACAATCGTATTCGATGTGGCGGTATTCATCGTTGTTTACAATCGCGCCTGATTTGTGCATGAAGGAGCCGTACACTTTCATGCCTCTGCTAATTCCAGTCCCGGTCTCCTGGCCGTAACATTGACGTGTTTCTACGTCCACTGATTGAGGAGCTACAAGTTTTATGGAATACGGGAGTGGAAACTTGGGACGCGCACCGTAATCAGAACTTTGTTATGCGAGCATGTTTGCTTTGGACGATAAGTGATTTTCCGGCGTACGGAATGCTATCGGGCTGGAGTACGCATGGAAGACTTGCATGCCCATACTGCATGGGTGATGTTAATAGCTTTCTGTTGAAGCATGGACGGAAAACCAGTTGGTGGGGCTGTCATAGGAGATTTCTACCACGTCGGCATGCTCTGCGTAACAATACCGAATCGTGGGGACAAACTGACCGTAGTCATCCGTGTGCGTATAAGTCAGGTCATGAGATCTTAAGAGATCTTAATAGGATTGTATTCCGGGCATTCGGAACACCGTGGGACAAAATGAGGGCTGACAAGTTTGGCGTTGAGCACAATTGGGTTAAGAAATTAATTTTTCGGGAGTTGCCGTATTGGGCAGACTTGAGAGTACGCCACTGTCTGGATGTAATGCACATTGAGAAAACTGTTTTGATAACATCTTCTACACGATTCGAACGTGAAAGGGAAAACAAAGGATAATGCAGTCGAGACGCGATTTGCGGGAGTTAAATATCCGTGATGAACTGCATTTGAGCATTGGCCTAACGGGAAACCATTTCAACCGAAGGCGTTATACAAGTTAAACGATGATCAGATTGCGATGATTTGCAATTGGTTGAAGAATATAGTTAAACTTCCCGTTGGGTATGCCTCTAAGATTGGCAGATGTGTCAATACGGCAAACAACACTTTTTACGATGAAAACCCATGATTGTCATGTGTTCATGCAGAAGCTACTGCCCGTTACATTACGTGGTTTCATCCCTGACGGCATTTGGATGGTAATTGCAGAATTTTGCAAATTCTTTAGACTACTATGTTCTAATTGCAGAATTTTGCAAATTTTGGATGGTTTCATCCTCGACTTGAGAAACTGGTGGACAGTTTTCAAAACGAAACCCCGCCGATTTAAAGACGAAAGTGTTGATACTGCAAGTGCCATTGTAATCGATGCGGACACAGACGAGATTGGTACGGAACATCCTTTACAAGAATCGACAACACTTGGTGAAACCATACGACCGGCCCCTGATGAAAGCATGTCATTACTAGATCATCGTGCCCATGCCGATATACTTGAAGTGGATAACGATGTGGAAAATGACCAGGCGTATGACGATGACGATGGCGTTCTGTGGATTTGTAGTAGCATATCTCCTATTTGAATTTGTACTCTCGGACGATATTTGTACTAAATTCGTAATTCTAAACAATATCCAAATGCATAATTAATTTGGGGGTGAAACTGTAAGTTCCAAAGATGTTTGGGCTAAATTGTAAGTTTTTGCCGAATTTGCGTGGGCCCCACAATATCCAAATGCATAATTAATTTGGGGGGAAACGAAAAGTTCGAAATTGGCTGTTTGTGGGCTTCATGCGGCCTCACCACGGCCCAACCGCGGTGAGCCAAATGGTGGGCCTCACTGCGGCCTCGTGCGCAGTGCGGCCGCAGTGAGGCCCAGCCCATTTACGTCACTGCGGCAGTTGCCGTAGTGAGGCCGCAGTGACTGATATTAAAAAGCTGAAACGTCTTCTTCTTCACATTTCACTCTCGGTTCGTCTCCTCTCCTCCCAAAAACCACCGCCCCTCACCGCCGTCGAAGCCGTCGAAGCCGTCGCCACCGCTCGGGCTCGTCACCGCCGCACCGCCGCAGCCTCCCCTTGCCCTGTGAGTTTTATTTTCGAATTCCACGGTTAGTTTTTGAGTTTTTTGAATTTGTTTCATTGATTTGTGTTTTTGAAATTTTGAGTGGAAATTAGTTTAAATCAATTGGAATTAGTTGAGATTAGTTGGAGTTTTGTGGAATAGGTTAGTTTGTGAGTTTTGTGGATTTATGAATTTTGTGGAATTATTTGAGATTTTGTGAATAGGATTTTGTGAATAGGTTAGTTTAATTATTTGTTGAGATTTTGTGAATAGGATTTTGTGAATAGGTTAGGATTTTGTGAATTTTGTTTAATTATTTGTTGAGATTGTTGGGTTGGTTGAGATTATTTGAGATTAGTTGGAATTTTGTGAATTTTGTGGAATTAGTGAAATTAGTAAATTAGTGAATTATTTGTGAATTCTGTGGAATTTTGTGAATTTCTCAGCCCAGCTCGAGCAACCTCGGCCGTCGCAGTAATAGAATTGAACTTTTACCACTTCCATACCTTTACAGACATTCATTATAAGTATAACATTTTCAAAACGTAATTTTGATTTCAGCGAGATCGACACGGAGGAGCAGATCGGAGGGACATGGATGAGATCAGCGACACGAGATGCGTGGTCGCCACTCGAGGACAACGCCGCTCGTCGCGGACAGACGTTGCAGCCGAGGTGGCAGCCTGTGGCAGCCAGTGGAAGCCCGGGCGTACGAGATGACGCGTTCGACCGGCGGCGATCGCAAAGATCTGGTCGGCGCTACGCAGGGGGGACATGTCCGACTCTCCGACGTGCGAGTCTTTTGTCGCCGGATCATCCCGGCCTCCTCCACGCCACGAGCATCCTCCGAGGCCGCCTTCTCCGAATCCCGACCTCACCCTCCACTCCGCCCAAGATGAATATCACCGAGCCGCCGCGGACATCGGAGAACCCCCGATCAACTTTTTTAGCAACTTCCTCAATATGGAAGATCGGATTTTGACGATTTTCTAAATCGGCGTCCTCCGAACAATTAGAATTAGAATTCAGTAAATATTTTTAGGATGTAACCGGTTAATTATATTCCAGCCTTCGTACCAATTTATATTTATTTCAATTAATAATTACTTTCTTAATTAATTAACATTATTATTATATGTTAATTTACTAATTTAAATAATAGTTACTAAATATTTATAACAATTAATTTTTTTCACAAAAATAATTTATCTGCCAAAGACGCAAAACTCGCCGCAGACAAGATTGGGCGCGCCAAAATGGTTGGCATTGCTTTGTCAGCTTATCGCGCAATCACCGCAGTGAGGCCGCGAAGCACGTATCCACGGCGTGCCGCAGTGAGATCAAAATCGCCGACATTTCAATTGCGGCGTTCATCGCGCCGCCGCCAGCTGATTATCACGGCCAATCGCGCCGCGTTTAGCTTGATGGCTGCATCCTGACGTAGTGCAATTTGCATAAAACAAGCTATTATTCAACCATTTATCAATGAAAATATTGGGAAAAGGAGATTTTATCACTAAATTAAGGTTTGATAAAAATAAATTTTATCACTAAACTGTTTTTATGATAGATTTTGCCAATTTTACCACCTACCATGTAAATACTAACGGTAAGCATTATTACAATAGGCTTCACTTGAATATTTCCAAAATTTAGATTACAATTAGTTTTCAACTCCCATAAAATAAGCTATGCATCCAACCATTTATCAAAAAAGAAATTTAAAATAAAACTTGGAGAATTCTTCCACATTCTTCCTAGAAAAAACATAGTCCTATCGGACAATTAAGATGTGATCAATTAAGTGTGTTCTGTCCAATTGTAATCGGAGATATAGATTTGTTTGAAAAGTACAGCTACGTGGACAAGTCTAAGATGCTTAACCCCTTCTCTGGGTAAGAAAAGAGACGAAAGAAACAAAATGTAGAAAGACATGTCTCATAGCACAAGGCTCCACATGAACTAGACTGCTCTAGCTCTATCCTCACTTTCATTGTACAATCTAGAAAATATCTTACTACTCTCTGTATATAAGCAATTAGTTTCTTTTTCAAATTATTACTCCATGTTTCACAAAGATTGTCTTCTTTTCGTTGTTTCACGATATTTAATCTTTGATTTATTTTTATAATTTTTTTGGCATGCAAAATTAAATGATTCATTCGTTTCTCGTAATTTGAAATCTAAACTTTCTACATATAATTTGTTTTGAATTTTTTTCATTGATTATATTAGTAAAAGTTTGAGTTAAACACCCCCTTGAAATGCCAAAGTAATACACAACAATCTTTGTTGGATGGAGGGAGAACTAGAATGAATTCATTATTTTTTTTTTTGAAAAATATATATAGAAAATATAAACATTAATCTACAATCATGATGACATCGGTGATCGCTTCCAGCTTCCTTCTTTATGGTATTCCTTCTCTTCAGCCCCCCCCCCCCCCGCGGTGCAGTCCCTTTGTCCCTGCGCTCCTCCTCGTCACGCGATTGGCCTGGTTCATTTTGCGTCATCTTCACGCGATCGTTCCCTCCTGCCTCAACTCGTAGCGGCTATCCAACGCTGTCGTTTTTTGCACCCTTGCTCGCCATTTCCACCGACCGGTCCAGTGCGTGTGTGTGTCTCTATTGTTGCCGTCGTTTCAATCTCCTCCCGGGTGCAAAGATCAACTCCGCTGCGTCGGCATGCAACTCTGTTTTAGGTTTCTGGTGGTGGGCGGTTTGGCCCTCCACGGTCTTCGGCGGGGTTAAGGGTTGCCTCACCCTACCTAGAGCTATGATCATATGGTTCTGGGATTTGTTGGCTATGAGGGCTAGTAAGCAAATCTTAGTTTTTTTGTTTATTTAGTCCCTCTATTTAGGTTCTTTTTCTTCGTTTAGACTTCATTTACTTTTGCTTTGTTTAGTTTATTATCATGTAGGTGGGTTGCTTTGATTACCACTATTTCTGCGATTAGTTCTCTCATTAGCCCATTATGGTGCGCCGATACTATTTAACCTTTAGGAGTGTAGGGGTACCGAGATCCGGATTCAAGATCTTTTTTCGCCATAGTGGTTATGACCATCGTCATGATTTGTTTTGCCTTTGGAGGCTAGACAAGGAGAGCCTAATCGTAGTGGTACTAGTCTTCTTAACTAATTCCATTTATGTGTAGTATTCCCCATTTACGAGCAAGTTTATTTTTACCCACTCTGGGTGTTTTAGTTTTATTTTTTCTTTTTTTGATGGGGAATGCTCACATTCAATACCAACAGCAAGAGGCCGAAAAGTGTGAAAATCCGGGGACCAACCCTCGTACAAGGAAAAGTAGCCCTAAACAAAAAGGAGCATAGCATTTCCTACTCACCAAACAACTTAAGGTTGTATGGTGCACATCGTAAAATAGTAGTTCGAAAGCAAGGAAACAACAGTAAGATAAAAGGCACAACCAAGGAAGTGGAAGAGTGATAAACGAGCTGGGTCTTGTTCGGGGCTAAGATGAGTCCATCATAGCCAATTTTGGCTTTGATCAAGGCGCATCATCTCTCACGTAATACACGGCCCCCGTCCTCCTCTACCAAACTATTAAAGGTTTGGACCCTGCATAAACACCTAGAAGAAACCACCTAGGCATGGAACCAGTCCCGAAACAAGATATCAAGCATACACTCCATTGATACACCTGAGTCAATTTAATAAAACAGATAATGAGTGGAGACTCTAGACCCACACTACCTGTCACCCAAGGCCTCATTGGCCAAGGCAGGCGAGCCTTCATTGCTCGTCCTTGCTGTTTCAATCACCTGTGCTTTTGACTTCTCAATAACCGGGCATGTTGGGGTTTGGAAGCGTGGGCAAACACAAACAATATATTTTTCACCGTGACGATTCCACGGCTTTTCTTCACTATCAATCTCAAATCAACAATTACAATCCCCAATTCTCTCACTGAAACCTCACAAGCACTCCACCTAGATTAGCAACCATCGGCTAATCACATGAAAGCACTTAGCACACAACAATTACGGCTCCACTTAAAACATCAAAATTTTCAACACACTTGTTACTCTCTCTCTCACACCACTTGCTCGCTGCATGCGGCTCTCTATCTCTACCCTAAACTATACGCACACACAACACCTATTTATATAAATACACAAAACCAAATCCTAAACTAATTTGGTGCACCAATCCTAGTCAAATTAGGATTTCCAAAACAACCTGGCTTCTTTAAAGCCATAATCTAAACGGACCTAGTAACACCCATTCAAACTTCAACTTGTAATAACTACAAGTTTAGTCCTCCAACCTTTCTAATTAAATAATATGAGCCACAAACCAACAATCTCCACCTTGACTCAAATTATTTTTTCAATTTCACCTTTTTATCAAATGTGCAAACCCAACCTTCTTGCTTGTAGTAACCTTCACATCTGGGGGCTTACTCTTGAACTCTCCTTTTACAACGGCGCTTCCAACTAACTCATACAAATTTTGTGAATTCTTCACTCCTTTCATAACAGTTAACACATTCTTTGAAATCCTCAAACCTCCACCTCGAGCAAAAAATCCATAACCCAATTTATCCAATTTATCAAACGAAATTAAATTCCTCTTGAATTTTGGAACATACCTCATCTCACCAAGCGTCTTCATACTTCCATCATGTAACTTGATCTTCACGTTGCCAATTCCTTCAATTCTTTCTTCTTCACCATTAGCCAAATAAATTGGTCTATCACATGGTTCAAGTTTTGTGAACCATTCTTTCTTGGAACAAACGTGTTCCAAGCAAGCTGAATCAAACACTCAAACATCATCTGAAACTTTCTCCTTGATCTCTTGCACCATTAGCAACTCATCAACACTCGTATAATCTTCCACCAAGCAAACATCATGTTTTTCTTCTACTTTCTTTTCTTTTCCTTTCTTCTCTGTCTTCAAAAAATCTTCCATATCTTCTTTTAATTTTGGGCAATAAAATTTAATATGCCTAAGTCTTGACAATACCAACATTCTGTTTTGGTCCAATCCTTCCTCGGTCTTGAACTCGATCTTCCTCTAGAATTGCTTTTTCCTCTAGAATCACCTCTACCTCTCCAGCTAATTTTCTCTCGCTCCATCACAGCTACATAACTACATTCTTTTTCTTCAAACTTTTGAATACGGTCATGCTCCAAAAGCACTGTAGTCACATCTTCTAACTTCAAAGTTTATCTTCCAACCATCAATGGAGTCACAACCGGCTCATAAAATTTTGATAAATAATTAATCAAAATTATAGCTCTATCTTCTTCCTTAATTTTCACACCAATACTTTCAAGCTGTGTAACAAATCTGTTAAACTCATTCAAGTGTGCAACTAAACTGGTACCATCTTTCATATTCAAACCATATAATTGCTTCTTTAAACACAACGTTTTAGTAATTGATTTTGACATGTACATACCTTCAAGCTTCACCATCATACTCATTGGAGAGGTCTCGTTCAACACATCATACTTCAGTTGCGGTGCAAGAGCCAATCTAATAGTACTCACCGCAATTTCTTGCATCACTTTCCACCTGTTATCTTTAATTTCATCTGGCTTTATTTTCTCAAACATACTACCAAGCTTCTGCTGCACGAGCACATCCTTCACCATGCACTTCCAGAGACTGAAATCTCCAGAACCAACAAAACGATCAATCGAAAAATTACCCGACGTCCCAGCCATCGCGAACCTTGCTTTGATACCACTTGTTGGGGGTTGGAAGCGTGGGCAAACACAAACAAGATATTTTTCACCCTGACGATTCCACGACTTTTCTTCAATATCAATCTCAAATCAACAATTACAATCACCAATTCTCTCACTCAACCTCCCCAGCACTCCACCTAGATTAGCAACCACCGGCTAATCACACAAAAGCACTTAGCACACAACAATTGCGGCTCCACTTAAAACATCAAAATTATCAACACACTTGTTGCTCTCTCTCACACCACTTGCTCACTGCATGCGGCTCTCTGTCTCTACCCTAAACTACACGCGCACACACAACACCTATGTATATAAACACACAAAACCAAATCCTAAACTAATTTGGTGCACCAATCCTAGCCAAACTAGGATTTCCAAAAAAACCTAGCTTCTTTAAAGCCATAATCTAAACGGACCCAGTAAGACCCATTCAAACTTCAATTTGTAATAACTACAAGTTTAGTCCTCCAACCTTTCTAATTAAATAATACGAGTCATAAACCAACATGGCCTACCCTCGCTCATTTCCTACTCGACGCAGGTTTTACCACCCCATTTCGTCGTAGTGGTCGTCCTCTTCCCCACCCAGCCGTACCCCCACCTCTTTTTCGAATGGAAGAAGAAGGAACAAGCTAATGCCACTACCAAAAGTGAAGGTAAGCGGCAGCTCAGCTGATGGTTAAGGCTGATCTTACAGGGGAGGCAAATCAGAAACCACAAGAGCTCGTTGCTTGGCCATCGAAATTTCCACACCTGGCACATCTACAGGGACCAATTCAAACCCCGTAGGCACCATAGGAGGGGCTGGCAGTGCCTCCCGTATGACTGGGACCACGCCAGTCGATGCATCAGGAGCAATTGGCGGTGGCCTAGGTGCAACCGACGGTGCTACCGGGGTAAGGGGTTCCCAAACCCGACCATCTCTATCCCTCAGATTAGTACATGCATGTAAACTAGGTCCAAACAAATTTTCATACATAGCCATGCAATCCTTCTCCACGTGTCTTAACATTCCACACCTGTAACAAAAATCTGACAACTTTTCGTACCGCACTTCCAAGAACAACTTAGTGTTATCCATAATTGTTTGAATACCAGTACGTAAGGGTTTGCTAAGATCCAAAGCTACCTGAATCTTCAGTGTCGTGCCATCGACAATCACTATTTTCAGAACACCCAAATATTTTCCCAAAGCTTCACCCATAGATTGTGAAGCCCATCCAAACGGTAAATCCAGCACATGAACCCAGAACTCCATAAAATGAAATTACATAGTAGACAATTGATCTCCAGGTTTAAGCATATTCAGCACAATGATTCAATTATCAAAAGCCCACGGAGACAACCGAAGAACTCCTTCTAAGTGTTCTTTCTTCTCAAATTCAAAGATAAACAGATTGGCTTTCGGGTAACCTATTCTTTGGCGAACCTTTAAAGTAACATGTCCCTGGTAAGCCGCTTTGAAAGCCTACTCCAAGTGCTCAGGCCGAGCAGTGCAGCTAGAGAGAACCCACGCAGCAAGGGAGAGCGGCATCACTGGCGACGAAACAAGGCCAACCACATTGTTAGACGCCTATCCGCCCTCCTACGAAATTGCAATTGCAGCCATTCCATCAGCCAAAGCCTTCAACACCATGAATTTCAACAAGAGGAGAAAAAGAGGAGAAAAAAGGAAGGGAGAAGAGAAATAAAACCAGATTGGAGAAGGAGAAGAGATCGAATGGAGAAGGGAAGGGTTTCGTAGAGAAGAAGAAAAATAGCCTCCAAGACTCTACCAAACCCTAGCAGAACAAGGAGAGAAGTCACAATTCTAAGATATTAATTCTATTTTGAGTGTTTTAGTTCGTCAACTACAACTTATTTTGTAATGATTTATCATTAATGAAATAGATCTTTCTTTTTCAAAAAAAAAGGCGCATAAGAGTAAGGAAAAGTAAGTTCCCTCCAGCCTCATCCTACGCCTCCAGTCGTTGATTAAAATCGTTCTCTTTATTATAAATAATGTTCTTGAAGTAAAAAATAAAATAAAATAATAAAATAAACATATTTAATAAAACTGTTTGTTTACTATGAATGTTAGGAAGTTATGTTAGTGGTTAATGTCAAGTTAATGAGTCAGTTTATTGCTATATTAATGGCTTATTTAAGCTTATTGTTGATTTCAAGTGTAAGTATATTGCTGATTTGCTTAATTCAAATAGACCATTAATAAGTGTTTGTTGTACTTCCACAATATTCTCATAACCGCACAACAGTTTGTTTTGAATTAAGCAAATGTCAATAACACCCCCTAAAGTATCCTGCTTAAGTATATATAATAGGATTGCTTAAATATTGATGCTCACGCATGTGCAAGTGATGTTCATGCACTTTTCAATACTGATGGATAAAAAAAATGATGTATTCACTTTGAAATATGGCCCTTTAACTAGTTGTGTAAAAAATGATTTCGCTAAGGAACGACCAACCACGAGGGGCTCACCCCGCGACACCGCCCCCTCGCCCCATTCAACCGCGGGGAGTCTTCCCCCCATCATTTCACCAAATTTCCACCTCATCTTGACTACAACATGATTGTCTTAATCTACAAATAGGGCCTCTGCTCGCGACACCTAGCCCCGCGCGAGGCCTCGTCACTTAGCAACTTGGGGCTCTTCCTGAAGACTCCTCACATGATCCCGCCAGATCAGTCACGATCTCAGGGAGCGTCTCCCATAAACTGTTCCCACAATATCCCAGAGAGCGTCTCCACCTTCCATATCCGTGCCCTAACAGTCATACCCATGATCAACGGCACTATGGAACCAACCGTCCTCTCCACCCGTCTTTCTGCTAATGAGTATTTCATCTCCCTTGCAGATTACTCTTTCCACAGCAGAGCACTCCTTCAAGCATCTGAGACCTCAGCCTCTTTAGGAACGAGACTATCATCTAATTTCTAAAAATGTTTTTTTTGCCAATTTTTGTAACAATCTCTTCTTAGTTAAAAATTAAGTCAGACAAACACTACTAGAAAATGGTACAAAACCAACGGTCGGTATCAACGGGTAAACAAGCCCGTTGGTAATTTCCAACGGTCAACATGTTGGAATATTCACCGGTGACTATTCGCTAACCACCGGTTTAAATACACCAACGCGCAAACCGTTGGTATAGCCGGAAAAAATAAATCACCAACAGATTGCTCATTGGTATAATAAAAAACTAAATGATTTTACTTGAAAAAAAGAGAAAATCTCTCTTACCAACAGGTTGCACGTTGGTATATGAAAGCATCCAACAATCGACGCGTTGGAAGTATTAGTTGTACCAACAATCAACCCGTTAGTAACTTCTTAGATTGACAATTTATAGATTCTAAGCATTATGATGTTTTAAAACATTGCTTTTTCAAATACGAAAATGATTAATCATTTTATGTGATTAGAGTTTTCTTTAAAAAATATTTTTTATAATGAATCACTAATAATAATTAAGAACATAGTATTGAAGATAAACACAAGTGAAAATAGAATAGAACTAACTAGTTAATTAATAACATATTTTTACTAGTTAATTAAGAACATATTTTTTATACTAATTCACCGTTTAAATTTTTATTTCAAATTTGGTATGACAATAAATAGTTGTTTAACAAAATAGGCATCACTCATGGCTAGTATTAGATGGAGGAATTTAAGTTGTTAATTGTGATCTAGAAAGTGTAATTAAGAAATAAAGAAATTTTCAAACAAAAAGGGCAATTATTTAAGATTTCAATTGATCAAGAATTTATAAGTAATAAGTAGTGGTTAGGAAATTTATTTTCAACAGGTTGCGCGTTGGTAAGATCAATGTTCCAACGTGTGAGCCGTTGGAAACAGACAAATTTCAACGTGTTGCACGTTGAAAGCCACTCAAATGTCAAACACGTTACAAATATATTTTTGCTTCCCTATATAACAGCGATGAGCCTAGCGGTCTGGTGGTTGTGATGTGTATTCGCCTCGGAGAATGCTAGGGTTCGAGTCTTGGTGGGGGATGGGCTTTTTTCTTAAGATTAATCTCTTTCCAATGTGCGAACCGTTGGAACACTTAGCGTACCAACGAGTTGCACGTTGGAACCACCACATGACCCAACAGGCAGACCCTTAGTACTCTTCTATTTCCAAATTTAAATTTTACTTTAGAACTGAAAATTTAATGATGAAAATATATTCTAAAAATAAAAGGTAATTACATGCATGCTTTAAAACATCTTTTTTTTAGAATGTGAAAATGATGAAAATTTGTTGTGCTTAGAGTTTTTATTTTAAAACCAAATTATATAACGAAACATTAATATTAATTAAGAAAATGATATTGAAGATAGACACAAATGTAAATAGAATAGGATTAACTAGTTAAATAAGATCACACTTTATACTATAATTAATTAATTTATTCAATTTTTATTTCAAATTTGGTTGGACAACAAGTGGTTGTTTAACAAAGCATGCATCACTTATGCATGACATTAGATGAAGCAACATAGGTTGTTAACTGTGAATTAGAAAGTAAAATTAAGAAATAGTGATCAACAAAAAATGTAACAATTTTTAAGAGTTGTAACTTTATCTTATTAATTGCGGTTTTTAAAGGTGTCGTCAAGAATTTATAAAAAATAAGTAGTGGTTAGGAAATTTTAATTCCAATGGGTTGCACGTTGGTAAGATATTCCAACGTATGAGCCATTGGAAAAAGACAAATTCCAATGTGTTGCACGTTGGAAGCCACACAAAATGTCAAGCACGTTACAAATAGAATTTTGCTTCCCTGCATAACAGCGATGGGCCTAGCGGTCTGGTGGTTGATGCATGTTTTCCTTGGAGAAGGCTGGGGGTTCGAGTCTTGGTGGGGGATCGGTTTTTTTAAATATTAATCATCTTTCCACGTGCGAACCGTTGGAAAACACAGCGTACTAACGAGTTGCACGTTGGAACTAGGGGTGAGTTCGAGCTGATCTGATAAGGTAGTCATGCTGATCTAACAAGGTAGTCTTGCTGATCTGACAATGTAGTGATGCTGATCTAACTAGGCATCGATGTCGATCTAACTAGGTATCGATGCCAATTTAACAAGGTATTGATGTCGATCTAACAAGGTATTGATGCTGTCTAACTAGATATTGATGTCGATCTAACAATGTATTGATGCTAATCTAACAAGGTATTGGTGCTGATCTAATAAGGTATTGATACTGATCTAACAAGATATTGATGTTGATCTAACAAGGTATTGATGTTGATCTAACAAGGTATTGATGTCGATCTAACAAGGTGTTGATGCTGATCTAACAGGGTATCACTACGTAGTTGCTCCCACCTTGGTAGCCTATCTGGTAGCCAAAATTCCGCTACCAATTTAAAAAAGCTACCAGATCGCTACCCATAAACGCTACTTAATATAGTTTTCCATGGTAGCTCTTTTGGTAGCCACCTATCGGCTACCCCACCTACCAGACTCCATTCTTCAAATCGTTAAAAACTCATACCAGATCTGAAAACTCTTTCTCTACCCACTCTTTTAAAAACAAAACTCTCCCCTATATTTGACATCCAACCTTCTAATGCTCTTCAGACAAGGGAGATCAGGAATGGAGAACGAAGAGAGGGTGGTGCGTGGTGGTTTCCGATGAGAGGGAGGAGAGGCAGCAGTGTTTTCCGACGAAATCCTCCAGCGAATCAACGGCGGAGAAAGACTGAGGCTGTCTTGTTTCGTGACAAAGAGAAGAGAAAGAGAGGACGATGCGAGGAAAAGGTTGGATGTGATTCGAGTTTGGGCATAGGAAGAATTCAACCATTTGGGTCAGATTTAACTTTCGGTGGCTGAATTCGAAAGCTAGACGGCGGAGGAGATTTGAACGGGTTGCTGAACTGGATATGGTGGTTTCAGCTGATTCGAGTTTGGGCATGGGAGGAGATTTTGATATATTTTTTTTAAAATTTTGTACTATAGATGATCTAGTTTATTTTTTTGTAATTAGATTTGGTTGTTGCATTCAGATTTGGTTTATTTTTTGTCTTCAGATTTTTGTACTTCAAATCTGGTTTGTACAAAATAAATAAAATTGTATTTCTGGGTTTGAAAATAAGTAGATGATGTTGAAGATCTGAGTTTTGGTTTAAATTTGGATGAATTTGGTTTTTTTTTTATTTCATAAAATCAATTTGTGGCGGATTGGTAGCTGATCAGAGTAGAAGTAGCTCCACATTTCGTAGCTCTTTGGTAGCTCAAGTTGGAGCTACTATAGTAGCTGATTTGGTAGCCTTTCTCGAGCTACCAAAAGACCATCAGCTACGTAGTGTATTGATGCTGATCTAAAAGGGTATTGATGCTGATCTAACAGGGTGTTGATGTTGATCTAACAGGGTATTGATGCTGATCTAACAGGATATTAATGCTGATCTAACAGGGTATTGATGTCGATCCAACAAGGTATTGAAGCAGATTTAACCATAAGTGTATGGTAACCATAAGTGTAAAATGTACATGATAAACTACTTTTCACCTCAGAAAATTGACATTTTCTTACATCATGTGCTTCAGATTTGCATAGGGAGCAATGCATGATCCTTTCATGTCTTGACAGCTTATTCTTCTTTTTTTAGGGTTCATTTGTCCTCTTAAATCTGGCCACCCTTGGTCGCCCTGGCATAATCTTGTCCTTTGGTGCCATCACCTGACCCTATTCTATGACCTCCCAGAATTCTTGACTGGGCATTGGTTGTACTGGATGGCAGTAAGCTGCTTTGAACATTTCTTTGGAGTACCACTCATTTAGATAATTGTAAGGATCCTCCTTTCTTGTCATAATGGCTGCAATTGCATGCTTGCATGGGATCCCAGAGAGCTCTCAGCCATTCCAAGTGCAAACTTCTCTTGTAGCTTCACAACAAACACTGTCTGACCATAAGAGACTTGAAATCCATATCCTTCCCATTCCATTCAGTGCCCCACTTGAATCATGCAGCAGTGTTCTATGCTATAGTCATTCTAATATTATACCCCCATTCCATCTTCCACCTCCTCAAAAAGCCATTCCTTTGTACCCTCCTCACCATCGTATACTCCCTTATCGCTTCAAACATAGAGATGACTGGCAGACTCCTAGCCCTAATCAACTCTAAATTGAAAGCTTTTGTGCTGTTACTGTCAACCGAATCACACTTTGCATGGCCTCTGAAAGGATCTACACCATTGCCTTGGATATGTTCTTTCCAATGCAGCTTTTGCTCCTGGTGCAAGCTTCTCCAATTGAATCTCTTCTCCAATTGAACTTCATTGCATGCCTTTGCAACATCATAAAAGGCCACCTTCAATCTCTTTCCTTTGAAGTCAGAATACCAATTCTAATAAATGTGGCGTGCACATAAACGATGTTCAGCCCTTGGGAAAATATTTGACATTGCATTATCCAGACCCTATAACAGATGAAAGCATGTTAGAAATAGAAAGCTATAATTGTCATGAAGAAAAATATATGTAAGTGTTTAACATACTTTTGACTGATATGACATTAAACACCAACCTCATCCATCCTGAGTCTGAATGTCCCTAGCTAAATGCTCACAGAACCAAGTCCAGGAATCTGTTGACTCAACCTCAACCATGGCTCAGGTAATAGGGTATGTTACAGTCACCTAGAATGGGTTATGACCTAGGTGTTCTGGGGCTCCGTTTCAGGCATGTGGGTCATGTCTTCAGGCGGTCAGACAGCTCCCGAATCTTTTCTGAGTTTCATTCTCGGGAATGCTTTCATATTTGAGGTCACACGGGTCCCCCGGACATTTCCGCGGAAAATATTTTTTCGGGAGCGGGACTTGTTTCTGGGCGATCAGCAAGCTCGGTAGCTTTATCGGGACCCCGGAAAAGGGAACTGTCAGCATATTTTGGATCGTAGGAGCATTCCGCATGTTTCTACGGAATATATTTTTTAGGACAGGATGTTCGTTCCCGGGCGTTGCCGGGTGCTCGGGATGAAAGTTTTGTGACGACCATAGCGTGAGGTGTGCTATGGCTCGGGACGGGTAATATGGTGATAACCGAGCAAGCACACACGACGGGATTTTTAGCTCGGGCTAGCACATGCACACGTCGGGAGTTACTCGGGTGAAGTTGGCGCGGGACTACGCTCCAACACTTAAGCATTTTTCGGATTTGGCTTTTTGTGTGTCATTAGGGTGACAAGATTAGCGACTAAGGTGCTTGGGACACTTGTCCCTATGACTCATTAAGTGGAAAGTATAAAAGGAGGGATTTTGGGAAGAAAATGGCATTTTGCTCACTTTTCTTCCTTCTCTCTTAACCCATCCGCCAACTTCTCTCATTTCCAACCTCTCAAGTGTTCTTCATCTTGCAAGGATTGATCTTGGTGTTGAGTTTGAAGTTAGGTAAGCTTCTTCCCTTCATGGTTTAGTAAGGTTGGTGTATGTTTGGAGAGAGCCTTGAAACCGATTTTGGTGTAAAGCAGGACTACATGATATGTTCATCTTCTTGCCTCAATCTTTTAGTATGTTGTTCTTGGCATGGAGTAGTGTAGGAATCAAAGATTGATTTATGGAAGAACACCATGGATTGGAAAACCCTAATTGGCCGAATTCTAGGTTGAATTCTAAACCTAATGATTGGTTGTGTTCTTGATTTATGCTTGAGTTATGTTGTTCCTAGCATGATTCTAAGTTGATGTGTTGATTCAATTTGAAGGTAAACATGTTGGGTAAAAAGTACACAATTTGGCCGAATTGTTCATAAGGGTTTGGGTATGATTTTGGGTAATTAGGGTGAGGTGTGTTGGTAAGCATGCTTGAAAAGTGTAATTGATGAATTAAGCATGTGTTTGGAACCTTAATTGGTTTGGATTGAAGTTTGGTATGAAAAGAGGGTTGAGGCCGAAAATGAAAGGAGAATATGGTTATGATTGTGTTGTGTTTTGGGAATGTTTGGTAGTGATTTGGTATCGGGAATGAAAGTAGGTAACTAATGATGTTGGGAACGTCGTTTTCGGGAATTGTGGACAATACCGACCTACTTGCTTGTTTGCGGTGTAAATGTTGGGAAAGTGTGATTTAAGTGTTTGGGTGTGGTTATGCTTGTATGAATAACAATGTTCTAGCTCGGTTTGAGAAACCGAGTTTTCTGTGGAATTTTGCGGGAAAGTGCGGGATTGGTTTCCAGGGGTCTATTTTGGTGATTCATGACTTGTGTGTGGTTGTTCAGCTTGATTCAGCAGTGGTGGAGTAGTGCGGGACTTCAGAAGTCACACTACCACGTTTCGGGCCGGACGCCGGGATTTTCCCGGGATTTTGCTGCCGATTGGTTTTAGTGAGGTAAGGGTTCAACTTCTCTCGTTATGCATTCTGGGAGGGATATCATGTATATCGGGGTTAGTTGAGGCGGGTTCCGGGTTGAGGACGGTGGTCCGGTGATCCCGGGACCAGTCATATGGTAAGATATAGTTTGCTCTGCTTCAAGGCCCGAGATGGTCTTGCAGACCTCGAGTTCCTTATCTGTTCTGTATATCTGCACTGGGTGCTGATATTCTGTATATACCCTGCGGTATATATTATGTTCTACGCCAAGGCCCGGGATGGTCTTGGAGACCACGGGTTCTTTTCGGATTGTTGTGTCTCAGACTGGTGCTGACATTCTGTGTATACCTAATGGTATATTCTGTGACCCTACGACAGTTATGGGGATCGCGCCCCCGGCTGGTACCATGCTTCTGTTTCTCACCTCTTGGAGAGGGTTGTCGCTCTGTTGATTTTTATTTTAAGGGTCATTCTGGCGGTCTGCACCGTGTCCTTCGGGATTCTGTCTAACCCCGTCTTTCGGGAACGTCCTTCGGGATTCTGGCTAACCCTGTCCTGCGGGACTCTGTTTATATATTTATATGCTTGTGTTTTGTGTTTTCTCTGTTTTGCAGGTACTGCGCACTAGCACTTTATGCAAACTGTATCTTACCTCAGCCCTTACTGGGTCCTCTCGAGGACTCACCCCTTTCTGTTTACCACCTTTTAGGTCGACCTGACAAGCAGCCAGCGAACTAGAGATCCGCTGTGCTTTCTGTTTTGGGAATCAGGTATCGACAGTTCCAATACGGAACTTCTGTTAAGTTTATAGGGGTAGTCTCGATAGAGGTTTCAGTCTGTTTTCTGATTTCTGGAATATGGGTTTACAGTTAACTGACTTCTCTCTCTTCTATTGTGTTTAGCAGTAGCAGCAGTACTACGTCCGGGAATCTTCTGTTCTTGAAGTTTTCCAGATTCTGCACCTAGGTATTCTTTTTCTTTGACGGCTCTGTAGATGTATGTGCATGCATGTTTTAGATCAGATCATGTTATGTATCTTGGATACATTCTGGCTCTGTATTTCGGTTTGACTGGAGGGCTCGCCCATGTTAGTTGAGGGCGGGACCCGAGTTGTGTTATGTTGCTATAAATCGGATGTTTTCTGTATCTGGATGTTTCTATGAAGTATGTTTCATATTTCCATGAACTGCATGTATGGTGATGGTTGGGTGCTCGCCTATTTCAGTGGGGCGGGGCTCGCCATGGATAGTTAGGATTATTTCGTATACTTGCATCTTTGAGTTTTGTAGGTTGCAGGTCGTAACACGACCAATAAGTTTACAAGTGAGCAAAGTGTTCTCAGGCACCGGGCCTTTGAGAACGAGACTTTGCGGGCCGGGTCATGGGACCACTACACGTAGCGGATTTCGGTTGGACCATTTCTGCGGTTTCCATTGCAGTTTCCGCTTCTGCCGCTGTGGGCGGCCCCGCCTCCGCAACCGGGCGCGGGCGCTCGTGACAGGGTACATCTAGTTGTTACCATCCTTCCCAACAGCAGTGAGAAGTTGTCCCTTGACAACTCCCTTAAGGAAACATCCATCAAGTCCAATAAACTTACTACACCCTTCAAGAAACCCTTTTCTTACAGCATCCAAACATATATACATTTGCTTGAAGTATTGAGGAATCTCAGGGCCAATGTGTTCCACCTTAATGTCAACATGAGAACCAGGATTAGATGTCTCTATGGCCTTTGCATAGTCAAAGATCCTAGCATACTCATGATCAACTTCACGCTGCAACTTATCAATCACAATTATTTTTTGCCCTCTTGCATTGATCCCTTGAAACTTCAACCTGCATGGTAGCTTTAATGTGACTTAACAGGTAAGTTGGTATAATACCATGATGAGCATAGATGTAACTTTCATACTACTCAGCTATCCACCTGGAAGTTGTCTTTAACTGTGAAAACAATGCAACAAGTATGTCTTGGCTGTAGAGTTTTAATCATGAAGTACTATTTCCCATGATTTCTCTCAATTGCAACATACACTAACCAGGTGCACTTCTGATCAACACAGACCGCCCTCACTCTTTTTGACCCATTTTTCTTGAATCTGTAGTCTCTTTTCTCCTTAATATTATACAACAACATGGCCCTTTTCAACTGTAAATGGTCTTCAAATACAAGGCCAATACTAAAACTTACCAGTTTCCCATCACCCTCAACAAACCTTACAAATCTGTCTCGCCTTCTCCTTAGCTCAACAGTTCAATCTTCCTCAATTTCTTCATCAAAGCTACCAACATCAGAGTTGTCTATTCCAACATCTTCCCCATCATATTCAGACCCAGAACTCTCACCACTATGTGTAGACTCAGCTGGATTTGCAGCAGGTTCACTCTAACCCTCCCCTTCACCATCATTTCCAGGAGCTTTACTCCTTTTTCTCTTCAAAGATTTGTAGTCATAGTGCTCTCTAACAGCCTCAATACCTAACATGATCTCTTCAGCATTTGGAGGCATAGTTTCATCTAACTCATCCAACTCTTCATCACAACCCTGTTCATAGTCTTCTCCATCATCTGAACTTGAGTCCTCATGCAAACTATCACTAACAAAGTGATAGCCAAAGAGTAACCTCCGGCAGTCAAGGATCCTCCGACAACTGATGTGGGGCAACTCCGGTACCTGGAAAGACAAGGCAAAGGACACTTTCAGGTGCAGAGAAGAGGAGTGTGGGTGTGTAGTAATCACCTTATTTGAGGCAGTGCACCACCCAATATATAGGGTGGTGCTAGGTCCTGCGGGGCCTTAAACGCTGGAGAATCTCCATAAATGTGCCCATAATTGGGATGACGGCGTATTAATGGTGTAATAACAGTGGAGTTACTGCGGAATTACTCCCTCTCCTTTGGCTTAATGCCATAATTAGTGCAACGGTTATGTTGAGGGAGGCAGCAAACGTTTCATGGCTAACGGCTCTATACGGGGCGCCCTTACTGGTAAGAGGGGCTCTCCGTAAACACGAGGCCGGCTGTGGTGGACGCGGCCCATATGGCGTTTGCATTTGACAATACGGCCGTATGGGCTGGCCCATATATATCAGTATGTCCTCCTCCCACAGCGGAGGATGGGTTGGGCCCCTGTGCTCCGTTTTGGAGGGAAGTTTCCCTATAGACGTTGAGCCCATGTGATATTGTGGCGTTTTTGGAGCCCAATTAGAGGAGAGCCCAAGAGGTGTCCCCAATGGTGGCCCAAATTCTCGGCCCAATATCAATTGTGGCGGTTGGGAAGTGCAGTTTTCAAAATTTTCGCTTTTTGCGCCGTTTGTAATTATGGGGGAAGTCGTTTCACTTCCCATCGGACTCTTCTTATACGCCAACCCATGTGGGGAGTCAATCTCCCGAATTTTTACTTTCCTTGCTTTTGCGCTTGATTTCCTTTGCAATCTAGTTTCCATTTTCGGCAAATACCGAAGAATTTCCCGGCGAGATTCGAAGAACCCAGCCGTTGAATCCCTCGTTTTCGTCTCCGGCGTACCGATCAGTAAGTGGTACCCCTTTTACTTTCTTCTTCTTTTCCTCCTTTTTTTGTCGCGACAGTGTCGCGAGTGAGGCATCGCCGCGCCACTGCCTGGGTTCTTGGGTCTAGGGTTTAATTTTTCGGATTCGTGATTCATTTCTGTAGATGGCTCCCAAGAATCCAAGCAAGCCCGGCGTAGGCCCTGATGTCGGGGAGCTCTGGCCCCGAACTGCGCTATCGGAGAAGAAGATGACAGATATCTGTCAGAACCACCATGTGTACACAGGGGTGGTCTGTGGGCTGTCTCCGGCGGATGTTTTGAGAAAAGCGGGGTTGGGGTTGAGTGACAAGGCCATGAAGGAACAGACCATGGTCGTCTTTGAAGCCCAGTTGAAAGCTGGACTGAGACTCCCCTCTGCTCTTTGTTGCTGCAACTATGCGAGGGGTGGGGTGTTTGCCCTGGGCAACTGGCCCCGAATGTGTTTACCACCGTAAATGCATTCGTCGTGGCATGCCACCTGGCGAAAACATCGGTGCTACCGGAGACCTTCTTGCAGTTTTACACACTGAAGAGGCCGGTTGGGCACCCCTTCTATCAACTAACCCCCGAAGAGGTGAAGGTGGGGAACAAAATGGTGAAGATTGGAGTCTTCGCTGAGACCACCAGCTCGTGGGGAAGCTGGAAAAATAACTTCTTCTTCATCCTCAAGGAGGATAGTTGGGGGTTTCCTGCGTACTTCATCAAGGAGAAAGACGCAAGGGTATCAGTGAGGCCCTCTTTGTGGGCGGGTAGCGAGGGGAAGAGGGCCCTCGACGCCCTGTGTGAATGGGTCCGCGGTGTGGAGAGGCTCGAGGAGTGTAAGGGTGGGTTTCCCTTTACTCTGTCCAGCTTGGACGAAGTGGTCCTAAGGAGGGTAGGGGTTAGCAGGGCCCACCGCCTTCCGAGCCATGTGGACACCCTAAAAAACTGGGTGGATGGGTTGGATGGGGACCTCATCGAGCGCTTCGAAGGCGCTTTCAGCAACCCCCACTGTCTGTTTTGCACTCCTTTTTGTTTTTGTGTTTTTGTGCTTGCACATTTTAAATGCTATTATAACCTGACTTTGTGTTTTGCTACAGCCAAGATGTTGCACCCCAGTACCCTTTTTGCCAAGAAGCAGGATTTGTTGGAGGCCCTTAAGACAAAAATGGAGGAGGAGGTCCCTGCAGAGCCTGCTCAAAGGGCTATCGAGGGGACAGTTGCGGGGACCTCGAAAGGCGGAGAGCCCCGAGGTGTGGAGGCCTTGGTGACGGTGGCTCAACCAGTCAATATGGCTGGTCCCGTCATCATCGAGGAGCTGTCCGAGGACTCCGAGGAGGAGATCCTTCGAAGGAAACGCCCCCGACTTGCAGGTACTATTCTTGTCTCCCCTGGCTGTTTGGTGAATTTTCTTTTATTTTGTGTTCTGATTCCCATTTAACTTTGCAGTGGCAGAGGGCTTGGCTGTGTCCTCGGACAGCAGTCCCAGCCCTGCAAAAGATAAAGGGAAAAGACCAGCCCTCGAGGAGCCTTCCAGCAGCCCCGTTCGGGGCGCTGGGGAACCCGTCGGCCTATTGGCAGATGCTCGGAGGGCTGTTGTGGCCCCTCGAGTATACACGAGAAGGCCTTCGAGGATCCCTAAGACCCTGAAGGGAATAGATCCCGTCTTCGAGCCTCAACTGCTCGAGGACTATCGGCGGGAGCTGCGGGAGAAATCCTTCAAGCGCAAGGGCCTGGCCCTTGTGGAGGCCTGGGACCCCGTCATGAGGGTGACTCGTGACGAGTCAATACTCCTCGGGGAAGGGGAGGTGAGATTAAAGGTTGCAGAGGGTCTCGCACTTCCCCGCGACAGGCATTTTTTGAAGTACACCTCCTCGGGGGCCCTAGACATTGCGAAGGACATCTGCCAGGGCCTCACTCGAGTAAGTCACAAATCTCGACTCCCCCTTTGTTACTTATCTTTTTATCGGCGTATTTTGTTTATACGCTTTGTGTTTGTAACTTGCAGAAAACTGTGCTGGCCCAAGGGCTGGTGGCCAAGATCGAGGACCTTGAATCCTCGTGAGGAGTCTTGAGGCCAAGGCAAAGGACTCGAGGAGGTGGAGAGCCTAAAAAAGGCCCTGGCTGACAAGGATGCCAAGTTGGCTAAAAAGGAGGCCGAGTTGGCGTCCTCGAGGAAAGAGGAGGCTAACCTTCTTAGAGCCCTGGGTGTCATGGGCAACCAGCTGAAAGCTTCCATGGCCGATGGAAAGAAGCACGAGGCCCTCTTCCTCGCCGAGCATCATGCGAAGAAAGAGCTTGAAGCTGAAATGGAGCAAGTGCTCGGGGAGTATCAAAGAATGGAGGCCCAAGCTGAGGCGAAGGGCAAACTCACCGAGGAGTTGTCCTTGAGGGTTGCCCAGGCTGAGGATCTGGCGTCGAAGGCTGCAGTCCAGATCGAAGACTGCACCAAGACCCTTAATGAGGTGACGGGCTCTATGGTGGCTGATCATTTAGCCTTCGTACAACTAGAAAACCAAATTGGTTTTAAGTTGTATGATGGTGAAAGTGTTCAACCCCCTGTTTTTGTAAAGCCCATTGCTGAAAGGGCTGGTCGAGTGCGCAGGGCTTTCGAGGTGCTGACCGAGAAGACCGCCAACGCACAAGCCATGGAGGGTGTCCGCTATGCTGAGGGCTTCCTACGATGCCGCCACCAAGTGGAGGCCATTGTTGAGAAGTCCCAGCTGGATCCCCTTAACGCGATGAAGGTCGAAGAGCCCCCTCAGGCGGTTTTGTTCGAGTGGGGTAGGGCAGGGAAGAAATTAGGAGTAGAATATCCTTATGATATTCTACCCGGACATGTAGAGGACGCCCCTGTTGTACCTCCAAACGATGATGCTCCCCAGTAGTTTTGGGGCCTGTAATTAAATTTTTGCTCATTTTTGATAAAATAATGGACAACTTTTCAGCATTTATTGCCTTTATAGTTGTTATATGAGTATTACTTGCATAATGCGAAGCGTTTGTACTTGTGCTGGGTAAATTTGTGTCAGTGAAATCGCGTAACTCTTCGTAGAGTGATTTTATTCGATGTGCACTGGTCGAGCAGTGACCCTGCAATCAATTTTGTTCTTACTGTATAAAGTAGTGGACACTCTTCGTAGAGTGATTTTATGTCAAAATAACTTGCATAATGCAAAGACTTGGAATATTGCCTTTCTTTTGATGTATGAACATTGCTTTGTAGAACGGAAAGACTTTGAATACCCTTGCCAATTTATTTAAAGGAAAGCGTACAACTTAAACGTAATAAGGCCTCAAGTCGTCGACGTGGTAGTCGTTTTTTAGCTTTTTTGCCTTGATGGTCCTTTAATTTGTATACACCTTCTCTTTCTTTACTGTGGACCACATAAGGCCCTGCCCATCTGGAACGAAGTGCACCATGGCCAGGATTACGACCCGACAACTCCGCCCTTAGCAAGACCATACCACCCACGTGGATCTGTTTTGCCCGAACTTTGGCGTTGTGATCGAGGTTTGCCCTTTGTCGTAAGGCCATAAGCCTAAGTCTAGCACCCTCGCGGAGTTCCTCGACGAGGTCCAGACGCGCTCGAAGACCGCTCTCATTGTGAGGGGCGTCGTAATATAGCGTTCGGATTGTGGGTATAGAGACTTCGATTGGTAGTAAGGCATCAACGCCGTAAACCAAGGAGAAAGGAGTTTCTCCCGTGGGTCCCCGTGTAGTTGTTCGATAGTCCCAGAGGACGCTGGGTAGTGCCTCGACCCACTTCCCTTTTTTGTCATCGAGGCACTTTTTTAAGCCCTGTTTGATCGTGCGATTTGTTACTTCTACCTGGCCATTTGACTGCGGGTGTGCCACATGAGCGTAGAGCATTTGTATGTTCATCTTAGTGGCCCAATCCTTAAGCTTTTTGCTCGCGAATTGAGTCCCATTGTCTGTGATTATGGCTCTTGGTGCCCGTGCATCGTGCCACGAGGTCGTGCTGGAGGAAGTGTATGACCACGGCGGTTGTTATGTTCTCGAGTGGCTGGACCTCGACCCACTTAGTGAAGTAATCGACAGCCACTATACAAAATTTGAACTGCCCCTTGGCTGTAGGCATTGGGCCGATTAAATCGAGGCCCCATAATGCGAAGGGTATGGGATACGTCTCCGTAACCGCTTCGTTTGCAGGCTGCCGCTGGATGCGGGAGTTAAGCTGGCATTTATGGCACGTTCTCACCAAATCATGCGCCTCTTTCCGCAACGTTGGCCAATAATAACCGAGACGCAAGCATTTGTGTGCCAGCAAGACGGAGCCAATGTGCGCCCCACAAACTCCAGAGTGGACTTCGTCCAAGATGAGTTTGGAGTCATCGGGACCGATACATCGTTGCAAAGGAGCAGAATACCCCTTACGCCACAATGTACCATCTATGATGACATGGCGGGATGACTGTGTCCTTACTTTCTTTTGTAATGCTGGTGGGCCCTCGATTGCACCAGTTTGGAGATATTGGAGGATTGGATGCCGCCAGTCAGTTGGGACGTTGGCATCGATCGCATGAATTGTATTTATGGAAGGTTGTGCTAAGGTTTCGAGGACTGCGTCCGTACGTCCCTTAGACAATTTGTCAGCCATAGTGTTTTGATCTCTTGGGATCTTATTGATATTTAGCTGCTCAAACTGACCTTGCAGGCTTTTGACGAGTCGCAAGTACCTCGAGAGAACAGGGTCCTTGCAGTCATTAGTCCCCATGACCTGGCTTACGACGAGCTGCGAGTCACTGTGTATAGTTAGACGTCGTAAACCAGCTTTCAGGGCAGTCTTGAGACCTGCTACGAGTGCCTCGTATTCTGCCACATTGTTTGTGACGGGGAACTGGAAAGCTACTCGTAAGCTGGCCTCCATGCCGTGTGGGCCCCTGATATGAACGCCTCCTCCTGGGCGATCAGCACTGGATGAACCATCCACGAACATGTCCCATTCGGGAGGGCCCAACTCTGCTGGTGGGTCCCTCGAGGGCCCATGTTCGAGGGGATAGATGGAAAGCTCGGCCATGAAGTCCGCCAAAGCTTGTGCCTTTATGGCTCGTCGAGGTTCGAACTTGATGTCGTATTCCCCAAGCTCGATGCACCAACGGGCTAAACGACCACTATGCTCTGGTCTGTTTAGGATGTCCCTGATTGGTAGATCCGTTCTGACGATGATCGTGTGGGCTTGGAAATATGCTCGTAATTTCCTGGCAGCCACGATCAAAGCGTAGATCGTTTTTTGAAGGGGAGGGTAGTTAACCTCGGCCCCTCGTAGCGTGTGACTTGTGTAATAAACGGGCCACTGCTGCGGGCCCACCTCTTAACGAGCACCGACGAGACAAAGGCTGTTTGAAGTGGAGAGGTAGATGACGAGTTCGTCCCTCGGTTGCGGACACTTCAGCGTTGGCAAATCCGAGAGGTGCTTCTTGATTTGCTCAAGGCTTCTGGCACTCCGGCGTCCATGTGAACGCCTTTTTCATGCGGCTGCTCAAGAACGGCTTGCACTTGTCTCCCAATTTGGAAATGAATCGTCCCAAGGCAACAATTCTTCCCGTAAGTTGTTGGATTTCCTTAATGTTCCTTGGTGGTGCCATATCCGTGATGGCTGATATTTTCTTAAGGTTGGCGTCGATTCCCCTTTCGGAGATCATGTACCCCAGATTTCCCGGCTCCAACGAAGAAAGAACATTTAGCTGGATTAAGCCTCATATTATACCGTCGGAATGACTTGAAGGTCTCAGCCAGGTCTTGAAGGTGGTCTTCGAATGTCATACTTTTCACAATGACATCGTCGACGTACGCTTCAAGGTTACGGCCCATTTGGTGGGCAAAGACCTTGTTCATTAGACGCTGGTAAGTAGCTCCAGCGTTTTTGAGCCCAAAAGGCATTCGGACGTAGTAATATACGTCATCGCCCGTTGTGAACGCCGTTTTGAAAGCGTCCTCAGGATCCATGTAGATCTGGTGGTAGCCACTTTTAGCATCCATGAAAGACAAGTATTTGTATTTGGAAGTGGCGTCCACAAGTTGGTCGATGACGGGTAACGGGTAGGGGTCCTTTGGACAACGCTTATTGACGCCCGTGAAATCAACGCACATACGAAGTTCACCATTAGTTTTGTCACTAAAACTATGTTAGCGAGCCACTCGGAGTATTGAATTTCTTTTATTATTCCAGCTTCGAGGAGTTTAGAAACCTCCTCTTTACAAACTTTTTCTTGGAGGGGGCCATACCCCGTTTCTTTTGCTTAACCGGCTTTGAATCCGGGAATACATTAAGTTTGTGGGTGATGACGCTAAGATCGACGCCCGGCAGTCCTTCAAGCTCCGTGCGAAGACGTCAAGATTTGCCTCGAGGAGGTGGATGAGTGCCATCTTCTCCTTTTGTTCAAGGTTTTTGCCAACCTTGAATTTCTTGCCTGAACGACGTCGATCTCTTCGTCACGCCATCGAGGCGCGGCCTGTCGTCGGGTTCCGCGGGTTCCTCGATCTCCTCGAGGCTCGTGGCTCAACCGTAGAGCTCAAAGAGGCCACGTAATTTGTCCTTGCCGTTCGTTGGTCGATGTAGATGTTGGCGTCCCCACGAGGTGTAGCAAATGTGACCGTGAGAGAGCGGATGTCGCACCTCATGTGGAATTCGACCTGGCTTGGTCGACCAACAATGGCGTTGTACGTGGAAGGGACCTCGAGGACCAAGAACTCCGTCATGATGGAATGGCAGTCAACCGTGCCAAATTGTGTGTCCCCCACCAACATGAGGGGCAGGTTGACGACCCCTATTGTTGGCACAATGTCCCTGCCGATGCCAAAAGTAGGGCCGGAGCTCCTTCGACAAATGCGGACATGTGTACCCCGAGTTTATCGAGCATGTCCTTGAAAATGACACCGGTGTTTGCACCGGTGTCGATGTAGACCCGGTTGGTGTCGTAACCGGCGATCCTTGCTGTGATAAGCAGTGGATCGGAGTGTGGAACGACGACCTTTGACCCATTGGGTCGGTAAATGACGTTCTCCTCGAGGTGGTCGATCTGCAAAATTTCTCTTGCATACCGTTTTCTGGAGGAGGCGCCTTCCGACTTCGTGAGCATGTGAATGACGCCCGCGGGTGGTGGTGGTGGTAAGTTTTGCCTCCGAGGGCTGTTGTGTCGACGGCGCGTTTTGTCGCGGTCGTCGCTGTCATCATCCCTCTTGCGGTTTTTGGGGAATTCCTTGCAGGGGGAAGAGGAGTCGGACAGGAATTCCTTGAGCTTACCCTGCTCAATCATCTCAGAGATGAGATTTCTGAGCTGAAAGCACGCCTCCGTGTCGTGGCCACGGTCCTTGTGGTAAAGGCAGTACTTGTCAAACCCCCTCGTGTTCTTATGCTGGATAGGCTGAGGCCACTTGGGGACCTTATTCTGCTTCTCCAACATTAGAAGAATGTTCGTGCGGGTGTCACGAAGTGCGGGATGGTGGTCGGAGGTCCTCGGACCAACGTTCGAGGACTGGTACCTCGAAGAAGCAGACCCCTTGTCGAATTTCTTGTTGCGGTCGCTTGTGGGGGGCCTGTTGTAAGGCTTATTCATCTCCTCGGAGTTCATGAATCGAGTGGCCCGATCGATGAACTCACCCATCGTGGTGACGGGGTTTTCATTAATGTTGTACGCGAGCCTTGACTCGCGTTGGAGGCCTTGAGTTACGGCCAGGAGCTGCATGTCCGAGGAGAGACCCTGGACTTGGACGGCTTCCGCCTGAAACCGTCGGATGTAATCACGGAGTGGTTCCTCCCTTTGCTGCTTCACTCTTAGCAAGTGTTGGACAGTCTTGGGAGGAGGTCGAGCTCCCATGAAATGGCGCAGGAACGATGAGGCGAGATCTTTAAAGCATTTGAAATGCTGGCCTCGTAGCGTTCCAAACCACGTTGAAGCAGCCCCTTTCAGGGTGGAGCTGAAGGCCTTGCAGAGTATGGGGTCGGAGGCGCGGGCCATCTCCATTTGAGAGATGTAACGCCGTAGATGATCGACGGGGTCCGTCGTCGCGTCGTAGCTTTCGATGACGGGCATTCGAAAGCTGGCCGGGGCCTGGACGGCGATGACGTCCTCTGTGAAGGGTTGGGTGAGGAGGACCTCGATGTCGTCGAGGACCAGGTTTGGCGTCTTAACCTGCTCCTCGACCACATTGATTCGTCGGAGGAGGTCGTCGACATCAAGGTTCCCAGCAGATGGGTTTTGATTCTGGGATTGTTCGTCCCGGTCGTTGTGAAGCGGGAGGCGAGCAGCCTGCATTTCCGCCTTGATGGTCTGCACCATGAAGGCTTTCATTTCATTGAGCATGCTCGCCTGGAGCAGTGCTATCTGAGCGGGGTCGACGATGACCCGCCGGGAGTCGTCGAGGCCCCAGCGAGGTATGTCAGAGGAGCCGCTTGCGGTTGTGGGGGCTGCTGCACCCCTAGGGTGTCAGTAACCGGGAGTGGCGGGATTGCCACCAACTGGGAGTTGTGGGGATGTTGCGTCCCCGTTGCGCCATCAACAGGGAGTGGTGGAGGCACATCGGAGGAGCTGGAAGCAACATCCTCAACATGCACACTGTTGTGAGTTCTTCTTGTTTTCGCCATGAAAACGGTCGGGGGAGAAAAAAGTTGAGTAGAAAAGGAAAAACGGCTTGTTTTTCGTTTCCCACAGACGGCGCCAAATTGATAGCCAAAGAGTAACCTCCGGCAGTCAAGGATCCTCCGACAACTGATGTGGGGCAACTCCGGTACCTGGAAAGACAAGGCAAAGGACACTTTCAGGTGCAGACAGAGAAGAGGAGTGTGGGTGTGTAGTAATCACCTTATTTGAGGCAGGCACCACCCAATATATAGGGTGGTGCTAGGTCCCGTTGCGGGGCCTTAAACGCTGGAGAATCTCCATAAATGTGCCCATAATTGGGATGGCGGCGTATTAATGGTGTAATAACAGTGGAGTTACTGCGGAGTTACTCCCTCTCCTTTGGCTTAATGCCATAATTAGTGCAACGGTTATGTTGAGGGAGGCAGCAAACGTTTCATGGCTAACGGCTCTATACGGGGCGCCCTTACTGGTAAGAGGGGCTCTCCGTAAACACGAGGCCGGCTGTGGTGGACGCGGCCCATATGACGTTTGCATTTGACAATACGGCCGTATGGGCTGGCCCATATATATCATTATTTTTTTAACTTTCTCAAACATAAATTTAGACATTTTGCACAAATAGAAGTTTTATAATACGTTATTTAAAATCTTATATTTTATAATATTTGTTAATTAAAAATATTATAGATAAATTGAAGTCAAACGGACATAAAACTTTAATAATTTAAAGTAACACTAAGTTGAAGGGAGTATCTAAAATATAAGTATAATACTCCCTCCATCCCTATTATTTGATCCATTTTGTTTTGGTTGTTTCAAGGTTAAATGTTTGACTCAAATTTTTATAAAGATAAATAGTGAAAAAAAATTAAAAAAATCCATTTAGAAAATTTGTATTTCAAATTATGATACTTATGCAAATTATTGAACTTTACATGTCTAGATATTCATAAATGAAATCATAGATTATATACTGTAAAATAACCAAAATAAATGGATCAATTGATGGAGGACAGAGGGAGTATAAGTATGCTCGAATTTTGCTGTCACCTATCCAAGTTTTCCATCTTCCTTATTGATTTATAAGATGCTGAAATGAAAGTCTTTGTGCATTTCTGTATATGTGGATTTTTTTATGGGACGGTAGAGAGCATGCATTTGCACTAGAAATACAGGGAATTGAGTTTTTGATTTTATATCGAAGAGCTAAATAATGCATTATTTTAGGTAAGTACTAATGCTAGAGGTGAATGATAGTGAAGAAACATGAACAATTACTTTTTTGAAGCAACAAGTCTATCAAACATTGTCCAATCTCGACAAACATTGAATATTTAACATTAAATTTCTACTTTAACTAATTTATATTATTTTAACATATGTTTACATGTATCACAAATGTTATTTTAACAACTAACAAAAACTGTCCAATGTTTATTTTTACAACAATCTGATATTGTCTGGGAATGAGGAGTTTGAATTTTTTTTCAACATTGATGACAACTACTTTGGAAAAACCGAACATGAGGGAAGAAGAATATTGCAACAGAGCTTTCAAGCTTCATACAGAATCTACCTGGACAAATATGCATATCAAGGAATTTTTTTTAAAAAAATAGAAAAACTTCACGCACTGCATCAGAAGAAAAGAAGAAAAATGACACAAATGATGTTGATGATAATGAACTAGTAATCAATATGCGTAGGAAAAAACAAAAAAAAAGTAACATAATTTAATTTTTACCAAATTAGTTACTTAAATTCCATTTTAGTTTTCTTATACTACCCCCGTCCCTGAATAATTGTCCCGTTAGATTTTGTTGTTTCAAGATTCATTGTTTGACTCAAATTGTAACAAAGATAAACAGTTTAAAAAAATTCAAAAACAATATTTAGAAAATTTAGATTGCAAATATGAGACACTCATGAAATTTTTCATTTTCAATGTCTAAACATTTATGGAAAAAAATCATAGATTAAATACTTTGAAACTGTCAAAACAAATTGGATAACTTTTGAGGGACGAGGGAGTATTTCTTTACTTTTAATTAAACGTTCTTAAGTACTATTATAAGTACTTTTATGCCTCAAATCGCTTACAACCTCATTTATATCCACGTGCAATGTACATTTTTACTAGTATATATATATATATATATATATATATATATATATATATATATATATATATATATATATATATATATATATATATATATATATATATATTTATATATATATATATATATATATATATATCTATATATATATATATATATATATTATAAAATACAAGTTGCTAACCATAATTACTTAGGTGACTTGGTTCAACATATCCCTAGCTACGCCAACCAACGAGCCAATTTAACGGCAATTGCTACATACATTCTGTCTCCAGCTTTGTCAAGAAACTGATAGACTTGGTGTCTCCATGACTTGTTGATTGCCAAAGAGCCAAACACAATCCAGAAGCCCACAGCGACCCCAGAGGTAACTCCTATGTCGAACCATAGCATGTCAAGAACCTTGTCCTCTTCTTCGGTTTCATCACTGCCTTGAGGATCCTTCCTATCTGTGCCAGTACTACTAGTTGAACATTTTCTTGGCAATGGAGTGCCACAGAGATACAAGTTGCCCTCATAAATGGAGGGGTCATCATTCAAGGTTAGGAACTGGTTCGCCGAAGGGATCTGTCCTGACAAGTTGTTGTATGATAAGTTCAAATGACTCAACGATGTCAAGTTCGTAATGCTTGTTGGAATCGGTCCCGACAGATTGTTGGAAGAAAAGTCAAGAGTTTCTAACAGTGTTAGATGCCCTATCTTCTCTGGTAATGTTTCAGTGAGTTGATTTTGGGACAAGTTGAGAGTGCCTAATCTGGTGAGGGTTGTTAGGCCTTCTGGTATCTCTCCTTCTAGATGATTTCTTGACAGGTCAATGATGTTTACTAGAACAACTGCCCAGGTATATGTAAGAATTCTTCCCTTCATGTTCAAATCTATCATATGTTCTGTATTTGAATACCTAGCAAATGCTGGATCACCAACGAATCTCAGACCTTCTAAATTACCAACACATGGTGGTATTACCCCTGATAAATTATTATGACCAAGGTCTAAGATGTGCAGATACGGAAGCTGACATAGAGTTTCAGGGATGATTCCCGTGAAAGAGTTCCTCGAACACTCAATATGGACAAGTGTGGCATCGTCTCTCCAATCCATCTTGGAATGTTTCCAGTGAAATGATTGTCTGCAAGTCTAAGTTCATACAAGGAAGTGCAATTCCTCAAGATTGCAATATTGCCAGAGAGATTGTTGTTGTTCAATATCAATTGTTGAAGTCGAGGGAGTGAACATAGTAGTTCTGGAATTTTCCCAACCAAATGGTTATTTGATAGATCCAATGTAGACAATGTTTGGAGGCCCTCCAACTGAGGAATTTCCCCAGTTAGATTGTTACTTGAAAGGGACAAGGAGATCAAATTTGTCAGTTTCCCAAGTGATGTTGGGATATCACCTGTTAGGTAGTTCTCTGAGAGGACCAAATTCGATAATCCTGACATTTGGGAACCAATTGTTGTAGGTATCGGTCCCGAAAATGAATTGTTTCTTACATTGAGATTCTTGACATGAAGAAAAGTGGGGAGTAAACCTTCAAACATGTTGCAACTCAGGTCCACCATGGTAGCATTTGGGGCAAACATCAGTGACTTGGGAAGCTTTCCACTTAGCTGGTTGTTGGAAAGAATCAAATATGTCAACCGCGGACTGATTAGCTCCCAAAACCAAGAAGGTATTTCTCCGATGATGCCGATGTTTTCAAAGGAGACGCGACTAAGTTGTGTCTGAGTTTTCAGCCAAAAAGGGAAGTACTTGGGATCCATTTGACAATCAGTCATTTCAATGCTCATTAGACTACAACTCGGAACCCAATTTGGACTAACTTCAAAGGCCAGAGACTTGTTCTTGGATGATAATCCAAACCACTTCAAATTTTTCAAGTGAAGGAAATGAATTTCAGATATGACACCTGCCCAATTATTGCCTTCAAGATATAACTCAGCTAACCCTTCAAGTTGTCCCATGGTTTCAGGGAGCGTACCTTGCAATTCGTTGTTAGCCATGCTTAACAGGGTCAAGTGTGAAAGGTTTCCCATGGAAGCTGGAACAAAACCTGAGATCATATTGAGTGACAGATCCAAATATCGCAAGTTTCTGAGTAGGCCTAATGATTCTGGTAGTTGCCCTTGCAACTTGTTGCCCCATATCCTCAGCTCTTCTATGCTAACATTGCTGCACTTGGAGAGACTGTCAACAAATCTGACTATATCACCACTCATACCATTATTTGAGAGGTCTAAACTGTGCAAAGTACAAAGATGCTTGGATGTAGTAATATTGTCAAAGGAATCCTTTATTCCAGCACCTTGTAATCTGAGTTGAGTAAGGGTAGTAATATTTAACAACCAGCTTGGGAGGCTAGCGTTGAAGTAATTTTTCGCGAGATTCAGAACCGAAAGAGAAGTGAAATTTGAAACCGATGACAGAGGAAGGTCATGAAGTTTGCACCCGGGTAAATGCAGTTCTTCGATGAAAGACAGCGTGGCAACTGCTTGCAGCCAACGGTTTGATGCTAAACTAAGATTAACAGATCCTAAATTCAAATACTTTAACAAAGACAACCCGGATAACCAACTCAAATCAGCCACCCGCGGAATGCTTGGACCGATCAAGAACGAGATTATACCACCATTATCATATGATGCGTGGAGATCAAGGTACAACAATTTTGAGAGATTTCCAAGATGAGGTGGAACCATCCCAGAAAAGTTTATCAAAGAGAGATTGAGGTATCTCAGCCTCCTTAATGAACCTATGGAGCTTGGGATTGTACTACTCTCAAAATCATTGCAACTCAAATCCAAGTAATGCA